>CATQJL010000316.1:32928836-33528836 GCA_958299035.1 Cylicocyclus nassatus
AAGCAGTGGTATCAACGCAGAGTACTGGTACGAGACGTCGGCACGCATCTTCTTTACGAGTACATTTCAACAAGTACGAGTACAACGCATGCTGTTTTTCTTTGATAATGACTGTCAGGATCGTACGATATATCTTCTTCATCTTCAAGTCATTTTCCTCGAGGCTGCATAGTGCTCCTAACTTCTTGTTTGAAATGAATTTCGGAACCGTATCAGACGTCCTGCACCGCTGGAGATATTTGATCGACTGGCGGAGGGTTACCACTTTTTGTCGAAGCGAAAGTGCTTCTTTGACTAGAGGAAACAGTCGTGGCGGTAAATCAGTTAGTAGCTTCCAGGTCTCCTCTTTCGTAAACCTCGGCATTGTTAGTATATGTGTTATTATGTGTTTGTGGACATCAACACAACCCGAACATAAGATTGGAGGAGGTTTGTGGTGGGGTAGGACATAAAATCAAATCTCTTACCACTTTAGGCCTCTGAAGAAGACGGACACGTCGAAACGTCAGGCCGCCACTAACAATAAACATCTACTAACCTCGGTCGGCTTACTAACATACTCACACATATACTAACAATGCCGAGGTTTACGAAAGAGGAGACCTGGAAGCTACTAACTGATTTACCGCCACGACTGTTTCCTCTAGTCAAAGAAGCACTTTCGCTTCGACAAAAAGTGGTAACCCTCCGCCAGTCGATCAAATATCTCCAGCGGTGCAGGACGTCTGATACGGTGCCGAAATTCATTTCAAACAAGAAGTTAGGAGCACTATCAGCCTCGAGGAAAATGACTTGAAGATGAAGAAGATATATCGTACGATCCTGACAGTCATTATCAAAGAAAAACAGCATGCGTTGTACTCGTACTTGTTGAAATGTACTCGTAAAGAAGATGCGTGCCGACGTCTCGTACCTGCTCGGACTTGGAGGAGGATTGAGAATGGCTCGAGATCAATTTGTGCTTCTATCCGATTTGAAGCCAAATCCAGACTCTGCGCTAAGTACGACAAGCTTCGAAGCGCTACTCACAAAAATCCAGGTAACGTTGAAAGCAGCTTACCTTTGATCCACCGCTCTATCGATTCTTCATCTCAAAATGAGATTTCCGCCGAATTGGCTAAAGTTACAGTGATTGGTGATACTCATATCTCTGAAAACGCGCTTGGGTTCCTCAGTCTAGGCCCTTCTTTTTCCATCGCTCAAAAAGTTGACGGGTCTGTTTTTCGGAAAGTTGTCGGTGGCTTACACAGACTCCGAGACCAGCTGAGAATAAGGACTAGACTTAGCGAGAACGACCGAAATCTACAGAATGCTAAACGAACAATTCCTCCCATTTTTTTTCCAAGTTTGCTTTATAAAGAACCTCAGCCAGTGGCTGAAGCTGACGTCAAGTTTAAGATTTTATCTGCTGGTGTGCTGAATGCTTATACTTATCAAACTAAGCACCCGCAACCGATCAACTTGACTCATTCGCAAAGGTTTGGCTACAAGGAAATACGTGATTTAGTCTCTAGTGAAGCTGTACGTATCTCGGTTAGCGACAAAGGGGGAGAATTTGTGATTCTTCCACGAATCTTGGACCGGAAAATCACAGAACTTCACCTTAGCGATACGACCATCTATCGCCGCGTGACTGAGAAAGATTTTCAAGCACAATACAAGCGACTAAATCATGTTTGGGTGGATGTAGGAAGAACAGCTGGCTTTCCCGAGAGCTTTCTCAGCAGACTGAAGTTAGAAACACCAGAGTGCCCGGTTTTTTATAGTCTTGTTAAAACCCATAAACTGACCGCTGCTGATGACGCGCGCATTTTAACGGCGGAACAGTTGAAAATAAGACCGATCATAAGTTGCGTAGGGGGACCTACCGGCCGAATATCCTGGTTCTTAAACAAGATTGTCAACCAGCTACTGGACAAAGTCCCGTCTCATTTGACCAATACGAATCATTTCTTGGAACGCCTCCATAACACCACTTTGCAAACGCAATGTGTGGCAGAGTCTTTTGACGTCGTGTCTTTGTACACGAATGTTCAAAACGACGATGCTCTGCAGGCAGTTTCGGAAATGTTGGACAACTTTGCTGAAAAGATCCAGACTTTCGGGCTGAGTAAAAGATCGGTTATGCTCCTGATCAAAGAATGTCTCTCTTGTAACATCTTTAGATGGTCAGGAACATACTATACTCAGCTAAGAGGTCTTGCAATGGGACAAAGACTAGCTCCAGTTCTGGCGGTTTGCTTCATGAGTAGAATAGAAGAACCAGTGCTGTCACGAATGCCTCTTATGTACTGCCGTTACATTGATGACTGTTGCGTCATAACATCAACACAATCCGAAATGGACGAGGGTTTTCGATTACTTAATCAACAGTCACAGTACATAAAGTTCACGCGTCAGCAACCGAGAAGTGGTTGGCTCCCCTACTTAAACGTACAGATCAAACTGTTCAACGGCGCTGCGAGTGTAAAATGATATCGTAAGGAGACTTCCAAGAACATCTTAATTAATGCTCGTTCTGCACATCCGATCGCTGTTAAAAGAGCTGTTATTCGTAACATGCTCAAAACAGCAACGAACGTATGCACAGGAGAAGAAGAACGGAAGGAATCTCAAAGATGGGCGCTGGACATTGCTCGAATGAATGGTTACGCGCACCAAAAAGGACGCGGTGGACCATCCATTTCTATTCAAAGCAACCAGCACCAACAGAAAATACCTCTTTGCCTTCCTTTCGTTTCTGACGCAACTAGTGCTGCAGTGCGACGATGCATTAACCGTGCAAACTTGAAAGACGATATCATTTTAGTTGATATTCCAAGTGACAACATCAGGAAGCGGCTAGTGCGTAACAGACTATATGACAACTACTGCAGAATCCAAGACTGTGTAGTTTGTCCATCCGGTAAAGTTGGCGATTGTGGTAAGACCGGTGTAATCTATGAGATTACATGCATCGGATGCAAAGCCACTTATATCGGAGAGACTGGAAGGCCTCTATGGGTAAGGATGAGGGCAACATCTTGCCAGCAAAAGACGGGGAAGTCTTACCACACCACACGGTAAACACAGAGTTGATTTTCATCGTGGTAAGGACTTCGAAATCAAATGTACTATACTGGCATACGAGTACGATACTGCTAGCAGAAAAGCTCTCGAGGCATTCTGGATTTTCGCGAGAAACCCATGCATGAACAGCCGAAATGAGTGTCCATCAATCACGAATGACTTTATGCCCTTATGGCATTATGTGAGTTGAAGAGTCCCACTAGTAAATAATGTCAATATAGTTTACACTGTATTCATTATTACTGCTAGTGGCACGAAGGACGGCCGCATCTAACATCTGGGCGGCAGCGGCGGAGGAGGTTGGTTCGTCTTTCACGTGCTTGCGTATTTTTGCTTGTAACACTTTGGGGGGTAAAGTCGAGGCTGGTCGGATATGGAAGAGGTTTGTGGTGGGGTAGGACATAAAATCAAATCTCTTACCACTTTAGGCCTCTGAAGAAGACGGACACGTCGAAACGTCAGGCCGCCACTAACAATAAACATCTACTAACCTCGGTCGGCTTACTAACATACTCACACTATGATAAAAGTTCCATCCCTAGCCCCGTAAACCCTTCCCTGTGCCCACTTCTACATACCAACTCCAACCCCCATTCTCGTTGTGTTAGTTATCAATATGCTCGGTTATCCTTGTGCGAATTCCCAGCCCGTAGCTCAAACTTTGCAAAAAACCAAAAAAAAATCGATGAAACTATTGGATACTAGAATGGATGGTATTCTAATTATTTAAATACCAATGTTGTACTCGTAATCAGCATGCTCGACTACCCCCCCCCCCAGTGCCAACTCCCAGCCCCGTAGCTCAAACTTTGCAAAGAAATTGATAAAATCGATAAATCGATATCGTTCGATGACGAAAAGTAGCCTATGACACCCGCCCGGCCACGAAGTGTATGTGTGCCAAGTTTGGTCCGGATCGGTTGAGAAATGGAATTTTCTACTTGGAACATACGTACAGATAGACACACACACAGACACACACAAACAGACATTCAGCTTTATACATAAGATATTACTCTAAACTATGTTGTGTAGAAAGTTTCAAAAACTTATGTGTCCTAATATTCGTCCCCCGAATTTGTTGGTTTTTAGACCAACACCAAACCAACTGAGTTGGTTCGGTGCATAAATCTCGGAGAGTTCATTAAGTTTCGGCCCTTTTGATTTGGACGATTAGAACGGTCAAAAATCTATCACATAGTGAAGAGAGCGAATCAAACCATTGCCTCTCCTCTTTTTCTGAGCCAAAAGTAGTGTAAAAATCCATGCGTTGATAGATATTGCGCTCCAATCACATACGATGTCTTTCGAACTATGTGGCGAAAAATGCATCGCTAAATTGTTGGGGCCACATATTTGGTTGGCCTAGGAGGTTTCCGACATTCTGACCACTAGAATGGTACCCTACCCAATGAAAGAACCTTTAATTAAATTGAAATATCTTTCTGCTTCAACTGTTTATATTAGGTACCTCAAAATGCGCTTTTTTAGCTTTTTATTGTTATTTTGATTGAATAAGGGTTTCCTCACTTATTTTTACGTCAAGAGAAACTTCGTAAATCTTCGTAAAGTCATGGGGACTTCGTTTCCAAAGATGCTCCAAACCAAGGCGTACCGGACCTTGTTATTAACCTTCTGCCACGTGTCAAACAAATTTGACATGCTATCTACACGTTTGACAAGTTTACCAAGAGTTTGTGTTACCATCCTAACAACACAAGTTCAACCTGTTTTTTTAGTCCATAATGACCTCACTTTCGACTGGACAACTTAAAAATGAACATCATGACTTATAATAAGCGGCTTAATCTGAAGTTGTGTGGAGTTTGTCCGTTACGAAAATACAGTGAGGAATGATTTACGGTACTTCAAGCATATGATATCTGAAGCGAGGTTCACTTTCATTTTCAATTGGAAGTCACTCGGTTCAGGCAACTTTGGAATGATGTGAGAAACAATTTGATACAGCGTAAGTTTACTCTGACACTTTCCATGATGGTCAGTGCGAGCCTCTGCGGAGCAGAGGTGAAGCACTGGTTGTTATAATAATAATGTCACCCTGTATCAATGAGAAAACTAGACAGAAACTGCTAAGATAGTTTGATAACGGTTTTGTTCTGCTCTTATAGAAATCAGCTGAACAGCTTTTAGGTGATTATAAATGGTCTTTTACCTCACCGGAAATGTTTTGAAAAATGTCAAAAGGACTAAAATGTGTCAATTTTTTCCTGACACAGGGAGGCAGTCCTAGTTTAAAAATGGTTCTGTTCTGCTCTTACAGAAATCGACTGAACAGCTTCTAGGTGATTACAAATGCTCTTTTACCTCATCGGAAATGATTTCGAAAGAACATGTCAAAAAGACTAAAACGTGCCAATTTTCCTGAAAAGGGAAGGCAGTCCTCTTAGAATCTATGAACAATTGTTCCAAGACTACTTTCGGAGGGGAGAGTATGTGCATGGGGGACTGGAAAATTTGCAAAATTGTCTCAAACTGAGAAAAAGTTTTGGGAATCTGAAACCTTTTTATTTGGCTTGCAACTCAATGCGATAAGATTGGTGCAAACTTTTGAACATTTCCTTATAGAGCTTGCTTTGATCTGTCGAAATATGACCCACATCCTGTTAGAAATATGGGAAGAACTGACATTTTGAAGACTCAGATGTAAAAAAATTTATGAGACAACCTAATAATATACATGGATATTATAATATATTTTTTCTTACAATTAGTCGATGTGTTATTTGTCAAACACCATGATTTTATATGGTTGACCATGATGACTAAAAGCTGGATGAAAAAATAACTCTCATTCTAAACAGTCGGCAATTTGAAATAAAAAAATGTCTAACCATTCAGTTGCATTTTGTCACATACATCAGAAGTACAACTAAATATATGGCAAGGCAAGGAGTGCTTCAGATTGAAAAAAACTCATCAATGTTACATGAGATAGAACTGCAACTAATCTCATTTGTGGCCCCCATGAGTGAAAGGTTTCAACTGCAAAAAGTGGGAAATTAATTTCTCTCGTGGCACCTAAGCTAAACTACTGGAAAAAGGGATAACTAACATGAAAACTTTTTTTAGTCGAGTGAGAGCATGAAGAAATAGGTAGACTTGTACACAGTGTAGACATTCTGTTTACCATGCACGTTTAACGAAAGTATACACCACAAATTTTTGGTCATCTTTCAGAGAAGCGCTAGACGTTCGGGGAGGGGGAGACGCACCCCGAAAAAAGGATGTTAGGATGCTTTAGGATGTTTCCCAAAATTATTGCGGATCATGACCCCGAAACCCCAGAAGGAGGAACGTAACGGCAGGTACATACCTATAGTTACGCCCCCTTCCTTTTTTGGTAAAAAATTTTTTTGTCAATGTAATTTTTTGAAAATTTTGAAAACTATAATTATTTACAACTACGAACAAGTCACTTGCACATTTTCATACGCCATGTAAATAGCTTTCAGATATTCCGCGACCCATTCTCGGTGGGGGGGGGGGAAGGTCGCCACTGTGCTGTGGGTTAAGGGACTCGCACATAGGCGTGTGACTGCGCCGGGCTGGGCTCTGCAGTTATAATATATGTCCTCGGTGTTGAGCAGTCGCTAGGCAAAACGATCCCAGTCTTCCCCCCCCCTCCTCTTCCAGGTACACCGTAGCCTTAGCATCATGCCTTAGTCAAGCTTCAAAAGCACAACAGCCCTGCCCATTTGGCTGAAAGGGAAGGGGCTGGTGGGCTCTTGAAGCGCGGTTTCAGACCTTAACGAAGCTTTAGGCCCCGGACAGAGTTCACGCGATTTGATCGTCGCGACTAAATCGCAACGAGACAACTGTTACAACATCATTCCATGCCGATCAACTTGCATTTTGGTTGTGATACTTTTCCAGCCCGAAATTTTTGAATGTGAAATGAAAGTGAATGGAAATGTCGGCGATTGAGTCGCGACGATCAAATCGCGCGAAGTCTATCCGGGGCCTTAGACCTTGGGTTGGTGGGTATGAATTACAGTGGGGTTTTATTTTGGTGCCTTTGAGGGGTCTACTCCCTTATCACCATTATCTGACCATTTTGCCAACTACTGCCTCTTATGACAGTGTCGTCAGCTGCCGCTTACATCTATCGCGACCGCCTCGCTTGAGCCCCATGTCCCGTCTGCAGCATATCCGGAGCGTTTTCACACGTGGGCACCGTCCACCTAAGATGAGGGTCTTGAGCGTTTAGCAGCATATAATAGTAGATACGAGAATTATAGTAGTACGAGAGCCTGCGTGGACGGTGCCTTTAACCGCGACTGAAGCACGGCGAGCGTAGGAAAATGCCCAGAGGCAATTCCGCAAACGCGGCGCACAAGCCAAGCGCGCCGAACGCGTTAGACCCGAGACGCACCACAAGCGGCATTGTCACTGAGATAGAGGTAGACGAAGACCAAACAGTGTTAATGTAGAGAGAAAATATCAGCAACAAAAAAAGGCAAAGAAGAGGCTAATGTGTTATGAGTCAACGCCAAATCTTAAAAATCAAAATGTTGTGCAATTGCAGTAGATGATTTGTGATAAACGATAAGGTAGATTTTTTCAAAATCTCGCCTACGACAATTTACTTCACGAATCTCAATCTGATTTTTGGAAAATCGAGAAAGCGGAAACAAAGATGCAAAGATAATCGTGTTGTAGACCACGCATTCGTGCATGTTTGCTAATTTGCCTTAGACATATGCTTTTCAGAGTCACCCTTGCCTCTCTTGCTTTCAGATAGCATTCTGTCACTTTGGATTATCCTCGGGTGAGCATGACATGTGATAGCGACATGATTCTTTTATAGCTGGGATGGGGGAAAAATCGGGTGGTGACTTTTATCAGATAAGAAAATACCGTAGAGATACCTATGTTGTTCCGTAACACCGCAAATCGTGTAATTATTTGATGTCATTAGAAGCGCCCAAAAGATTCAGGAATTGTGTATCAGAAGATTTCCTTTGATGATTAAATGCAGCATTCAAAAAAAAACTCGCACTTTTTGAAAGGTTTTTGATCAAGAAGCAGCTGCAATTAGTTTTCAATATGAGAGATATTTTCTAAATTTTCAATTGTTGCGAAAGAATCATTTCTGCACTAACGTAACGATGGCTTCCAAAGACACAAAGTTTTTCACAATATGTATAGACAGTATGTATGCACTGTTTAATC
The DNA here is from genome assembly GCA_958299035.1 of Cylicocyclus nassatus. Lineage (NCBI taxonomy): Eukaryota > Metazoa > Nematoda > Chromadorea > Rhabditida > Strongylidae > Cylicocyclus > Cylicocyclus nassatus. Next base: position 32,937,099 of record CATQJL010000316.1, read on the forward strand.
GTTTATATCTTTCCTCAAACAAAGCCTTTCGGCGATTTCCAAGTATACAGTATACGTACATCAAATTGCCGTTTGCTATTCATCACTGTAGGGTTACGGTACGTATTTCAAGAAATTTCCAGATCATCGGAGGCCCAATTTATGTCAGGAAGCAAGCCTAACAGCCTGAAAACTCTTACACTAGCTAACAACTGCGTTCTTAACGTTCTGCAAAAATAGTGATTGCACCATTGAAAAGCTTTACTAGTAGCTGAAGATTCATTTCAGCCAGCACAAGTCTACTAAAGACAGCTTATTTTTGTTGGGGGCCTTTTTGATTTGGGTGCGCTGATATACGTCAGTAATCACTTTGTTCCTACATTTCCATTTCCATTTCCACATTCTCATTAAGATGTAGAAATTTCATAGAATAGAACACAGCATGCAGATATAAACTCTAGAATAACATCAAAATGTTATGAATTCAAACGTATTGCAAATCTTGTTCTCAAGAAATGATAGAAGTCATGAAAAACAGACTATGATGAATGGATCGGATATTTATGAAAGTTTCCTGTGGTGGCTCAAAAGTTATACGTATCTGGTGAGTGTAAAAGCGAAAACCAGTGAAGACCTCAAAAGAGAATAGGTTAATGGAACTTATGCTCAAGATACATAAATATCAGATAGAGCCAATCTTATGATACTCAAAGAAATTTGGCTCAAAGTATCCGATGGAGAGAAAAGCGTAAAAGCAATATGTGAAGAAAAACTTGCAAATTTACGCAAAGCATCATTTTGTAGAATAAAAAACAACGGTAGCAATAAGAGGCAGTAAGTTATAATTAAACTGTTATTTGTAAGATCCGGCTAAGGTGAAAACTCACAATGAGTGCTTGAAGATACCATTACATCGGGATCATTACTTGGTAAAACTACCACATTAGAGGGGTAATGATAGCAAACTTTTATGCGTTCTTAGGCTCAAAGAATCAGTTTAGTTCAATAACCTATTAACGAAACGGCGTAAAGTTGGACGATTAGTTTATATTGGTGTGAGCTCATAATCTGGTTCTCTGCGCATGCCCATAGTAAAGGAAAATTCTGAAAAAGAGGGAGGGGGGGGGAGGAGAAAAAAATCAAAAAACTGAAAGGTAAAAGGCAGCAATTTTGCTTTGAGCAGCACACAGTAGGCCAAAGTTGCGAGATCAATTGACCATCTCAAGAATGAAATGCCCATTCCCGTTCTGAGCGCGGATGAAAAGTTTTTGAGAGGGGGGGGGGGGAGAGAAGGGGTTGAGTAAGGATTGCTTCTAATTTAGTTCAGGTTTGATCACAACTGGCACAAAATGAAGGTATTAGGTAGATTGTATGAGACTTTACTGATGATATAAACGTTCTAACCCGTTTTTTTGAGATTTTCATCTCTTATAATTTCGTGATCTAGGTTATCACTATATATCTAAGCTTTTACGATGGCCAAAAGTAGAAACATAAAATTCATTATTAGCGATAATATCAGAATGTGGTTCTTGCTCCCAGTGGGTACAGCATTAAAGACGTTGCCGCTTCGAAATCTATTCAGACAGTACATTGGCACTATACCAAGACAAACGAATTTCCCAGATTTCCTGAACTTTAATTAGTACTGAGGTGAATGGGGGCGCAAAAATGGAAACTTTGAAGAAACTCTGACATCAGGAGCGACTTCTCGGGAAGTTTTCCAAAATGCAGAATCCGAGGACTTAAACATGAGAGAATCTCCCCAGAATTTCGCAGTATTTCTCAATACTGGTAGGTAATACTGCATTTAAGGCAATTTACTAAGTTATCCTCTTCCCTGCGAATGAATGATGGTCCATGTTTCTAAATAAGTCGTGTCGAAACAATGGAAGAACAAGCGAAGAAATTTCTTTATGCATATTTAGGTGTAACAAGGGCAGCACGCAGACATAAGCTTAAATTGTTAATTACAAAAAAAGTTTTTTCAAATAATCAAATCAACATTTTTGTTGAGTTAAGAGAGAAACCAAAAAAGACGAGGATGGTTAGCGCAAATATTTAGCTATTACTGGCGGACCACTGATGCTATGGCTATTACTGATCAGCCAAGCGCTCAGCACGACGCTCGCCCTCCCCTCCCCCCCCCCCTCGCCCCATAAAAGGGTGCTCATTCATTTTTGAGTGCCCTTTACGGGCACCGCTTGCTCTTGCAGCTCGAGGATTACTAGAAGAGGTTCAAAAAAATTTCCTATACTTCGTTGACACGCGCGCTTAAAACTGAAATGAGTTTTCTGAGAGGTGAATGTTAGAAATACTTTCTTCCTCAACAAAAATATCCAAGAATAGAATGATACTTCACTCTTGCGTACACTGCACAATATAAGAAGACATTGAACTCTGCATGATTTTTTTTCAATATTTTGGGCCTTCAAATCAAGCAAGCGAGGCAATGACATACTTGTATGGAGAGATACAGGATCTACTTTTTGCGAAAATATAAAAATAAAAAAGAATAATTTTTTTACTCGTTTTTAAGTCTATTGATATCCAAAGGAGTTGATACTGTATTATTTGCCTCGTACACTCCCCTTAACTGGCAAATCTTCTCAGCCCGAGTGCCTGTGAGCTTCAAATAATGGTTGATAGAATATTGCGAAAATTTCCGTAGTAAAAATTCTTTGTGGCACAAAAACTACTCATGGTTTGAAGAGTTTTCTAAGAACGATTTGTTAGAAGAAAATCTTAGAAAATCTTCCAATCCATACCTAACGTCCACAAAATAAAGTCCCCTGACAGTGTTTACAAAACCTATGAAACCTCAAGTTTTATGACATCCCGTACCACTGCCTCTTTTCTTCTACAAGACATTGAAATATTGTGTCATAACCCTGTATGCGGGTTGTCTTATATTAGGTCGTTCCGAAAGTAATATCGCTTTTTTCAAATGTACACCACATTTCGTGGAACAAAGATGTGTAACAGATTCTGGCAGCATTTGATGCAGCATTTTATTCTCTTTCTGATGGTCATAAATTTGTTGCAATACAGTCAATGAGCTTCCAGAAAAGAGTCAAAATCTGCGACCTATGCTTTTTGAGATGGCCAAGTTTCACAATTTTTCTAAAATTTTATAACAAACCTCAGAAGGAGTCCAAGTAATGGATAGATGGAGCAAACCTTACAGGAAGCAGCACAACTTTTTTCTACTTTTCAGAGCTCGTCATAATTTCTGCATAGATTTTTTGATGGAACCACCGAATTTTAGCAGGCTCGTCTCAGACACAAATGCATCAAACACCAAGAAATCGTTGGATTTTGAAACTTCAAAAATGGATTATAGTTTTGCACTGATTTTACAAAGCAAATGAGCGTTTACCGCTTCAGATTAGCAACTTTCGAAAATTCCGGGTACAGCCGGAAGCGCCCTGGAAAACTTGAATTATGATGATTTTATCTCGGAAAACTTGATGAATCGGAAACCAAAAACAACCGTAGAAATAGGAAAAAGAGCTGCATCGAATGACACTGAGTTGCTTGCCGGTTGTTGTTCTGAGAGGTTTGAGTTGACCAAATATGGAATTTGATGGCATTTTAAAACTGATTCCAGAAACTCTAAGAAGCAAGCTAAGGAAAAGAAAAAAATTACTCTGTGTCCTACAGGGTTTGCTCTATCTACCTGCCACTTGTACTTCTTCGGAGAATAGGTACAAAAATTTTAGTAAATTGCCGAACTTGACCATGGCAAAAAGCATGAGTTGCAGATTTTGTTAATTTTTCGAAAGCTCAATGAAAATTATGCAATGAAAATACAACCTTTAGAAAGAGGATAAAATGCTGCATCGAATGCTCCTAAGAATTCTTGAAAATCTTGATTCCATCATATGTGGCGTTCATTTGAAAAAAGCGACATTACTTTCGGAACGACCTAATATATAGCTTACAATCTTTTTATGGCAATAGAAGATCTAACCGTAAAATTTTGATGCCATAATTCATCATAGAAATCATCTACATAGGTCTTTGTTGTATTCAGTGTATTAATGTTGTTCGTAAGATTGAAAAACAGTAGATAAGAAAAAATTCGATAGAATAGAATAGAATTCGATAAAATTCTAATTCTAACTAAGAACATCAAAATGCTTTGTTATGACCATGCTTTCCATTTAACTGAAGAAATCTTGAGTTTTTGATTATGAGGTGATTATAAATTTTAGATTACGGGTATCGTCTCTAAGTCAGAAAGCTTTCAAAACCGACTTCGTATCTTACTTCTGGTAATGGATCCTCCTTCCTGTTCTCCTCCTTTAGCGGCAAAATGGTGACGACGGCTAATCGACTATGGCTGATGGTCTGTGCTGCTATTGGAGCATCGGGTAGAAATTTGAGAACTAAATTGACGCCCTCCAAAAGTGGTCCGAGAATCTTTGCTGTGTGTTCTGACGTGAATTATAGACCGCGAGACATTAGCGCCACTGCTGACAACGGCGACGAAACTGGTAGAGGGAAAAAAGATTTTGCGTTTCAATAAAAGGGTTTTGGGAAGCCTAATAAAATGAGAATATGAGTGTAGAGTTTTTATTGCCATGATTCACATGCAGGAAATACGTAGAGGATCAGCTGAGGAAAAAAGCTGAAAACTTATATATTAGGTTGTTTCATGAGTTTTGTTGCACTTTCTTGGTCTTTCTGAAAAACTCTACAAAAATCAGCAAAGTCTCATACTTGGTGTTTATAGGGAGAAGATGAAGGGCTATCCATTGTCATCATTTTGCCTTCATAACATGAGTCACAGACAATATAAAGGCAATTCTCCAGCGACCCTTCGACTATTAATTTGCTTTTCATTTTATGAAATCGAGTTTGAGACCTTAAACAACGCAAGGCGGAGAGGTAGGGAGAAATTATCAATCAAAGTGTTGTTTGAACGAGTTGTTTTCTGTAGCTGATTCGAAAATTGTCAATATGAAAAATCAAAGAGAAAGTTCATGCTGACGAAATGGACGATCCATATGGAGGAAAGGTTTCTGGTAAAAAATTAAGGAAAAACCAGAAATGAAAGACAAGTTCACCTTTATGAAAATAAAAGAAAAGTTAAAAAGAAATTCATCCTGGATTGAGCCTTCACCAATGCAGAAGTTTTTATAAAGCCGTTTGTGTTTCAGTGGATGTCATCCAGCAGCGGATGAGCTCTGAGTGGATAGTAATCCAATTTACATAATGCAAGCAAATAGAAGTAGCGATGAGGATGCATTCTGAAGTGTAATGAATAGAAATAAACCAAATCAATTTTTTAGACCCATCGCTCAGACTTTGCAATCTTTCTGATAAAGAAAGCTCAGGTTCCGACTTGATCATTAATAGAAGCGGAAGTGGGAATAAATACGTTGTCAAAGGAAGAACAGTGTAGAATAGAGAAATTGCTACAGTATAAACCCGATCAATCATATAGATAACAGAGTTTCTCATATTGCCCTTTTCATAGTCTCCGTCATACTCCTTGAATGTAGGTCGCTTGCTGGTCAGCGAGGGTGGCATGCGCAGACTCATATGAATATCCTTTATGGCAGCGCTTCTGATAGTTAGTCCTTGTGTTCTATCATTCATTAGTTAACCTAGAGTGGCGAATGGTCTCAAAAAAAGCTATTTTATTTTTCTGCATTAAGCCTTTCTTGTCTCTGAGTTTGTGTATTTCTAACACTGATTTTTGCTCTCAAGAATCTGTTGGTTACTAACCCGACACTATGGCGCGCCTGTGGCGTATTCAAATAAATAAATAAATAAATAAATAAAATAAATAAATATTTATAGTTTTTAATCTTCAACGAAGATCATCGACGCAATCTTTTATCTTCCTTCAAAGAGTCTTACTCGACAGTAAAACTATGCAAAACTGTCGCAATAACAGTGATTACTTCTTTGCAAGCAGCTCAGACAACCCACGGGAACTACTGCCGGAAAAGAGATAACTGCGGCGGTTTCACAAGGTTTAGCTTTCTAATTCAGAAGTTTGAGCGTCAAGAATGGGAACTTCTGCAGGAAATTGAAGCCACACCGATTGAAAACGAAATTTTTCGCAACACTTTCACAAATGGTCGCAGGAGGTTGGTTCCGTGAATGTCCCGCGGAACTTCCAGGCAGTTGCCTAAGAAAGAGAAACAGCAACTGCATGACTGGCTTCAATGACACGGTCATGTGTTGTCACTGTTTGAAGTGAACGAACGTCTACGGAGTTGCTTGGACACAGTGAGACTTTTTCGGCAAAAAGTGAGTGCTGAAAAACATCTGTGCTCGTTCGAAGTCGAGGTCGGAATGAACTAGGTATTAGGCAGTTTCTGAATTTGAGTGTGCATAAATGATAAACTATGAGAAATATCGGTAAAGTTTTTTTCGGAGTTGGTTCATGCACAATATTATTGTAAAAAAGCTCTCATTCTGAGAGAACAATTTCAAAAAGGTTTACTGTTCTGAATGCTAGAAAGTGATGTGTTTAGAACTGTAGTTACTGTAGGATTACGGTAGGATTTCCAAGTAATTTTAAGCTTCTGAGAAACGAGAATTGCTTCTAATTTCCAAAAAAATACAAGGACGTCAAACTATCATTTCGACGTGAGTCACAAAGTTTTACGCTACCGTACTTTTTGGCTTCTTAAGGCAAGCGCACCGTAACAATGCTTTTTGACTTTTTCCCATAATTTACTAAATCAACGTTGCTTGATTGAGATTTCGACGTGTTTGCAACTGCAACGTTGATCTAGTAAATTTTGGAAAAAAGCCGAAAATTCAGCGTTACAGTAAGCATACCGTAAAAAGCCGAGGAGTACAATAGCGTAAAACTTTGTAGTTAGATGCCATCCCCGAAATCACTAGTTTGACGTCTCGGTTTGGAATGTTATAGAAGTAATTCTCGTCTGTCAAAACCTAAATTAGTCGAAAATTCCTACCGTAATCCTACACTAAGGGAAATTCACTCTATACTGTAAATTTAAGTTGAAGCTAGCCCTACCATATGGCACCCGAAGATCCGCGAAAGCTTTCCATATAAGAAAGTTATCAAAGATCAAACGTTTGATTCATTTTTTGGCACACCGTGTATAACATCGACCTATGACCTACACTGTATTAGAGTCGGAATTCGTTTATTGATGTACCTGCAATGTCATTCAAAATTCTGCGAACAATCTGTTTTTAATGCTCCGGAGCACATTTTATAGGTAAGGGACAAGTTTGATAAAAAAATCAGGTGAAGAGAATTTGAAATCCAGCCAGTATTACAACAGTCCAACGATGTCATGGCCAAAAGGCGGCCCTCGGCATGGCCATGCCGGTCATCCACTACTCCCCTTCCCTCATTCTCTTGAACGTTTTTCATTCATACTTGAGTGGTCTCTACGAGTATTCGCTTTGGCCTTGCGCAGCCTCTAGGACTATCTGAAAAATCCAGAAATATAAACGCTTGGTCCTCCGCAGCTTTTACTGGGGATTAGGAATAACACGATTTCTTCTATTGTGCTAGCACCAAAGGTAGAGTGTTTTGAACACTTTTCCGCTAAACCTCATTAATCAAACAAGTATCAAACAAGTAACATTAACCTTCTGTTAGTTCACTCCAAAGACGTAAAATTGCACAAAATGAAACCTGAACTGAAAGAAATAGAAAGGAAAAACCAATTTGACACCATTTACGAACACAGATTGATGCATGTCAGCGGATAAAGTTTTTATATAGCCAGGCTCTTGCAAAACGTTACTCTTGAGCTCACATATACATTCGTACCTTTTTGTGGTAAGATAGGGTTGTCATTATTGTTAATAGCAGGTAGGAAATGCTTTGTTTGGCTCAAAAATGTAATTTTCGCGGTTTTAAAAATACCCCCTTCATCTCAATTTATTTGATTTTCAACCCGATATTCAATTGCTTGGGCTTGCTGCTTGTGGACTTAGATCGCCCAAATTCGCTAACAATTAGGCTGCTCTTAAAAGTTGAAGAAAAATCTAGAAATAAAACGAGAAATGAGATCTCACATAAACGGATTAAGCTCTAATCAGCGAGCAATCCACTATGCTTTTCTGCTTGATTATGAGATTTTGCATCAACTGTCAAAAAAACTTGTAAAAATTAAAAATTGTACTGCCGGGACAACTTCTGATAAAAGTCAGAAAAACTAGATTCAGAGTATAAAGAAGGAAGCGTATGCTGCGCAAACCCATTTTGGAAGGTAATTGCTACACTTTGAGTTGAAGAATCTTGTTGGCTTCAAAATAATACCCTTGCTACCACAAAAGTGACAGTTACATGTAACCAAGACTACAACTACTATGGGAACCAGTAACGGAAATTAAAGCTGCTAAAGTTTTTCTTTTGCGACGCACCGCAATTGCGGATCGGACAACGGCTAGACAAATCACATAATTGCATGCACTCATTTGTGATTTGTTGTCGTCTACACTTGATGAATCGTGTTTACGGCAATAATGAGAACGGGATCGATGACACTGTCAAAAGAAGAAGAAGAAAACTAAGTTTTTTCAAATACGGGTGCCAAAGACACTGTGAATGTAATCTGAATCGTGAAATCCTGAAAAAAAGGATGATTATTACACCGTGATATTTATACTGTTTAAAAAACTTGTTTTTCAAATATTAGGTTGGCTAAAAAATAATTTTGGTCAAATTCAACGGTTTATGGAAATATCACAGATAAATTCGTGTATGGATGTGTGGTACCGTTCGAAAGCGTAGGTCAAGGAGAATCGTATTATATGATTAACTTTGTTTGCTCAAAAGTTATTGTTTTGATGGTGAAATGGTGCAGGAAAGCAAAAAAGTCAGGTTTTCGCTAAAAATCAAAATTTTTTTCCGAAAAATCATACTTCAAAATTCAAACTAAAGTTGGGTACAAAGTGCATGAATGGTACGCACACATACGATTTTGATGTTTCCAATCATTTTCATGGCCATAGATGGCCAAATTCCAGCGATTTGAACTGTCCAAAACAGACTTTTATGCGCATACCGGGAAATTCTAACATTTTTGACAGACATTGAAAAAAAACAGCAGGTCACAGCCTCTATTATGGTTCGCCACGTAGCCAAAGTTGTATATATTCAATCAATACTATAAGCTGAGAACGAAACTTGAAAATTCAAAAAGCGATTTTCGAAAGGCTAGCCATATAATGTCATAACTGTCTTTTATCTGGCATGAGAATTCTTCCTAATGAAGTGTTATAGTAGAAGCTTGGAGCTACCCGCTCACAAAGAATCGTAGCATCAGTTACTTGAGCTTTTATGGAGCTTAGAACTTGCATGTCAAAACGAAACTATTTATTAGCCAACCCAATAACAATTCCCAAACACATAATTTGACATGATTTTTGCCACATCCAACTTCCCTGACTTGTAGTAAACCTCCCTCATGTGACGTTCTAAAGATCGGAACACTGTTTGCGCAGCGTGCGGGTTTCTACAATAGAAGTAAATGCGGTAGCTATCTCTTATCTTCAGCGGTGCAGTAGAGGATCAAGATAGACTTTCGTGCGAGAGCTGGAGTCACAAAGAAGGGCTTGACACGAGCTGGGCTTGTAACGATGGAAGAGAAATAGGCTGCTTTAGCGGGAAGACGCAGAGATAGCACAAGATTAGAGCTTGACTATGCCACGCTAGTCACAGTTTGTGTGGGCCTTGAATGGTTGCATCGAGATCTCAAATTTTCGAGTACCCACTTTCTTCGAGAAACTAAACTCGACTTTTGAGTAGCAGCCGTGTGAGTACCTAAGATTGGATGATTTTTGTAGCGATTCGGGCTTAATAGATATGATTGATGACAATCAACTTTGAAATAGACAAAATTTTGGAAGCTCTTGAGTTTTTGCAGCATCAGTACATGATTTGAGAAAATAAGACCTCCAGAAGTGTTACTTAAATCGTCGTATCTGTTATATATGTATTCTGTCCGAAATATGGTTTGAAAACCTTGGATTTCGATTTCATTCAATAGATTGTTTTACATGCTTATCTAATCATAACTTATAATAATGGCTATAGTTCGTTTACGTATTTTTGTGTGTCTGTGTGTTTGTCCGTGCCTGTAACGAACGTGCCCAAATTTCGCATTGGCAAGCTCCCAGCATGAAAGTCCACTGTCATTGAAACCCTTAAAAAGTGTGTTTAACGGATTTATTTGGCCTCTGGCCAGCAAGATTAAGTCCATGGTACCACCTTTTGCAATGTCATGTCTATGTTTGACAAGCTAATGTGCAAATGACTAGAAAGCTTCCAAGATATTCAAATAAACGTTCAAACTCTTTTGTCTTATGAAAGACCCCTGAAAAGCTTTCGAGTTATTTGAAATCTTGTCCTCCCTCACCGAAATAATCTTGAAAAAAAAACACATGTCAAAAAGGTGTCAACGTGTTAATTTTTATTTGACACTTGGCAATAAGACAGTCTTCACGAAATTTATGAAAAAAAAAGATGTCTAGGCTGACGTTTTTCATGACAGTTTAAAAAATGGGTCCGGATAACGGAAAAGCATCGAAAAGACTGTCCGTCGCCGGAAATCATCACGGGTGTGAAGCTTCTGTTCAATATGTTTCTAGTAAAGGATAGTATGAATACTCACATACAGGAAGTCAGCGTGAAATCCAGATACCTGAGACTTTAAACTAGGAAGCTTTTTTAAAATTCGGTTTCCTCCCCGGCGGGAATATCCAGCACCCAACCTTCTAATGTTCTCGTTATCAGCATGTCGTGTAAGCTTTTAACCAAGTTTCAGCCAAGCCTTTCATAATCAGGGTTAAGCAAGAGGTGTGGCCTACGATCGCTAGATATAGATTCTTTTTTGCCCAAAGTTTGTCCCTTTTTCGCTTACAGTTCAAATCGCTTCCGTGGAAATTACGAGGTCCAGACTACCGAGTATAGGCTGCTGCATGACGAAGGCGCAATACCTTTGGGCGCGAACGCGGCTTCATTAGCCGCAGAGCGCATGAGGTGCGGTATCTACAACGGTGAGGATACGCGCGCGTCGGTTTGCGCACGCTCACCCAATATCGCCATTGCGCCTTCCTAATGCAGCAGCCTTTATACTCTTGCCGCTTACGACCCTCCTCCTCCCCCCTCCCTCCCTGAATGCTGTCTCAGTAAGACCCTCTGAACTACTGAAAACCTAGGACAGGCATAACACAAAGGTCCCACCAAGTATAAGTGATATTTTACAGTTAGCATGTAATAGCCCTTGTAGACCAAGTTTGAACGAAGTATGAAGTTTGCAAATACTAGGTCACTTAGTGAATTGGTCATTTTCGAACGTGGTCAACATTATCTCGGAACTGAACTGGCTGTTTCTTTTTGCACTCAGTAAAAAGCACTACTCCTTCTTTGCCCAACCCTATCCCACTTCAAGAAAAACGCCAAAGTTCAAAATTAGAAGCAAGCCAAAATTTTGTTTGTACCATTTTTCGCTTTCAATATCTCATACTAAAAAAAACAATCAGGCTCAAATTGCTTCTGTGAAAATTACGAGGTCCAGACTATCGAGTATATATAGTCTTGCCGCTTCCCCTCGCGATTCACGCAGTAGCGCAGACTTAGCATGTTACCGTAGCCCAATATTTTCGCAGGCTTTTCCATTTGCATAGGTAAGGAAAAACGATTACATTCTTTCCTAGATGAAACGATTTTGAACGAGTTTCCTGCTGTGTAGAGAAGAGGATTTAGCAATAGCGAAGCTATAAAAAACAAGAGTATTTGAATGCTTTGAAGATGAACTGATGGAATGTGGCACAAACCCTAAAAAGGTGCCGCAGCCACACTTTTCTGGAGTTGTGCCAATCCCCCCCCCCAATAATTCACCTTCAAAAACGTTTTCAGCGAATGACACTTACATGATTCGATAGCTTAAAATTTGGTAGATGTCGTAGGAGTAAATTAAGCCCGACGCCGTCTCTGCCTTGAGTAATAGTGGTGAAAACGCAACATTGGAAACGAAAAATGGGACAATTTTGGCCATTTTGTTGAGGAGGATTTCTCGGTTGGGCAATGTCGAAGTATTTTCTACTGAGTACAAAAAGAGATAGCTTTCCTCTCGTGAAACAAAGTTAATCATGTTCGAAAATGACCATTTCACTCAAGTGACTCAGTACTATCATGGATATATCACTCTTTATGCTTGATAGCGCCCCTTTATTATGCTACGGTAGGTACACGATGACAAGTTGATGTTTCATGTGCTTGTATTTCCCCTACTGGGCATCTGGCAAACTATTCACCATTGTTATGTCATCGCTATTGTCGGTATTCAACTACAACCGCTTCCCTTTCTGACTCCTCCACGACCCCTCAGGTGTGCCGCACCCACGCTTTACCCTTGGTCATAATCCAGGGCTCGTATGCCTGAACATTTCGCGACGGGAATGAAAAGCTGTAGCGACGTTCGCTCGCGGCTTAGTCATAACGGGAAGCCGCTCTCGTTGTCAGAGGGATGTTCATGCATACGGGGCTTGAGATTCTGCTTTTATACGTCTCCTTAACGTAGACCCTACCGTAGCTATTTCAGAATGTGGTATAGCGATTACTACATAGACCTCATACCATAACCTATGTAATGCCAATGTGTGAGTGCGTCAATTTATTATGAGAAAAGTCATTGAAAAGTTGCAAACTTAATTTCGAAACTGCGATTCACAATTAGAAAAAAGATTACAGGCGAGCTTGCCTTGTGAGTCGCCTGATCAACAAGTTTTCAACAGCCTTATAACCTTTAGAATCTGCTCTGGCAAAGTTGTAGTTTTAATAGTTGGAGGAAAAAAGAACTGCGTATTGATTGTCCAGTACTGAAATCGATAACGTCACCAACGAGTATGTTTAATCGCTGGCTTCGAAACCAGGTACTCAGCATCTGAATCTCATTGAAAGAGATCTGGAGCACCACTTGCTGGGTGGGTAGGTAGATTGAGCAGCTTGTAGTTCATAGACGACAAGAAAACACTGTCGATCTTAACACCTGACACTATTCGTAGTTGGATTAGAGTGTAGCCTGACTTAGAAGAAAATTTCTAATACAATGTGCGAGCCCTTGGTTGGAAAGTTTATTATGGTGGCGCATTCAAAGTTAGACAGCCGCAAGTTTGCCTGCACTGTGAATGAAAGTCTCAATATTTTTACAACCTCCCTACTGTAGTTTTTTTTTTGTCTAGAGCCATATACGGAAGCTAACATGATCAAGCGCACGATGATTTCAGACCTAATTGCTGATCAGCATTCAATTGAAAATCTTTCCATTAGCACGTCTGCATAAATCGCGTTGATCGGCTGTTTCTGTTTTTTTATGCTTCGAAAATTTATTGCTTATTAGCACATAATTTGCATATGTCTTCGCGCTCTTCTGTATATGCGTGCTTAACATTTAGCTTGCTTAATGCCTTAACGGCTTGTTGTTTGAACTCCAAATTATGATATTTTCTCTTTTATCACTATGCTTTTAGATATCAGCATTCGAAAAAAGTGTAAGCTATTGGACCTCAGTGGATATGTTTCTACCAATATTTGCTGACAAATCTTGCTCGTACTAATCGATTTTTGACCCTTGAGAGTGCAGTGGCCGTATGGCACATACTTTCAAGTTGTCCTTTTGGCGATATGCTTAAGCGCAGATATCGTCAGCGAATGTGGGCACTGCAGAACACTAGCCTAAACCTAGGATATTCTCGACACGTCAGATACACATAATAAACCAACAAAATATCATTGTAGTCTTCATTTTTTGACTAACATCTCGTTATGTTGACAAAAAATTTCCTTTACAGGCGTTATGTTTGCGCCAAAAATGAGCCTTGAATCACGCGTGCCTTTCTCTAGTATTACAAGTACTTTCTCCGTGCTATTACCAAGTACTCATCAAATATACTGTCTCAGTTCAAAAAGGCTGAAGTGCAATTTTAGCGGCGCTTATAAGGCAAGCTTTAGTCTTAGCCCAAATGCAGACCTCTGACAAAGTACTCGAATTGCGCATCGTATCCTTATAACTTCTATATAACAATATGAGGTCGTTCCAGAAGTTCTTAGCGTTTTCATTCCCGTCCTCATTTCACTGGAAGCGGTTCATGCGGCAAGCAGGGCCCGGCACCGTTGGTTTGGGGTTAAACTGGACTCCGTTTTTGGAGTTAGAAGCAACGGGGACATCGTTTTTATGAGGTCCTGGATGAAGCGCCAAAAAAACACGACGAACATGTCAGGTTTCACGAGTTGAACGTGTTCTTTCGCAAGCGCGCGAATTTCAAATGCAAGACTCAAACAAACAAATGGCTTGTTTACAGCGCACAAACAACCACATGGCTCCGAATTTGGGCTATGTGTATACATTACTCCAAACTATGTTATGTAAAAAGTTTCCAAAACTTATGTGTCCTAATATCCGTTCTCGAATTTGTTGGTTTCTAGACCAACTACCAAACCAACTGGGTTGGTTCGGAGCATAAATATCGGAGAGTTCACATAAGTTTTGGACCTTTTTGATTAGGACGATTAGAACGATCAAAAATCTATCATATAGTGAAGAGAGCGGATCAAACCGTTGCCTCTCCCCTTTTTTTGAGTCAAAAGTAGTATAATTCTACGCGTCGGTAGATATCGCGCTCCGATCACTTGCGGTGTCCTTTGAAATATGTGGCGAAAAATGCATCGCAGGATTGTTGAGGCTACAGATTTGGTTGGCCTAGGAGATTTCTACATTTCCAGCATCAAAATTGTACTATACCCAATGGCAGAGCCTTCAATCGACTCGAAATGTTTTCTTTTTGCTTTTTTGTTATATTACATGCCTCAAAATGCGCTTTTTTTTCGCTTTTTTGTTGCTATTTTGGTTGAATAAGGTTTTCCCTACTGATTTTCACGTCGAGAGGGACTTCGTAAATTTTCGCGAAGTCATGGGGAACTTCGTTTCCCAAAAACCTCCAAACCAACGCGTGCCGGGCCCTGGCGGCAAGACCTGCATATCGTTCTAAAAGCTAATCATGCCTTTTATATTGTATCGGTTTCGAAATGCTGGCCCACTTCTTAGCTTCCAACAGTAGAACTTTTACAAGACAAAAAAGCATTTTCGACATTTGCTAATTTTTCTTACAAGAAAGTGTTTTTGCAGTTACCAACTGAATTGTGACAAAATTTTGTCATTTCGTTGGTCTACGAAAACGTTACGAACTTATGGGACGATCTAAAAAGTTCGGAATCTTCAATTATATTGCACGGGCTACCTTTTTGAAGACAAAAACATGTCGATAATGCGTTACGAAAGTTTTGGACTTCTCAAAATCGGACAATCACACTCTTCTATAAGTTAACACAGCTTTGGCTAAAATTCCAAAATGAATCTTTGGAACCTTATCCAGAACGGAGCAATCAATTATTACCTCTTTGACAATAAAGTGAGATAGGAAGTACTAGTGACGGTCCTAGGATTTCCGGAGGTGGAGAGGGGGGGGGGGGAGGAGAGGGAAGAAGAAGTGGAGGTTTTTTGAGTAGATGTGCGCGGCGTAAGCCACTCTTGGATCTTTTTTAAGAAGCTTCCCAAAAACTCTGCATACTCATTACCCCGCCGAAATTTTAGAAGAAGGAGACGCGGCAGCAGCCACTCCTAAATTTTCTCCACAAGGCCAATTTGAATTACTGAAGAAAACTTCGGAAATTGTTTCAAGTAATTACAAGTAGCTATCTGCACATTGCATATTTATAAGGCGTACCATACTGCAAATTAGTTGAAGCCAGGCCTTTCCTCAGAGCCATGACTGGCAAATACATGAGAAGCCACCAAAGAATTGGGGTGTACAATTTTCTATGTATTTTCTAGAAAACTCTTGTGAACGCATATGACACATCTATGTATTATAAAAAAGAATATTGAAATTTTTTTCAATCCGTCAATTTTGTAGATAAATAAACAATGAAAGATTTGCGCACGCAGCTACAATTCGGGAAAACGCCAAAGTAGTGCCCTTACGTCGTTTCCCAAATAACATTTTGAAAATCAATCAAATATGCAAATCCATGTCTAAGAACCTCACGTTAGGCAAAGAAGCAGTATGAAGTCAGTATCGGTATGAGACAGTGGCGTACCCAGGATTTCGGCTCGGGGGGGGGGGGGGCAGCAAAAATTTTTTTCAAAAGAAGGTGCGTGGCATTAGCCACGCACTCCGAAAATTTTTTAGGGGGCTTCTCAATATTTTGCGGGCCCCCAACCCCTGAAATCTGAAATTTTTTTATAAGGCTAATTTGAATTTTTGAAAAATTTTAAAATTATTTTAATTGTTTACAAAAATAAGCAAGTCACTTGCACATTTTTAAAGCTCATGTAAGTAACTTTCAAAAAATTCGCGACCCGTTCTCGGGGGGGGGGGCCTCGGTACGCCACTGGTATGAGATGGTAATAGTATTTACATTTACAAGTCAGCTTAATGTTAGCTTTGATCTGAGCTCATCTTTATGCAGATTTTATATAGGACTGTATCTTTGCGCGATCTTTACCCACCTTCAGAGATTTTCAGCGCAAGATTTCCGACAGCCTTGTATAAAATATCATTTCAGAAGTTTATCCAGCTCTTCGAAGAAAATGAAAGTGTCAGTTGCTTTACTTGTGACGGTGTGTCTTTTACTTGCATTTACACTATTCTTTGATTCATTATTTGCAGGCGCTTTTGGCAATGACTTTTACCGTAGTCGTGTCGCAAGAAGGTAAACAGCTGAAAGACCTACAAGCGGATGTATCGGATTTCTTTACAGATTACTATACCAACGATGATAATAGCGGGACAGGCTCGGATGCTACATATGATTACTATGGCGATGACGATAACTATAAACCTAAACGTTACAATAATCATAAGGTTGACTCTGATCATTGGTGGGAAACATTAGAAGTGGTTTAGTCGGTTGCTGATATGTAAAGAAATTATACTAATAAATGAAATTTGTCAAGTCAGAAGCGTTATTTAATTTGACTCTTGCTAAATTTAGCAAACTGTGTCTTTAAACTGAAGATGATGACTAATTTGCTGAACATCCTGTAATGACCTTCGAACTGACTTTACTATGAAGCATATGGGCAGTTACAGGTATACCTTTGCCTACAAACAAACGAAATAAGGAGAAAGAGGAGGTGCTTATCTAATACGTCTATGCTTGTAAATAATGCGTAAAATCAATGTCTATTCATTTTCTCTTTTCAATCAATTTTGCATCCCGGGATGCTGTTCGAATAGGCTAAAATTAAACAGTGATTATGTCAACTGTTAATTATTGCTTAAGTGCATAACTTTTCTCTTTTTATGCAATTAGAATTTTGGCATTACGTAATTTGTGAAGTGAGCTACTGTGCACAAACTGCTTGATTTCTGAAGCTAAAATGTTGCTGAGGTTGATTTACTAAAATTAATAAAAAGGAAATTCAAAAC
Source organism: Cylicocyclus nassatus (assembly GCA_958299035.1). Classification (NCBI taxonomy): domain Eukaryota; kingdom Metazoa; phylum Nematoda; class Chromadorea; order Rhabditida; family Strongylidae; genus Cylicocyclus; species Cylicocyclus nassatus. The sequence continues at coordinate 32,954,523 of CATQJL010000316.1, forward strand.
TGAAACAAATCAAAATTTGGCGTTAAGAGGGGTCGAAAGTGTCAAAGCTTTTCTAGAGGGCCGTTGATGCCAAAGAAGCGGAACGTTTATTTGCCAAGATTTTGCATAGTGGATAGCCTGACATACTAAATGCGATTACCTCGTTTGAGTCAAGGTGAATAAAATACATGGTAAAAATTTCGTATACATTGAAAAAGTCCTAGCGCGCGAAAGCAGTAACGTGTTCAAATCTTCTGAAACAATCTTGGGAGGCACGCCATCATTCAGTTCTACTGCGAACTAGCCTATGCTATTAAGCATTTTTTTACTTTAAGAAGACTGCATCTTGACAATCTATATCTTGGGTCGTAATACTTGGAACTTCATCAGAATTTATTAGGAATCGGAGCAAAAAAGTTGTTCTCCATGCTATAAATACCGGATTAATTGTAAGACAATTTGAGAACCACTGTATATCAAAGGTAAACTGGTGCAAAAACGACACAGTACGTCATACCTGTGATTATGTATGGAATTTAATAGATAAATGCCAAAGTGAGACTCAGCAACAGCTATTAGGTTGAACACTAAGTTTTGCATCTTGTTTCATAACTTCACTCTCATTCAACATGGCGCACTCAAACTTTGGCATCATATAGAATGCAATGTGAGCTACAAGTGAGCACAAATTGTCTGAATTTTGAGTACGAAATAGAAAAGTTTCAGGCATTTTTCGAAAACTAGTGAAATTTGAGAATTTTCGGGGTTTCAAGCTAAAATAAAGCCTTTGGCAGCCTAGACCATGCGCAGCAATCCGGTTTCGTCTACAAACTATTGCTGGAGGTTGACTCCTTTGGGCTATTAAGAAAGAAATAAAATTTAATGACATGTCGAGATTTGGCGTCCTCACAAAGTCGAACGAGCCGACGTACGCAAGAGCTGCTGGGGACGACCGTCAATGACTAAAGAGTCCGAAGCTCAAATTCCTACGAGACTTCACATAGTAAGGTTATTTAACCTGCCGAACGCGAATATCATATTTATTCTTGAATCAACGCCATTTTCCTTGTTTAGGGTGAGACCCCATATCGTACACCTACAGTAATCTTACAAAAAGCCCTTATCACACAATTTCACTATCTTTTTCGTGATCAGCATGTCGGATAACACCCCTGTGCCAAGTTTCAGCCAAGTCCGTCAAATTTTGAATTTTTCCGCTTCATACCATGCACCTACCGTAACCCTCACTGCGACGTCAGAATTTGATAAGACAGCAGCTGCGCTTGTAGCTTACGTAATAACCAACAAAGTGGCAAAATTTGAGTGCACCATGTTGAGTGAGAGGGAAGTTATGAGACCAGTTGCAAAACTTAGTGTTCAACCTAATACATAAGTCCAATCTGTGCATTCCATCCTAACAGAAATGGTCTTCTCCTGATAGAGTTTCTCCAAACAGTAGCTGCTTTTTTAAATGAAGGAGGATTTCTGCAAAAGAGGGTTTCATTTTAAAAAGTTTCTGCCACAAATTCTACTTCAAATGCAGCTGTGGGAGAACGAAAAGCATTTTCAGGGTTAGCAGTTTGCTTCATATCTGCACTTTTCCTGATATTTTGCACCATCGCATTGTTGTCACAACTGTATAGCTATTTTAAGTTAATTTTTTTCATATGCTGCTCAAATGTACTACTCGCCAAAGGTAGTACAAAAGCGGTCTAAGTTGTTCGATGTGTTGTGAATCATAGAGGTCAAGTTCAAAGTAAGAGAATAATAAGAGAACTCTGCAAAACCACGCATTATGAAACAAGTTACAATAATTTCGGAGCATTTTTACGAGTCTTGATGTAACTAGCTCCCGAACCCTGCAAAAACGCTTTTTGGGTTTTATGTCGAAATTGGTAATTCTTGACTATCAGGGCATATACAAAGATCAATTCCATAATAGCTTGCATTACACAGTCCCATTTGTGGAAGGGTGCAAATCGGAGTTTGTTTGTTTTTCTCAGTTTTGCGCGAAAAAAATCCGCAGATGCGCTTATGAATACTCCTATGTATCTGATATATGACGAAGCGCTTGGGTTTAGGATTTTTTGAGAAACGCCGTTTTTTTCTATTTTAGCTCCAAATTCTGCTTGATTCCTTGAGTGGATCTCCGGCGTTCTTTCTAGACGTTGCTTTGCTCTATCAAAATCGCCTCAAAAGCCGCGATGAAAGCAAAAAAACAGTCTAGTTAAATTAGGATGGGTTTGCACACATTCACTACATGAATGTACACCAGTTCTCGAGTCTAAAATGTACAGGGTCAGACGATATGCTGATTGAGCTGGTCATCTCATGTCAGTATGCTGCATTTGTTCTAAGAGAATCATCGATAGTTGTTAAACGACTGCCTAAAAGTATAAAGTCGGATATCTGTTGATACAGTTGTATTTTGTTGCATGCTTAAGGTACAAAAATGCAATTAAATTAAGAATGCATCTACTCGAGGTAGGACTTGTGCAAGTAAAGTAGCAATTTTATTTGGAAATTTATTCATTTGCGGCTTTGTAAGAAATTCCAAGCGCAGAAAGTGAAAAAATTTCGGCATCAGTGGCTCCTGGAATTCCGCGCAATTTCGCAGAATTCGGCGCATTTTCGGGTCTTTTCGTGAAAATTCGGGAAATTTTATGCGTTTTGTGAGCGGTATCGTATGCACGCAAACTCTTGAATAAACCTTTCAGCAGATATCAACAAATAGAATATATGAAGTTTCGCTCAGAATGATGAAAGCCTAAGTTATATTGAGTAATTATGAAAAATAAGTTTGGATTACAAAGGAACAGGGATCAAGACGACTTGTTGTAATTACACGAAGCTACCGAGATAAATCGAAGCAATGAAGAATAAGCTTGAAATTTGTTTCCACGAAGACTGCGTTATTACTTCTTTAGCTGCATTCTGAGCAGAGCCTCCAGCAATGTAGAGCTCATTATAAACTCATTTGGGGTCCAGTAGCTGTGATTTAGCAGCGAATGAGCTCTGAGTCGCAGTGCTAATTCGTTTTACATTATGCAAACAAATAAAGGCAGCACTAATGCATTGCGATCTGAATAATGAACAGAGAGAGGGTAGCAAAGATATAGCACGATATGTTTGGACAGAGTTAATTTTTTACCTTGGATCTTAACAGTTTCAATTATGAATGCATTCATGGACTTGGATCAGGATATCATTAATCAAAGCAAAGAGAACTGTTCAACATTTAAAGGATATGAAGGTTTGGTGCGAAGCTATGGTATGTTAGACCCCACGTAATGTACTTCGAATATTTTTTGAAGCTCTTAAGTATTGCTCAAAATTCTAAATTGTAAAATTCACTATGGTAATGGACAAAGGGGATCTATGGCATGAGAGTATGCGTTTAACGAAAGTGTTATTATTAATGTTTATATCTAAAAATAAACATTATTCAGAAGAACATGTTGAGCAGAGAAGATAATCAGTTAGCAAATGGCGTACTAAGCTAGAGAATTCCCCCCCCCCCCGAGAATAAGTCGCAAAATTTTTGAAAATTACTTATGAGCCATAAGCTTGCATATGTGATTTTATACTTGTGTTGAATTAGTGTTCAAATGTCTTCAGAAATTCAGATTAGCCTTGTAAAAAAATTACGAGGGCGTGGCAGCAGTCCTTTTCTGATACTGCGGGACTATATGCGCTCAAAAAATTTTTGAAACATCTCAAAAAATCTTTTGGAGTGCGGGTTTCACGCCACGCACCCTGTAATAAAACTTTTCGTACCCCTCCCCCAATGGAAATTCTTGGACCGCCACTGTCGCTTAAGTATGAACATATGGTCAAGTCGATGACTCTAAGTCCTAAAATGTAGTATTCTCACTTCCTAGTTTCAAATTGAAGTAAGGATCTGGGACCAAACATTTCTGCCCGAGCACATAATCTTCCAACAATAGGTAGCAGAAAAATAGAAATCGTTAAAGAAAATATGTTTTGTGTTGTGCGAAATATGAGCTTCCTACGTCGCTATGCCAAGATCTAAAATTTTTCTGATTCTTTACAACCTTTTCTACCCAAGTTTTCGGGGGGTTTTTTTGCTTTTTCTTCTAAGCAACTGAATAAAGAGCAAGCAATAGCAGGCACATTGCTAGTTAATAACACGACTTGTAAATAAACTTGCTTACAGATAAGCCTACCAAAATCAGTACATCAAATCCGCAAATATTTGGCTTTTACAAAAGTATGAAAACGTTCCATTTGCAGTATCTCCTTACAAAGTTTTTGAGGTTCATTTTTTTTACCTGTGAACCATGCATAAGAGCGTCTACTCTGCTTCAAGTAGTATTGAAGCAATCAGATTAAAAATACTCTAAAAGTGTCTGGCTACCAACTTCGGAAAAAGAAAGTGAGCACATAGCGTTTCAGTGATAAACAAAAGCTCCTATCTTAGTGTGGTTTAGCAAACATGACAACTTTTCGGAGTAAAACGACAAACTTTCAAATGGACAACTTGTTATACAAATTTTTGATATCTCAAAATTTGTCAATTCCCGCTTATCAGCTACTGTCTTTCCAAGGCTGAAAGCAACATCTTGAACAGAGCCTCTTAACAGTATAGAGCAATAACTCATACTTGCAAACGCGCAGAATCCCCAAATGTCTTTCATTAATTTCCTTGCTTCGCTTGCTACGAAACAAGCTCGCATACATTCCGTCACTTCATATTCTTTTGCGATGAGTTGACAAGTAGTGACGTTATGATTCTATTTTGTTAACGTAAAATTTCTGTCACTCTTTTACACTGACAGCATTTTATTAGGTGGGTCCGAAAATTCTGTCGTTTCATTTTTGAAAAATCCTAACTTTGCGATATCTCAACGGATTTACTTCGTTTTATCGTTATTGGAAAGAGTAAGCCGTTCTCTTTCGAATGCTATTTCGCTAAGCTTCTGTTTCACACTGGGTGCGGAGATAACAATGGAAAACTAAGACCATATAAGCTTTGACCACTTTAAGTTAGGTAACCAAAAATCTGGTAAGCTGCAGAAAAATCTGAAGTCGTCAGTACATATGTTTTTTTTTATACTACTCTTTGCAACTGTGGAGAGTTTGTGCTGTTTGGACGTCTCTGTGAGAAATTACGAATATCGAGTTTACTATGGAAAACGCCACAATCAATTAATCTGTCAATTTTCGAATCATAACTTCTCACAGATACGTCCAAACAGCACAAATTCTTCATCGTTGCAAAGAGTAGGCCCAAAAAACATACGTGTTGACGATTTCTGATTTTTCTGTAGCATTCCAGATTTTTGGTGACCTAACTTAAAACGGTCAAAGCTTATATGGTCGTAGTTTTCCATTTTCAACTCCGCGTCCAGTGTGAAACAGAAGCTACTTAAAACAACGTTTGAAAGCGAAAGACTTATGCTTGCTAATAAAATCAAAAGCAAGCAAATACGTTGAAATTTCGCGAAGCTACAAAATTTCTGAAAATGAAACGACAGAACTTTCGGACCCACCTAATAGATAAAATAGACTATCAAAAAGCTATAAAAAATTTTAGGCCTTATCACCTGTACTATGCACTCAAAAAACCTTCTAATTTTCGAGTTTTTCAATGTTCGCTCAGTTCTCGTTCTGAAGTTAGAAACACCAAAGACCGCTAAGGATGCACTGAGATAAAAAAAAATCCTCAGAAGGAAGGCTAAAAATGGAGAAGCAACATACAATGGAGATTTTTGGCAGAAAGAAAATCTGAGTGGCTCTACAGAACTGTCTTCAAACTGGGGGCTCTAGGAGCATTTTGCAGAACCTTACCGTTGCTTGGACACCGTCATTTGTAGACAAGATGCAAAATATTTTTGGAGGGACTAAATTACTCAGAACTGCAATCTCTGAATCTGAGTAGTACTTTGCAAATTTCGGTCAACTTAGATTTCTAACCATAAGCATCAATCGCTCGAAAGTCCTTATTAGAAACATGCATTTTTACAGAAACTCCTGCTTAATCGTAAACTCAGGGTATTTGACAGTCTTTTTATTCACAGTCCATTATATTCAAGATCCCATGTTATATTACCGTCTACAAGGAAAGTAATAAATAGAATCCCCCACGTGCTGGTCCAGAACTTCTGAAATTTGTCACTAATTCCACTTACGATGACTTCGTTCAATTCAATACAGTCTAGATAGAGGACCATGATTTCAAAAAATTTTACTTTGGCGTTTCACGCCGGTACATTCTGGAGAAAAGATAGATCCAAATCAAACTAAAAATCAAACTAGTTTTCTTGGCAGTTTCCTAAAAGATGCCAAAACCTTCAGGAAGAAGTAATTTTGGTCACGATCATGAATCTATGATCTACTTGACTGAAAAGAGCTCGTTTTCATTAGATTTTTCTAAGAAAGGTATGACTTTCGAGTTTGATAACCTGATTGGTGTGAAATAGAACTTTGTCACAAGTTGGAAAAGCATCTATTGAGATGAACGAGGCACCTATTTGTTCAGAAGTTTGACCGCAGTCAAAACACATCCTATCAGAACTAAATATTTTTTGGTGATACAGCAACATTGAAATGGATTCAAAAGCTAGAGAGCTTTTTGTAAAGTGAATAAGAGTTCCACTGAAGCATTTCTTGCCAAAAAAACTTCAATAAAGCTAGTTTCCATACACAAATTGCAGCAATTTTAGTGTAAAATTACATCCGCTTGACAAACAAAGTCATTGTGCTAGACTAGCGCGTGCAATGTGGCCACTATTTTTTCACAACTGTATAGTTGGGTATGAAAAATCGTAATATTGTAGTGAAAGCAATTTATTTGAAATTCAAGTACTTTTCAACTACTACATAAAAAAGGCTGAGTGACAAAAGTGGTGCTTAGTTAAATGGGTGATTTTCAAAATGACTATTCATAGGAGCTTTCACGGAATGTTTATGTGCTAGTACGACGAATGTCCTACGAATCGCTTATGAGAAACGAGATGGGAAAAATTAGAAATCTTGACTTTACGAGCGTTGCGCTAACCCTACTGCCGAGAGAATAATTGTTCAGCATTCCGAAAGTACAACAGTAGGAGCAGGAGCTCAGGGTGCTTAAGCTTGCAAAGTCTAGGATAAGCTGGTAAGAGGCTGTGAGACCTAAGAAGGAATGATGAAGACAGTTTGTTCACGCATGAGATGTGTAATGCCAGAAGGGGTTTCAAAGCAGCCTTGACATGACGCCCAAATGAAATATAATAATAAAAAAAAAACTGGCATAACGTCCATTGACATCTGTTTGTCAAAACGAACGTAGAAAAGTTATTGGAAGCTTTTCTTTCCTCTCAGAAAGAGCTATTGTGGGCGCACAGCCAGCATCTCATCTGTTTAGTGGATTGAGACATCAAAGAATATTGAGAGATCAGATCAGAAATCCTGTCAGCATGATCTACATGGATTATAGTCCAAGAGTAGTGATTACAAAAGGAAGAAACTCATTTGTTTTTAGGTAAATGCCATGAACACTTGATCCACATCCACTAACTTTATAAGGTATTAGTCAGTCCTTTGTTTTATCCAGATTTCCGCAGCTGATTGTGAGTAAAAGTTCAAATGAAAAACACGTGGACTCTGACTGATTGACCAGTGAATAGTGGAAAGTAATGGGATGGAGGATACATACCTACAAAATTTTGTCCCATTTCCGCGTCCCACATTGTCACAGTTATGAAGCTTTTAAGGCAGACTTCGAAAAATTTAGCTCATGGTATCATATTTCATAATCTGCGCAAATATGATAAAATTATAGCGAACTTTCATAAATATAAGCAGCTATACTTCTCATAAATATGAGAACTGGGAAAACCTAGACGCTAAACTTCAGAGGACCTTGTTGCCTTTATCTAGAGAAGATTTTTTTACCCAGTGGCAGCCGAATCTGTGAAGAAGGGAAGCAAAGTTTCAAAATAAAATCTTGAAAAAACAGATTTTTGTTTCATAGTAAGCATCAATGGCTGAAAGATTTAAGTGCAAGCGAAAATCAAAAAAATTCAACCAAAGAGAAAACATGAAAAGCAAAGTGGATGTTATAAAAGCATGTCAATCCGCCAAGAAGGCTGCGTCGTATACGATAGCACACGAAAAAGCAATAAGAGGCTGAGAGGCATAAGTAGCTTATAGCCAGATTGTTGTTTGCAAATCTGGATTATATCCGACTTGAGTGAGAACTCACAATGGCTACATTACGACAGCTACTACATCGAGATCCATTAGTTGGTAACACTACCACATCAAGTAGAAAATGATAGCAAATATTCGTATGTAAAATCCGAAATAGAATGAATTCAAGCTGAAGAAAAGTCATAGCAGACCTTTCGATAGCCTAGGGTGGTACTAAGGTCTTGCAGAAAAAGAAGGGGAAGATTTTTCCAAAATGTTTTCAATAGGTTTCAACTTTTCACGTATTTTTGACATATAACAAATTGTACTGCACATAGATTTTTCCCCCATTGCAATTTTCGTTTACAATCTTGAAATAATCCATAAAATTGATCAGCACGAAAGTTTTAGGTGTAGTCGTAGAAATCATCTTCAAGAGGAACTGATTTTATAGGTCATTCAGCATTTTCTGCGACAATCATGCTAAAATTTTCGTTTTTTCTTTAGAATCTATTGATACAAGCAATTCTAAAAGAAAAATAATCATCCTGGACCTTTTCACAAGACTTATCGGTCAGTCTATGTGACTATCAACTCACTATATGTGTTCTGCTTCATTGCACATGTATGTGCTCGAAAATGAGTCTTATAGGACGGGAGGGAAGAGGGACGAAAAACTTTGTGGAAGTTGGCAACTATGTTTATGTTGCTCAATAAATGTGATATCCGAGTTGAGCAACAACTAATGGCTTGGAAAAAAGATTAATGGCTTTGAAAAGATATTTTTATAAACGTAGCTGAACATACCCTTTCTTAAGGGCACTAAAACTGATCAGCAAGGCACAAAAAAAGTCGAAGCACACTTTTTATACTTTTTTCATAATAATTTATTCGATTATGAAGGAAAGCAAGAAAAGTTCTTCAATGCATTTTTCTTTCAAAAAGCTCAGAGCTTGCTTCTTCTGAATAGGCTGTGATGTTTCATGTGAATCAGCGTATCTCAAGCGAAAAGTGTACAGAGCTTTTGATACCTTTGTGGAGGAGTTGTAAATAGTATTGTAAAATAGAATTCAGGCACAAGCAGACCGCGATATCTCTGTTTTTTCAAAGGTCAAATTTTGCATAAATTAGGCTTTGCAAAAATGAAAAACATGTACAGTAATAAGAGCTTCGCGAAAAATTTCGCCGAACCAGAATCTTTTCATTACAATTCTCTGTAGCTTTCATGTTCAGCACAACAAGGAAAACCTTACTTCCTGTGAGAAGCGAGAGCAATGACAGATCATACTTGTTGAGATCAGCGAGGCTATATGCTGTACAGAGCTATATAAACAATTTATCGTTTAGAATTTTATCGAGGGGAGTAAAGTAATCGGACATTTTATGAAATACTTAAAAATATCTGATATTGCTGATGAGAAAGCTTACTTAGGGATATATGGGTGGATTGCAGTATATTTTCATAAGCGCATCCTTCTAATGGAGCACAAGTAATAGGCTGAATAGATATCAAGGATAAAATTTTGCACAAGTTTTTCAAGGAAAAAGAGAAACATTAGGAAGGGAAGAAAAGGTTATAAAGCGTTTACTAGTGGATAAATTGCATGAAAGAAGATTCGAGAATGAATATTTTGTACAGAAAAGGTGAAAGTAGAGAATTATGCTTTGAGCATTGGCCAGTAGTTTCATATTGCAGGAACGACCCTCACCCTCTCAAGCGTAAAAATCTTACTTCCGATTTGAGCGCAGATAAAAAATACTTTCAGGGACCTGGACGATGGGTGGAACATTTTGATATCGACGGTTTAGCCTTATTGTTTAAAAGTCGAAAAATATTTGTTCTAGTGAAAGTTGCTATATCTACCAAATTGTTAGCTGCATTTTCCGTCTCTATATAACTTTCAAGGCTTCAGACTAGGCATTTTTTAGAATTTTATGTTAGTCTTAACACGGATCAGAAGAGCATAATTATCATACGAAGCAGACGAAAACGAGGTTAGTGCAGAAATACGTACAGTGAGCGATGTTAATCCAGTGGCATTACGAAGATATGCACTACAAGCTTGGAAGTGCTTCAAGTAAGATGTCTTTTCGTGAAAAACGATTAACCATGAAAATGGAAGCCCATGTAGAAACCGCTATTATTAGCATTTCACCACGGCTATTGCGGATCAACCAAGCCGCCGGCGCACATATTCGACCCCCTTCCCTCTCTAAAACGTTTTTCATTCATATTTGAGTGCTCTCTACGAGCACCCGCATTGCTCCTGAGCAGTGCCAAAGACCATCAGAAAGGGGTGTGAAAAAAAATAGCGGAGAGTTAGTATTGCCGTCTTTATTACTTTTTTTCCAAAAGCTTGCACATTTCAAAAAATTCTTACCTTTATTTCAAACGAAAATTATTTATTCACAATGTTTCTCATGAGATTACTTCAAGACTCCATGATTTTTAGTGCAAGGCTTATGAATTGACCTAATAAGAGAGGCTGACTGTCACAAAAAACTCATCTTGTCCTCAAGGTAAATAGATAAGCCTCTAAGTCCAACTTCAAGAGATTATTTCACTTTTTTTTAAATGTGATGAAATCTTCCGGAATTGTGAGGTGCTTTTTGGATTTTTGAGAAGTTGGTGTGGATCACTGAAAAGTGATGATTATGTCAGGTCATATGCCTCTTGTTACCCTAGCTTTTTTTCAAGCAAGCCGCTCAGTCGCTTCACTGTAGTTCGGAAGGCGATCCCTATGCCGCACAATTCTCTTAAGCAATATTTAGCACCGAAATATTTGGCCTTTTGGTTGCGAAGTCCTTTGGCGTGTTTGGGCTGGTCCGTTTTGGAAAAAAATCCCCCGCGCTTTCTACGCGTGAAAATAGGGTATAATATGACCTTTGAATAGATACATCTATTAGTCTGCCTCTTGTCACCTTAAAATCTGCGCAGATGCCATAGGTCTTTCGAAATCAAGTCATTTCAACAGTTTATCCTAATTTCACACAGACCTTGACCCGAAAGAAAAGTGCTAGAGACCTGAAAAGTGGCCAGTGATATCTAATTTTAAGAAAAAACTAATTAGAAATTCCCCAACATGCAAATCTGTTTCACTTTAATAACACATTGGCAGCCAACATCTAAATAAGAATCTATGAAGGTTACGAGCTGAAGTAGCAGACATGAAAAGCGAATACCGATGAGCTGTTATGAATTACAGTCTGGCACGGTTTTTTTGCTTATTTGTTAGGCATTTTAGCTCAGGTAATGAGGCGGCGAAATACTATACTAAACTTTGAGGTGTTTCTGGGATCAGATCACCAAATGACTCTCGAACTTTTTCTGTTTTTGCAGTCTAACAACCCATCATTCAAAATTGTTGGATGGCTAAGCCTATTAGGTTGATGCAAAAATAATGAGCGTTTTCCCATTTCTCACTTTAGTTTGCTATGAATTTCCATAAAATCTACATTTTGGAATGTGATAAAGACCATCAAATGCGAAGAACATTTCGCAATACAGCGCACATTAATCCTCATGTCTCATATGTGCAGAAAAATATGAATTGAAAAACAAGAAAGTTTTTTTCTATAGTCTTGTTTTTGACAAAACATAACTCCTTTCACACTTTGTCATTATAATTTATAAGCAGCCTATCCTGTGGCCGCAAGCCAGTAGTACAAATATATATATAAAAAGGGCTTGGAGAAAAAAGATTAGCGGAGGTACAAATCGAAATTCAAAAATACCAACTTTTTTAGCATCTTTTCAGTAGGCCTCAAAATCCCGAAGTATAGAATTTTCTAATTTTCTGCGTACTAAACATTTAAATGTCTTTGCTGAAACTGCCAACAGGACCTCTGCCCTCATGCTTACAGAAATGAGCAAAGTTTGAGCAATTGCATTCTACAAAGAAAGTTACGTCTAAAATGAACGCAACCATCACCCATGTTAAGGCGCTGATATCTCACTTCAAATAACTTCGAAAAATATGACTAAGTATGCATAATGCATAATTTAGACAACTTCCATTATATTAGGTCGTTCCGAAAGTAATGTTGTCGCGGCTCCGCGATGCAGAGCGCTCCTCGGAACAGGAGGCCGGGGGCGCTGTTTGCCGCATTTGCCTGTCGCGCCTTTTGTAGGCTGCTGCAGGACCACCTCCAGCTTGGAAGGTAGCCAAGTGGCGGGGTATATAAGGCTGCCGAGAGAGCAGCCGCCGCCTCTTCTTCTTCTTCGACTCTTGTGTGATTGTCGATTGTTTCATTGTGTTCGGCTACGTTTCAAGCAGCTCCCGCATTCGAGGACTTTTGGTTGAGCGGTTGAGCTTTTCTTTTATGTCTTGTGTACTGGTCGCGCGCAGGCGCAAGGAAAGTTCGGAAGTTGTAGATGAACATCATGCGGGAGTGGAGCTTGGTGAGGCGCCGTTCCATTGGACTGGGCCTCTTTGCGGTCGACTCTGAGGAGAACCCCAGAACTTCATAGTTGGAGTGATTTCTCTCATTCATCGGTATTCTGGGACACGCGGCTCGTCCCGTAACCTGTTCTTATTTATTCTCGTAGTTTAGGAATCCGTAGTTTAGTAGTATTCCTTGTTATTTGTCTGTTTTATCGTTGTTTAGTATATAAACTTACTTAATCTAGTCGTGTTTTGTACGGGTGTATTATCTTGGTGACAGCGTCGAGTGGACGCGCCTTAAGGGCCCCATAGGTGTCGGACGCGTGACGTCCTAGGGCTAGGGATTGGTTGTGTATGGCGGTCGGCCTGTTGCGACCAGGGGTGCTGAGCACTCTGAGCCGCAACATGGTGCATCGACGCCGAGCGTATGGTGGATGAGTTTTCCGCCCGCGTATGGAGTTGGCCGGATTGGTGGAAGGAAGATCGGAAGGATCGTGGAGGGCGTCTCGGAGGACGCGCTATCTCATCCTCCATGCGTGCGTAACGGACCCGATGTCTGCCACGCTCAGCACACCATAAGAAGATCAGGCAAGCAACGAAGCAGTGGTGAATACCTACGTAGCCGGTGGCAAGAGTACAGCGGGGATAGCCAGGTTGTGAAGTATGGCGTCAGAGCGCGGGGGGAAAGTCGGTAAGACTGTGGCAACTTGCCAACCGTACCCCTATCTCCGCGGAGCGCCTACGCCATGCGTTGCTGGTATGCATGCCGTGCTAGGAAAGGGCCCCAAGTAAGGGCAGGTGTTAATGTCTTCGGCGGGCTCGACCAGGGGGCACTTGGGGTATAGTGCCAGCGGCCGCAAATGTCGAGTCGACGCTTCGGTGGAGTTGTTGGCGGAAGGGATCGAGCGGACGGAAGGACGACGGTCGGATCGAAGGAGGACCGAGATGGAGACCTGGTCGGGAGCGCACAAGAGCTGTATCGTTGTACGTGCATTTCAGAGCTGTATCGTCGAGCATGATGCGCAGAAGGAGGATCGAAGGATGGAGGTCTGGATGGGAGCGCGCAGAGCTGTACCGTTGTACGTGCATTTCAGAGTTGTATCGTCGAGCGCGACGCGCAGAAGGAAGGTGTTCGAGTGGCACGATGGAGTTGTATCGTCGTACGCGCGTGTTGGAGTTGTATCGGAGGGCGCGAGGAGCTGTATCGGTGACGTGCCAGAGAGAGGATCTACAGGGCGGATCGGACAAGGACTGACAGATCGACAGACAGGGAGCGCGATTCTAGAGTTGTATCGTTGCAACGTGTATTTCAGTGTTGTATCGTTGAAAGCGTCGTGTGTTGTATCGTTGTACGCGCTGAGAGGGGATTGTTGCAGGAGGGCTTATAGGATGGCTCGATAGACGAAAGGGAACGTGATCATTGTATTGTATCGTTGTACGCGTATTTTGGAGTTTTATCGTCGAACGCGATTTGCATTGTATCGTTGTACACGTTGAGAGGGGACAGACGAAAGAAGGGTCGATGGAGGATTGTACCTGCGTCGGAATGGTATCGTTGGACGCGCGAATTTGGAGTTGTATCGGTGAACGCGACGGCAAGCGCAGGTAGCAAGGAAACACCATCCTTTCAGGAGCCTGGATTACTTCCGAAGATGTAAGGAGACATCTTCGTAGGATGGCGGAGTTGCAGGAAGGCATCTTCGGAGGATAGGACGGCGGAGTTGCAGGGAGGCAGCTTCGGAGGACGGGAGTGCCAGGGGGTCCTGGTTCTAAACCCTAGATATTTCTTTTTACATTTTCTTCTACTTTTTCGCTATCCTTCCAGTTGTAGTCGGCCCGGTAGTTTTGAGTTTGTAATAGCTGTCTTGTACAGTTTAGTTAACTATTTCTAGTCACCTTGTTAACTTTGCTAGTCGCTTATTCGTGTGATTTTTTACTCTTGTGATATTTATTTCTAATTCTGTGATATATTTAGGTTTAGTGATCTCATTGTTACGGGTAGTTAGTTGCCTCTACGCGCCGTTGTAGTGCTGCATGGGCACCCCTTCGGGGGGAAGCTTTCGGTGGCCGGGGGCACAGGAGTACACCTGGCCATCGAACCTGTGCCCTTTAGTAGTTTTTCCTACCCCCAGGCACAGTTGGTTTAGCGGCCGTGGAAAGGGCGGACTGTCACGAAGGACGGAGGAAGGCAACATCCGGAAGATGGAGGAAGGGACAGCCCGTTGGTAGGAACGGCTCGTTCTGGGAGTAATTCAGGTGCCCGTATACCATCGCTCCGATCGCCGATAAGGAGCCTTGGGTAGTTTCGGACCGGCCTCCGGCATGTTATTCAAGCTGTACCTTGCCATGCGCACGCTACCCCTCAGTTTCGGGGACGTGCTGGCTCTTCAGTGACACACTGCTGTAGTTGTTTGTATTACGCCCGGGATAGCCCTAGTCGCTGGTCACCTATTAGTTGTTGGGATAGTTTCGTTGTTGGTTGAGACGGTTCAGGTAGGTTGTTGTTCATATGTTATTCACATCATATTTATCCTCCTTTGTTATGTTTATTTGTTATTTGTTTCTTGTTGTGCTTTCTAATTTTTTGTTTTCTTTCCTTCTTTTTTCAGATAATGCCGATACTTGGTTTCACATGGCTCGAGCCGTAGACGCTAAATGTTTTGGAGCAAGTTTTCGGAGTTGAAGAGGCCACCCTGGAATTGTTGGACCTTACCGTGGAGGCAGGCAAGGATCTGCAATTCAATTCAGTCGTTTATTTCCTTTTATTCCATCCACATCCTGATTTTCTATTCATTTTTGGTCGTACTGACGCTTAGTGACGCGCCTAGAGATCGGAAGCCGAGGAGTTTGCTCGTCAGCATCGGGACGAGCGCGGGGAGTACTTCTTCGTTCGGCGGGTGCAGGACCACTGGGACGCCGGTGGACTGTACCAGATCCTGCGCGAAGTCGGAACTTTCGGCGATCGGGTTGATGCTGCGTCCAAACTCTCGTCGAGCCTGGAGACATATTCTTTGTTTCTCCTTCAACTGTTGCTATTTTTTCTAGTAGTCCCTTTCTTCATTTTGCCCCATTACCCCATCAGCTGTGCAGGGCTTGAGAGCGGAAGTCGCGAGCCACTCTTTGTTAGGGGCAACATCGCTTAGGTAGATCTTTATGTTGCCGCGCCAGCTGATCCTTTACCCTGACGCGCATCACGCGCCTAGAAGGACTCGGCATTCCCTTGGATTAGTCCCTTTACACCCCCACCTTTTGTATACCCCCTATTCAGCCGAATCCATTGAGTCTTTCTCCCCCTTTCCCTTGTGGAACAGTTGTCGGTGTCATTTGTTCTTGAGGTTCGACCTTTATGTGGATGCAAGTAGGTTTAAGTTTTTTTGACGTATCTTGGTTGATCGCAGTACCAGCACGCGCTCATGCTATTTTATAGTTTTAGTTGTACGCGGAAAGACATTTTGCTATCGTCATCGTCGGCTTTCGGTTCATGGCAGAAGATCGTGAAAGCGAAGTACGGACCCTGACGATATAGTGGTCGCTTGGAAATCTATTGTAATAGTCTCTGTCGTCAATTGATGCACAAGTCATCTGCATCGTATTTGTCATTGTCGCAACGCGCGACAGTTGTGTTGTCGTGTGTGAGCTGATTAGATTTCCATGTGGCTTCAGTCGGCACGATTAAGATCGTACGTGCTTGTCTACCCGGCTTGTACGTGGGAGAATACGCGGATTCGTGGGTAGTACGGATTCAACGTGGACGGTTAGAGGTCGGTAACTATCACTGGTAGATTACAAGCGGGAAAGTCGACGTTGGATTATCAATTCCACAGCGTCTACCCTATAGTTCGACAGTATTCTCCATCTCTTTGTAGGTATTTAGGCGCGTATCGGACCGATTTCGCGTTTACGCGTTGTCATTCGCTCATCTCCTTATGTGTCCGTTATCGTCGCCTCTGGATTTTCTGACAACTGTGGACGGACTATCAATGTAGTATCCTTGACGCATTCGCGTGGCTGTAGTTATATCGTGGCGCGTTAGCGCGCGTGTGTCGGTTTGGATCTTATTCGGTATTCTGTCGTACAATTTCAACTCTACCCAATTGCCAACGTCATCGGCTATGATATACCTATAGTAACATCTTATGGTTCTACTTGGCAACTGAACTATGGCGTAGGTACGAGCATCTCGGAGGATTGTAGTGTCTTCGGCGCGTTGACGGAACGGACGTGCTTACTGGAGTGCGCTCACACGTGCTATGAGCTTTTATAACATTTTGATCGTTTCAGTTAGTTTGGCAGAGTGAGCACCCTTGTGTCTTTACGAGTGACAGTCGAGCGTGCAGACTGTCAGATCCGTGAGACCATTTAGCACGAAGTAGGATTGCTTGTCTGACGGGACGCTCAGGTACATCGGCTACTACAGCCCA
The DNA here is from genome assembly GCA_958299035.1 of Cylicocyclus nassatus. Classification (NCBI taxonomy): domain Eukaryota; kingdom Metazoa; phylum Nematoda; class Chromadorea; order Rhabditida; family Strongylidae; genus Cylicocyclus; species Cylicocyclus nassatus. The sequence goes on from CATQJL010000316.1 coordinate 32,971,441, forward strand.
CTTCAGATGCTGACACCTTATTTTACGGCTGTTATGAGCAGTTTTTCGTCGTGATGCTCTCGATGAAACGCTTAAGGCGGGTTTAGCGTAGTTATGGGTGGATGTGCACGGAATTCCTGTTCTCCTATAATTGTTTTCTCGTTCTGCTGTCTTCTGTTATTGTCGATGAGCGCTACAGGCGCGCCAGGATAAGTTTTTTGTTTGATTTTAGTTTTAGGTCGCGTCAGGTCCCATCGCGAACGCGGTGTCAGGCAGTGTGTGATAATCAGCTTAGTCATGGCATTGGAGTTCGTGCGTTGTAAAATGTCCCTTATGACCTAGTGCTCATCGAATGACTGTTTTATTGAGTTGATTGTTTACCTTTATGTATAATTTAGAACCTTTGTTGTATTTATTTCTTTTCTGTTTTGTAGGTAATAGGACCCCGTTGCGTATTTCCACTCCACCTCACGCGCGTGTACCCCTGCAGTTTAAGTTTACTCAGTAAGCTTACGATTAGTTGCTCATATCATCGTTAATAAACAGGAGCAGTTGCCATTCACCTGGATTTTCCATAACCCGGACTTGCGATTATAAATTCCCTAAGCGCGATTGTTCCATCACGCGCAGTCAGTATTGTTTGCTGTGTTTTTGCCTAGAGCGCATATCATCAGCATTGTTAGAATTTTCAATGAGTTCCACGTTTAGCAGTCTACTTTCAGCGGGTATTGTTTGCGCCGAACGCGCGTAATACATTCTAACATTTTTAGGCGACGCAACAGTTAGCGGCCAAAGCAATTTAGTATTTGTTCTACACGCGGGTAAGAAGATAGAGCTGCGTCAAGTTTTAGCGTAAATTTATAGACGCTAGTGTAGCTATAGGCGCGTATTGACAGTATTATTTTCATTTCAATTCTGCAATCCTTTGTGACCTAGTCCAGCGCTGAGCGGGCCCGCACCTATGCAGATCACCTTTGACAAGCCCTCTATGCGTTTACGCATGCGGCGAGAGTTTGCTGTCGCGCAGCTGCATAGGATATTAGTGCTACGGCGGTGGTCTCCATACGCGCGATCGCAGCCACCCACTCTCTGCCTTAGCCGCGCAATCCCATTACGCCGCTACTGTATTTTAGCCTGCTAATCTGCGTTATTTTTTGTCCTTTGGCGTGCGGACGTTCCTGTTGCGCTCGGGTCTGGCGACTTAGAATATGTTTGGCTTATCGCTTTTACTTGCTGCAGCAACTAGTAGAACGTAATACCGCGATAGATCTTAATGCGCCGCTGCTAAACCTCTTTGCTTGTTAGCAACTTTGGAACGCGTTCCACAGTTTTACATTCAGTATTATTGTCAGTAGGTTTAGTCAGCATTTGCCTCTTAGGGCATATTACTTGTTTGACGCGCATTTAGCAATCGCATCCAGCCGCCGGACATTAGCAGCCAGTCGTTGAACATCCGCAGCGAACAATAATAGTCTTGAATCAGTCGCGCGAACCATCCGCGCGTTATTATTTATTTTAGGTCCAACAACGAGAGTCACCCAACGTCCACGATAACCAGTACAATCGGGATCTCTCTACCAGTATCCCTTGTGGCGCATCGATAGAGGATTTAGGACGCCGACGACGCACGAATCTACATCACCATCGGAGTAAAGTAACACAAGCCCGCCTCTTAACCCCCTTACCTCCCCCATTTTTATTTTGTCGTGCGGGAGGGTGGACTGGTGTCCACTTATTGAGCTTAGGTTGACGCGCGTAGCATGTTCTATAGAGAAAATAGTCAACCGTCTTGCGTTTTTGGGAGGAAACAGCATTTGAGGGGCTCTACTCAATGCGTTGGCGATCATTGCAGGCGGTGTAGGAAAGATAGGCGTGTAAGAATTAGTAGTAGATCATTTATTGCGGCGTCTTTTTGCAGACGCATTACTGCGATCGTATTTAAGGTAGAGGTATTGTGGGACGCTCTTTACTATAGTTGGATCGAAGTACCCATTCCCCAATTCCACCTGGGAGTTTTCGTAAGGCGCGCGCTAGAACATCTTAGCCTCCACGTAGCGCACGCGAGTTAGTAAGAGCGAGCTTGTGCGCGAGACGCGCAGTTGGTGGTTTTCCAGTCCGTGAGTGCTGACTTGTAAAGTATGTTCTTTTTAGTGTGGTCCAAGAGTTTGCGGGGGCATGTATGTGATTGGATGGTTCGGGTGGTCCACGGTTCATGAAGACGCGCACTGAACCCGATGGTTCAAATGGTTCCTGGACAATCGACGTCACACTCATATGGCCGGAATGGTCGCGTCGTTGAGTATGCTGTAATGGATTGATGGATCCAGTCGCACCAGCTCGTAGCCTACTTGTATAGAGTTATAATTCATTACCTTTTTGTTTGTCTTTTCAATTCTGAGCTACCTATCTGAGTTTGAGCGAGGCGCTCGTGACGAGCTTGATTTTGGCTTTGATTTTATCTAGTCTTACTTGTTTTAACCTATAACTTATTAATTTAGTTGATAGCGCTTTAGAGGTAGGTAGTTATCTTGTGTGTTAATCAGTTAGCCCTTTGCGGTTTTGGTTTGAACGCGTCGCGGGACGGGTTTCGTTACTAGTTTTCTTTTACGCGCGTTTCCGGGGCTGCCGATGGATATGTTCTTTTACCGTTTACTTCTAAAACTCATATGGTAGTACCCTCAGTTGTCGCCAGCGTCATCACGTAACCACCTTATCGGACGCTCAAGCCACTGTTTCGGGGGGGAGTGTCGCGGCTCCGCGATGCAGAGCGCTCCTCGGAACAGGAGGCCGGGGGCGCTGTTTGCCGCATTTGCCTGTCGCGCCTTTTGTAGGCTGCTGCAGGACCACCTCCAGCTTGGAAGGTAGCCAAGTGGCGGGGTATATAAGGCTGCCGAGAGAGCAGCCGCCGCCTCTTCTTCTTCTTCGACTCTTGTGTGATTGTCGATTGTTTCATTGTGTTCGGCTACGTTTCAAGCAGCTCCCGCATTCGAGGACTTTTGGTTGAGCGGTTGAGCTTTTCTTTTATGTCTTGTGTACTGGTCGCGCGCAGGCGCAAGGAAAGTTCGGAAGTTGTAGATGAACATCATGCGGGAGTGGAGCTTGGTGAGGCGCCGTTCCATTGGACTGGGCCTCTTTGCGGTCGACTCTGAGGAGAACCCCAGAACTTCAAAGTTGGAGTGATTTCTCTCATTCATCGGTATTCTGGGACACGCGGCTCGTCCCGTAACCTGTTCTTATTTATTCTCGTAGTTTAGGAATCCGTAGTTTAGTAGTATTCCTTGTTATTTGTCTGTTTTATCGTTGTTTAGTATATAAACTTACTTAATCTAGTCGTGTTTTGTACGGGTGTATTATCTTGGTGACAGCGTCGAGTGGACGCGCCTTAAGGGCCCCATAGGTGTCGGACGCGTGACGTCCTAGGGCTAGGGATTGGTTGTGTATGGCGATCGGCCTGTTGCGACTAGGGGTGCTGAGCACTCTGAGCCGCAACAAATGTCGCTTTCTTCAAACGTACGCCACATCTCGTGGAACAAAGTTGTGTAAGAGATTCTGGTAGCATTCGATGCAGCATTTCATTCTCTTTCTAATGGTTATATAAACGCTGCAAAAAATCCAATAAACTCTCGAAAAATTATCAAAATTTGCGACCCTTGCTTCTTGAAAAGGCCAAGTTTCAAAATTTTTCTAAATTTTTATAACAACCCTCGGAAGGAGTCCAAGTAATGAATGGATAGAGCAAACCCTACCGGAAACAGCGAACATTTTTTTACTTTACAGATCTCGTCATAATTTTTGTATAGATTTTTTGATAGAGCCACCAAATTTTAGCAGGCTCGTCTCTGACACAAATGCATAAAACGCCAGTAAATCTTCGGATTTTGAAACTTACAAAGATGGATTATGGTTTGGCAACAACAAGCCAAACGCGCATTCATCGCTTCGGTTTAGCAACTTTCGAAAATTTCGAGTACGCCTGGGAATGCCTTGGAAAAGTTAAATTATGATGATTTTATCTCGGAAAACCCGATGATTCGGAAACGAAAAACGACCGCTAGAAAGAGGAAAAAAAGCTGCATCGAATGACGCCTGAGTCGCCTGCTGGTTGTTGTCTTGCGAGGTTTGACTTGACTAAATATGGAATTTGATGGCATTGAGAAATTAATTGTAGAAACTCTGAGAATCAAGCTAAGGAAAAGAAAAAAATTACTATGTGTCCTTCAAAGTTTGCTCTATCTATCTCTTACTTGTGCTTCTTCGGAGAAAAGGTACAAAAATTTAGAAAAATAGCCGAACTTGACCATGGCAAAAAGCATGAGTCGCAGATTTTGGTATTTTTTCGAGAGTTCGATGAACATTATGCAATGTAATTACAACCATTAGAAAGAGGATGAAATGCTGCATCCAACGCGTTTGAGACTTCCTGAAAATCTTGATTCCATGAAATGTGGCGCTCATTTGAAAAAAGCACATTACTTTCGGAAGGACCTAATATACAGAGTGTCCCAAAAAATGTGAACACTGTTTGATCGTTAATAACTCCCTTGCTTTTATGTCTTCCGCCGAGCTTGAGGCACCATTCTATAGAGCGAGGCCTAACTTAGATCTGCAGTATGAAGCGAATCGTCGATCGCCCTTCACTACTGTAGGATTACGGTAGGAACTTTGACAAGGATTTTAAGCGGTTGAAAGCCATATTCTGCCTCGGAACAAAACCAAACAGGCCCAAAACTTTCATACATGGGTAATGGAAGCCGCTGAGTTCGAGTATGAAATTTCCACTTTACTGTGACGCTTCTTTTTGAGGTTATCCCAGATAAATCTTAATAACCGATTTTCCAGCATTTGTCAAAAATGTGATTACACTGTCAAAAAAGCTAAAAACACTCGTAAAAAGGTGCGTTATGGAATCAGCGTGTGCGAAACCCTCAGTACACGATTTTTCAGATTTTTTGAAAAAATTTTGTCAAGTGGCATATTTCAGAATAGATCCACATGCCAGAAGTTCATACCGTATTCCTACAGTTGACGGTGTAATCACATTTTTGACAAATGCTGGAAATTCGGTTATTAAGGTTTACCTGGAATAACCTTGGAAAGAAGCGTCACAGTGAAGTGAAAATTTCATAGTCGAACTCAGCGGCTTCCACTACCCATGTATAAAAGTTTTTGGCTTGTTTGGTTTGTTCCGAGGCAGAATATGGCTTTCAACGGCTTAAAATCCTTGTCAAAGTTCATACCGTATTCCTACAGTAATGAAGAGAGATCGGTGATTCGCTCCATGCCACAAATCTAAGTTGAACCTCGCTCTACAGAATGGTGCTTCAAGCTCGGAGAAAGACATAAAAGCAATGGAGTTATTAACGATTAAACAGTGTTCACATTTTTTTGGGACACCCTGTATAATGGCCAAATTTTCGAAATATCATCTTCATTTGCGCTTGAATTCTGGCTAGAAAAATGAATGCAACGAAAATCTGGTTTTGAGTGCGATCACTTGAAGCTCTATAAATTCTTAACAGAGTAGGTTAGAAGTCCCTTTCAAACAGCGTTAAATAGAGCGTGAAAAGAACTTTTTAACGATTTGCTGAAACTATTTCAAAGAAAGAAGATTGATGAAGGGAAGTTTCCTGAAAAAAGTATTAGGAAAACGCTCATTATTTTTGCATCAACCTAATACAATCGTGTGCATACTTCTAAGACCTGAGAATACTCCATTTTCACCTTTATCTAGAACATAAGCTTTACTTGAACTAGCAGAGTAATCAAAGAATTTAGTTCGTCTTGTCGAGCAAATGCAAAGCTCTTTCAAATCAGCGCGGCCGTCCAATTTGAAAAGTAGGAAAGAAGGTGGACGAAAGTACCTAGGAATCAACGGCGTACCGAGAGAATGGGTCGCGAAATTTTTGAAAGTTACTTAAATGTATTAGAAAAATGTGGAGAGACTTTTACTTATAAATAGTTAAAATAATTTTTAAAAATTTTTAAAAATTCAAATTAGCCTTGTAAAAAAAATTTTTCGGCCCCCGAGCCGAAATCCTGGGTACGCCACTGCTAAGAATAGGTGTAGTTTCTTCTGTGTAGTATGCCCTTTGTGGTAGAATTGTATAAGAGAGTTATATGGATGGGTACTTCTTTGTGCCTTCCATATATGACATATAAAATTTTAAGTCTTTGTTGATTTTTGAATCTAGATGAAGAGCATAAGTATGCGGGAAGTAGTATGTTGCGTCTGATTCATAAGTTTCCGTAAAAAAATCCAAACCTAAGTGACCTTTCTGCTGAGATTTATCCAATCATGCAGGCATGCTTTGAGAAAATTTTCTTCCTCTTTTTTTCTAGAAAAAAAATTTTGCTACAAAAGAGCAGTTTTCTTTTATATCTTACAGATGCTTATGATAGAAACTCCTACACTAATGCGAAGTTCCGTATAATGCCATAAACAAATCTGCCAAATTCTTTGGATTGCGGATCGGACAGCGCAAGACAAATCACATAATTGCATGCATTCATTTGTGATTTGTTGCCACCATGCTCAACGGGTTGCATTTACGCCATTAATGGGAGCAGGGTTATTAGCTAGGAAAATGGTGACAAAGCTACGACGCTTCTACGGATATTGTAAACGCTTTAACTGTAACCTTACTTCTGCGTTATATAACATTTGAACTTTTGAACTCAATCACTTATTCAATTAAGAGCTGTTTGTTGTGAGAATCGAAGAACTAGCCTAATAACTTGTTTTTTCTACCATTCTTCAAAGGATGAGAAAACTTATTGCAAGTTAATACTTCTTACAGCTGTATAGCATAGGTGGTTCGAGGAATTCAGAGCGGGGAGGGGGAGGAACCATCCAAGTGATGTCTATGCGCATTCTAAAGCCATCCTGCTTTAAAAAGCTTTCTTAGGTTAGAAAAAACCATTATAATATTTGAGACGACCATTTTTCGTTTCTTCTATATCGTAAACGTTTTAAGTAACAAAAAAAGACCCATCTTACGGTGACAAACTGGAAGAACCGCACATGCTGATTCCAAATCTATTCTCATTTTCTGCGATGCGGTTTTTTGGAAAAGTTGTGGGTTTAAAAGCCCAAATTTCGCAAACATTAAACGATACACGTTTGAGAATTATTTGTTCAAGAGCATCTATCTCCAGTAAATGTGAGCATTCACTGAAATCAGTGCACTCAATATCAGTCTAGTCATGCACTCTCAACTTTATTTTGTAGCATATTTTATTACGCTTGAATGAGAGAATTGAAATCAGCGCGTCCAAACGCTTCTCGGTCCAGTTTGCACCTTATGTTGGGATCGTTTCCTTGCAAGTCACGATCCAGAGATATCCTATTGTCCAGAATGGAAAATTACTTGAAAGAATTTTAGAAAGGACCCCATATCCGCAAATTTATCGGAGTGTTGAAAGCGATGATTATGAAAATAGCACTTATTCCAGTTCTCGGCTTATAGGATATAAATACGGGAGTCAGTCCAAGGCTAATTATTCTACTTTGAGGTTGTTTCAGCTGCTGTTCACGAAAAAGACGCATATTTCATTGAATGAATCCCTACAAGCATGATAGTACGGTAAAATTGTATGGAGTTCAGTAGTAAAGCTCAAAGTCCTTATATTCTCGATCACCATGCCACAAAACATTCGTAAAAAAGATCTGATCTCTGGGATAAGAAAAATAATTAAAATTGGCGATTTTTGGATGGGCTACCATGACACTCTGGCCCGTAGTAAAGCCCACTTCACTTCAGATGATCTCAATGAAGACGTGAGTTGAGGTTTCTGAGATAAACTGACCAGCGGCCACTTTCACATGTTTAAGAAAGCGACCTGATCTGACGGGTGAGTGTCAGGGAAGGTGCCGCGATGATTTCACCTGAAATTCGTAAGAGCAGCATCGATTTTGAGGTGAATCGACCGAGATAGTGTGCAAAGGATGAGACGCAGAGAAAGGCCCGTAAGTTGCTCGTGAGTAACTTACGGGACATCGTACTTGACGTATTGTTGCAGTACAAGAACGCGCAAAACTGCACAATCCCGGTGCCCAAAAAGGAAAGGATCAATGAACAGTTGATTTCGGCAAAAAACAGAAGAATAGGTTTTTTCTTTTTTGCAGAGTTTGCTTAGGTTTTTTACAAAAGCTGCTCAGAGCGACAATCTCTTTATTTTTTTCCATTCGATTTTGTCCCTACTTCCTCAATTTTTGATGAAATTTTGGTTAGAAAAACGCAGTTCTGTTTTATGCATTTTTTGGTTTGTGGATTCCTTGGTGGCGGCCGCCCTCGATTTTTTTCGATAGTGGTCGCTATCAAAGATTGCTCAGTGATGCACTAAAATTTGCCAGTGGCCAGCGCCGAACTACGGTTGTGCGGGCTGAGTACCAACCACATACCCGTTTGACCAAACTTGCACCAGCGATATAGGTGTTTCTTCCTTGATAACGCGCAAGATTTTCATATCTGGAAAGCGATCCGCATCTAGATCAAGGCTCGCCGGATGCTGGACCGAGGCGCCCTACGATCAACTCAGGTCCGCCTTAGAGGAGATCCCCTGAAGGGGGGTTTACTACGGGCCTCTCCTACACCCAATGTTTTCTAAATGTGGGTGTTCAAGTTTTGGAGAATTTGCATCATTCTTTTGGATTATGGGCTACGTATTTCTACACGTGATTATTGTCTACCGCATTACCGTCACATTACCTTCCAAGATAATATCGGAACGTTAGACTCATTGCGTCACAATGTTGACAAAATAGAGCATGAATGTTGTGGAAGCCATGTCGTAAGCGGAAATATGGCATTTTTGTTGATTTGAGAATATTATTAAAACACTCCAAAGCTTTGGGATCTATTTCATTTTTGTTTGTGAGATCGCAGACGCCACTACAAATAGCGATTTCTGAAGGGAACAAAGTTTTCCAAAACGCGAAGGTAGCAGGTCAAAATTCTACTGAATATGACTCTAATAGCAGCTTCGCCAGAACCTTTCCGAGATTTTCGACAAGAGCCGTATATGGTAGGTAGTAGCAGTAGAAATTTTCTTAAAATAACCACTTTTTTGAAAAAGAAACTTTTCCCACGTAAGCACAAAGCTCAAAATCGACTTTTTGACCGGACACTGTAACATCTCGAATTTTGCCCCAAATAACTCTGTTTTTTTGTAAAGATCTTTCTCTTGTGTCGCTCAAAGTGAAGGAAATCAGGGCCGGTAGTAATCCCCCCGACCTGGCGGCAGGTCTCGTCGGCAGGTTGCTGGCACCTTTCCGCGAGGTGGCCAGAAACTAAGAACCGAAATTTAGGCCGTCCCAGGCCTTTTTCCAAAAAATTTTCTCGATAAAGTTGCCGCCTTGACTCTGTAGAAAACTTCATAAAAATCTGCGGCTCCAGAACTCCTCCTTTAGTAAAATATCTGGAATTCCAGGAGGAGCTGCCGGCAACTTCGCGATGTCAGTTGCCGGCAACCTGCCGGCAGGTTGCCGGAATCCGCGAGATGGCAGCTGCCGGCAGGTCAGAGAGCACGGGAAATAGCGTGCTCTTTTGAGAGAGCGAGGTGCCGGCACCTCGACGTGCCCCTACCACGTCGAGGTGGTGGCACCTTTGCCGACGGCGTCTGCGAGTCTGCGAATTGCGGCGATATCACACAATTTACGTCAGGCAAAAACATCAAAAATTCTACTTTTTATCAAAAACTATCATTTTTCTCATTATACGAGTTTTTCTTTTTTAGAACGACGATTTTCTTACAGTGAAAAAATCCAGTAATGCCTTAGAATCATAAAGAAACAACATCTTTTTTGGAAATCCCTTATAAATCTCGTTTGCACAGATTTCGCCGCTCTCTCGCTCATATCAATCAGCTGTTCTTTTAGGTCAAAGTCTCTCACGCAATGTATCGATCCCTCTTACAGGCAGCCATTTACCAGCGCGTTCCTCCTATTGCTGGTGCAAAGGGCAATGGCTGACCGAATGGTCGAATGGTTAACGTGGTGGCACTTCAAGTTAACACGCATAGGTTCGACCGCGCGCGAGGTAGCAATTTTGCGGCTGTCTGCGTCATCAAAACTTAATGTGCGAGATGAGTGCGTGCTAAGGTTACATAAGATAAGATTATTAAAACCTACAATCACTGCTGCCGGCGGAGTTGGCATCTTTCCGCGATGTGTGCCAACTTGCCGGCATCTTTGATGCCACCAGGTAGGGTAGATTACTACCGGCCCAGAGTACATGACTCTATGTCTCGGATTTATGGTTTGAATACAGATGATTTTGTTGGTTCTTCCCATGATGTTGTCAATGTATGTTCATTAGTTTCTAACCTCAGCTGACAAGGGAATGGTCAGAAGTCGAAGTGGCCAAACCAAACAAGCTGTATATCATTCGATGCAGTATAGAACGCTGACTTCGAATCTGTCTTCCTTACCTGCTCATCGCTTTTGTGGAGGAGGCTACAAGCGGTTTTATTGCGAAAAAATCATACATAAAAAAGTCGAAATTGAGCACATTGTTGTACTTTTAGCTCAGATTCTGGCTTCAAAAATTTGAAGTAAGCTAGCTGCATGTTTTGGCACAGCATTAAGGCGAATGCGGCTCTGTACGGCTAAATTTTCAATTTTACGCGTAGTTTCTTAGCAAAATAATGGTCTTTAATGAATTATAGCTTCATCCAGAAAAGCGATAAGCAGGTAAGAAAGACAGATTTAAAGTTAGCGCTTTATGCTGCATCTAATGATATGCAGCCTGTCTGGTCCATTTCGATTTCTGGCCATTCCCTTGTGAGGTCCCTGGCAAAACGTGTGCTTTTCTACTTCCTCTTTACAATGCAAAACTTTGGCAATCTGTCTCCGATAAATGAGCTTGTCTATGTTGATATTGAAGTCCACACGCCTCGGGCAAAACTGGTGTAGCTCTAACATAAATGGCTCTTAGGATTTAATCCATGGATTTGACTTCACATCTAATAGTCAAATTTTTAGACAGGTTTGAAAGCTAAACAGTTCTCATGCTTGGGATCTTCTTATCTGAGCATGTCGTAAATTTCGTGGTATTTGGTTAAAGTACTAATAACAGATCTACATCAAGTTTTTCAAATCATTTGCATGGATATACACCCCTTGAGAAGCAAATGTCTGTCTTATAAATCGGTTTTATAGAATTGAAATCTATGTGTCATCCTGTATATCTTATGAATCGTATCTAAAAATGCTAGGTTCACCGCAGCTTTTAAGAGTCTTACCACGTAAGAAGACAGGAAAGATCTATCCTTCGTCTTTATTCTGAGTATCCCTCTGCTTGGTTGGCTGTGCATGCTAGGCACAAATATCGAGTACTTCCTTAATACTTCTTTCAGCAAAGCTTTTCGGTAAACTTTATCATTACTCCTAAAAAATGGTCAGCTCACTTGTGATAATGGCGAGATTTTCGTACATTTTTTGACAAGCCTGCTCTAGTTTATCCGTCTTTAAGCCTGGAGACACAGAGCATTTTGAGCAAAAACAATTTAAAGTAAGTCCCATTAATAGTTTAGACTGCAGAACTCAAAACTCTGAAGTTTATTGTTCAATCACATTAATTGCTGTTGAAATCTGACCACAAAACAATTGATGACCTTCACTGACGATATGCCAATGTCCCTAAGTTTTACAATGGAAAGACTAAAAAATAGTTTTAGACACCGCAGAAACCGTTTCAATAGTAATTGGTCGTCGACAATGAGGAGAATGTGCTCGCAAGTGCTTGACACAACTTCAAGTAAGAGCATCGGGAAAAATTTGGAGCATTAACATCGATGACAAGAAGTGAAACAAGGTATTATGAAAGCTTTGATTGTCTATATCGACGTTGTTTTCCTCTGTCTGGCACTTTTGTGGGTATATCCAGATATTTTGCCAATGGAGTAGCTCCATATTGTATCAAAGCTTTTTCGTGTATAAATGAGAATTCACATATATCATGGTAAGCACCGTTGATTTGATGTGCAAACAAATAATAGCCTTGGCGAGAAATGATGCTTAGAAAGGCGATCATTTTTGCTGGAGAACCGTGAACTTCTACGAGGACCTGCAACGCGTACACAACTGTCTAAGAACTGGAAAACTTTATGTATAAGACGTTTCCAATACAATGGAGTTGTTATCATTGTAAACGTTAGATGTTTGCGTCAATTTTGACCGACCCGTGCAAAACCTAGTTGACTTCAACCACTGTTTCCACAGAAAATGGGTGTTCTGTTTATTAGCATATCAGATCAGGTTCGGCATATCATTGTACAGTCTACAGTGCTTGTTCCGATCTTGGAGCCTCACACGTATTGGCGTTCTAACTCGAACAAGCTTTTCATAGTCGTGTTATTAAGGCCCGTATGCCCGTACATCCCCGCTGAGGAAGGGAGGGGAGAGGGGATGCGTCATATCTCGCTTCTCTAGGTATCTTTCTTCCTTCTCTATCTTGCTTGTGAAGATTCTCATTCCCTAATACCTGTGCATGATTGATGATAGGTTACTGACATAATAGAATTTTCACTATTTTGCATGATCCTCTAGGCATCCTCAGGGGTTCCCCAAAGGATCACCTCTCAATTTCAATGCCATTTACCTTCCTGAACTTTAGTGAAACGCTGTAAGATTGTACTGTGAATATACTACGGCACTGCTAAAGATGTTTATAATAGAAATGAGTGAAATCTCAGAATGTCGAAATCTTTGGTAATCCCTCGCTCGCGCGAGCAGAAATCATCAAAAAATTCACAACCTCCAGACCGCGTTTCTTCTGTCGAAAACATGCTTAGCACTGCAGTAGTGTATCGTCAGTACAATTTTGCAATGTTTTCATTGATTTCTCAGGAAGATAAATCATTGTAAAAATGAGAGGTGATCCTAGGAGATCCCCTGGGGATCACACAAAATAGCAAAAAAACTAATCTTGTATGGAAGTACCTGGCATCCAATATGCGTAGGCATCAGTGTGTGGAAAACTTTATAAGCAATGTAGAGAAAAAAGAAGAAAGATACGTAGAGTAGCGAGGTATGGCCATTCCCCTCTCATTGTCAGATCCCCTCCGTTCCCCCAGCGGAGGTGTGCGTGCATACGGGCTTAAGTGTAACCAGCTAGATGAATGAGAGTAGAGTTTAAAAAACTGACCCATTATGATTTGTGCTAAAATTCAGAAACTGCGCCAAGGTTATGATGAAACGATCGGCGTTTCAAATGTCAAGTGATGTCAAGTTTGAAGGAGCTTCCAATTGCAGAAATTTTCAAACAGAAACTATCGCACAGCGCGCACTATCTTTTGAGCCACTTTTAATGAATTTCTTAATGTAGGGCCAGGCTGTATACACATTGGTCAACTGCTATAAAGAGAACGATGGGCTTCTTCTCTATTTGCCTTGGCTACTTTGTGGAACCTACCTGTGCCGGCTTGTGTTGTTCGAGAAATTCAGGGAGTACGGTGAACTCAGTTCCTCAAATAAACTTTGTGAGTAATTTAGTCAACGCAGTGGTTTTCTACCCCACCTTCTATGTCACATTTGAAAATTTCGATGTACTCAGCATTTGCTTCAAACAAGAGGTCTTTCAAAGAGTATTCGTTTTCTTGTAGGTCTGTTTCTGCAGCAATGGTGGCCTTTCTAAACTTAGTGCGAATTCCACTCAACAAGACCATCGTTTTAGTTTCTTGGTCGCTCTGGAAAATTAACATGAAAACTCTGCAGAATTATTTCAATGACGCACGGAGTCGTACGCATAGATTTTACACCGCTTGTTGATGATGTATTGCAGTTCTTGTTCAAATGTGATCTCATTGAACAATCCGAGCGAGAATATAGTGCAGTTTTTTGGTATTCTGAAGTCCGAAGTAAAATATCACGGAAGGTGGAACAAGTAGTTTTCCTGATAATTCTTGCGAATAATTTTGCCGGATAGAAGAAATACTTTTTGATTAAAAAAAGACTGATTTAGGTGCCTGTATTTCATTACTCTGCAAACATGTAACTCAAGTACCTCCCGAGTATTTTGGAATTCTCAAGAGTTGTCACTCAAACAAGCATTGCTTAGATTATTTCAGCCTGTTTTCCTTTTGAATAAAAGTACCGTAGTGTTTTAGATCAGGTATCCTGTGAGATATAACTCCTGGACTCGAAATTCTTTTGGCTAGGAAAAAGCTTTAAAACAAGTCTCTACACTTTGAGTAAGGTACGCTGCTTTTGTGCAAATCAAGCGAGATCTCAGCTCTTTATCTCAACTCAGGGCTCGGCACGAGCTGGCACCAGGGAAATTTCAAAACGAAGTCTCGTTTGATATTGAAAATTTCGTACGAAGTCCCTTTTGACCTGTTTTGAAAACCCGTCATCATTTTTATATTATGTAAAAACTGTAGTAGTGTTCATTTCTGATTCATGAAAGAACTTTTCACAACTTTCTGAGCTTTTTAAGTGGTCGAATCACATATTGAGAAGCAGAAAAAGCCGATTTTTCGACTGCGGAGCGGGCCAAGTGGTTTTCAAATTGCTATAAAACGCTGAAAAGAGAACATTATGAAAATGTTTGTTATCCGTATGTAATCTTTTACAGTGTAGATACATTTTATGTAAAAAAATATGAAAACTTATGTGAGCAAAGTGTCGGTGCCAGCTCAGCTGGCACCCAGCTGGCACGGTGCCAGCTAATTCAGAAAAAAGTTGGGCACAGCTTTCATTCACATAAGTTTTCATAAATTTTTGGCCCGTAGTTCCGGTCCACCGACGCGCATGCACACACCAAATTTGGTGTCATACTATTGCGTTCAACGCCTTTGTTTGTTGATGGACAGCTTGCCAATGGCATGCCGGTGGCATGCCGGCGGCATGTTTGCGTCAGTTCTCCGCCTCGGCCCCTGTGGAAACGATATCTCCTTTGCTTTCCGCCCTAAAAACGATATCCAGCTTGACCCGGTGCCAGCTGTGCTGAGCCCTGTCTCAACTAATTCCTGCTCAAATCTTCATCATTTTTGGAAGCTCTCTAAGTTTCCACATCAGCGAGACACGCAAGAAGAAACGGGCGCATTCCAAAATAGGCAATAAATTGTTCCAAGATTGTGGTGCCAAATTGCAAAAGGAAAAGTCCTTGTCTGCGTAGGACCTCAGCGGCCTTCTCCATTCATGCGTATGTAAATGACTCATATTTCGCACACTCTAGTCATGAGTTTTGAATTTTGGTCCAGATAACACTACGCACATGTGCATGATGATTGGGGCGTACGTTGCGTACGCCACGCAGTCTGGCCCCACGTTAACAATGCTACGAAATTTTGAAGGACAAATATAACGCTTGCATGAATAAGATTTCCGTTCCTAAACGTCGAAATGCCCTCATAATTTTCGATCTTGAATGATTGCCTACTTATGCCAAGTTCATTGCGTATTGCAAGTGTTTTGACGAGCAATGTCATCAGTCTGTAAACATTCAAACAGAATTTTTCGGCTTTTTGGTCCGCAAAGCGACTTTGCAATAAAAATCCTGTGCTTCCTTCTAAAGATTGATCATGAAAACTTACCGAAATGGGCTGCAAATCCACTTACCACCATCGTTTGTGGATCCCACGCGAACCAACTCGGGGCAATATACCTAAAAAAATACACATTTTATCTAATTCAGCTTCTCAAACAAGAGACAACAGACGAAATGGGAAGCGCCTGCAGAAAAGAAGCGGTGTTTGTTGCAAGGATGCATTCGGTGTTTGGTGCTGTACAAGTCCCTGAGCATGCTGTAGAAATCGGTCAGAATCAAGATACAGTCATTGCTTTGCTCAATAATCTCACTCGCAGATTAATAGCGAACCGAATTTGTCAAAAAAAGTGTGCACTAAATTGCAACCTAATTTGCGATGAGATTCCTGCAGATTTTAATTAATTTATTCGTCTCAGTTAGTTAAAATCTACAGAGATCTCATCGCAAATTTGACAAAGGAAAAAAAAAATTAAGTATGCACTACGCGAACTACCGGTGAAGCCTACGCTCACAGATAACGGATTGCTGAGTTATCTTAAAGGCAGTGTCCCAGCGAAATTTTGCTTTCCGATTTTCACCTCTCCGGAGCCTTCTCGCCATGCTGAAGCCATATCTGAGCTTTTCAGCGCTTGAAAACGGCTAAAATAAGCTTTTTCCAAAGCTCTTCGTGTCCGCGTTTGCTCAAAATTACGTGGAAGTGGGCGGAGTCTGCAAATGGGCGGCGTTCGTAAGACTTCCGGAGCGGATTTTGGGCTTTCCAAAAACGTTTTTGTTTGCTCCAATTTTACCAGTAGGTTAGCTGGAGGGTCTACCATCGTAACACTGTAAAATTCCGGTACCCATCATTTTGAAGGGACGATGCCTTCGAAAGCACAGCGGTTTGTGAGTTTAAATTTGAGTTAAGAAAGGTTTGAGTGGAGGTGACGCAACGCACCACGGTCATCTTTGTCTCTAGTGTCATATCGGAATTGCATCCGGTTTCGAGGAACCAGCACAGCATAAGCATTAATGAAAATTCAGTTCCTGATTCAAGTATAATGCAAGTCATGCGTTAATGTAATAACGAGTAAAAACTAGAGACAAAGAACAAAATAAATTGCCCTATTCACGCTTTTAAACAAGAACATTTGAACGAAAATTCCAGTACTTATCTCTGGTGCTAGATTGTTGTAGATGAAGTTGTATGTTTCTATCTGGTATTTAAGGCTTGCTTCCAAATATGCACGCCTTTGCGGCACCTTAACGTCACAATTCGTGGCTGTTTCAATCAGACATTTGAGTGATCCTATAAAGCAAACCTGAATCCTGTAGAGTTCAATCATTCGCGGAGATGGTGCTGAATGTGGGGCAACAGGAGCAAAATAGGGTTTTTGCGCAAGTCTCTGCTCCACGTATCCCGCTCTTATCTCTCGAAAAACTTCCACTAAATGACAAAAGTTTGCTTCGGATCCTAGTTGAAAGAAGTTCAGTACTTTTAACTCCCTTTGGTTTGATGTTCCTAAACAGTAATGAGAAACTTAAGATGATAGCTATTAATACAGTATTACTGATTGAATATCGGTATCTCGACATATTATTGGAATCTGCAAATATGACAAATTAGCACAAAGTTCCAAGGCCTTAACGAAGTTTGCAAAAAGCCGATAAAATCGTTAAAGCAACTCAGTTCAGACAAGGTTGGCCTTCGTAATCATCAGGCTCGCTTACCCGTACGTCAGTCCCCTAGTTCAAAGTGGTGCAGAAAATCGCAATACTGGTAAAAACAATTCGTAATTCTTGAATATTGCAATGGTAAACATCAAGCTAAATTCTTTCTTGCTTTAGATTTCATGTACACCATTCTTTTCAGAAGCTAAAAAATTGTTACATCTGATTTCATCTTAGTTGCGCATACAATCTGCTCTTAGAAACGCTCATAACCTGGAACAGAAGCGAATATCTAGAGCAGATATGGAGTTACCGTTCCTTCAAGAGAGTTATCTCATCTTGATATGCCACTTCGCGCAAACCTCTACCATCTTTCGGTAGATATTCTATAAACCGTTCCAAAATTATCCCGTGTCCGCATCGTTCTCTTCCCTCCTGATGAACACCTACAGTTTCCATGTTCCTTGATTCAAATTGATTGAGCCTGTTAAAAGAGTAAGCATCTAGGCTGCGAATACTCTACATCTTTGACAGCAGACCTATTACAATTTTTTGGCAGACCAAATTTCTGGCACTTTGTCCGAAAATTTTTCTTTAAAAGGCTGGATAATGCTTTTCCGCTTTTTCTTGCTCCATCTTTGTTGGATAAGTCAAATGACATTTGCTATTATTCGATATGTAAACAGGTAAGTTTCAGATATAGCCACGGGAAAGAAGTAAATCTGAATCAAAAATGGGTGAAAAGTTTCAAACCTGTACCATCAGCATCTTGGCTAAAAACGAAGAAAGTTTCATTTGAGTTCAAATGATTCTGCGTAAGTCTTAGTGGCAGGAGAGAAGAAACAAAAGAAAATGGAGATTTTCGCAAATCATGGTGATTTCAAATCAGTTTCTCTTTTTTATTTTTATATTCTTACTTAAATTTCCTAGTTATCTTATCCTTCTCACCAAGAATGGAAGGTTGGTCAAAATGACCTTCTATACGGAGATATACACTTTCTTGTAGAACTCGGAACGCTGATTCGAAATCTGCCTTTGCTATCTGCTGTGAGCTTCCGGGCGAGGAGCTATGAAAATTATGTGGGTAAAAAGCTAAATACAGAATTGGTGTAAGATAGTCGTAACATTTTTTCAGGGTTTGACTGGTAGTCGGTCACCGGTCCAACAAACATTCTTGATTCAACCACATCGAATCGCTGCTGCCTAATTTGAATGTTAGGAAAAGGTTACATTAATTTTATGTCAATCTTACATTTAAATTTTTACTCAAGAAGCCCTCATAACTCCTCACCCAAGAGCCCGCAGCAGATAGCAAAAGTAGATTTGAAATTAGAGTTCTAAGCGCTATAAGACAATATACATCTCATCTTGAAGGCTACTTCGACCGATCTCCCTTCCCTTGTCAGGTAGCGCAGCACATTATTACCATCCTCGGCAATGACGTCCGTACTTCTTATTGCATGCATTTATTCTCAAAACCATTAAATGGAAAAAAGCGTATATTGGCAATCGATTGTACACTATTTTTAATGGACTAAGACAACTTAATCGCCAATAGTCGTCTATTTACTTTGTTAAATGTTATTAACTGTTTAGATGTTGACATACATTTTGCTTTTTCCTTTATAAGAGGTTGTATCATTAGTGGCCCAAAAATATACAACCGCGAAGAAGGAACATTCAAAAATTTGATTGAATTTTACAAACTTTGAAAAAGACTGAAAAAACAGCCTTTACTTTTTACAGCTAACGAAGGCTTAGAGAACCTATGCTTCTGAGACTGTCTCAACACTATCTAGGGTATGCAATAGATAGAAAATCACCGTAGATGTAAGATATAAATTACTCAAAAGAATGCTCAGACAATCATAGACGTTTTGTACCGTTGCTTAACATAAGGAGTGGAACGAGTTCTAATCTAACAAATTCTTGAATGAAGTGGAAAAGATGAATAAAGGATGGCTTGTGAAGTCAACGATTAATAGAGATGTCAGAGTGGATACCAGTTTTCTTGGAAATTAAATCTATCTGGTTTAGAATTAGGGCACATCAGTTATAGACATCGCAAGTCAACGTTTCATTTTTCAGTGGCAAATGCTAATGCTATTGCGATGTATTGCACTGATTTAGAACATAACTTGGTGGGGAAACAAAGAATAAGCAAAAAGATAAGGCGACTTTTCGAAAATCGGATTCTCTTACTATCTCTACAAAATTGCGTTTCTTCACAGCAATTAGTGGCTTACACATCTGATAAAACACATCAGCTTGAAATCACAGCAGTTTGATCGTGCAAGTTCGAATTTTGAAGTCCAAAAGATGATGCAAATGGTGTTTGTTATAAGAAATTTCGCTGCATGATGCATTGCATTACAAGTGCAAAATTCGGCATTTTCGCGGCATCCGGCGGTTGCTAGGCTGACGGCTGAGACAGTCATTTTATCACCCCGTAATCTCTTTTCTCCCCGCAGTTTCCAAAAATATCTCAATTTTCTGGATGTTATTCTCCAACCTAGGCTCTAACAACGGCTTTCGCCTTTCGCTGTTCTTTCGCTTGTATTTTGTCTACATTTCTAGTAGTCGCTCAATTACTGAAGGATTTTTTGCTCCATTTTCCTGCAAACATGTTGTAAGATGCGCTAGATTTTCTTTGCGAAGTCAAGTAAGTTCGGATTCGCAGACGCTGTTTCTTACATCGTGATAAACGCCTTGACGTCTTAGAGTAGAGCCAGACTGCAAGGCGAAAGCAGCGTACGCCTCTTACCTGTACAAATAAGGGCGTACGCGACGTAACGACACATTCCTTACGCTTTTGCAAAAAGCTTTTGCACAAGCAAATACTTTATCCAAATCTAGTTCTAACTAAATTTTATATGTCATCATGTTTGTGTTCCAGAAACTCGGATATTGACTGGTTGGCGAGAAATATCCTGTGTATAGTAGACTCTGTGACAAAGCTAGCAGAGTTTCAGTAGCTCCTCACGACGCCGATGTTCTTTTTGGCAACTTCAATAATACAAGATGTATTTATTAAGCTTGCCTGCAACAAAATCTCTTGGGGTTTACGGAAGCGCCCTTCGCTGCGTTTAATTTTTTTATCTTTTATGTCGAGATTGTTTTGAGACTGCAGGAATGGCCTCTCTCTATGTATGATATTCTCGCGCAGAAAACTGCAACCTTAAAGCTTGTACACCAATTATGAAACGAGGAAAATTTTTGCCTTTTCATTTATAAAAAATTTGTTTTATATGGCTTAATTTCAGGATCCCCACCTTCGGCATTTTTCGTAAAAATTATACATTCTAAAACTCTCGATTGCCACAAACTTGCCCATCTAGAAGCAGTAGGCCATAAGTCTTATATTGGGGAGTGTTTACTGAGACTCTTATATCTTGTTTATCAGTGGCACACCGATGATTGAATGACTACAATTAAAACAAGTTTTAAAAGTTTCATGAAAAAAATCCCAATTTGCTTTGAAGAAATTTTTTTCAAAGCGTGGCTATTGCTCCTTTTTTGCAGTTTGAAGGTTACGAACTCTGAAGATTTGAAAAATTAAAGGAACATTTCAAAGAACGTGTACCTTTTCCCTCCCCCTCCCAAATTTTTTCAACCGTCACTGCTTTAGCAGGAAGCAGTGAGGACCTATACAAAACACAATATTTTTCAGTCAGATAGAATCATGACTGCAATTAGGTTGGAAACTAAGTTTTGCAACTGCTTCCATAATTTAATCTCTTTGAACGTATTGCACTCAAACTTTGGCTATATGTAGAATTGTGTGCTACAACCATGCTCAAACTGTTTAATTTTTTGAATGGAAAAAATTACAAGCATTTTTCCAAAAATAGTAAATCTCAAGGATTTATGAGGTTTTAGGCAAAAATGAAGCCGTTTCGACTCACATCATGCATAGCGATGCGAAACTGTATATGAATGAACTATTACACGAGTTGGCTTATTAGGCTCAGTGAAAATGGAACAGATTCGAAAAAGTCAGTTCTAGCGCCCTCACAAAGTTGAAGTACAGGCTGGTGGAGACAACTATCAATGACTAAGGAGTGAGGATGTCAAAATCCGCGGAGACTTCACATGTCGAGGTTATTCGACCTGCTAAACACGAATATCATTTTCGTTTGTTAAATTAAAGTCTGTTCTATTGTTTAAGGTGAGACCCTACCGCTCAACTACAGCAATCTTACAAAAAAAGCTCTTACCAAGCAAATTCGTGATCAGCATGTCGGAAAACCCTCTTACTTTCAGCCAAATCAATGATTTGCAATCTTCCCCCTTATACCATATACCTACAGTAATCCTCACTGCGACGTTAAAATTTGGCGGAACAGCAGCTATGCTTGTAGCTTACGTTATAGAAAACATACTGGCAGAATTTGAGTGCTTCATATTGAATGTGAGAGAGTTTATTTAGTGAGTTGCAAAACTTAGTTACCAACCTAATACTTGGCTTATATATCAAGAATTCTTGATATTCTCGATATCTGAGCCGATTTTTGAGAAATGGTATATTACAAAAAGCACTCCATTCAAATGTTTAGTATCATAAATATTCTGCGATTTGTTGGCATTGAGTACGGCCCAAAAATGCGCTTCATTATAATACACTCACTCTTTTTTTGAGCCATAGATTATTGTTTTAGCAAGATTTTTCGAAGTCAAGATTTTTCAATTTCATGAACTCAAGAACAACACCGAGTCCTGTTGATTTACTGTAGAAGAAGTGATTACCGGCATACCCCTTGCAATCATAAGAAAAGCCTCCGCATGCAGTGCTGTTCGACTGCAAAGTACTCAGACATTCCGGAACTTGCCGAAAATTCAAACTTGGTGTTTGCTACCAGATTAAGGCGGAATGAGGGCGGTTCGCTCGAGGTCGTGAATTGAAACGCGGTCAATTGACCGTCAAGCTGATAGGCGGCCTGCGCCATGTGCAAAAGATGCTCTTGTTGTTCTCCACTTACTCGTGGTTTTTAAATGAGATTTTCTTCATCATTTTCATATTTTCCTTTGATGGGCCAGACTGCGCGCCGTACGCAGCGTATGCGCCACGCTTCTCAGACACTCGCACCGACCGGCGGCCGTTCCACGACCGGCCGGTCCGTCACCGACATTTCGGCCGGAACGATCGCCAGCCGGCCGCCAGCCGGTACTCGAACGGCCGCCGGCCGGCATGCGTCAGTGGCGCAACAAAATAGCACTGGGCCACAGTATTATTTTTCCCTATCTGGCTTTCATTCAGCTCTGTAACCTATATGGGGTGATACGAATCTATAACAACATATTTATTACAGCCAAAAGGTACAATGCAAAGAGACATTGAACAAACAACAAACATTGACACATTGTACACATATGCTTGAAAAATACATTCAAAACTAAAAAGCAAGTGACTTTCCATATTTATATGATAATATCATTTGATGCAATTGGTTCGCACATTGTTGGACAACCTTTCCGGATTGGCTAAAAGGTCACATAATTTCGTTTTGTACTTCCGAATGCCACATTCAACCATTGATAAGCCGCATCCGATAACCTGTAAATGAAATAAACTATTGACAATTTCTAACTTATACGAGAACTTACAGCGGTACTATTCCAGTATAACGACCCCAAAAATTAAAAATCTCGGATTTCGCTCAAACTCGGTATAGGGGGGTTATTCGATCCGCTGATGCCGAATATCATATCGACTCCGTGCGATAGCGCCATTTTCCGGGGGCTACGGTGGGTATACGGTAGGAGGTCAAAATCACAAAATTCTCTGAAACTTATGCAGGAAGGTTATTTGACATGCTGAACACGAATATGATATCCATTCGTTACGGCAGCACCTCATTCCGGGGTTACGGTGGGTATACTGTAGGAAGTTCTAATTCACTGCTTTCCACACCCACCGCCGCGCGCGATACACCCTGCGGCGGCTTTTGCCTAAGCAAAACAGGGGGAAGAAATTTCCGACGTGTGACTGAGATTTCAGGCCCTGAATCTCGATCTAGCGGTGGTATTAGTAATGTATACCCAACGTAATGTCGGAATGAGGCACTATCATAACTAATAAACATCATAATCGTGACCAGCATGTCAAATAACCCCCCCCCCTACACGAAGTTTCAGCGAATATCGTGATTTTGACCCCTTACCATATACCCACCATAACCCCGGAATGAGGAGCTACCGAAAAGAATGAATATCGTATTCATGTTCAGCATGTCGGATAACCCCCTCTTACCGAGTTTCAGAGAATTTTGTGATTTTGACCTTCTACCGTATACCCACCGTAACCCCCGGAAAATGGCGCTATCGCACGGAATCGATATGATATTCGGCATCAGCGGATCGAATAACTCCCCTATACCGAGTTTGAGCGAAATCCGAGATTTTTAATTTTTGGGGTCGGTATACTGGAATAGCGCCCATATTGCGTTCATAGAAGATGGTTAGAATAGATGATCGTATCGGTCCCTAGAAAACACTGGGTAATTTCAATCAAATGTTAGTCAGGAAAAACTTACATCTTTTGGAGTGCTTCGAGCAGCCGTAAGCATCAGGTTAGCAGAAATGCGGTAGTATATCACATAGTACATGACATGCAGTAGTATATCACATATCACTTAGCAGAAACCAACAGATCAATGATCTCTAGATGAATTAGAACGCTCAGCAAAGCAGGAATAGTGCACAATTCGCAGCATTGAGAATTATATAAACGAGCATTCAATGAAAGCCATATTCGTAATCACGAATAACAGTGTATTGACAGCGGTCAACCATTCATTGTAGTTCCATCATAAGAGCAAGAATCCGGACACAATTTATCGCAGGTGTCTCCTAAAAACTTATGGACGTCTACTTTGCACTTCATTAATTCGTACCAGGTGATGCGACACTTACCTAGAATTCACGTCACAGCAAATAGACATGAACTCACTGATGTTCGGCTTTTTCGTCATTCAAGTCACAATAAGCAATAATATAAAAAGAAGAGATAGCGAACACCATGGAGTTTGATCAAATCTGAAAAGGAATGAATGGAATGAACGGAATCATGATAATGGGCTACATCAACTATCATGGGACAAAGAAATGGACGCAACCGAAGTTAATAAAGAAAAGTTTTCTGCTTAGCAGACACACGCGCCCAGTGTTTGGAATTATTTTCGTACTGTAAGCGCAACCTTGTGCTCTTTCCGAACTTTTGCACAGCGGAACGGCCGCTGGCCGGCATTATTTACTCGTCCGGTGGCCGGCCGGCGTTTGGCTCCGCCCAAAATGATGGAACGGCCGCCAGCCGGAAGGCCGTCGTCGAACGGTCGCCGGCCGGTGCGAGTGTATGAGTTATGCATGTGTGCGTACGCTGAGTACCCCGCGCAGTCTGGTCTGAACCTTCCACGTTTTCGTGCTTCTACGCCCATTGTGATACAGAACCTTTTTTTGCAAATCTTCATCGCTCATAAAGAACATCTATAATTGCAATTTCAAACCAACATCATTTTAGAGAAACTGCCTTGTTTCAAAAAAGAACTACGTGCCTTGAAAAAAAATTGAAGGGCAAGCAAGTTACAATAGCTACAATAGCAATAGCTTCACTTAGACGTTACACATCAAGGAGTTGAAAGTCCGCACACTCAAGGTATTGATTTTTCTCAATTGTAGGGTTGGAAGAATTCCATATAGTATTGTTCATATTCTTTCTGTATTCTAATTTGATCATGCCGAATCTCACAGGAGTAACTTTTGAATAGTTTCTGAAGCGTTCGCTTGCATTTCTGCAATACCTTTTCTCAGTTGATAAATCACCTCTAACTCCTTGTAGATTTGTTATCTGTCATCAAATTCTAATCCGCATACATGCTGCAGTTGTCTCGATTCACAACAATTATAAAACCTGCTGAAGTGGTTGAACCTAATTATGCGCTCATTCGCATACTTTCTTCACTCCAGTATGAACGTAACTGCGGCATCGCAAATGCCTGCGTTTTGAGCAAGTATTTTTTGTAATTCTATCAAAATATAATTCTATGGTTGGTGTCAGCAAACATTAATGTGTCTTACGGATAGAGATATACATCTCGATTTGCTGATTTGAACTTGTTTGCCCCCTTTGTTTGAAGAAGCGCTGAATCTCACGAGAGTGAGCCAAAACGCGGTGGTTTGTCTTCATGTCTTTTTATTCTAAGTCACTGTTCTTGGCTTTCACACGTTATTCAATCCATTGTGTTTTTCCATTACGTCGCACTTCGCAAACATTAAAACGCAACTGAATTTACTCGTGTTAGTCATGGTAGAGCACCGACAAGCAAGGCCTTGAACGCTAAGGTTAATAGCATCACTGCACTTTACATCATTTGAGTTATCCAGGGCCCGACACATGTTGTTTCAGAGCATTTATTGAAAATGAAGTCCCATGTCTTTGCAAAAATGCCATATCCCCTCTGAAGTATTAGGTTGGCACATAAGTAATGCAACTTTTTATATAACTTTTGTCTCTTTGAACGTAGCACATTCATTTTTTTGGCAATACAAGGACTATGATGTAAGCTTCTAATGCACACATTTTTGCCGAATTTTTTCCATCTTATTTTACCATCTTATGTGAGGATTACGGTAGCTTTACGGTACTATGGGAAATTTTTGGAATGCATCAGATTTTGCTGAAACTTGGCCCATAGGGCTTATTTGACATGCTGATCACAAGGATGAGATCCGTTTCACATGAAAAGGCCTCGTTCGTGAGATCAAAAAATGAATTTCATTTTAGCGACAAATGAATATGATATTCGTGTTCATCGTATAGGATTACCCTACAGTGCAAAGTTATAGCAAACTAGCTGGCTTACCCGGCTCCGCCGTATGTTCCGAATAGAAAATTCCATTTCTTAACCAATCCGGACCAAACTTGGCACACATACACTTCGGGCCCCGGCGGGTGTCACAGTCCACTTTTCGTTATCGATTGATGTCGATTTTATCGATTTTTTGCAAAATTTGAGCTAGGAGGCTGGGATTTGGCACAGGGGGGTAATCGAGCATGCTGATTACGAATACAATATTAGTTTTCGAAACCGTGCATTACTTTTATCGATTTTATCGATTTTTTTGCAAAATTTGAGCTAGGGGCTGGAATTTGGCAGGGGGGTGTAATCGAGCATGCTGATCACCCCCACGGGGGTGATCAGCATGCTCGATTACCCCCTGTGCCAAATCCCGGCCCCGTAGCTCAAATTTTGCAAAAAATCGATAAAATCGATATCGATCGATGACGAAAAGTAGCCTATGACACCCGCCGGGGCCCGAAGTGTATGTGTGCCAAGTTTGGTCCCGATCGGTTCAGAAATGGAATTTTCTATTCGGAACATACGTACACACAGACAGACATACAGACAGACAGACAGACAGACAGACAGACAGACAGACAGACAGACATACAAACAGACATTCAGCTTTATATATAAGATTCTGACTTTTCGCAGTTTAGTTATTGACAAATTGCCTTCAAAATGACGCATTTGATTTGTTCAACTTCTCAAAGGCGCCCCACCTTAATTTGTGTTTAAATTTCATTTCTTTTTCACTGATTCCAATGCGCCAACTTCCAGCTACATGCTGCCTACAATTGCTTTTTCATATGTTTGAATCAGGTTTCGTAGGGCTTCATGTTTGCCAAAAAATCGTGAAACCTCGATTTTCAGCAGTTTTCAAAAAATGCTTAGATTTTTTGTACTACGTTATCAAAAATCAAACGGTTTGCGAAGACTTGCAGCTTACATCACGGATACATGAAGCCACAAAATGAGATTGCTACATAAAATAAGAAAAAAGTTACGCGAAAAAAACTTATGTGCCAGCCTAATATTAGGTTGTCCCGAAGGTTTTGTCGGTTTCTTTCATCGCTCACTAAAACTCACAGAACACCAAACCATAGACGGCTTAGGCACCTTTTGATTCGGATTTTTATCCTCTTTCTTATAGTTGTACTTGCTCTCTGATCTACCCGGTCTTTGCAATGTTATCGCCATGGCTGTTTGAGCAGCTCAGAGGTAGCGCCAAATCTTTCCCGAAATTCAAATTTATTATTCTGAAGTTTTCAAAGAGCACTGGTAACTGTTATGTAGAGCAAACCTTTGGCTACACGTCCATTTTAGATTACATGAATCACGTTTACCAAGTTCGTTATAATTATTTATTTAATAAAAACCGCGGCTTTGTGAATAAGTTTAACACGTAAAAATACTGAAAATTCCAAAAAGCTGCTTTTTCAAAGCAAATTAAACTTGGTTATGCTGCATAAATGATGTTTACTAAGAATCATGTCTCAATTCGCGAAACTTCAAAAGCGTGTGTTTTATGCAGTTGCGTGTTTTATGACTTTGCCAGAAATCGAGACCTCTAAAGAAATATCTTTTTAAGGCTAAACGCAGCGATTAAGAGAATCTAAAATTATCAGCTTATAGTCCGAGAGTTGCTCTATTTGATCCATGCTTAACCCTTTTCGAAACTCTGTAATGAAATTTTTAAAAAGTGACCCAACTTTGAGCAGGTGAATTTGATAGGTGGAGAATTTTGGCAATTATCAAAAAAAAAAAAGCATTCGAGATTATGGTATGAAAATGTATGCATAAGAAAGAGAAGGAAAAGTTGCATCAAATGCATGTTGAAACTCACTCAGGTCTTTATTGCGCCTGGTTTTACAATGGGTTTGAAAAAAACCGACAAAACTTTCGGGAAAACAATGGGATGGGGCTACAAAATTTAGATACAATAAAATTTGCATTTGTTTTAATATTGCGTTCTATAACAAAAAACATTGGTGACTGCAGAATTCTAGGAAAAAATCAAAAGCAATGCTGTGTCATCTACCTAAAAATCATTTATTGGCAATCCTCTATCTGTTCCCGACATGCAGCAGCAGACCATACATAGGAAAATAAAAATGCCTGAAATTTTTGTCTCATTCTTGCATTTACAAACTTTGAGAATGAATTGGAGCGCGATATTTAGCTCAGATGCTATTTTAAACCTATTTATGGCCCAGTAAAAGGAGGAACAATGTTTTTAGTCGGCTTCTATAAAAAATGATAGATTTTTGAGTGTACAACACAGGCTAAAAAATGCAAAATCTTTGTAAACATTGCGATATTCATGCTCAGAGCCAACCCAGTTGGTTTGATAAAGCTTTGAAAAACATTAAATCCAAAAAGCGGATATCACGATCTATAAGTTTCCTAACTCTACATAATGAGGTTGGGATGAGTGTACACGTTTATCTCAGTTTTGATTTCATAAAATCAAATGTGTAATATAAGGCAGGGTCATCTGAACCGAAAGTCGCGGGACATTCCAGCACAGTTTTCGAGCTGTGCGGAAACTGTGATGTATGCGCTGCAGCCGCATGTACGCGGTTTTGAGCGGTGCAAAATAGAGTTTTTGACTCAATGTTTTCACATATATTTTGCTCCTTACGTCTCAATCTTGCTCTCTGTTTCTTATTGTATAACACGTTGACGACAGCGTGCATTTTTAGCTGTCTGCCGTGTGGGACAGTCCTTTCTAAAGTAAGTTCAGTATTTTTAGCTGAATTCAAGCAGGCCGTCATCTGCAGTAGCCCTACAGTGATTTTGAGAAGCAACTAAGAAACGCGGAAGTAATTTCTAGGAATAAAGCATAACAGAACTTTTAAAACCACAGTTATTGCATGACCCACCAAGTGGGTCACATTGTCGTCAATGTGATAAGGAAGAGAGCTGGAAGAGAGATTGGAGAATAAAAAGTTATGATAAATAATAAAGTTTCTGCACGTTTTGCCCTGCGTAAAGGATGTGTTTTCCTTTCCTCTCCACTTCTCGTAATTTCAAAAACGCCCTTTCAAAATGTTGCAAAATGTTTTCAAAGAAGACCGATGCACCAGGATTACTGACTCAAATTCTTCTTTGTGTTTTGATGAGATTTTGTATTTAGGCGTCTCAGCTCTATTTCTTTTCACAGCATACTGCTCAAAGGTGCGATGGGTGGAGCCGGACCCAGCTACCACTAGCCGGCAAAACTTGAGGTGGTAGTGCCGGACACTCACCTCCCAAAAACGTTGACCGCGGGGAGGGGGGAGGGGGAGGGAAGGAGGGTGAAGGGGGGGGGGGGAGGAAAGGAGGAAAGGAGGAGGAAGGAACGGGGGGAAGGGGTGTAAGGTGAGGAAGAGTCGAACGGTCGAGCTAAGCCTAGACGTTTTCCACCTGTGCATCAGCGCACTAAAGGGCTGCGGAATACGTGAACGGAGATGCATTTCCGCAATAAGTTCCAACCAAAAAAAACTCTAGAAGAATGTTTGGGAGCTAGCAATGGTAGTGAGTGAGCATACCGATCACAAATATTCTTTTTTTTTTCAGGTTGTCATCGGGGTATTGTCGGCATAGCTGTTGGGCTCATCTCTTATTCGTCATTTTGGTTGGTACTTGTAGGAAGTGTAACAAGTCCAAAAAAGTTCTGTTTGCTCTTCATGAATCGTATGTAGTAGTCGCGGGTTGATTTGTGGAGATGAAATGGACAAACATTTTTTTGAAAATGTTTGATGATTTCTCGCTCAATACCGAGCACACATGGTTAACAATCATAACTACAAATTTTGTAATTCAGTTTTGGTTTTTGGTCATGTTATGTGCCGAAAGTATAGAGATCATTCTCAACTGGGCCGGTTGTAGTGTGCCGTAAAACATGTAAGTCTAGTATTCAATTATCTGATTTTTTACGAATAAAAATTGTTTAGATATTGTATATTTCGGATTTGTTCTTGGGCTGATGATCGTCGCAATTTCCGCAATTATATTCCTGTTGCTGATTCGTCACTGGGATGGGTCCGGCGTTTACTGCCATTGATCGCAACATGCGCACTGAGCTGTTTGCTGGCAGTCACCTACCGCAAGCACGCGAAAATCATATCACTTGCCATGGAAGCGGTTCCTCGGCACTTCCCAGAGATCGGAAAGCAAAGCTTCATGATGACTTCGGATAATTCAAGAGGTCTAACCCAACGGTCCTCTTTAGGGCCACAAATACGGTGAGTACAACGGCACAAATATTTGAAATAAACGTTCATCAAATGGTGTATTTGTAAGTAAAACTCAGCTAGACATTACGCATTTCACTGAGTAAATTTTGTTATAACGTACTGCGAAGGAAGTAGATCCAAGCAATAACCGCCAACAATCAAAATTTCGTATAGTAAAAAGCACAAAATCATGTACACTGCTATAAATGGTGGTTAAAGATGACAGCAACTGCAACTTTATAGGTTTCAAAGGGTAAGTGCTCTTCTACCAGATAGTGAAAAAAACAGGTCGATTTGAACAGTGGCCGCCGAAAACGAGAATTTTGAAAAATTACGCGATTTTAGGTTGCTTAGTGACGGCGCTGACATTTAGACTCCTATAAATCTAAATGTGAATGTGTGCGATGTTGCGGCTTCAAAAGCTTTTTAGAGTAGAGGTTTGCCCTACCAGAATATGTCTTAGCCGTACCGATCCATTAAACCGCCGAAATTCAGGCTCTTGAAAAAGCAGGTAACCCCGGGCATGTGCCGCGAGAGGCGCGGAACCCCCATATATAGTATATATCATGACAAATCTAATCTATGAAGTCTCACATGATTCATGCAATTCTGAAGAGGCTATGAGGTGTTGGAATCTGAAAAGAGGTTTTTACTTGTTTTTTAAGAGCCTGGATCTCGGTGGTATTTCATCGGATCGGTACGACTAACAAGGGGAGGATACCAACATTAGTTGGCAATTGAAGATGAGATGTTTATCATTGAATGCGTCTTTAAACGCTGATTCCAAATCTGCTTTCCTTTTTTGCGGAATAGGTTTCCGAAAGAAGTTATGAGCGTTTGAATGGCCAGATTTGCTAAGCACTGAGTGGCTTAGAATCAGCAAAGAGCTCTAAAACAACACCTATGCAATTTCTACCGGTTTTATTCCTTCCTTGCAGACAGTATACTCTATATAAAAATGATTTTTCACTTCCCGGTGTTTTTGTACACTTTTCGCCAATTTTAGGCCACACAGACTTTGACAAATTTGGACATTTGAACGTCCACAACTTCTTTCGGAAACTTACTCCGCAAAAAAGGAAAGCAGAATTGGAATCAGCGTACAAAGGCGCGTCTACTGATATACATCTCACCTTAAATCGTCGACTAATGTTGGTATCCTTCCCTTGTAAGACTGGTAGCTTCCGGATTAGTAAGAACCCAGCCCACAAATCGAAATTTACTCGAATATAATTCTGAAATTGGCGAGAAGGAGCATGTGAGCATGTCATTTATATTCCATCTTCATGATTAACATTTTTGGAAGTCAGTATGTATCTTATATATAAAGCTGAATGTCTGTTTGTATGTATGTATGTCTGTCTGTCTGTCTGTCTGTATGTCTGTCTGTGTGTACGTATGTTCCGAATAGAAAATTCCATTTCTGAACCGATCGGGGCCAAACTTGGCACACATACACTTCGGGCCCCGGCGGGTGTCACAGGCTACTTTTCGTATCGATCGATATCGATTTTATCGATTTTTTGCAAAATTTGAGCTACGGGGCTGGGAGTTGGCACAGGGGGGTAAGTGAGCATGGGGATTCCGAATACAATATTAGTTTTTAAAATCGTGCATTACTTTCATCGATTTTATCGATTTTTTTGCAAAGTTTGAGCTACGGGGCTGGGATTTGGCACAGGGGGGTAATCAAGCATGCTGATCACCCCCCGGACGGTTGGGTTCAATACATCTGTCGTGTCCTGGAGTTATCATTGAGTTTACGAATTAATGTGAATGTAGCACTCAATAAGTCTTTCAGTATCTTACAGAGGAGGAAAAATACACATGCTAAGGCGTATTGAGCCGAAAAAGGTTGCAGCCAAAAATTGAGATTTTGAGAGGCCTTGTAACTCGTCTTGACCAGGAGCTTTGCACAACAACTTTCTGGATGTCAAAGTATACAACTGTTGCGGAAGGTTAAACACAATATTTCCTACTGCACATATATGACGTGCAATTGATGAGAGGACATAATGTAGCAGAAATGCAGAATCATCCCTATTAATACAGATTGGAATTATCGCATTTCTGATTGTTTAGTAATGTGTAATCTAGCAAAGAATACATACAAGCAATAGTCATCACGAAAATATGAACGAGAAAAACAAATTGGCGAGAAGATGGAAAAAATAAAGGGAAAAGGGTTTCCTATTTTTCGTTTCTCTATAGCGTCACCTTCTGCCTCCTTACCAAAAACTCTTTTTTGATATTTCGCTTTCAGTGTCATGCGGTTTCGTAGGCACATCCAGATATTTTGCCATTGGAATTGCTCCATATTGTAGAAAAGCTTTCTCATGTATGAATGAAAATTCACAAAGATTGTGCCAGGCGCCGTTGATTTCGTGTGAAAACAGCCAATAACCATGACGCGAGATAAGGCTCAGCAAAGCGACTACTTGCGTAGGTGTGCCGTGGATTTCGATCAAAATCTGCAATTGTAGCTTGAGAAGTCTTCAACTTTTGCAATTTCTCACCTAATTGGGAAAAATTGCATTTTGCAGCATCAAATAGGTCTTTCGATTTACTACAGCCTTTGGCAGTCATCATTGACAAAATCACGTAATACAAAATTGTGAGTAACACTATGAATAGGAAGCAGGGATCGGCACAGGTGGCTTACAGGGCAAGCTGGATTCGTTTTTGGGATAAAAGGTAAGGGTGCTATCGTTGAAGCGAAAACCCCAGCCTCCCCCTTTCCCCTCCCCCCTTCCCTCCTCCCACATGATCGCCTCCTGCCTTTATATCACCCGTCTTCTACAGAAGACGCAAGTCATTTCTGTTCTATCAAACTGCAAAATTAGAAATTTCCTGTTTCAACTTGTTCGCCGGTTAAGCGCGCGATCTCAGGCCTTCTCCGAAATAAACAAAAGACCTGTTTACAGCGAAGAGAAAACGAAATATACCAAAATTGGTGTGTAGGTGGGCAATAGGGAGTTAGTGCGTGCGAAAAATTGTGAAAAAATTATGTGAACTGGAGGCGTACCAAACTTTTTTTGGAGTTAAGTGACTCTCCAGCCACCTGGACAGCCACCTGATGTGGCATGTGACTGTGAAAAGAAAAAGTCACATATTTTCCTTTCTTCACATGTTTTTTTACACATTCTTAATACAGCCTCGTTCTAACATCACCTTATACTAAGTCTTTGAATCTCCCAAACCGCCTCTTCCTCGCCTGTTACAACAATCCAAATTTTGTATGACGGCGGCAAGCACGCTCCAAGCGCGCAAGGGTCGCTGGACACAGCATGCCACCAATTTGGAGAATACAAACATCCTTTGTTTTTTCTCGTTTGTTTGATGTTGCTTTCATGTTTTGTTTTATTATTTCAGTTATTCGTTTTGATCCATTCACAATCGAGGTGATGTCGTACTTTTGTGCCGAAGTCTACAGGGACTTCGTTTCTGAAAAATTGAAAAAGCCACCTCATGCCGAGCCTGATGGGAAGTACAAGATTGAATAGTACTGATTTCAGAGCACTGCTCAAGAATTTCACGATCTGACCTCAAACAGCAGTTTTGGAAATCAAATAGTGCAATTGATTTAAACAGATGTCGAGTATATAGAACATTGAGTTTTGTAAGCACAATCGTTTCGGATTTGCATGAAAGCAATGAACTTGTGTGGGGAATGTTAATGGTGATTTTTGAATGAAAACTTGTGTTTCAGCATTATTTCTGATAAGATTCTGCAAAAAATTCAGTGAGGTTTATTATCCACTTTTTTGTTGGAAAAATCAGGAGGATCAATGGCCTTCTCAACAACAATCAACTAACCTGTGCAGGCTTATGCTGTTCCAAGAAATCAGGAAGTACAGTCAATTCACTACCTTGAATAGACATTTATGAATTTTGAGTGGTTTCATAAAAATAGAGCCTCGCCAACCTTCGATGTCGCATTTGAGAATCTCGATGTCCTTCACCTTCTCTCCTTGCAAAAGCTCCGCCAGAGTGTACTCATTTTTTGACGGGTTTGATTCTGCCGCAATGGTAGCTTTACTTGCCTTTGTGCGGATGCTGTCAAGTAGAACAATAGTGCTTACTTCTTGATCATTCTGAAAATCTTTGCTTTTATATGTTCAAGAACATGTTGCCTTACACTGTCGTAAGCGAAGATGTTGCAGCGCTTGTCAATGATGTGCTGTAGTTCTCGTTCAAATGTAATCTCATTGTAAAGACCGAGTGAAATTATAGTGCAACCATCGGGAATCCTAGAAGACTGTGTAAGTGTAACTCATTATATTGAAAAATAGCACTACAAACAGATAAACGAGCTTTTACGTTAGTTACATTTTAAGGTACTTTCTGTGAATATTTCGAAAGCAGTTAGCGCATAAAAGTTGGCATTACAGCTTTTGGGATAAGGGGCCTGCAACTTACTAACAATAAGATTCTCATCTGTCAAGGTGGTTATCAAAGTCTTGTGATTCTGACTGCGTTCTCGTTTTCCAAAAGATATGTACGTTTTATGAATTTTCCTACCAATCTTGTTCATCCAGCTGGAATCAAACAGTCAACATGATGATGCGCTCAAAAAATCAATCTTTCAAAAATTGCCATTTGAGATTGTCAGCGCGTTGGCTTTTGGAAGAAGCGCAAATGCTCAATCCCATTTTAACCGCATACCTTCGATAGTCTAGAGATAAGGCGTCAAAAGTGAAGTTGTTAAAATATGTGCATCTTACAAAAAGTGAAGATTGTTTATAGAAAATCAAAGAAGAAAAAAAGATGCAAGCAGAAGGCAAAAGCAAAAAAAAAACTCAAAAATCGGACAAAAACTTACTGAGCTCAAAATCTTTCATTTGTCGGCACTTTTAATCGTAGGTTTTCGCTCCAGGATCAGGCAACCCAAAACAATGATGAGGAAAAGTTAATTTCTTTTTCGTAATTGGTTCAAAAATGACCATATTTTGGAAGAAGTGATTATCAAAAAGAAGATAAACAAGAAAACATTAGTTATGAGAACGCAAAGGTTTGATTTTTCTAAGTCGAAGCGCACGTCAAAGCCAATCTCGTTATCAGTGCGTTTTTAAATTCTTATTCCCCCCCCCCCCGATATTTGAGATACTACCCACTATACTTGTTTCATTCACATTCATTCAAATATAGTTATGATCTCGCCGAATGATTTCTCTTTTATGCGGATGAAAGCTGTATTCTTTCATGTTACTCAAAGTGAAAGTTACCGGAGTACATGGCTATAGCATCGAGGATATGCCAGCTTGTCATAAGGTGGGACTTACCGAAATGGACTGCAGATCCATTTTCCACCATCATGTGTAGTTCCAACGCGGATTAGTTCCGGACAGAATACCTACAATTTGATAACATCACTGATTCCGTTTGAATGGCTGAGATTTACTCTTCGTTAAACGACATGACATATTAAACGATGCGGTAAGCCTTACAGCGCAAAACTACAATTTCCACCAGCCGAATGCGTTTTTGTGAAATCAACGCAAAATTTTCTTTAAATTGTCAAAACTGGCAAACAATAGGTGATTTAATATCTTCAGGCAAGTTTTTTTGCTGCTTATGAAATTGAAAAAGACAGTGATTTGTTAAACTTGCTACATAGGTTCTTAGGATAATGGAAAAATTTATGTTTTGTGTTTGCCTTCGTTAACCACAAGCATGAATTGAATCCTTTTATAGAGGGTTGCTGTGAGCAAACTGTTGAAAAAAAAAGATTTGTCCCTAGAAAGAATAGCAAAAGCTGCACAGATGCAATCTTCTCGTTTACTCGTTTTTGCTTTGCGAATTCATTGCTTTTTGAAAATGAAGGATTTTTTGAGCTATACAAGAGTTTGAAAAAGTGTTGTCTGACATTGAACGAGTTCTATCTTGAATTCTTTTAAGGTGATTGATTCAAAAAGCTGTCTCTAACTTGGGCATTGAGTGTTCCCATTCCCTCTTGCTCACTGTAAGATCACGAGTAAGACAATGCAGTTTAGCTATTTTTTGAGAAAAACTTCATGTACCTTGAAAATTTTTGTTGTAGAATTTCAACAGTTTGTTTGCAAAATAGTGCTACTATGAATGCACCGCGGCACTGGTGAACACGGAAAAAATGAAGAGGCACCATTTAGTAGAGCAAAATAAGCTCTACAATCCCCAAAATTTCACATAAACTCCGATATACGTGGAGTTGAAGTCAAAATAAAAGATTTCACATGTCTATATGATTCCCACGAGCCTGCAACTTGCTTACATTGCTCTCCACATAAGACAACCAGCCGGTTGTTACACACCTCCAAGCGCTGATTTCAGAGAAATAAGTTATATCAAAGACCTCTTATAATGTCTAAAAGAGCATTTTTTCTAGCTCCTTATACGCGCCTTCGCTTTCATAAATCTTTGCTCATTCTGAATTTTTGAGCTTTCAAACAGAAGAGGCTAAATCTCAAAATTATTTTCTTTCGCTCTCCTATATCTACAAAAACAAACCAGATTTATTCCGAAATATGTACACAAGGATTGCAAGGCTTTGTGCTACAAACTCCCTTGGTTTAAAATTTTGAACTAATTGTGAGAAATTTTAGTGCTTACTTGAGCGGTCGCTGGTCTTTTGTCCAGCAAAAATATTCGCAAAAATCGATTGCAAACACTCCGCACTATACAGCGAAAGAGATTTTGATAACATGAAAACAGTAGCTCTCTCTCTTTTTCCGGTGGAAAAAAAACGAAGATGTCAAAAAAGTTGATTTTTTGAACATGCCGAGATTCCCAATAAATTTGTTACTTGCCAATTCTGCGATGTTTTTTGAAAAAAATACTCCGTAAAATATGATTTAGCACCCTTGCACTTATTAGACCATTGACCACACAACGAGAAGAGTGCGCGCTATCCTACTACATTGATAAGTTATCGTTTTTCAGATAAGACGTATTCAAAAAAGTTTTGTTAGCGATCTATAAGCTGGAAAAATTTTCTTATTTTAAATGAAGATATACAAAAGCATTTGATGAAGGTTTGCTCTTCATAGCCGTCTTTACTGCGACCAAGAAGAAAATGTCGAAAGAGTTTCATTAATTTGAAGTTGGCACATATAAAACTAAAACTTACACTCATTGTGAATAACTCCGATATATCCATGGAGAGTAAAAACAAAATTAGTCTTAAAACAGATATCGTTATTCCGTTTTTGTGCTAATTTGAAATCTCTCGTAGACTAGCTTTAGAAAGCCGAAAAACCGTGGGTATTCCGGTAATTCATACCATAAAACATTCTATCCGGAATAATTGGATTGCTTAAGCAGCCAAATCAAGTTTTCTCAATTTTTAACCATTGAACTTCTGTGTGATGTACAGCGCACATGCATGAGCGAATTGAGGATCACTAGGATTTTTTTGTACAGAAATACGACTTTGATGTTGCAGTTAGTGCAATGAATCTTAGCTTTAAACTTCAAGTAAAACTAATTAGGTGCAAATTTTGGACTATTAAAGCTTATTCTAATCTGAAAAAGCTTTATTCGATTCTATTTCGTGTTCAATCTTTCGCGATATTGGATGATAGCACATGATGCGACAAATACTGCATGCTTATTCTCATGGTATACAGCTTCATCTTACAGTTGTCGTTGTATGATGAATCGAGACAGAATTTGGTTTAAAGGCAGTGTCCAGGCTAAACCTAACTTCCTCCGATTAGTGTCGATCCTGAATGTATGCCCCAAAAAAGGGGCATCTGCGTTGGCCCGGTCTTCTAACGTTGTCCCTGAATGGAGATAAGGCGCCTGGAAGTTTAAAGGTTTTTTGTGAATTTTGGAGAGTTTGAAGTTCGGAACTGTAATCAGGGCCAGAAAAGGCCCCAGAATGGCGAAAACATGGGAGGGGGGCAAATTCTGGGTGGACGCTGCCTTTAAGCGCGGAAGTCCACGAAGGTTCACCGTGATCCATGATAATGAGTGGCGATAGGTGGATCGAGTTATGGGATGGTGGTTGCTTATATAAATAAGTACCATTCAGTTGTTGAAGCAGGAAATCAAAATTGAAGGTAACTTCAGTTTTCCGTTACGACTCCATTTTGAACCAAACTCTTGTTTCAAGGCATGCACGCATTTCGACTTTTTATTTTTTTCTAGAATCACCTCTGGAGCTAGATTATTGTATATATAAGTGTAGGTTTCCGGTTGGTACTTGTAAGTTGCTTCCAAGTAAGCACGTCGTTGAGGCACCTAAAATGTCACATATAATATAGATTTGTGTACTAGCCCAAGAGGCAAACCTGAGCTTTGTAGAATTCAATCATCCTTGCGGAAGGTTTTGATCGATGAGGTATTGGTTCGGCACTTATTTTCCCGATGAGTCTCTTTTCTACATAATTAATTTCCAACACTATATTTTCATTCGCTGGAAACACATATTGTTCTGTATGTCAACA
Source organism: Cylicocyclus nassatus (assembly GCA_958299035.1). Classification (NCBI taxonomy): domain Eukaryota; kingdom Metazoa; phylum Nematoda; class Chromadorea; order Rhabditida; family Strongylidae; genus Cylicocyclus; species Cylicocyclus nassatus. Next base: position 33,010,038 of record CATQJL010000316.1, read on the forward strand.
AGAAACTCTGCATACTTTCTGTCTTTTCCTGTATAAAAAATTTGTAAAGCAACAGGATTGTAACGGCGGCGGTTATCAGTAGTGTATGATTACGTCGATATCGAAATCTCCCCATATAGTCGAATCTGAAAAAACCTCAAAATTTGTACAAACATGCCCTTCTGCACGCGTTGGAAACCGTACCTTGCGATAATTAAGCGTGTTTTGGTAGCCAAGGCTCGAAGTAGTCTTTCAAAATGGTTATTTCTGGCCATCTTGAAATAATCTTTTCAATGCTTTCATGCAACTATTGAGCAGTCGAAGTTCCAGGTTGACACAAAACGATGACCTCTTTGCACTAAAGCTTGCTGGAAATGAGTTTTAAGAATAGGGCTGCATTAAGAGCAGTGTCGCAGGATTTTCGTTGGAGTAGGGGGGGGGGGCAAGAACTTTCAAATGTGCGTGGCGTCAGCCTCCGAAAAATTTTTCGGGGTGCTTATCAAAATTTCTGCAGGCCCATAACCCCTAAAATCTAAGAAGAGTGGCAGTCACGCCCCCAAAAATTTTCTTACAAGACTGGATTGATTTTTATAAAATTTTGAAAATTATTTGAATTGTTTACAAGAATGAACAAGTCACTTGCAGTTAGCTTTATAATCCCCGTAAATAAATTTCAGATATTTCGCGACCTATTCTAGCCACTGCTTCAGAAAATATATCAAAAGTTGATATTATATAGGAAACTGGCTGGCAAACTCGGTTCTGCCTGGCCTTGTCAATAACATATTCGCAATCAGCATGCTTACTTACCCCTCACCCTGGCCAACACCCAGCCCCGTAGCTCAAACTTTGCAAAAATTCGATGAAATCGATAATGATCGATAACGAGAAATAGCCTACAACAGCGGCCCCGCCCCGAAGTGTATGCGTGCCAAGTTTGGTCCGGAACGCTTCAAAAATGAATTTTTTTTTTCGGAGCAGACACAAAGCTAGACATGCAGACAAAAACTTTCAGCTTTTTACTTTAGGCAATGGTAGGAGAGACTCAAAAGGAGCGAAGGTTTGATTTGCTATTTCCGGCTAATTACTTTTTTAGATAGCACGAAAAAGCGAGATCATATAAGTGTTTGCATAAATTTGACAATAAGCATGTGAGGCTTCCAGGTTTCGGGGGGGGGAAGGAAGGAGAGGGGAGACAGGGCATAAGTAGCGTCATGTTCATTATCCAAAGTTCATGCGCAATACAAATTACGTCGTCGCGTTTAAGCCAAAACTGAAGGATTAATGAATGCAAAAGAACAGTGCCTTCTAATTTCACTATCGGCTAATTGAACTGCTTCCATGTTGCTACATACCATGCTGTTTGATAACCTTCATCAACTCTTTTAATTTATGTTCAACGCTTTTGTTGGAAAAAGGAAACACCTGACTGTGCTACATGTGCCTGAAAGACTACTTCCATACATCTGCTTCGAAGTTGATTCCGATATTAAAAGCGCTTTGAGACAGGTATCATGTAAAGTAGTTCTGATTATTCGCTCATCTGCCGAAACGGAAAGTGAGATGTCAGGAGTCACTTTTAGGATACCGCTCGTTTCGAACTGTATATCTGATGACACAAAATCCCGCCTGAGGCACAAGCCATGGGTGATCCACTTTATCCGCCTTAACCATTCATCCACTTCGCTATTGGTCAAATCATTGACTGGCCAATGTCGAAGTGGATGAAGTGGATCAAAAGGATTAAGCGGTATAGCGCATGCCTTAGTTTTCTCCAAGTGTTGCTAATATAGTCGTCCTCACCCCACTAGAAATTTGATGGACAAATTCGAATATGGACTAGAGCCGGCCGATTGCGCTAAAGCGTGACTCACTGCCCTTATCAAGCTTGCACATGTTCTTCCTTTGTTTCGTTCTTTGTTTGTTAATTCTGTGCACTAACAATGTTCATAACTACAATTTATGGTTCTGTCAATTTTTAGTGACCTCTCATACCATGGGCCTCGTGTATGTGGTTCTGATTTTAAGTGAGCTTATGGAAACGATGCTGTGGGAAATTCGTGATGTCAGAGTCAAGTACGTTTCAGCATATGTAAGTTATCGAAAGGTTACGAACAAAAATTTTTGATTGAACCGCTCACTTGAAAACAGAGCTCGAGAAGGTGCATACAATTTGAAACATTACTTTCACAACAGCGAAGTGTAATTCCAATAACGAACATTGTTGGCACATGGAAATCAGCCTGCAACAAAGAACAAAAAAGGAAGAGCAAGCTGATGAACGAGCTCAAATTGGTGGCTGAGAATGCAGCGTTCTAGTGCAACAGGCCTGCTCCAGTTCAATTTAATCTGTCCACGGATGTCTAGTAGGGTGAGGAATACTATGGAAAACAGTATTTTACAGAACAAGACTCATATGTCTTGAAACTAGACCAAAGAAAAAAACGTTGTCTCTTCCTGGAAAAGTGTGTTCCAATCCTAATGAATACTTACATAATACAAACCAAGTAAAATTGATTAGCAAATATCAATATATGCTTCGCTTTCAAAACGAAGACATAAACAATAAGATCTGATTGTTATTGACAGTTTAGCGCATGTGATCTTTGAAGGAACGAGAGCCTGATGAATAAGTCTTCTGGAAATTTATTACAACCTCTGAAGGAAGATGCTCGACCTTTCTGTTATTAGGTTGTCCGGAAATTAATGTCCGTTTTGAATTTCAACCGCAATAAGTCATATATTTTTCATTCCTGAATAGGATTCAAGATACCATTCGATAGAGCAAAGCAAGCTCTACAAGATGGCTGTCTTGCTTTAGCATCAGCTCTAATCCACCTCGAGTTTCGAACCAAAAACCAAAAAGACCCAACTGCCTGAAAAATCGAGAAAAAGCATAACTCAATTCATAAGAGACCTAGAAAAATTCTAACTTGCTCACGTAAACACCATCCACATAAGACACATATGTACGCCATTGCCGTATTTTTTCCTCTGTTAGAAATCAAGAAAACGAAAATTTTCATGCTTTTGCCAAAGTGATGCTGTGTCGTCCCTACATAAGTAGATGTGTACTACAAATCTGTAGAATTGCAATCGTAAATTTCCAGCTCTCTACAAGCTTTAGTTCTCGAGAAATTTGAATTTTAGCTTGGACCACCTGACTAATGAAAGCTATATTCGATATTTCTCGAGAACTAAAGCTTGTAGAGAGCTGAAAATTTAAGTCTGTACTTCAACAGACTTGTAGTATACAGCTACCTATGTGGAGACGGCACAGCATCACTTTGGCAAAAGCATGGAAATTTTCGTTTTCTTGATTTCTAACAGAGGAAAAAATACGGCGATGGCGTACATATGTGTCTTATGTGGACAGTGTTTACGTGAGCAAGTTAGAATTTTTGTGGGATTTTTTTGAATTGAGTTATGATTTTTCTCGATTTTTCAGGCAGTTGGATCTTTTTAGTTTTTGGCTCGAAACTCGAGGTGGATTAGAGCTGATGCTAAAGCAAGACTGTCATCTTGTAGAGCTTGCTTTGCTTTATCGAATGGTATCTTGAATCCTATTCAGGAATGAAAAATGTATGACTTATTGCGGTTGAAATTCAAAACGGACATTAAATTCCGGACAACCTAATATATTATTCTTTGTTGCCCCACTGCCATTGCAGTCATTTGCTTCTGCTCTGAATGGACAACCATAGTACAAACATTTTTTGCTCATGCGATCTCCTTAAGTGATAACCAATGAAATGTTTTGTACATAAATAGTGGAAAAGAGCGCAGCAGTTAACACACTTATGTAAGGAATTGATACAAAGTCGATTACTAGAGTTATTTGACACCAGCCGTACCAACAACAGCAGCAAATACGACAGGTAAACGGCGGTAATGGTGGTAAAGATGGCTGGCTCATAAACTGGATTCGCATTTGAACACAATATATTTGACTGTTTTCACTAAGACATTCGACAACTTTGATCATCAAGCCTGGGCGCAAAAATTTACATTTTTTTCGTTTCTCGAATACGCGCACTTACAGCCGCGTAGGTTTCTTGTTGAATATAGTGTCCCTGCAGACAACGACAACTCTTGTCCGTCAACAATTGGCATTGCGAGTTTCCGAACGAGTGTTTTTGGTGTTTCTGTTTCTTTGCTTGTTCGCTGCTATTTATATAACTCATCACTGATAGAGGAGAAAAGATAAGTTAACGAGTAGTTTCTGTTTTCTAAATAGTTAATCGCTTAATTCTCAGCTATCTACCTGAAAGCCACGTCGCGTCACTTTCATTTATGTTTTTGTCACTTCTTGCCTCTTCCTTTTTGTGAAGCATTTCTTCAAATAGTATGCTCTGCAGCAACTTCGATTCAACCTAATCGCGTGATACAAACGATAAGTCATACCTAAAAGTCTAAACAATGATTTAGCCATCTAAGAAGCAGAATCTAATTTGTCAATTACCTTTTTCTCTTCTAGTAATGATGACTGCCTAAAAGGCAAAGAATAAGCAATGAACACATAGAAAACATTCGCTTCAACTCTCATTGGCAATTATTGACGCACAAGCGTTGTCGCACTTGCAGAAGCACTATATTAAACAAGGAATCTACTCGACTGTAGACACAGCTTATCGATTCGTTGTTCCGGAGTTCTTGTATTGAGATTATGCTGTCGAGGGAACCGACTCTATCATGGCATTTGATCAAAACCGCAGTTCGCTACAGACTTGCGCAAACTGCTCATATCTTCCGCGGTAGCTTTTCACATTTCAAAGTGTTAAGATTATTGTGATGAAGCGATTGATTTGATGAACTTAATTTGAAGTTACACTACTAATGAAGATGAGGAAATATCTAAACTGCTTCAAATATTTCTTACCACATTTCTGTCATGCAATTTCTTGAAATATTACCTATCATTATAGGCCTCGTAACATTCGCGTTCCCTTTGTAACTAGAGGGTGGTCCACATGAGATGTGATGCACAAAAGCTTTCGTAACTTCGATAGAACTCAATAAAGTTAAAAGCTTTTGTTTACATCGAATAGACAAAGTTTCCGTATAGGACTTTGTAGATTACTTTTGGGATATCCATCTTTGGCTTCGATGAAAGAATTTATCCTGCTCGCAGAATTGAAATGCGCGCAATGGTCTTTGACGGAACTTCGTCCCAGAATCTCCTTCTAACAAGTCCGAAATGGATGTGGAAGAGAGGGCGTTTTTCTCACAGATAGGCCAGGAAGAGAATTGTAGTTTCAAGAATGTTCGGTGGAAAGGCCGAACAGTGTTTTTTCATAGGTGGCCCACATAATGTTCAACATTGCTCGTTTGCCGCGACTGCCTTTTTCCGGTGCAGACTACTCGAGTTGCAGTGGTCTTCCGGCCTCTGAAGAAGACGAAAGGCGTCGAAACGTAAGGCCGTGATTGGAAGAAATAAAGATCACTTCTCAAACCTGTACGGCACAAAAGAAATTTGAACTTACGACACATGCCAAGGTTTCATGAAAACGGGACTTGGAAATTAGCTAGAAGTTTTCATACAGAATTTTCCTCTCTATCAGGTAAGGACAGAAGCTTTTAATTTCATTCAGTCCATGCAAAGTCATAATATTTTCTCGTTGTGTCACACTTCATGTGGACCACCCTGTACATAGGTCAAAGCAATCCGAAAGCTCTACAGCTCTACAGCTCTAGAAGTAGAATTTGCATTGCTATTTCAATTTAAAGTTCAAGTAACCAAACACATGTACTTGCTTGAGATGTTACGAAATTTCGCCTCAATCATTGCGAAAGTTCTAAACCTTCTTCAGACAGAGGGGTTTAAAGAATTCAAAAACTTGTTTGCAAATTATCCTTGCTTCTTCTAGTCACTCAACGATGTCCTGAAGTAAAGCTCTTCTTAAATATCTGCAACTCTCGTAGCCTATATGCTAACTAATGACGTAAAGGGAAGAAGGGTGTAAGTTTTATCGAAAGTTGTATTTCAAATCATGCAAAAAGATTGTTGATTTTGCCGCAATGCTCATAGGGCTGGCAAGCATTCTTCAAAGCACTGAACTGCCGACATTGAGTTGGTGTCATAGTAAACAATCAAGATGGGGAATATGGGTTCACAAAACAAAATAAAAAATTTATTTTGAATGTTGAAGGCTTTACAACGAAAAAACTGAAGGGAATACCGCTTAGCGACAAGATTATACGTCGATAGCTGTGACCGAAATGGAGTTTGCAGTTTGCTAATGTGTTCGAAACGTTTTGAGCTAATAGCATTGATACGCGACCGATTTGCGTTCCACAGATCCTCGCGTAAGATTAAAACTATGTGAATAGTAATACACAGATTTAAACGATGATAATGCTAGCAAATCGGCGTAAGTTGTTCAAATAAAGGGAATCTTGGAAATAAAAGTATGACAAAATGTCATAAAAACGATGGTTAGCATATGCCTGCGAACAGTATACCGTTACGCTAAATTTCAACTTTAATTGCCCTTATTTGTCTAAGGATATCGCGTCTTAGGGCTGATATACCCTGAAAACAGAAACAACTTTTCTGTAATATTTTTCAGGCTAAAAATGAGTTATAACAAATTTGTTGCAGTTTAAAACGGGAAAACGCGCTTGCATGCACAAGAAAGCAAGCGAAGATGCTTTATAATCTCGCTGATGAGTGGTTTTTTTACGCCGGCGAGTTGTTGCTGCTTCCAGCTGCGTCGTTACGAACAGAATGATATATACTGTTGCGGGGTTTTGTTACGAAGTCAAGGTTTCGGACTAAAGCAAAATGCCGAGTCTGCTTTCTTTCATGCTCGTCTGCGCCTATACATGTTGCGCGCTACCTTAATATCCCAAACGCGGGGCTCGGAGTGTGGCGCTTGATAGGCTAATGGCACTTAGGCAGGCGCCATACTTGATCCGCTTGTTCCGCTTGATCCACTTCATCCACTTCACTATTGGTTAGTTCATTGAATTGCCAATGATGAAGCGGATCAAGCGGATCAAGTGGATCAAGCGGATCAAGTATGGCGCGTGCTTTACAAGGAAAGACAGAGAACTTACAAGGGAAATGACATCGGTAGAAGCGGCGTTTCCATGTGAGATGTAAATGCCTTACAGAAGATAAAACGATGATTCCAAATCTGCTTCAAATATCTGCAAAGCGGTACTGAGAGGGAAGTCACTGGAATTTTCTAGTTCATATCTTTTATCGAATATAAGTATGCTAGTCATTACTGCTTGCAAGAGCTTGAAAGACCTGACCGCCTGTTTTTGTGCCTTAGCCAAACCTTGAATTTTCAACTCGAAAAATTCTCATGACTTCGCTCACAGAAGCGCTTTGCAAACGTCGAAAGTAGATTTGGAATTAAGGTTCCATGCTCTGTAAGGTAGTACACATTTCATACGGTAACTCCACTTCGACCTAGTATCCTCCCCTTGTTAAAATCGCGTTTTGAGATGAGAAAGATATTTGGGATTAGTTTCGAACGCTGATATCATAAGCTGTTCCTAGCTGCGGCACGTTATTTTGAATCGAGTTATCGACTTTTTTCTGTGCCAAAAGAGATTAATATTATTCAAAGCAAGGAGGTCACAGGAGCCTATCGATGCTGTTTGCTAGATGTTCTTGATACAATGAAAAAATAAGCTCGGCAACGTCGTCTGCATCAAAGATGGACATATGATTATCAAATCTACAAAATCGCGTAAGGCCCCGGGCAGACTTCACGCGATTTGATCGTCGCGACTGAGTCGCGACGAGACAACTGTTACAATATCATTCCATGCCGATCAACTTGCATTCGGTTGTGATACTTTTCCAGCCCGAAATTTTTGAATGTGAAATGAAAATGAATGGAAATCTTGGCGAAGATCGCGACGATTGAGTCGCGTGAAGTCTGACGGGGGCCTAAAAGAACAAAATTGAAGAAACTACAGATAATATTAGGTTGATTCATAATTAATGCACGTTTTCTATAAATCAATTTTCAACCAAGATAATTCTTTTTTGAAAAGACATTTTTGGGCGCAATAAAAACTACTGTAACCCTCAAACCAGTGGCTATAAAACAGATACTTTTGCGTGACTGTATCTATCACAAAAAAGATTTCTCTGGCTTGAAGATTGCCAACAACTTTTTTCAAAAGCCTCTGTTTTAAGAGAGCATAAATTATGTTTAAATGAAGTAGGATAAAGCAGACTTCGATCATCGTGTAGTCAAGGGTCTCTTGAGCAGTAACGCCAAGCTTGGATTTTGAGGAAAAAAATTTGAAAGAAGATATCGCGAAAAAGTCGAAAGTAGTCACTTTTTTCTGGCATCTCGGCGGGTTCAAAAATCGGTCATTTTTGAAATTATTTCATTAATCTCCGCTGAAAAGTGAGAAAACCCTAGCGCTTTCCTACCTTCAAATGAACTAGGCCTACCCTTGCTGGACAGTGCAAAAGACCTGCAATCGCCTTTTGCTTCAAAGTTTTATGTGGCACGGAAGGGTCGCAACAATCATTGAAGTTCGCAATTGAGTTCTCGGCTCAGAATTCATGGAAAATTTCGTTCAAATAGCATCGTGTAGCACAAAGTTTCCTAATCCTTGTGCATACTTTTTATAATTAATCCGCCTATTCCTCATGGCAAAAAGAGTGAAAAGCAAAAATTTTGGGATTTAGTCTCTCTTATCTGAAGGCTCAGAACTTTGGAATGAACGGAGATGTACGAAAGCGAAAGGCAAGAGACTAGAAAGAACGCTCCTTTAGATAGCGTAAAAAGTTTTTGAGGGAATTGATTACACATCAGATAACAGCTCTTGGAGGAAGAGGTGAGAAAAACGTGCATTAATTATGAATCAACCTAATAGTAGCTAAAGATAATACATAATTTTCTAAAAACACGTTTTTTCTCCAGAAATTCATTCAATTTAGGAAATGGGTTAACCTACGTTTCATAAAAGTGTCGTAGTATTTCCGTAAAAGTAAAGATGCTAGAAAACGAGCTAAAACTGAAACTAGGTTTAACAAAGTAAAGAGTGAACCAGATTCAAATGCCCTGTGGCATCTCGCAATGCAAGGCGCCTCTCGGCACGTAGCTGGGACATAAGGCCGCGTTATCTAATGACGATTACGGTATAATCGCGTGTTTCAGCGATCGCATTCGGACCCCTCCTTTGCTAATTGATGGCAACTCGGAGGAAGCAGGTGATGCAGGTGCCATCGTCTCAATGGCGTTGCGCGGTGAGTTGTTACCTGACCTCTCGGTGACCACTTGATTTGAAACTTCAAATGCGCATCGATAGCATAGGGTGGGCTCCGTCCGGTTTTTGAGTTCTTTTCTTCGCTTGATATTAGTAATGACACTGACAACAAGCAGTGTCAGTGTACTTTAGTATAGTGTCTCCAGATTGTATAAGTTAATTCAACCCATCCTGGTTGCGCGCTAGATAATTTGGTAGGCTACTTATATCGTTGTATTGGTTAAGCAGTAGGCCTCGCTTAACATTTAACAAGGAAAGTCAGGTGACTTAATGTTAAAATCGTGTTTCGATGTGACACCCTTATCATGCATTAAGGCGGCAGTTTGAGGTGAAATGATTAGTGATGCAAGAATATTGAATCTACCTTCCCTCAAAAATCTTTAAAAACTTTCGTATATATTCGCTTTAACGAGGGAAAGTTTTGAGTTGTCACCCGACGAGTGCGTACATAGCATGAAATAAACAACAGAATGAGATGCATGAAAGTAGTGAATTTGCTGTGCGAATAATAATAATAATCAACTAATAATCAAATAATCAACTCCCTTAATTCCAAGATATGGTTTCAGCGGCGAAAGACTAATGCAGGAAGGAAGAATTCCATTTTATAATTTTTGATTCACTTTCTACGCATAATTTACATATTTTGCAGAAATTGTTACGGTATTTTCATGACTACATACTGCAGCGGAGTACTGGTTATGCAAAAAAACCCGGGAGCAGATGTGAGTAAAGTATTAATTAACAAGTACTTCATGTTTAGTGAAAAAGTGTGCGCATCAGAATCTTTTTCCGTTGATCCAGATCCCCACCTTTTGAGTATTATTTTTCTTTTCGTTCGACATAGAGTTTTGCATGAACAGACAGCACATTCTATAGTTTTTACAGGTTAAATTTACTTGTGTTGATCGTTTTAACATCTATTCTGTACTTTGTACACTGATTTTGTCGTTCTTGTGGCACTACATATTCTGCACCCGCAAAACAAGTTCCAATTATGCGTCCTTAATCGGTAGCTGTCGTTAGACTTTTGCTAGCATTCTACGGTAGTTGAACAACATTATTCGCTGGACTTAAGCTTGAATGTACTTTAAAATTGAGAAAAATTATTAGCAGTCTCTGTAAATGAAACCATTATTCACTGAAATGCGACCAACTGCTTCTTTCGAAACTTTATCAGCAAAACGTAACTCTAGTGGTTTGCTGTCTTCTATTCCCGGCTCTCCTCGGCTTGTCAGTAAACTTTGATAAGAACCACCATGCCTTTTTTCCGTACAACAACTCCATGTCCCGTTCCCACCTCCATATGCCAGTAACCTGCCTCCACTATACTTTCGTAATCAGCATCCTAGTTAACCCCTCTGGGTCAACCCCAGCATCATGGCTCAAACTTTTCAATAATCGATAAATTCATTCAATTGGCAACTCCCAAAACTAACGTTGTGTTTGTACTCGGCACTCACTCAACCTCCTTGCGCCAGCCTCGTAGCTCACACTTTGAAAACACTTGGCAAGATCATCATTTGATGAAAAAAGCGGCCTACGATACCTGCCCCACCGCGAAGTGTATCTGTGCAATGTTTGGTCCTAACTGATTTAGAAACGGAATCTATTATTCGATGCACATACAGAGACAGACAGAACATGCATATATGCAGGCAGACATACATACCTAAAGACAAACATTTAGCCTTATATGGATAAAGACATTTTCCTGTTGTCGACTCACCTGTATATGCCAGGACCCTGCCTCCACCATGCTTCCGTAAACAGCGACCCTCTTACTGCCCCCCCCCCCCACCTCCCCCCTCCCCTCCCTCCCCGGCTGTCAATTCTCAGCCGTATAGCCCAAACCTTGCAAGATGAAATCGATGGCAATCGATCATTCCCAAAACTAATATTGCATTTGTAAACAGCATGATCATTTACAACACTATGCCAACTCCCACCCCATAACTTCGCAAAAATCTATAAATCGATGTCGACAATAACGAAAAGTAGCCTACGACAGGCGATCAGCACCGTATACTGTGCAAGGTTTGGCTGAACCAGAAATGGAATTTTCTATTTAGGACGTATGTACAGACAGGCAACTTGGGAAAAGATTATCGGGAGCATCGCGGCACAACCGCATCACTCGGCGGGTCGCGGACCTCATTGAAGGCCGCACTTCTTACACGTTATAGGTTAAGGCGCAACCCGTATGATGTATGCCGCAACGGTGGGGCTACCCTAAGTGTTGGCCGGACTAGGTATCGCTTCTAGTATGTGATTCTGTCTAACATAGTTTGTTATGCTTACGACGTAAACTTCAGCAGTCGAGCGAGTGTTATCGAGAACATTGGATGATGAACGAGCAAATAAATTGCTCGATTTGCACTCAAGCTGACTTCGTCGGGGACAGGCTAAAAGATTCATTCGCTCTTCCTAGGTCTTACAAGCATGTTGATCGGGTCAACTATAGACGTTTAACGGGCACTTACAGGATGCGCCAGCGGTCGCTTATCGGGTCCAATTGCCGGTTTACCGTGCAGCTCGCGGCATGGATGGTTGGCGGTCAGGCAAGTACCCGCGAACTTTTTGATGCAATTGCCTAAGCGGGCAGCTTCTCAACCTCCATTTTTTTGAATTATCCAGGCCTTTTCATGGCGCTGTTGAATATGACACCTAGAAAATGTAAATCCCTTTTACCTTTCCTAAAGCTGCTTTGTGAAGAGTAAGCCTGGCGCTATCCTTGTCGAAAGCAAGCACTAACAGCTAAACAGCATGTGCTCGATTGTGTTTGCTATGTGAAAACGCGTTAAGGGCTAGGGACATTTGAGGAGATTGGCGTTGAAGAAAATTGGAGTGGTTCGTGAGGATCTCGTGGTCTGCACCTAATTTCTCTGCTTAGACGCGCCTTAAGAGGTTTACTTTTGAGATGCAAATACGCGCAAAAATCTTCTGATTATCTTTTTAGGCCGATATGGTAGTATAACAAAGTGACACCGTCCGCACATGGTGATTCTGAATTACACATGTGTTGAAGTAGATGGGCTTTTGGTGTTTTCAGTTAACAAAAAAAATTTTGCCAGTCATTTTCAGGTCAACGTGTGTATCGAAAAAAGAATAAATTTTTTGTTTTATCAGAATGTCATAAACTTTTCAATACATTTTATGGCGCATCTCAACAATCAATTCGGTTAGTCTGTTTGTACTGCAAAAGAATCTTGTCCATATCTTGTATGAGACATTATGCACGTCACTTTGCAATTTTGCGGAACATCGTTTTTGCGTTAGTAATTGGACAGAAAGTGACAAGAAAAGAACGTGTTTGACTACCACTTTAGATGAAATGAATGGAAAGTTGCATGGATTCAGTTCAGTGTAGGGCACATACAGAAATTTCGCGACAAAACAGATTGCTGATTTACGAAGCGATTACTACCCCGTATCAAAAAACCAGAACCAGCATAAAATTAGAATTGTGCTTCAATGGCATCATCAATCACACAGCCACCAGAATTCTTTGCATAGCGTTTGCAGCAAAATTTGTCTTTGGTCGACAGATTTGTATAACGATCTGCGTGAACGGTGGAAGTTGATAAGGTGTGTGCCTTTCAGAATTTTGAAACTGATTTGCTTTGCGGTATAGGAAATTCCATATGAGTACTTATAAGCAAACCCAGTGAAAACATCCTAATAAAAAAGTGTCTGCTTAAAATTCTTGACATTACTTCGGCGCAAAAGTTTTGTCATTCTTTAAAATAACCCGCAAATCCCTTACAGTAAAGATAAATAAAGATTTCAAGTTGAATCTGATGGAGAATTTTTTCCTCGTATCAGCTGTCATAATTTTAGTGTAATTCGTGGGGTGGGGGGAGCATTGAGATTATGGCTGTACAGCCCTTCGTTTTCCCCATGTCTAAATTTCGCTAATTCATTTTTATCTGAAATTTCTGAGATTTGTTAGCCAGCAAATAGGGCAAACCTTTTGCCAGCTGAAGCATCTTTTCATCCTTTTGCAGATTCTCTTTTCGGATTTTGTGATTAATCCAGAAATCTTGCGTTTTGTAAAATCGCATAATACTTTGTTGCGCGGGACACCAAATCTTCAGAATATTAAAGTAAAACTCGATCATCACTGTTACTAAACTTACTGTTCCAAAATACGAAGATATTGAAACTTAGGGTAACACTCTGAAATTGAGAAGTATTGTAATTTCCCCGCAAGCCCGCAAGTCTCTCGTGTCTCGCCAAGATTAGCAACTGTAAAAAAAGAAAAAAATTTGCATCGAATGGTATCTGAACTGTTCACTATTTTATTTTCTACATGGCTAGACTAGGTTAGACATAGCCGAATATTTTTTTTGGCCAGTTCAAAAATAACTTTCAGGAAATCTGAAAAAGAAGCCACAAACCTTAAAAAAATTGTTGCTGCTGGTAAAAAGTTTGCCCTATCTGCTGGCTATCAAACCTCCCTCAAAAGTCTTGGGTAAAAATTCTAAAAAAAGCGAAAGTTAATTATGGGAAAAACGAAGGGATGTGAACTCCAGCAATCTCAGCACTATCTAGAAGGATCATATTTTGAATAAGCTGGAAAGAGGAAGAAATTCGGCATCCTTTACTGTACGGGACTTGCGGGTCATGTCAAAAAACTGAGCAAACTTTTGAACAGATTAGATATTGGGTTAGGTCGAAAGTTTGAGCGTCCAAATCTTACTCTCAATTCAGTCAAAATATTGGCAGAAACGCTGTATACATGTTTAATGCAGAATTTCCTCCTCTTTCTCTCTAGAAAGTATCGTTTCTGTTTCAGGAATTCTGTTGATCGTTCGAGTAGTTGTGAGATTCCCTTTGGGTTTACCTACAATAATTGGGCTTTTTTATGTCATTCCAGAATTTCGAAAAAGCTTTGACAACTGTTGGATACAGCTAAGAAAGTGCAACAGATGGCTTTTTGGCATTTACAGCAGCTTTAAAATTTGAAACTATCTTTGTAAAGCTACCAAATTTCGTGTTTGGGCATCCCATACCTCAAGAACATAAAACTGAAAGCAACTAGGATTATCATTCGAAATCTTTTTTTCTGACAAAAGCTTTTACCTCTTGACTCGTGATGGCTTTGTGAACAAATTATACTATTCTTGTTTTCAAATGCGTTCGGGCTGTCCAAGAAAACAATTGCTGCCCTAGAGTTTCTGTTCCGAGTATTGCAAGACAGTGATTATTTGCCCTCATCATCTGGCTTTTCAGTATCTTTCAGATTAATTATCCTATCTTCACCTTCGCGAAACAGTTAAAGGCAGTGGCTCGGCAAAAACAAACATATCGAAGTTTTGATATGAAAGGTTACTCGCATCCCAAACATCAGAACAAAGCAGGCCCGAGCGCACTACATGTTGCCCCCGCTTAGAAAACTGCCTGTAAACCCGTGCGAGCAAGCCATTCTTACGAGCTCGGACGAGCTTGCGGTTCCCCTCTCACCGGCAAAGCGGCATGCCATCTTATATATAAAACTGAATGTCTGTTTGTCTGTATGTATGTATGTATGTATGTATGTATGTATGTCTGTCTGTACGTATGTTCCGAATAGAAAATTCCATTTCTGAACCGATCCGGACCAGGGTCAAGCGTGGGGTGCGGCACGCCACACCTGGGGGGTCGTATTGAGGAGTCAAAAGGCGAGGGGGTCGTAGTTGGGTAATCTGATAATAGTGATACCATGATATTCGTATCCTATCCATAATTAGCATGTCAAATAACCCCTGTAGACAAAGTGTGAGCGAATTCTGAAGATTCAAGATACTAGGCTACCTAAGTGAAATGGTCAAATTCCAACATGGTTAACTTTGTTTCAAAAGTGAATTAGCTATCCGTTTTTGCACTCAAGACAAAGCGCTACTCCTTCTTTGTCCAACTCAGGATTCCCGTTTCAGAAGACCTCCAAACTGTGGAATTAGAAGCCAACCAAAATCTCGTTTTTCCCATTTTTCGCTTTAGATCACTGTGCTTTCACCAAATATTACTCAGAGCTAAGAAGACGAATCAGGCTCCAAACAGTCCTATGGAATCAACAAGGTTCAGGCTATCGATTCATATAAGTACTGTCCGCTAAAAATGTTTTTTTGATGTAGTTAATGGGGTGCGGCAAACCCCCCTAAAAGCTGCGGCCGCCGCAGCTTTTAAGGGGGTGTGCCGCACCCCATTAACTATATCAAAAAACATTTTTAGCGAACGTTATTTATATGAATCAACTAGCTGGCTTACCCGGCTCCGCCGTGTGTTCCAAATAGAAAATTCCATATCTTAACCGATCCGGACCAAACTTGACACACATACACTTCGGGCCCCGGCAGGTGTCACAGTCCACTTTTCGCTATCGATCGATGTTCAGAAATGGAATTTTCTATGCGGAACATACGTACAGACAGACATACAGATAGACATACAAACAGACATTCAGCTTTATATATAAGATAGCCTAGGTCTCCTAGTTTTCACAGGAGCGATTTGAGCCTGATTCGTTTTCTCTGCTTTGAGTGATATTTTGTGAAAGCACAGCCATTAAAAGCGAAAAATGGGAATGAGATTTTGGTTGGCTTCTAATTCCACAGTTTGGAGGTCTTTTGAAGGGATTTTTGAGGTAGACAAAGAAGGAGTAGCGCTTTGTCTTGAGTGCAAAAACGGGTAGATAATTCACCTTTGAAACAAAGTTAACCATGCTGGAATTTGACTATTTCACTTAGGTAGCCTAGTATCTTAAATCTTCAGAATTCGCTCACACTTTGTCTACAGGGGTTATTTGACATGCTAATTATGGATATGTTGCCCATTACGTTTGACAGGGCCTTCAAGTAATGCTTCTTAAGTGTATAGTTCGGGGGGGCCTTATTAAGACAGCAATCAGAGGGGGGGTCGTACCAGCGATCGTGTGCCACACCCCTTGCTTGACCCTGATCCGGACCAAACTTGGCACAATACACTACGGGCCCCGGCGGGTGTCATAGGCTACTTTTCGTCATCGATCGACATCGATTTTATCGATTTTTTGCAAAATTTGAGCTAGGGGGCTGGGAGTTGGCACAGGAGGGTAATCGAGCATGCTGATCACCCCCGTGGGGGTTTGGTCCGGATCGGTTGAGAAATGGAATTTTCTATTCGGAACATACGGCGGAGCCGGGTAAGCCAGCTAGTAGTGCTATAAACATGAACCTCAACGATTCTACGTCTCTAACCATGGCGGAGAGTGGTTCACTCGTCCAAATTCAAAATGAGAACCCTTGGAAAATGCTAGTTTTCGACATTTCCGTGCACTTCGGAGTGTATTTTCGGAACCAGCGCGTCGAATCACCCCAAATAAGTTTAAAAATAATTCCACTCGAAGAATTGCCGAGCCGCTGCCTTTAAGTACTCAACACTAATCTTAGAATTTTTGAAATTGACTACTTAACCGGCTTGCAAAAGTGAAGATAGGATAATTAATCTGAAAGATACTGAAAAGCCAGATGATGAGGGTCAAATAAATGCACTGTCTTGCAAGCAGTTGGTTATACGATGTAAACAAATGACAATGTTTATAGACTGCAGCTGACAAGGTGTGAAACAGAGGAAACAACAGGTTCCTTACTGAGTTGATACTGTTTCAACTGCTTCAGCTAAGTCAAGATATCGATTTTTGGCACTAAAGATTTATTTAGCAAGCAAGCAGCTCAGCAGTCAAAATAACTTTAGTCGCTTTCTTGTTTATTGAATTACCTATATTATAGATCATCCAAAAATTCCGTTGCACTTTCTTCCTCTATTACTGTTTTCGAAACATGTTCCAAGCCGTCGACAGGATGCGGATGTCAATTCTTTCACAAAGTCATGCCTCAATGAGCGAGAAATCAAATTTATGTCTCAGATACCGGTTCCGGTTCAGTTAATTTTGGCGCAGTGGTTTTTCTTTGAATGATGATCTGCAGACGAAAAGTTTGGTTGGACGAGGTGGCTGCTGTGTATGCCAAAAGGGGAAATTGGTGCAATAGTTGCTGCGCTCTTTCCTCTTTGCTAGCAAAGCCTTGTAAGCTGCTAGGCCACCAACTATTGCACCTAATCGCAATTGAATTTGATAAGAGGAGCTCGTCAATGTTTTTTTTTTTAGTTTTTTGTTCATGAGCTTTTTCATAACTATAGGATACGCGTATAAAGAAAAACTTATAGAAATCTGATTGGGTGAATTTTACCCCTTTTTTCAGTGCTTTCGGACCTTAGGAAAATTTTGAACAAGAACATCAGGAGACAGAGAGCCGAAAAAGAGGAAAGTCTTCGAAAAACGAAGTTTGAGGAAGCTTGCAAATTATTGTAGAATTGCTGACTACATTGCATATGTTGCATTTGCATCGACGTAGGTTGTAAATTCTATAAGTGTACAGCAAATTGGAAATTTGAAAAAGCTACCATAAGTTACATATAAAGCTATATGTTTTTGTTTGGCACTCAGTATGTATGCATATGTAGGTGCCTGCCTATACGTGTATGTTCGGAAAAATCTATTTCTGAACCGATCAAGACCAACTTTGCATCCAAACACCTCGGGCTGGCATCGTAAGCTGCTTTCGTTGTCTATTAATGAAACTCCTGCTCAACCCTCAACTGCTTATGGCAAACCAATAATCTCTACCTCATATTGACGTGCAAACGCCACATTCTATAATGGACAGCAAAACAATGAAAAAAAGCGAGTTTACATAAGCAGAAAAGAACAGGTCGAAATTGTTTTATTTGCCTTTTGAGTAACACATTTTTGAGCTGAAGTCAGAGCGGATCAGCTTCTCATCGAAATTAGTAAATACGTTTAAGCATAAGCAGCCTTTTTCATTGTTATATGCATTTTGACGTAAACCAACCACTTTTTACAGAAATAAGAAAAAAATGAAAACGGCACGCACTTATGGAACAACCTTACACATACAAGCGATTGCAAGATAACCCATTGTTTTTATCGATTATCGATGTTTTTTGCAGATTTTGAGCGAGTTGGGAATTGGTACAAGGGTAAACGACAAGCTGATTCGAGTGCAAAGTTTATCTTTAGCACTCGTCGTGTTCTTAAACTTTGAGCTGAGGTGCTAAGTGTGGGCAGAGAGGGGTTAAGTGAGAACGCTGATCACCACTGTAATGACGGTGAACTGGTATATGGAAGTGAGGCAAGGACAATAGAAACTTGTGTAGAGGACGAAATTATGAGGTTGGTGACGGAGTTAACAAGGGACGTCGTAGGGAAAAATACTATCTGGTACATTATCGTGTTGCGTATTGATAGCAGCCTTTGTTTGAAGAAAATTATAGTCGTAAACTTATAAATTTACGGCATAATTTCCTTTCCAAGAAAACCTTGTTTAGTCGAAGTGGCCTTTTGGGATGAGATGCATATCACTTAGGTGAGTTGCCGATGCTGATCATACATCTTTCCCGTTTCTGCAAAACGCCTTTCTGAAAGGAGTTAGGAGCGTCGATCGCTTCGGGGCCCATGTGAAATACCAAATCCTTGTTGCTGTGCTGTGGCGCAGCGGTGATGTAGTTGTTAGTGTGCTGGCACTGTAACTGGCGTGTTGGATCACTATTGTATTTTCAGTAGATGGCTATTACTAGCTGTTGTTAGCTCAAAACCAGTCAGACAACCCATCCACGGTTTTTGATTGAAATCTGCATTCAAATAGGGATTTCGCCAATTGTACGCATCTCATAAAGCTAATGTCTTTGAAGGCAGTGGCTCGGCAAGACCAAACATCTCGAAATTCTGGTATGGAAGGTTGCTTGCATCCTAAACTTCAGAACAGAGCAGATCCGAGCGCACTTCATGCTGCCCATGCCAAGGATACTGTCCCTAAACCCTTGCACGCAAGCCATTCTTACACGCGCTCGGACAAGCTTGCGGTCCCCTCCCACCGTCACAGGCGGCATGCCGCAATGCTATAGAGATAAGGGTCCCGCAACGACTCTACGTCTTTAATCATGGCGGGGAGTGGTCCGCTCGTCCATCAATATGGGAACCCTTGAAAAGTGCTTGTTTTCGACCTTTTCGTGCCCTTCCAAGTATATTTTCGAAATCAACGCGTCGACTTACCCTAGGGTTGAGCCAGATTTTGCGCGGAAGCGGCGTACGCGGCGTACGCAGCGTACGCTCGGTATATTTCATCATAGGAGCATACGCGGCGTACGCCGCGCAGCCTGGCCCAGCCCCTAGGTAAGCGAAAAAACTTCAGGTCGAGAATTTGCCGAGCCACTGCCTTCATGACGAAGGGAGACTGACACGTAAAATGCAAATCTGCACGTATACCTCCTTGATATGATGCAAGTTTGGTAATTAATACTGCTCTGCGAAATGTTCTCGGCAGCGTTCGTATTTTTAAGCTTGATGGAGTTTAGCAGTTGCCAAATTATGCGAGAGTCAAGGAAGGAGAGCAGGATAATCAGCAGCTTTGCAAGCTTACGTGGAGCCATGAACTGGACATAGAGTCCAAATTGTGGAACGTTGTACGCAAGCGAATTGAGAATTCTGCATGGGCATCAGAAGAAGAAGGTACTCTTCGCACACTTCAGGTGGCATCTTCGGTGAAACAGAAAGGAAGAAGCGGTCTGTCCAAATTGTTTTAAAGACTTCATTTCTTCAAAAATGTTTTGCAGGTATCTAGCACTTTACCGGTAGTGCAACAGAAGCAGTCGCTCGTTATCTTCTATGAGAAGCAAATTCCGATTTATAACCACCCCCTTACCACCTCGAAAAATTGAGAGAGCTTGATTAAGAGCGTAAGTTTTATGATGTTTAAACACAGGATTTTGTTGGACAATATTCGGTTGAATTTTTTTCAAATAGGTCAAATCCTTAATCGTAAGGCGCGCCTGAGGCGTCTAGCGCAAAAGCTTAAGGAAGTCGTGCTATCGAAATTTGCTTCCGGCATCTTCCTACACGACCGAGATTTTCATCAAATTGCACTGAGAGTCAACAAGGATGAGACATATATTGAAAATGCCAAGCCTTAAGACACCTGGATATTTACGCCTCTAATAAGGCTCTGGCATAGTATCCAGAAGAGTCACAAAATTCATGCCCATAAAAAGCTTTTTTCAAGAATGGAAGGTTTCGGCAGAAGCAGAAGCGTTTGTGCGTATCTTTAAACAAGAGAGCAAATTCTTTTCGAAATGGAATGTCATATATACTTCATTGCTTATCTAGAGCGTGAAAAATGGCCAGAAAAATGCGTCTACAATGAGGACCAGAGCGGAGTGTTAAAAGAGCTTAATTCGACCAGCACGCTATCCCTCAGTGTTGTAAGAACGGTGGAAAAAGTTGTGCAGTCGGTCGCATCCACAAGCCACTCGTTCACAAGAATGCCTGTTTTGTGCACCGACGGGCATCTAAAGGAAAAGCTGTTAAATGATAAAGCAAGTTTGTTACGTGTATGTCCATTACCTCATCATCTCGTTCAAACAATTAGGAGCCGCATGGAGTATACCCTGAGAGAGGGTTTCGTCGTACACACAACTTGGAAATTTGGAAATTCATATCCATATTTCCCATATCATGACAAAGCAAGCGTTCCTTGAGTGGATACGGAGTTGGGCATTCTCCCCTGCATTTCAAGCACAACATTTGTTAGCTGATTCATGGACTTCTTTCAAGACTCATGAAGCTATTAAATCCGCTATTCCCTCTGGTAAAAACAATCTGAGAATATACCCGCGGGTACAACGTGTAAAATCCAGCTTGATGTTTACTTTTTCCTTCCTTTCAAGACTATGTATAAACGCTTTACCTCCCATGTATTGACATTGCACAGAAGTAGCTTTATTCGCTGTCGTTGCGAAGAATCATTTTGTTTCGCACAACTTTTCTCGGTTGTCACGTTTGTCCGCACATTCTGCAAGGACTTAAAGGCAGTGGATCGGCAAAATCCAACAACTCGGGATTTCAACGCAGTAGGTCCCTTATCGCCCAACTATGAAAACAGTGCAATCCCGGTTGCACAGCATGCTTTCCCTGCCGTGAAAATCTCTCTCGAACTTACACGCGCAAGCCCAATCTTACACGCATCTGGACGAGTTAGCAATTTCCTTCTCACCATTGGAGGCTGCCCGCCGCAACGCTATGACCATTGGGTCCTGCCACGATTTAGCGTCATCGGCCTTGCTCCACTCGTCCAATATCAAAGGGGAGGGCATTGAAAAACGCTCATTTTCGCCGTTTTCAAGCTTTCAAAAGTGGATTTTCGGGATCAGCGCATTGCAAAACCTCAGGTAAGCGCAAATTTGACTAGGTTGAGATTTGCCGAGCCACAGCCTTTGAGACATTATTCCGTTTACTAGCGGCCCTAAGGGCCGCTTGCAAGTATGCTAGGGTACATATAGACATCACCACAATAACCTCTACGTTTTATACCTTTTCAGGGTTCTGGGCAACTGAAACCGACTAATAAATGACTTTTGACTCTTCTGATTTTGAGAATCCTCTTTGCTGATTATTCGATACCTTTTGACTCTCTTCAAAAAATTTTTTTGGGTCAAATGTTTGCACCAATCTTAACAGAGTCACCAAGCAGTCGACTCTCAAAGCGACGATGTAGTCTACACTCAGCTAAACACTCAGGAAGTACCTCAGTTCCCGAAAAATTCCGGCAGCGAAAACAAGCATTGTATTCTCATGCCTTATGCGTCGCCTATAGATCACTTTTTGCAAATACGTACTGCTCCGCATACCGCCTTCAGAGCGGTATATGTGAGAGCTGCCCTACGATCCTGGAGGAGAATATTTCAAGAAAAACTTTCCTACAGGCCTCCTACAGAGCGGTAATCTGAGAAAATACTGCCCTTCATACCCCTACAAATGATATCGTATTCTGGGATAAGTCTGCCATACAATCCCCCCCCCCCCCCCTACAAATCGAATATTGCGGGAAGCCTTATAGGCTGCTTACAGACGGAAAAAAATTCCCCTATGGTCCGCCCGCGGGGTAATTAGTCATTAGAAGGAAATGCTCTATGGGCCGCTTACAGACCCTAATTTTGACAAGACCACACTATGGGCTGCTTACAGACTGGTATTTTTCAAAAAAACATATTTTCAAAAAAGAACTACTCATGTAGAAGGATCCTACGAGCCGCTTACGGACCTTTTCCAGAAAAGATTGCCCTATGGACGCACACAGACCGATATCAAGAAGGAATTGCCCTTCAAATCTTCAAACCAACTTTCAAAAATTGCCCTAAGAGCCGCTTAAAGTCTATTATTGCAAGAAGCAGTCGCTCGCCCTATGTGTAGCACAAGCTGGTATTTTGAAACAACAGAAGCTATGAGCTGCTTGAGACATATCCTTACGTAACTACTATCGATATATTAGAGGATATAACTGCCCTATGCGCCGCTGCAGAGTGGTAGTTATAGAAAGAAAATGCCCTATAGGCCACTAACAGACCGATGTTTTGAGAAGTTACTCACAGTCCCCCTACAGACCGAGGTTTACAAGAAACCCCCCCCCTTCCTTCGTCGTTCCTCTCCCAGCAAACCCTACTGGAGAAAGAACCGTGCTGAGACTGCCCTAAGACCGATATTCTGAGAAAAGGCTATCTTACCCCCCCCCCCTCTTCCTCCCCCCACAGACCAATAATTATAGAAGCCCTGCCCTATGGGGGATCAGCAGATATTCCAGATTATACTACAGCCCTACAAACTGTATTGCCCTACGAGGCACTCACTATAATCTGCTCTATGGACAGCCAAAGACCGAAGTCTTGAGAAAGAAGCTGCCAGCTACTTATTGTTAGAGGCCTACACAATGGTATTTTGAGGAGGAACCGCCCTTGGAACCTATATACAACCAATATTTTGTGATAAAACTGCTCTGGGCCACCTAGAAACCATATTTTGAGAAAGGACTGCCTTATGGGATTCTACAGACCAATATTTCAAGAAAAATTGCTCTATGGGCCGCTGCAAATGATAATTTCTAAAAGGAGCGGCCGAGCGGGGGGGGGGGGGGCTTACAAACGATATTTTGTAAAGAATCGCTCCATGGGCCTCTTGCAGCATTTTGGGAAATAACCGCCCTATGGGCGCTCACAGACCAATATATCAAGAATTGAGCTGGAAATCCTCAAACCAATATCTCGAAAAAAATTGCAGCCGTTCAAAGACCGATATTTGAGAAAGAGCGCTTTCCGGTCCTTTATAAATTAGTCTTCTGAGAGAGAAAAAATAGTTAGAACAGCTTATATCTACGCCTCATACAAACCAACTTTCACAAGTAACTCCTCTACGCGCCGCACACAGACCGACAATTTTAGGAGGTGCCCGTCGCTTACACATCAGCATTTTGAGAAACAAGTACGAGCCTAAAAAGTGCCTTTTGAGAAGCTTATGGAACGATAATTGTATGACGGTTCTACGAGCCCTTCCGCTCCCCTACAAATTCATATCTGAGAAAAAGCGCATTATGGTCCACCTTTAGAACTATAAATATGAAAATAAAATGTTCCCCTTGCGGACGGATACTTTGAGAAAGAACCACTCTACAAATAACCGCCAACTGGATAATTGTCGAGAAAACTCCTCAGGGGAGCTTACAGATCAATATTTTTAGTAGAACTGCCTTACGGGCACCTACAAATTAAGAAAGAGCCCTGAACAGATTAAGCATTGAAAGATATGCCCAATGAACAGCGAACAGACTGGAGTTGTGAGAAATGATTACAGAGACCTATATGAATAGCCTTACGACTTACCAACTTATTTCAAGAACAAAGAACTGTCCTCATCAATTCTCACCAACTATGCCAGCTATGAACTTTAACTAATTATGGGCAGCCAAGAACTTAAGCAAGAAAATGAAAATGTGAGCAGTCGATAACATGTCTACGCTAGACAGTGAGTTCCGAATCATTCATACCGGCAGAGTTCAAACTTGCGAAAGAAAGGGGGGGGGGGTATAGCAATCCTACGAGAGTGTCGGCACCTCCACAACAATAGCCTTTTTGCACTTAGTAGCCGCACCCCTTTCGAAAACATTGCTCGAGGAGAACGATGTTTACCCCTACGAAAACGCGCTAGCCTTGTTGACAAATCTGTACCCTCCGCACCCTCGGCAATCACTCGCCTCAGTCCGCAACTTGTCAACATGTAAGTGCAAAACCTTGCCATTCTTTATTATAGAATGATCTTTAACGAAGGGGTTACAAATCGATAAACATGTTCCAGACGATTTGAGCTACTAACAAGCACTTGAAAATGCAAAAGAGTTCAACACGGGAATCCGAAACTCTGGCATCTCGCTTACAATGCTAGCACACTAATTACTGCGCCACCGCTGCTACATCAAGCATCGAGAATTTAGTATCTCAAGTGGGTCCCGGAGCGATCGACGCTTTCAGAAGGGCATTCCGCAGAGACGAGAAGCAGATTTGAGATTAGCGTCGACACCTCACCGAAAGATATGCATCTCATATTGAACGGCCACTTTGATTAAACAAATTTTCTTGTTACATCGATTTACGATTATGACTGCATAGATGTGGTACAATACCGCTTGTAAATTGTGAAAAAAGAACCACCGCACTCCGCCGGAGTCTGCCAAACTTCGCGTTGCATCGCAATATCTTGCTTCAGAGTAGACGAACTTTGAATACAACAGCACCATTCAACTCAGCCAGACGAGACGCATGTTCTGATAAATAGAAGTGCTGGTTTGAGCGCGCTAGTCGGTAAAATCTTACGGATCTTCTTTGATTTTTGCTTACGTAAGTTACCCAGAGTGATCAATCACTGCACAAAGATCAACCTACTGTAAGCAAAAATCTGGAGACTTCCTTGAAATTCGACCGACTATTGTGCCTAAAAAGAAACCTTCATATTTTGAAAAATGCAGCTCGTCGAGCTCCGAAGTTCGGCGAACTTGGATGTGATGATTTTTCTTCCACAAACTACGAGCGGTTTTGTATATTGACCTGATGCATAAAAAACATGAGAAATCCACTTTGAAACTGTTTAAAAATCCTCCCATTTTTGCATAGTTTCTAAAGCATCTTATAAGTAAAATTTTGTGTTCACATTGATGTTTTGTTTCAGTCTACGTTGCTATGCGCCACAGCTATTCATAAGAGCCGATCAGCATGAACTCTTCAATAGAAAGAACATGTTATAAAACGATAGCAGATCTAGAACTAGTGTTAGTAGAGTATAAGCAGCTAGTTACTGATAATGTAGAGTCACCTTCCAATAGTTCTTTTCTTTAGCTAGCTTTTATGGCGGCATCATATCGTCGCAATCACAAGTGAAGCAAATATGGTCAGCGCAATGTTTAGTTTTTTGTGATAATCTGAGTAGATCAATTTCGTTGCAGCTGGAGGAAATCACGAAATCAAGTTTCAAAAATTTTGGTGAAAAACTAATTCATCAGCTTGGTAACTGACTGCACCAGAGAGGTAGACCAGAAAAAGGGAATTTCACACTAGTTTTTTTAGGACCAGATAGTTGCATATCTGCTATCAAAATTTTTATCGCTTTTTGACCCATCGTTCGCCCGCTTTGACATTTACGAGCGGGCAGTTTTCGATTTCTTCCATATCCACCATATTTGTACTTTGTTCGTACTTATTCCTGCTTTTGGCGAAACTATTTATACATGTATCTCAGAGCTTACTAAAAAGAGTTATTGAAGGCGCTGATCACAAAGAGAGCTTTTATTCCTATCCAGGTTACCTCAACTTCTGCAGTCATTCACAGGAGATGTGCTTGAAGTTGCTTTTCTCTCATAACAGAAGATTTAGACTTGCTTTGATTTGATTTTACAGCCAAGCTTTCAATTTGCTTTCTTGCCAAGGTCTTAATCCTAACATTAGGTTGTCCGAAAATTCATGCAGGTCTCTTACGCAATCGCAATCCTAATATAAAGATGTTTGAAATATATCATTATTGAGTAAAGCTACATCTTTACATGACTGCATTAGAACGATTGCGAGAAGTTTGTGAAGTTTTAAAGCAAAAAAATTTAAGCGCCCGAAAATTAGATTTTCATCCAAAAACACCCTGCGGACTTCCACTTGGCCATGCATATATTAAGTCGTCCCAAAAGTATTTTCGCTTTTTTTGAACAAGCGCCACAATCCGCAGAACAAAGGTTAACAGAAGCTCTTGATAGAATTCGATGCAGTTTTTTATTCTCTTTCAAGTGGTCATCTTTATTTAGCAGTTGAAACAATGTGCTATCAGAAAATTGCAATAAACTGCGACCCATGCTTTTTACCAAGGTCAAGTTCTACTATTTTTCTAAATTCTTATACTGATCCCCCGAAGAAGTCCAAGTAACCAGCGGATAGAGCAAAGAAAGTAGGATACAGAACAGTTTCAATCTCCTTTCCAGGGCTCCCCATAACTTTTTGACAGAATTTTGAACAACACCGTCGAATTTTTGAAGTTCTATACCAGACGCAGACTCGTCAAACTTCACTAAACTCTCGATTTTTGATACTTTTAAAGTGGATTGGGATTTACCATTAACTTTACGAAACAATTGAGCGTTCCGGGGTTCGAAATATCTAATTTCTAATTGTCGCGTACAGCCTGGGGTTTCTTGAAAAACATGAATTTTGTCGATTTTATCCTCCAAGACTTCTCGAATCAGGGACAAAAAACATGTCTAAGAAAGAGGAGAAAGTGATGCGTCGAATAACACTCGAGTTGCTCGCCTGCTGTTGTTCTATGAGGTTTAAGTTGACCAAATATGGGATTTGATAGCATCGAAAAACTAATTTCAAAAAATTTTCAAAGTGAGCTATGGAACGGGCAGAAATTGTATTGCATCCTACTTTGTTTGCTCTATCGACAGGTCACTTGGACTTCTTCGGGAAATCAGTACAAGAATTTAGAAAAATAGCTGAACCTGACCTTGGTAAAAAGCATGAGTTGCAGTTTGTAGCAATTTTCTGAGAGCTCGTTGCCTCATCTGCGTTATGGAGATGACCTTCAGAAAGAGCATGAAAAACTGCATCAAATGCTACCAAGAGCTTTTGTATACCTTTGTTCTGCGGACTGTGGCGCTTGTTCAAACGAAAATACTTTTGGGACGACCTAATACATATGTGCATATAAACTGTTTCTCCACATCAAACATTCATATGTACAATTGAGATGTTTCTTTCACGGTTAGAATTTTCAGAAAATGAAAGTTGACATGTCCTAGCAGTTGCAACGCTGAGCCATTCTGACATAGACACTCTATACTACAAGACTTTAGAAGTACAACCGTAGGGCTAGTATACGAGAAATATTGAATTTAGCATGAAAAACCGAAAAGGCGACTTTTTCATATTTTTGACCGTTTTAAATTTTGGATATTCAGCCATTGTAAAAATGGGGTAAGTGTGCATATAAACTGTTGTAGAGAGCATATGCGTGGCCAATCGGAAGTCCGCAGGACCTTTTTGTAGAGAATTCGATTTTTGGGTACTTCCACTTTTGGATTTTGCTTCCAAACCTTACGAGGATAAATTTTGCGATCGTTCTAGTGCAGTCTTGTAGACTGCTTTACTCTATCGAATGATATGTTTCCCACATTTTAAGATTAGCACTACGCGATTGCGTAAAAAACCTACACTAATTTTCGGACAATCCAGTAATAAATAATCGATACGATCCATAAACAAATAACAAATATTTTAACGAATAACAAATAAGATCTGTGAATGAGCAAATAACGAAAAAATTTGACGTATACAACATTCTAATAATTTTCAAGCACTTATAATTTGTCTGAACTCCACACCATTATTTCAGACAGTTAAAATGTCAAAATATTGAAGACAGCGTAAATGCTTGATCGAGTTTTGTATATTAGAAGTTGGCCTGTTTTCTCAGTCTTTTGCATGTCGATAAGTTCTTGCTGAA
This sequence comes from Cylicocyclus nassatus, assembly GCA_958299035.1. Classification (NCBI taxonomy): domain Eukaryota; kingdom Metazoa; phylum Nematoda; class Chromadorea; order Rhabditida; family Strongylidae; genus Cylicocyclus; species Cylicocyclus nassatus. The sequence continues at coordinate 33,038,158 of CATQJL010000316.1, forward strand.
TCAATGGAACGGCTTTGTTCTGCTAGGAAGGAAAACAAATGGGCTTTGCGTAGCACTTTGTAGCACTTCGTCAACTGGCATTAACAAGTGACGACGATTGACGAAGTCGACGATTCCGCTGGATGCTACGCGGCGGTACTTATATCATAGAGAAGTTTTCCCTTATGCTGCTTGAGTAATTGTCCAAGTAAGTCGTGCCATATGTATAGGCCGAATTTCAAATCGCTTAATTTCGAAGGGGGTTACGGTTACATAAACAAGCTGCTATCGCAACAAGTGGATGGAATATGCATGATTAGATGTGAAATAACTTCTCCCACTCTGAAAAACTTTAGCAGTCATTAAGATTTTGATTGGCCGCGGAGATCTACCTCAACTTCTCTGATTAAAGATTGCCTTATTAATTTCATAATGTTGAATTTTTGAGACGGTCATGCCTTTCGACATGAAAGGCTGAAACTAGACTTTCAAAATTTTGGCTCCGTCAAGTAACAACGCAAGAACTGAAAACATACATAGAAAATTATCCGCTCTCATTGTGTTGTAAGAGATCATGAAGGAGAAGGCTCATCACTCGAGCCTAGATTTTTCAGTCGAGTTACTTGATTGAATGCATTTCCGCGACATTACATACTTTCTACTGGAAAAGTGTTCGCATTGCTGATAGTGCAGGGATTTGCCGTGACAGATCAAAACTGTCGTTATCTGAAAAAGGGAGCCCACGTTTACCGTTTCCTTCCGATTCGTCATTCGACCTCTGTCATCCGAAAAAACAAAACAAAATCGACAAAACAAATCGCCGTAAATCATTCAAACTAACAACGATGAAAGTTTTGAGCAATCCATACTTTCTCTAATGTTTTGGAAAACAAAAGGATCGAGAAGGGCTCACAAGAGAACGACACTTGGTATCCCTGGCCTTTTGAGATGATACGTATACCACTACATCGCCTTGGAACGCTAATTCAGAATCTAATTTCCGTTTCTGCTAAACTTTTCTTTGAAAAAATCATGAAAGATTTTCGCATTAATGGTTGACCAAAAGAATTAAGTCAAGGATCTCTAACCTCAAAAATTTTGACTGGGCAATCCAACATTGAAAAACACAAAAGGAATCGAACCTAACCCCGCATCAGTTAGTGAGGCTATTGCACTACCATTATATCACCGGCATTCCAACCATATGTCCTTTGACGCGAGAATCCTTCTTAACTTTTTTCAGAGAAACGATTGATTGAAACCGAAGTCAGATTCGGAATCAGCGATCCAAGACGAGTATAATGTTATACACCTCATCTTAAAAGGCCACGTACACCCAGTATCGTTCCCTTGTCAGCGGCATTGCGTTTTAGGACAAGTACATGACAATCCTGATACTAACACAGGCAGCCTCCCGCAAGGCGAAAGTGAATGATTGCGCATCTTCAGTGTTGATTGAATTTGTCAAAGAGGAATGTCTCTTACTCGGGACTCAAAAAACCAAGATGGGCATGGCCGAGCAGTTCTCTAACTGGTTTTGAATGGCGACTCCAGAGAGGTGAAACGTTGTGTAACATTATTCACCAAAATGCGCCTTGACAATGCACTGCTGCCCTTTGTCTTCTCTCGTCCGTTTCTTACTTATATCCTTTGATGTCGAAATTGCATACATTACATTCTCGCTTACGATCTCAGGCTTAACCAAGTGCTTGAAAATAACTGACATTCGAATCAGTGAGCAGTTCATTTTTGAATTGTTAATTTAAAGTCTTGTTTTCATAGTATAAAACGACTTGCTATGACGCAAGTCAACTTAAATGAAAAGTGCATTATCGAGCTCTAATTAAAAAAAATTTTGTCAATGAAATTTGAGTAAAATAAAAATATTTTGTATATGCATCTTAAGAAAATTTCGTAGTTTTGCTCAAAAGCAATTCATGAAAGCTACATGTGAACTACTGAAAAAAGATAGCCTGAGATTCACCACTCTTTAGAATCAAATAATATTCAATAATTGCATCAAATTGTTGTAATATCACCCTTAGTTTTCGAAAATCTCGAATAACTTCGATAATGTGAAATGTCGTTGACTACCAAAGTTGTATATTGCATTACTCGAGTACTACAGCTTTAGTCGTGAGCTATCGTCGCATCCATGACGTCTTTCTCATTTCTACTGCAGTAGTTTTTTGTTGTTTCGATTTCGTGTGCATATATTTTGATATTCGCATTTCACTTATGTACTGAGACTGCTTGTTGTTTACCGAACAAGCTGATATCACTGCTTCAGATGGTGTGGCTACTATTTGTATTATTGTCGGCAGTTTACGTACGCGCGGCTAATACGAGGCTTGACAAGGTCGGTGTTATTTTCCGTAATTACATCTTTCTGGTAACGCAACACTCATATCTGTAAGCATACTTTCCAACTTTAGGTTAAAGACGATCAAATAATCTAAACTGGTCGTCACAACAGATTACTTCGCACTGAGCAACCTGAAAACATTTAAAATTTCAATCTATTTCAGCTCACGGAAGCAGCAATGGGCTTGTTAGAGGAGTCGAATCTGGGCGTTAATGTTCGTCAATGCTCTTGCAACGAAGACGCTGACTGTGTCAAAGTTATGCAGTCACAGGTAAAATTGTTTTTAGCTGTCGTGTTATACCATACTGTGAAAGCATTGGAATGGAATCTTCCACATTTCGATTGATTCAAGTACAGAAAACAATGTATCTGCCATTAAACTCGTCTGCAGTCATTCATCTCTTTGCGAGCTACAGAAGTACAAAACATCTATAAATCATTATAATCATTCACAGAACAGTAGTGCAGTGGAATATGTCTTATGATCTGCAGGATGGCAGTCGCATCTAAACAGGTTTGAAACTGGGGAAGTAAATGTAGAGCTGTTGTTAACTTTCTTGCAAGACATAATGCATGTTTGCAGTACTGATATAATTTGATGCAGTAGTGAAAGAACATTTGATACAGTCTATGACTCCTTTTTGAACAGCTTATTTGGCAAACCTTTGTATTCAGCTGCTGTCTCGGTGTCCACTATCGGCAAAGTTTGTTTGCTGATCAAGCGAGCAGAAAAAATCCAGAATCGCTTTTCTTATGCAACTAGCAAGCTAATTTCCAAGCAAAAATCAATCAAGTCTGTTCACTAGTAAGAATAGGGACAGAGTTATTCACATGCATTTGAAGAAGATTATGAGTTGAAAACTTTATCTTGTAGCCTTTTTTTAACTTTTTATACTTTGACTTGGTAAGTCATGATGACTAGATATGATTCTTGCAAGGGAAGAATACCTGGTCGAGAGGGTTTTTCCACATAAATGTAAACGTCTGAACCTCTGTCTTTGCTTCTGTGAGGGAAGTTTTGGGAAGTTAATGCAGGTGAAAGTTGCTACAATAAAAATTTTGAAGACTGTCTCCATAAGCGGAAATGAGGCTATGATGACTACTTCCACGGTGCTTCATGAGTAGATATCTTCAGTCTAATATGCCAAGCATTACTTCTTTTGAGCGCCGGAGAGACTTCAACAATTGTCCTTAGCCAAACCCTTAAATTATCTAGAAAATTTCCACAGCTTTCCTCTTGGGAGCGCTTTGCAGGTACCGAAAGCAATTCAGCGTTCTATGATCTGGAAAAAAGTACATCTCGTATGGAAACGTCAACTAAGTATCCTTCCTTTGTTAGCGAGAATTTATCAATAAATGAAATTTTTGTATTAATTATAGATTTTATCTAGAAATTCTGATTACCAATCTAACTGCAACAGGAAGTACTAAAGACCGAGTCAAATGTTATTGAAATGGCATCTAGTAGCGGTCCAAAAGTTCGTGTCTTTACTCGAAACTATCCTCAAATTACTCAAAATGATTATAGACAAACGCTATAAACAGTGTTCAATACAAAATCTGCCTTTCTAGCAGTGATGTTCTCTTTCAAACTCTTGATGCTTGAGTGAATATTGTCCGAATCTTCATCCCAAGGTTTTCACCTACCTAACTTGAGCTAACTTTTAATCTTGATTTTTAACTTTTGAAGAGCTTTGACAACAGTCGAGAGCAAACAAAACGCATACAATAGTAGTCGGGCTTTACAAACTGGCCCTCAAAACCGTTGAAACAAAATTCTTTTACGAATTGTAATATATACAAACGTTTCGAATACTGATAAATCTTGGGACTTTTAAAGATAGATAATGATTTAAAATTGATTTTACCAAGCATCTGAGCGTTCCAAAATAGAATTTTCTTGTTTTTCGATTACAGGTAGAGACGCGTACGAAAACAATGATGTTTTATCCACAAAGACTATCGCAAAATGAGAAACATCCTAAACACATTCACGACAGAGCCGATTTTTTAATGATGCCCTTTCGGACCAGAGCATATTTCGCAAAATTGAGTTTGCGTAATATTTTCAGCTCACTGATGGATCCTGTGGTCTGAAGTGCTGATCTTTCGGGAAGTACTCCAAGAAATGTATACAGAAGTTTGCTCGGTTTGCCTAGAAAGTTTTGCCGTGAACTAGCAAAATCAAAAATGTCAGAAAGCATACGACCCACCGGTGGGTCGTATTGTCCGAAATGGCAGAACACGTACGACCCACAGGTGGGTCGTATTGTCGTGAATGTGTTAAGAAAGGCGAGAAAGAGCTGCATCGATTTATACCCTAGTTGCTCGCAATCTGATGTTCCATGAGGATTGAGATGCCCAAATTCAAAATTTGCTAGCTTCAAAAAAGGAAGAATTTTGCAGCTCAGCATAAATGCTTTGAAGTGCATTCTGTTACAGTTTGGTTTCAAGCTCTGTCAAAGCTCTTTTTAAATTTGAAATGAAAGTCTTTTATTGCTTATTGAAATACTCGGAACAGAAACAACATCGGAAAGAGGAAGAAATTTTGCATCGAGCACTGTATGAAGCGTTAGTTTACCTTTAGTTTGCTGAGGATTTTGAAAAACGGCACAGAGTTTTGGACCGACCTAATAATTCGCTGTGACTTAACTTGGCGTTGAACTGGCTATGCTTTCTGAGTATCAACAATTAAGCGCCAAACCTCGTCTTTTGGATCTATTATTAAAACAGCGTTAGGCTTTTCTGAGTTGCGCAACAAGCCATTTAGTATTGGGGACTAGATTTTGCAAATAATTCCGTAACTTTTAGACGAAGCTTTTAATGATATATTTTTAGAGATTATGTAGGTTATGATGCAACGCTTGCACAAACTGCTCAATTTCTAGTATCGAAATAGAAGACATTTCCATTTTAAATAAAAATGAAACTAGAGAAAGAAAACTGGAATTACCTTCACTTCACGCATAAAAAACGCACTTTTTCGAATTTTCAAGCAAGCCGCTCAGCCGATTCACTGCATCCCGGAAAGAAATCCTTACATCGCACACTCTCAAACAATATACAGCACGTTATAGGGTCCTTTGGTTGTAAAGTCCTTTAGCGTGTCTGAGCTGGTCGATTTTGGAAAAAAAATCCCCCGCGCCTTATACGCGTGAAATTAGGGTAAATTCAAATAATGGGGTTACAAGCAAAAACAAAGCCGTTCGCATCTTAAGTCGTGCACACCGGTCCGAATGTGTATACATAACTGCTAGAGGTTGGAACACCTATAGAAATACTGCAGTGAGTTGAGATCTGGTGAGTTGCAATCTGCTGTACGTACGGTAGCTGGGGAACCTCCATCGGCGGTCAAAAATTCGCAATCTCAAAAGGCGATATTTCACACAGTGAGGTGTTCGCATTGCCGAACACTAATGCTATAATCATTTGTTGAAGTAATGCCTTGAAGCTCGTATTTAGAAAATATCGAAAATTTACGACAACTCACAGACGTATAGTTGCATTATCCAAGCATCATGCTGCTTCCTGAACAAGCTTGCAATAAGCCAACATTAATGACAAATATACGAAGAACACACTGAGTCATAAGGCAAATCAGCTCGATGATGGCAAATTCACCACTTACTCAGTCCAAGAAATCACTTTTAAGTGATCTTTTTTTGACGCAGTCTGTCTGCGCTTTCACAGAAAGTTCATTTTCTAGTACTGATTACCTTAGAAAAACCTGCTCAAACTTTGTTTACCGAAGGTCACAAACTAAAGTTCATACATAAACCAGCTCTCTTGAAATTCCTAAATATAGCCTGCAGTGTCCAGATAAAATGTGGTTTCAGTCACTTCTTTGTCTGAAATCACACAATATAAATGGTGATCAAACATTAGTGACTTTTTTTCTTGCAGTAACTGTTCATTTTTCGAATCTGCACGAAAAATTACCTATGGAACACTCGAAACCATAAAAGGGATGATTTATTTCGGTTCGCTGCGGTGCTTGTCTGTCCATGAAGGTATCGTAAGATTAGGGAGTGTTCATATAGACTCGACAAATACCCATAGTGGCAAAGCTTTCAACGTCTAGCATTTTTCATGTGGAGTGCGGTCATTTTTGCCTTTACTAGAGGTCCCAGAGCAAAACGGTGCCGATTATCTAGTTTTTCACGAAAATCTTACACTACCTCTGTTCTTTCTAGCAAGTAATTGAATGATTTGATTTACCTGCATGGAAAAGAAAGGAATGGCGGCTTAAGCATAAATCTGGTTTGTTAAATGAATTTGTCAGGTCTGTTTAAAGCTTGGAGAGTTAGGTTGGTGGATACCTAGCTAAACCAATACCCTCGCTTGAACCGCTCCGATTATCCTTTAGCGATAGCAGTCCCCACTGCTATTCACCTGGCATTCCAATTCATGAATAGCCGTAAACTTTACTTGCATTTGAGTGCATCTTTTTTTCGTTGTTGTGAGTAGACTATCCCGTACATTATTTTGCTTAACTCTTCAAAGTACGAGCTCCCTTTGTTGTTCTTTGAATGTCTAGGACGACTGGCCCCACGCTAAAAGTTTTTCATAGTTTAATGGTACACTTTGAGTGTAGAGATAAAGATAAAGATAAAGATAAGAAATCACCAACGGAGCATTCGTAATCAAAAATGTATTCTATTGCAACTCAAAGCACACCCATTTCAATTACACAGCTAGCTTTGACAATGGAGGCAGTTTGCTTTGCACATCTGCCATATGCGCAAATAGAAATGATTGTTGTGAAGAAAGTTCAGTACGAAACCCAAATTCGAAAAAGGCTCTCTACACTTATCATTGCTTCTGAGTGCATTTTCGAAAAAAAAAACGAAAACCAAACAATTCTTTCATCAAACAATGATCGAAACTTTTGAACTTTAAACACTAATTTAGGAGATATCCAAGCAAGTCTGGTTGACAGGTAAGCCCGCTAAGAGATGAGCGACAAGGTACGCTGCCAGTTATATGTCACTCATACAACTGGCGTTCATATTTATTTGGTCAGTAATCATCAATCTTTATAGATATAAGATGTACAAAAAAATCGTGCCCCATAATTTTGCTTTACCTTGATACAATGATTTGATGCTGCTTCTTCTATGTAAAAAAGTTAATTTTTTTATCACTACTTGAAAAAACCAAGTTGGCATGTTTCTGAGGTTCTGAGCTGTTAAAGGTAGTTTTACGAAAACCCGTACCGCTGAAAGCCCTATTTTTTTATGAGCATCGAATTCAGCGTGAACGATCAAAAAATAGGGTCGCGAAAATTTGGACTATCCTCGACGTTCACTTGATACTTAATTTTCAATTAAAATTTTTAACTTCTGTTTTTGCGTGAATCTGTCTCATGCTCATTCTGAGGGCTCGTTTCTCTGTACAAAGCTATGGCACATTTGCTAATTAGCACTTACACCGGAGCAAGAGCTCCTTCAGGGAGTAATATCAGCAAACTTTCTTACCAACATGAAAGAGAAAAATTTCTCCAAGTTACTCTGTGCCAGCAGAGGTTTGGTAAGTAATCTTCAATAATCACATTCCAATCTCACGGCTCATAATTTCCTCCTCAGAGACCTGAAACTGATTAAGGGCGTTCCCCTGTGATTTCACCCCATCAGCCTCGTTTATGAGCTAGTTCTTTAGCCTTTCCTCAGATTTTTTAGCATAGAAATTGTGCAGAGCAAGGTTGGTGTACCAGTTACACCTAGCGATGTTTGCACTGTAAGTACGTGGTTGCGGGGAACGGTGATCATATTGATGCATATACATCGGACTTGATCGCTGCATAGCGGCGTGAAGAAGGATTTCAGTTAACAGACGCCGTGTATTGACAGACGCTCGTTGTTGTTTTCGTTTCTAGATTTTTTGCAGATCTGCAAAACTCTTGTCGTCAATCGTCTCCTTCATGCTGTTTTGCTAGCGGTGAAACATAGCTTTGACGCCCCATTTTACTTGCCATGCATCTCTTTTTGTGATGTTGGAATGATCCTCCGATTTCTTGATGCTCGGCGGCTAAGACACTCAAGTTGGTACATCACTACCACAGCCCTAATCTTCTTAGTCTATGAACCTGAAGCTCATTTGCGAAAGTGTTCTCCAAAAAGATTGCAAGTTTTATTTGAGACCGCAAGGGAAACTCTACAAACATTCTTATCAACATGAAACATCGGTTTCTATGGTAAGAGCTCGTTTTGAAAATATGTTTGAAACAGTGCTAAATATTTTCCGAAACATGAAAACCGCAGAACGCAAAAGTCCTTTTCTGCTTGCGGTCAGCTCCTTGCCACGCATTAGACGTTCTGGAAATGACATCAGCCTTCCAAACAGGTTGAGCGCCCACTTCGTTTTCGATCCATTTCTTAAAGTACTGTCGCGAAAATCCAAAAACACATTTAACGCGCTCAACTGCAAGGTAATAGTTTTTTTAAAATTCCTGATAACCCCAGAGTGCGTTTAGTTCCTGATAGGCTTCACGAACAACACTTTACATGAACGAAATACATAGCATGTTTGCTGTTTGCGGCATAACTCTCATCCTAAAACTTAATAGATGCCTAATGTGAGTTTTTAGTGGCAGTACAATTTATCGATAGGTTGAAATAGTACCATTTTTTTGTCTGCCCAATATTAGGCCTTCGAAAGCGGAAATCTTCAACAGCGGTTTTCATCGATTAGTTATTCGATAGTGGCCTCTACCACAAACCGGCCGCCGATCTAGCAGAAAAAAGTGTCCCATGCCCGCTTCGAATCGTGGCATTTAGCTTGGAGTGTGTTGATTTACCCATATAATCAAACCCCCACTTTTTTCTGAGGCGCACATGTTTCTCGTATTTTACAAAGCAAGGGTACTTGGTGAAGGCATTTCCACATGAAATTATACTGTCTTACAGAGCATGTAACGCTGATTCTTCTGGAAGGGGAGTCATGGGAATTTTCTGAAGTAAATTTCAATGCGCAGCTACAATAAAATCATTCAAAACGGTAATCTGTAAGCTCAAGTGAGGCCATGATTACTGCCACGACGCTTCATGCAGTTAATATCTTCAATCTAACAAACATACGCTAGTCATTACTACTTTCAAGGATCTTAACATTTGTTTTACCCTAGACAAGTCCTACAATTCTTGCCTCGGAATTCCCGTAACTCCCTCAGAAGCGCTTTGGAATAGGGAAAGCAGATCTGGTATTAGCGTTCCATGCTCTATATGATAGTACACATTCCATCTGGAAATTCCATTTCGACTAAGTATCCTTCCCTTAAAGGCAGCATCCGGGCAGATACGAAAATGTAGAGTACAGGGCTCCGTCCTGGTAAGGCTCTTTCCCAACTGGCAATGCACCAATTTGCTTCTGAAGCGAGAAATCCGGGACGAGTTAGTTCGATAAGCCAGAGTGCGCATACCGCACACAGTCAAGACGTAGGGACTCACAAACACTCTGCGTCTTAACCTTGGCGGCAGGCGACAAAATCCAAATCAAGACCTTCTGGAAAAGCTCGTTTGCGGCGTTTTCGTGTCCTCCAAGCTTAATTACGAATCTGCGGGAGAAATAAGCCCAGGTAAGCGAAAAAAATCCCTTTCGAGATTTCGCCCGGACGCTACCTTCAAAAGAAACCGTTAGTATAGAGATCAAAGGCATGGTTGATACCGCGCTTAGGGGCCTTATGTTTGAATTAGCCTCGCTGCAGCTGTGTTGCAATGACGGAGGGTTACTACCCTCTGTCTTGCCAATGAAGATCTTAGCTAGGAGGCAGTAAAATCTCTTTGATATCTATGAAAAATGCAGAAATTATCTATTGATACAGCCAACTTCTTTTTTATGTCGCTATGCCAAATATAGATCAATTTTGATATGTATATACCAGTGCGCCACCTCTGCTTCGCAGAGGCTCGCACTGGTCTCACTATCTGTATGCCTTACTCATTCCCACATTCCCACAATAATAACATTGAAACTCACCGCGCTATGCAGACTATCATGAATGATTCGTAAACAACTACTCATTTCTAAGACTTTTTCATGTGAGATCGGTAATTTCCCGTAAATGAAACTTTTCCCAGAAGAACAAGTGCAAACTTAAAATGGTTTTTGGACTTTGGTAGTTGCCTTGAGGACAGTGATCACCGTGGGCCACATCAATTTTCACAAATGATCAGGTAAACTCTTGGCAAATTAAAGTTTACATCAATTCTTTTTGGCGCCACCTTCGTAAAGTAATAAACTTTTATTCACTTTTCTGTGCTAAAGTCCATGGTTTGCACATTAGCTTATTAAGCGTACTCATGATTTTGCAAAAAGTGCTGCTACAGCATAGTTTTGCTGGCCAGAAGTTAAGTGGATCCGTCTGACACGCAATTTTTGAAGGATCCATTCAATGGATCCGCTCGTGCTTCTGCATAGTGGGCTTTGATGCTGGTAGCATACGCCGTGCAAAATTTGGGCTCGGGACATTGGCTGGAACACGCTCTACGAATTTCGTAACGGACAGACACACACACATACACACAGACAAAAAGACGTAAACAACCCTTAGCCCGTTATTATAAGTCATGATAATCATCATTCGCGCGCTGCGACCACTTCACTTCCCATACGGATTTCTTGCATGTAGGTGGTCTCCTGGTACGTCATTCTTGCTTTGCAGAATTTTTATGTTGAAACTGTGAAAAGGCTGGAATAATCGGCTGTTTGAAGATGACATTTGTTGGTGTGGATTGGAATGACGCTTTGAACATTACCATTCCTTTGAGGAAGATGAAGGCTTGGAAACGTGGTGCCGTGAGATTGTAGCATTGAGGTCACTCACCCAACGGGCACACAATTTGAAAATAAAATATGTTCTAGGTTTTAAAGAGACAAAGAGACAGAACCTGAAAGTGAGTAGGTTTTTTCTGAGTGGATATGGTCAAAAATCTTGAACTCTCAGCGAAAAGGAGGATGACGACGTTTAAAAACACGAGTGTTACTATCAAGACTGATTCTTCCTGAGGTCGGATGCAAAGGGTAAGCGTGCTATAAAAAGCGCTTGTATTGCAAGAGATCACTGCTGTGGCGAGGATAATACAACAAGCACACGTCATACTTATCTGCTGCATACTCTAGTCATTTCATTCGCCTCGATTATGACACAATTAGTGATGCCGTTTTTTGTTTCGAAGTTGATGGACTTGATGAGATAGAAAAGTAGAGAATTGTGGCGTTTGCTACACATGATAGAATGAGCGAACAAATGTAGCGCATTGACACAAAACTTGACAAAATGCAGAGATCGTGCTGGAGCGCTTCATTAATTTAAAAGAAAGCCTTGACACTCAGTGTGAAGCTGTATATATGGTGCAGGTGCTCGAGGTCATGTAACGTTCATATTGGAATGACAACTCCAATTTATGCCAAGTAAACGGAAACTATGCCGCCGCAGTCTGGTCTAATTAATACGAAAGGTGTTTTAGTTTATCTATGTTGAGCTCTATGCCTTTATGCGTTGGTGATTGTGGAATTGACTCCTGGTCAAAGTGACGTAGAGGTCAGATGAGCATAGAGTATTCAACATGATAAACTAAAACACCTTTCGTATTAATTAGACCAGACTGCGGCGGCATAGTTTCCGTTTACTTGGCATAAATTGGAGTTGTCATTCCAATATGAACGTTACATGACCTCGAGCACCTGCACCATATATACAGCTTCACACTGAGTGTCAAGGCTTTCTTTCAAATTAATGAAGCGCTCCAGCACGATCTCTGCATTTTGTCAAGTTTTGTGTCAATGCGCTACATTTGTTCGCTCATTCTATCATGTGTAGCAAACGCCACAATTCTCTACTTTTCTGTTACATTCCACTTTTTGCTTTTTGTACTTTTCATTAACTAAATAGAGTGATGAGGAAATTGTTATGTGACGAACCCTTAAGTATATTGTCTATAGCTTATGCGCGCTGGAACATGGAGGCATCTTAATTCTAAAAAATTGTGCAAATGGAAAGCTATTACAAAGCTTTCTAAAATGAGTAATTTCTGAGGTGTGACTAAAAGAACAGGAATTTAACTAAGAAAACTGGAGCTAAGAATTGTTTGCAAGGCATAGTTGCTTACGCTAAAGAGCAACTCAGCGGAGTTAACACAGGAATGTGTAGGAAGAAGAAGGGATGGTGCTGTTGGCTGAAGATCTCGTAGAAGACCGAAGGCTCGGGAGAAGTAAACAAGACATTTTCTTTTGAGAAACCTCAAGTATTAAAGAGAAAACAATGTTTTTGTGTGTTTTGAAAAATTTGAGAAAAGTTTGTTTGGAAATTCAAACCTTCTCAAAGTTTTTCTTATTTGTCCAAAAGTTTTCAATTTTTGTGCATTATTGTTCATTTAGCAACGTCGAAATCATCAAACAAATTTTCGTCCTCCTTCGTGATTTCACACAGGTTATTAGCGGTACATCGCGTCAACTCATGAGTAGCCATCACTTTTTAGGCATTATCATTCAATGCTAGTTCACGCAAAGCTTTTACTTTATCTTCTGAAATGCAGCAGATACTTACTGAAATTTCAATTTATTGTCCTTGTCAATGCGATTAGGATTTTTTGATTCTGTAGAACAAAACATAGAAAATTCATTAAAAGAGAAATTATGAAGCTTGAGAAACACATTGTTGAGGATTGCCAAAACTGACATCTTGAGCATCAGTATAACTCAATTAATAATTACAAGAAATTCGTAACATCAAGGACAGCTCGGGTGAAGTTATAGCTTATTTTTTGTCCTTTCTAATGTATGCCCAACTTTTAGTCTCATCTTTATTTGTAGACCTCCCTTCCAAATAAAGGTCTAATGCTTGAATTTATTTCATAATGTATCTTTGGAACAACTTTTTAGTAAAAAGATTTAAACTCTGTTGGGAAAGCAAGCAAAGATAAAATAGAGGTTAATCGAACGTTTTTTACGAGACTATCCACTTGAAAATGGTTTCGTCAAGCATAAAATATTTCTATGTTGAGTCGATGTGAATAATACCTTATCTGATGTTTTTACAGGCGAAAGAATGCGCTGACAGTTGTTGGAACAAATTTTCAGAGGTAAGCCTGTACGACCGTAAATTCTTAATAAGTGCTTTAGCTTATTGTTGCAGATCACTAGTAGCCCACAGCAGCTTTACAACTGCGTCTCAACAAAAATGCCAGTGATCAGCAATTTCATTCGCTGTATGAGCAGCCACCTCAAGAGGTTTGTTTATGGCTTGATCAAGCAATCCCTCTCCCATCCGCCTCTCCGCAAAAACTGAAGAGTATAGTTCACTGTTTGCATGATTTGGCAAATTAAAATATTGTTTAATGCAGTTAAACGACTCATCGCGAATGCCTCCTATATTTGCCGCTTCAAAAATCATTCTATATTATTTGCATGCGGCAGAGAGAAAAGCTTGTCAAAATTCAAATAATTACGATCTAGATGGCATGAAATTGAGATACAATTGGTTTTAAAACATTTTACGCAGGCCAACTTTGAAAATAGATTGCCTAGCGCAGAGCTCAAATATTCAAGCTCCTTTATAATTGGGGTCCATCGCATTCCGCTGGGGGCGAGTTTTTTTGTTACAAATGAAAACTACTTTGCCGTGATTTGGCTAAGGAATGGTAGATGACTAATTAAACACTTCGAGATGAGAAGAGCAGTCAAAAGCAAGGTCGAAAACTCTATGTTCTTTCCCGTCAAATTATACACCACTAGACCGCTTTCAAATGCCAATTCTGAATGCCTCTATATTTATTTATGTTTATACTTGTAAAGGCTTTTCTTGTTTAGCGTAGTAAGCTCGGTATTCGACAGAAATCTTTTCTGTATCCTTCCCAGTAACTTTCTACCATCAAAGCATCCGTGTTCAGAAGCATACCTTCAATCTATTAGAAGTTCGAGCTACAAAAGACGGCTCACACGACACTCCTACAGAGAAAGCTAAAAGCTTCTTTGCTAGTGTATTTCCGTACTAACTTGTCAGCTTTACTAAAAAGTTTTTGTTTTCAGTGAGCTTTAGTACAGCTACAAAAGTTTTAGCATCTCAAATTTTATCCTTTGATTGTCCATATTTTGGTCTTTATTTACCGAGTCTCAAGAGCAAAGTCAGAGCCACTACTTTCTTAATGAAAAAGGTTGTTTGATTGGAGTGACTTTGGTCCTCGAGGAGTATAGCATGGTGGCGAGTGACGATTGCCAGTCGCTAAAGTTGACGTTTGCACATCAGATAGTTATCGATTGTTGGCATAGTTTACATGCTATACTCCTCAAGGAGTATAGCGTCTGCCTAACCTAACGGACAGAGCTTAAGATGCTTTTAAATATACCTTCCATATCCAAGAAAGATCAACCGCTAATCGTGAACTTTTGAAATCTGCTGTACATCGGAAAGCTTGTCTTCGTCGCTAACTTCAAGTCTGTGTTTCTTATCTGCGGGAAGTTTTCCTGAGAAGAGATAGCGCTTGTGAAAGCGCACGCATTTGCGCCGCCGAAATCAGACCGGCATTTCTTGCACAATAATCCAAATTCGCTAACCATTCAATACCTTTAGCGTTTGCCTTCATTACTCGCACTCTCGTGCAAACGCGTCAGGCGCAAGGAGATATGGTTTTTCTGAAGAAGTGCTACGCAGATAAGGAACACAGTTTCGAAATCAGCTTCTGAAGGCGAATATCATGACATATGTCAAATATCGAAATATCACTGCCACCAAGAATCCCTTCCCCACTAAAAGCGTAATTCTGCAGAAAGTTACGGGATTTTTGCATGTGTAATGAAAGTGTGTGGTTTGAAAAGAAAATGACGACCTGTGAATAACAACGTGGTTGAACAATATTCGCAAACGTTTAGATGGTAACAGGTTAGACCTGTAATGCTCGCTAGGTGGTTTGGAGTCTGCAAACAGTTGTGCATCACAGTGATTTTGCGACTCAAAATGCACGGGATTTTGGCTTAAAAAAAGCTCACAGTTTTTGATAACCGCTTCAGAAATATAAAAGGTATTTTTGAGATCAGCGTCTCAGCCTCCATCCGTTGGTACACATCATTTTTCGAATCGCCGCTCCACCAGGCGGCCCCTTCTTGGTAAAGAATGTATCTGCAGTCATGGAAATGAGTTCGTATTGGATTGATAATTTAATGAGTGCGAACATGTTGTCAACATAATTGAAATAAATGAGTAGAATAAGAGCTGATGACTTGGGTGAATAATCAGTTATTTGACACAGCCAAAATGAGTAAAAACTTCTCTAAAATTTCCAAATGCAGCAGAACTTCCTCATTAAATCATTAGGGATTATTCGCAACTTGTATGTAGTTACTAGCACTAACGATTTAGATTGATAAGAATTTTATAAGTTCTCAAGATAATTTGATAAGGGTTTTATAAGCTTTCACTCCCTTGATATCTCAATTACTTCAGTTGTGTTAACTCGCCAACAGGACCTCAAGTCCCGAAAGTGGATCTGCGCAAACTGTTTGACAGTCTTGAGCAGAAGGTACTTGCAAGCCGAGCCGAACTTCTCAGTCAAGGGCTAGTCACTGGCATGAAGTAGGTTTTTATAAATACACCGTCGAGATCGTCTTCGAGACGTTTCTGCTGTCTGAAATCATAGCATAGCGAGCGATAGTTTGCGGGACACGATAAATTCTGCTGTTTCTTTAAAATCTTGACAGCAGATATTACCGAATAAACAATGAAATTTATTGAAAGATGTCATAAAACCTTTAAACTACCAATGGCGAACAAATTTGAGTGGCAAATCGTATGAGCTTTAGCCATGGTCTAAATTTCTGTTTCAAGATATTGTCAATTTGACAAAAAAGAGGAGCCACACTGCGTACATTCAATAATTTGATCACTACTTTACACTTCTTCTTTAGAAAAATGCATTATTATGTTTTGAGTCACAGCCGAGGCATGTTGTTTCCAGTTGCGTTTAGGCCCATCGCAGAGGCTGCAGTGAAGTTTGGTACCTGCGTCAAGCAGTGTTTTGTTTACGATAAAAACAGTGAAGGATTCTGTTACGATGGAAAAGGGTAAGTCTCCGTTAGGAGGTCGCTCTGAGCAATTGCTTTTGACACTTTTAGTTGTCAACCTTCCATTACGCAAAAAAATCTGCGAACATCCTTGAGAATATGTTTGGCTCAGACAGGATGGAAGACTCATGCTTACGATCTGTGCGAATGTGCACGTAAAGCTGGAGTAGAGTGAGTTCTTTTGTGCTATGCAACAAATATTGAGGGGCATTTTGCAATTATGTACAAGTACGGGATAAAGTTGGTGGGAGCGAGGTAATCAAACGTATTCAACCCGTTTTTTACCGTTTTAAGAAGGGAGATCTTGCATTTGTTTTCAAAAGTTGTCAACTTGAGTTTATTTTATGTGAGCAAAGCACATATTTTTATAAACTAAAATTCAAGAGTCGCATGGTCCCACATTTTGTCCTACAAAAAATTTCTATATCTCCTCGATCTTGATTGGTAACTATTACGCTCAAAGGAAACATGTCTGCAAATGTTCATACAGGCAGCTTTTTACGACTGTTGAAGTTTTTTGATGACATGCTAAATCACTGATTGGGGCACTATAAAAAAATTTTAGAACCTCCTGGCTACGATTCAAACGAGTTGTAAAAGGCTGGGGTTGGCTTGGCTCTGTAGTCTAAGGAGCTTTTGGAGATAGCAAACTTAAGGTGTTCCGCAGGTACTGCCTTCTTCTCCGCTAACTAGTCTCGGTTGGGAATATTTCCGCCCCGCTGACTGCAAGGGACTAAAAAAGACGTCGAAGAAGCAAATGGATGGGAGGAACAAGTTTGGGGGCAATGCCGTGCTAGGTTTTCTACGCTTATGTACCGCTGTTCACATATATACTCATTCGAATCATTTGGATTCAAGACGTCGATATACTATCGTCTATGTATAGTAGTACTCTAGCTAGTAGCACTCTAACATGTATTTCAGTCAGTTATTAGAAGGTTGTGGGAAAATGACGAAGGTTGCTTTTCACATATGCTATTCTTCTCCTGTAGTTCGTTAGATTTAGGACTCATGTTGTATTGTTGAATGCGTAAAATTTGTTGCTCACTTAGACATGCATATCCACGTTCAAATGCTGGATGATATATTAGGTCATTCCGAGAGTAATTTCGCTTTTTTCAAAAGGGCTCCACATCTGACGGAATGAAGTTTTCTGAGATATCTTGATAGCATTCGATGCAGAATTTCATCTTCTTTCTAACAGTCGTGAAATAGTTGCAGCACAATTAATGAGTTCTAGGGAACTTACTAAAATCTGCGACCCATGCTTTTTTGTGGTCAGGTTTAGCTATTTTTCAAATTTTTAAATCAACCCTCCAATAAAGCCTAAGCAGCAGGTGGATAGCGCAAAATCTACAAAAAACAAGCAAGTTTTTTTCTTTCCGTATCCCGTCGTATTTTTTTAATAAAATTTCAATTGATACTACCAAACTCCATACATGGTCAACTCAAACCTCGTAGAACATGAAAGATGAGCAGCTTAGTATCATTTGATACAGCTTTTCCTCCTCTTTCTAAGGAATGTTTTTTTTTCGTTTCATGGAATTTTCAGGGATAAAATCATAAAATCATAATTCACATTTTCGAAAGCGTGCCGGGCTGTACCCGAAAAATTCGAAATTAAATATTAGGTTGTCCCATAAGTCTTTTCATTTTTGAGTTTTCGCTATAATAAGTCACACACTTCTTATTCTGAATAGATATCAGGATACCATTCGATAGAGCAAAGCAAGCTCTATAAGATGCCGTTAATGCTTTTGCACAAGCTTTGGTACATCTCGAGTTTTAAACCAAAATCTAAAAAGTTTCGGATGGCCAGAAAACCGAAAATTTTTTATATCTTCGTTCAAAAAAAATCCTACAAATCTCTAGCACGCTCGCGCATATACATTCCACATCAAACATTCATATGTGCTGTTGTATTTTTTTATCAGCTAGAAATTAAGAAACCGAAAATTTCCATGTTTTTACCAAAGTGATGCTGTGCTGTTCTTATACTAACAGTTCTATACTACAAGCCCTTAGAAGTACAATTGTAAATTTTTAGCTCTCTGTAGGCTCTGGTTTCTGAAAAATGTTGATTCAAGCGTGAAAAACTCGAGTGAAGAAAGCTAAATTTGATATTTCTCGTGAACCAAAGCATATAGAAAGCCAAAAATCTACGGTAGTCCTTCTAAGGGCTTCTAGTATACAAATGTTAGTGTAAGAACAGCACAGCATCACTTCGGTAAAAACCTGGAAATTTACGGTCTCTTGATTTCTAGCCGATAAAAAATACAGCAACAGCACATATGAATGTTTGATGTGGAATGTATATGCGCGAGCGAGCTAGAGATTTGTAGGATTTTTTTGAACGAAGATATAAAAAATTTTCGGTTTTCTGGCCATCCGAAGCTTTTTAGATTCTAGTTTAAAACTCGAGATGTACCAAAGCTTGTGCAAAAGCATTAACGGCATCTTATAGAGCTTGCTTTGCTCTATCGAATGGTATCCTGATATCTATTCAGAACAAGAAGTGTGTGACTTATTATAGCGAAAACTCAAAAATGAAAAAATTTATGGGACAACCTAGTATTTCGATTCCGATAACCTTCATTCGTTTTGTAAAAATAGTGTTAAATCATAGCACCACTTGGAAGTTTCAGATTCCAAAGATTTATTGGTGTAATCCGAATGTGGCTTAGCTGAAGTAGGCCTTCCAAAATCCGATGGTCTTAATGAAAAATCCTTTAGGGAATTCTGGCGAGATATGGGAACGAGAAAAGAGTTGCGCCGTATCCTCTGAGGTTTGCTCTATCAAACTTGGCCTCTTTTGAAGGATGGACATAATAGTTTAGAAATGTGAAACTTGAGTATTTCAAAAAGCATCGGTCGCAAATTTTTGTAATTTTCCAAGACCTCATTGACTGTGCTGCAACGATTTCATAATCGTTAGAAAGAGATTGAAATTCTACATCAAACGCTACAAGACCTTTTAGAAAACCTTGTCTCATTGGATGCGGCGCCTCTTTAAAGAAAGCGAAATTACTTTCGGAATGACCTAATACATTCACTTTGCTAAGAAAGTCAAAAGTTTGAAAGTTTTTTGAGAAAAAACTCTCCGTTACTGTTCATTCTTTCTTCAAGCCTGTGAGCGTTGGAATAGTAACCAGGGCTCGGCACAGGTGGCTTACAAGGCAAGCTAGATATCGCTTTGGAATAAAAAGCAAGGGAGATATCGTTTAAGCGGACCTCCCCCCTCCCCCACCCCTAAGCACACAATCGCTTTCTTCCTTTATGCCACCTTTCATCTTCTAGGACGCAAGTTTTCTTTCCTGCCTTATCGATCCCATTCCTGCAAAAACCAAAAATTTTCTGTTTCAACAGGTCCTCCGGGTAAGCGCGCGAATTCAAACTTGTCCCGAAATAAACGAAGAGCCTTGTTTACAGCGAAGAGAAAATGAAATGACACCAAAATTGGTGTGTAGATGGGGGCAATAGGGAGTTAGAATCATGTGCGAAAAGTTGTGAAAAACTTATGTGAACTGAAGGCGTGGCTAAGTTTTTTCGGAGTTAGGCGGCTTTCCAGCCACCTGGACAGCCACCTGAGGTGGCTGTAAAAAGAAAAAGTCATGAATTTTCTTTCCTTCACATAATTTTTCCAGATATCTGACATAACTTTGTTCTACATCAAAAACCCTACAACTGAGTTTTTGAATCTCCCTAAACCCCATCTTCCCCGCTTAGTTACAGCCCTCCAAATATTTTGTATGGCAACGGCAAGCCTGCTCCAAGCTAACAAGGGTGCGCGCCGAACACAGCATGCCGCCAATTCGGAGAATACAGACACTTTCAGTTATTTTCCGTCTATTCGAGGCTTTTTTTGTTATATTCTATTATTTCTCCGTATTCGTTTTTATCCATTCATGATCGCGTAGGTGATGTCGTATTCTTGTGGCGAAGTCTACGTGGACTTGGTTTTTGAAAAATGAAAAAGCCACCTCATGCCGAGCCCTGATAGTAACATCAAATTTCATAACTATCTTATAAGTAACTAGAAAGTCTTCTTAAGTGTTCGTGCTGTTTTTTTCCTAATTTCACATCTTGTACAATCAAAACAAAATGACTCTTTTCTTGCTTCGGTGCAAAATCTTACCTTTTCAATTATGTTTTCAAAGCGTTATTTTTCATTCTAAACCTCAATCATTACCAAAACTGTTTATATGGAAAATCTAGTGTTACTGCTTTTGAAGGAAGAATTTTTTGATCGTTGCCACCTCAAGACTATTAGAATTGAAGAAAAGGGCAACTTTGTAAGTCAAATTCAAACGCTTCTCATAAGAGCCACTGCTCAGACATAACCTCTGAAAAAAGTTTTGCTACAAAATCTTGGAAGTTTTCTTGTATCCGTGTTTCAAAGAATTCACGACTAAGTCAGGGAATGGCGTATATTTTCGAACCGTCTCAGTAAAGATAATGAATATTCACATGTTTCTGTTTCAAACAAGATAACTTATACTGATTGAATCAGCACAATGAAGGACTCCTTATAGTGAGCAACTTAAACGGCAAACGATATTTGCTGATATAGCAATCAAAAATACCACGCTGTCATGTAGTTATTCGAATCTAAAGTGTTCGAATGTTCGAATATACAGGGTGTCCGTAAAGTACGTATACACTGTTTGATCGACAATATCTCTTTTCCCAAGAACTCTTTTGCCTACCTCCAAGCACCATTTTGCAGAGCTGGCTTCATTTTACAAGGGAAGCTACTTAACTTAGCTCGCCCTTTTGGCAAGAGACATAAAGTGCGGTTCATAATTATACGAACACCTTGAATTTTGAAAGTTTTTGGACTTTTTGGAAGAAACTCAAAAAGCCGTTGGTACCACGCGATAGAGCACAGCCGAAAACGGTATATGATCCATAAGAATGGAAATCGATGTCAATCTTAGTAGTGTTTTTGCGCCTAATGCGAATTTTGAGCGGTTCATAATTATACAAACACCTCAAACAAAGTCCCATTTTTCATTCAAGATTGCAATCTTTTGAGTCCAAATTTTTTGTAGAGTAACAGTAACAAAGTCTGACATATCTGCTACACACTAAACCCAGTGCAGTTCAAAAAGAGGATCTTTACTTTTTTCGGATTGGTCTAAATGCTTTTGGAGTGATTGCGCTCCAAAAACATCCGTTCTTTTGTAGTTCACTCACTCTAATCAGCTTCCACCAAGGCTATGAGATAAAATAAGCTTTTTCGATAGGTATTTTGTTTGACGCCTGAAAAATCTATGCATTTTCGTGCCGCTTTTCAACCAAGTTCCAACCTCACCCTAAAGTTAGCACGATTTCGAGCCTCAAAACTCAGCTTTTCTCCCGCGCAAACATTTGATATGAAGCAGCTGCATTGTTTGCATGATAATGTATCCATGTCAAAGTTTTTGGGTTTTTTGTAGAACTGATCTTGAGGCTATGGAGCTACAAACCAAAAAAAGGTGTGACTGCAATAGTAAAAACAGTGGTTTTGGTGAAATGACGTCTGCGTGGCCGAAACAAAGGCTCAATCCCGCTATTTTTTTCTAGCCAAATACACTGTCTTGTGAACTTCTACATACTATAAGCTTACTTCATTGAAGGGCTTCAGAAGCTCAGTTTTGAGGCTTGAAATCGTGTTAACTCTAGGGTAAGTTTGAAACTTGGCTGAAAAACGGCACGGAAACGCAAAGATTTTCCAAGCGTCAAACAAGAATACCTAGCGAAAAAGCTTGTTTTATCTTATAACCTTGGTAGAAGCTAATTAGAGTGCGTAAACTATAGAAGAATGGATGGTTTTTGGAGCGCAATCTCTCCAAAAGCATTTAGAGCCATGTGAAAAAAGTAAGGATCCTCTTTTTGAACTGCGCTGGGTTCAGGGTGTAGCGGATGTTTCAGACTTTGCTACTGTAACTCTACAAAAAATTTGGACTCGAAAGATTGCACTCGCGAATGAAAAATGGGCTTTTATTGAGGTGTTCGTATAATTATGAACCGCTCAAAATTCGCATTAGGCGCAAAAACACTCCTAAGATTGACATCGATTTCCATTCTCATGGATCATATACCGTTTTCGCCTGCGCTCTATCGCGTGGTACCAGCTGCTTTTTGAGTTTCTTCCAAAAAGTTCAAAAACTTTCAAAATATATTATAAACTAAACTAAAAACTATAACTAAACTATAACTATAAACTTTCAAAATATATTATTAAAATATATTGTTCGTATAATTATGAACCGCACTTTATATAGTCTGAATCAGCTTCAAACGCTGATTCCAAATATTCTATTCCTAGCTGCCATGCACCATTCCGAGGCGAGTTAGGGGCTTTTTCCTGCGCATGCTCATCGGCTCATGGGCATCACGTCATCATTATTTGAATGCTTACACACATGTGCTAAGCTTTTTTTAGTGAGAAAAAATTGGATTCGTACTATTTCGATTAGCAACTTTTTCTTGCAGATTTTTATCTACAGGCAGTCTTTTCATGTTCAGTAGTATGCCAATTTTGCGTAGGAAAAAGTCAATAATTCGCTTCGGAATGGTGCGTGGCAGCTAGGAATAGCATATTTGGAATCAGCGTTTGAGATTTAGAGTATATATGCCTTTTACCAAGAAGCCGAGCTATGTTAGGTAGCTTTCCTTATTAGATTTACAGTATGGATCAAATCACGGATCGTTCTTCGTTACTGTAAGACTACGGTAGGAACTCTCAGCTTTCGTCATTACGGAATTACCTTGTTTCAAAAAAGTTTCCAAAAAATCAGAAAAGTGGTGTACAAGGGTTTTCAAGCTTGCTGATTTTATTATTCAACTTTTTACGAGTTTGGAGAGCTTTTGAAATGATGTAGTCTCAATTTTATGGAGTCTTGTAAAAACAGCTTTTGCAGTCTACTTGGAATAACTTATGAAGGAAACATTGCGGCAAAGTGCCATATTTGGTTTGAGCGGCTTTAGTTGGCTTAGCATGAAAGTTTTCTGGTTGTTTCGCTTGTTTACTGAGGCGAGATAGCGTCCTTGATGGCTCACAACCTTTCTTATATTTTCTACCGTAATCCTACAATAATGAAGACCAGTGATTCACCCCATACTGTAAATCTAAGTTGAAGCCAGCTTACAAAATGGTGCTTAGAGGTAGGCAAGAGACTTCTTGGGAAAAGAAATATTAACGATCAAACAGTGTATACATACTTTACGCTCACCCTGTATATTTGAAGGTGAGAATTCAAACTAATTTATTATAAACTTGTTTCAGGGGCCTAGATGACGTCTGCTCGTTGCTGAGTACAATTCGAGGCAGTAAGCACTCATAAAAATAGTCAAACTTCTTGTACGAATTTTGTACACATCCGTTACAAAAGGATCTTACAGAATGCAATTAAAGGGTAATAAATGTTTTTAGTTGCACTTCTCTTAATGTTCCGGTTCAATATGTGTTTTTGTTGCATTCGAATGGTAGATGTCACCGAGACTGCTTTTTTCAACACTTCAGAGGCAGATATGACGAAATAAATGCTGTTTTAAAACAGAACACAAAAGCTTGACCTTTATGAAGAAAAAAGTTTACCCCAGAAAACCGTCAGTGAACTTGAAAAAAATGTTCGAGATGTATCTCGAGACACAGAATCAATTTAATCAATCTTTATGGTAAAGAACAGAATCAATCTTCCACAGAAGAGTTCGGCAGAGAAAGGCAACAAGAGTTATATGTGAAAGGCTACAAAGGAAACTGTTGCAAGTGATGTCTTTGTCAAAACATGTTCGTTTGCGTATCATCACAATAGATTATACTCATATAGCTAGCAGTCGCTAGAAAAGCTAAGCAAAGCAAAGCGGTATCATTAATAATCCCAGATTGGCTTTTTCTTGATCACTATTTTTTAACAAAAACGTAATTATCTTGAGTAGCTGCAAATACACTAACATTTTTGTGGCGATATAGCAATTTGCATTTTTCTTCTTGAAGGTAGTGTCTCAATAAATGTGAAGTAAACTTGCTTTGCACGTTTTTAATTGAAAAAACCCTTGAATAAATCAATGCTTGATTCTCATTAGATAAACCTCATCTACGTCGATGAAGTTGGGCACAAAGTGGTGCGCAAACCGCGATTCAGCGCGCGTCGAAGATTTGTTGCTTACCCCCTCATGCATTTTAAGACGTCATTCCAAGCGACGCGACGTTTTCCAGACCGTCACTTGAAGAGAATTCTCTTGCGGCTAACATCAAGTGTAAAAATTCGGAACTAGTCCGCGCGTTTCCAAGGGATCTTTAAACAATGGCACTTTTGGTATTTTACTTTAATTGAAGCCTGTACAAGATGGGTTATACCATACAGGACTGAAAAGTCTCGTAACCTCACAAAATTTCGAAACCCAAATTGTGGTACACACTGCCTATTGGTGAGTTTCTTCAAATTATGTCCAGAGTATAAATCGATACTATCATTTTGCTAAGAAAGATCTACTTTGCTACAAATGCACTGGATCAGACCGAAACTGCTTTCCTCCTCGTATACATTTGCAAGACTGCAGTTTGCCTTTCTCCGATTTTTTTGTAATTGCCACATTCCTGATGGTACCAAAAACAGTTGTTGAAAGCAGCAGAACCTAAAGCACAGCTAGCGTCACCACATCGGCACCAACTAATCCATATTCACCATTTTTTTTATTTCACTGAGGTCAAGCTAGATATACACGGTCTGGCATTGTTTGCGGCTGCTGCGCAACGCAACTAAACTCTGCGATGGCCCGACTTGAGTGGGAATGGGCAAGCGTTTCAACACATGTCGCGTGCTCCGCATTGACAAATCTTTGCGATTGTTGGATTACATATTCTGTACAACAGTGAACCAACAAGATACTGTACTCGTAAGGTCATTCCTGATTTTTTTTTGTAAAGAAACAATTTTGTTTAAGAGAAAGTGATTAAGAGTTAGATGTTTGAGTTAATCACATGGTACAGAGTAGCATTTAGTCAAGAGGTGTTCACAGTTGTTTACACAGCTGTGCTCTGAAGATTTGAAAGCTAAATTGACGGCTGGCAAGCAGCTTTACATCGAATTCGATTCTATGTTCTACGTCTAGCAAACCAGTGCCTAAAGATTCTGCCTGAAAAAGAAACAACAAGCGCTGTTTGTTCATTTTACGTCTCACTACTTACCCTAGTTTCATGTGGATATGCCGCATCTTTTTCAATTTTTATGCGAGCTGCTCAGCAACCTCACTGCGCTCGGGAAGCGATCCTTGATTGTGGTCTTTTGGCGTGTTCGAGCTGGTCGATAATCACAAAAAAAATCCTTGCGGCCCATACACCTGAAAGCACGGTAAATCAAATTTTGACCATTAATTTGAGCGAGCGCTGTAAAAAGTTCTTCTTCGCCATTTTCAGACTGCAGATGTTCTTCGATACACCTTAGATTTCCAAATTACATGTTTCTTGTTGACAGAAGAAACCATTCAACTAGACTACGAAGCTTACAACGGCATACCCGACTCCGCCATTTTACTGTCCGCGTACCATAATCGAACCCCCCTTTCCACTGCTTCACTCCGCGAAAACTTCACCGCTTACTCTTCCTTGTAGGGGAACGTCCATGTCTCACCTGCAGCCTTAATCAGCATGCACAACCCTTCGCTGTACCAATTCCCAGCGAAATGCTTCAAGTTTACGGTGCAAATGATTGATGTTGATAAGAAATTGATGAAGGCATGTTGACTGCAGATCTTGTGTGTAATTAGCATTTGCCGGCTCGGCGCGCTACTTTTTTCGTTGCCGGACCTCTTTCGCTGACGCCCTGCCAATTAGGGATGATCTGTAACCGCGCCTAGGAAGGTGGTAAGTATTTTTTCGCTCCATTTATTGTATTCCTTTTGAATATTATTTATTGATTGATATGCAATGCGTTTATCAATCAACGTCTGAAAAACTTTTGAAGGCGACGTTCAGGCAAGATCCACCCATCCAGACTAGCGCATCTTGTAAAACGGGCCCCATGGGTATCCGATCTGCGTTGGTCCGATCCTTTGACGTGGTCTCTAAAAGGACCTGTGATATGTATCACAAACCGCCCGTCGTATCACAAACCTCCCCTGAGAACGTGTGCTCGCGCATCGATCGATCATGGATTACACCTGCAACCATGCAGTTGCAGCTTGTCCTCGGTGGCGATCCGAGGGAATAAACAATCTGAAATTTGTCCGCGCCCTCAAAACAGGATCCCAGAATTTGGGTTTTTTGAGGGTTTTGGGCAATTTGAAATTTATAACTGTAACCAGAACCGCGGAAAGGCCCTAGAACGACAAAAACATGAGGCGAAAGTTTTGCCCGGACCGCTGCCTTTAAGTCTCGAATATACCTCAGCGCAGCGACGAGGTATGACCGAAACCTTACAAGGGTGTCTTAAATAGGCGTTAGCAAGTAGTTGGACTTAGAAAAATTTGAGGATTCAAGCAAGTACCATCAGCAAGAACCAGAAGGGATTTACCGTTTCGTACGGAGCAGACGTCATGCGGCCTTGAAGAATTCCCGAGTATGTTTGATGTACCGAAGGTTTTCTGGGCCATCGTGGTGCGAGACATCGTGGCTCGCCATCAATGGTTAGTACTTTAAAAGATTAGATTGGCTGATAAAAAATTTCGTTCTGACATGCAACTTCAAAGCTGCATAAAACTTCAAGTTATTGTTATTTGGCTTCGATTTTTTGCGAGCTGGTAGCTCCAAGCTTCTACTGTCAGCGACTCATTAGATAGAATTCAAAAGCGTGAAAAAAACAGTTATGGCCATATGGCCATATATGGCTCTTGAGAAAATCACTTTTTTATCTTTCCAAGTTTCGTTCACAGCCTATAGTAAGTGCACAGACGACTGATTTGGTGATTGAATACATACAGCCTTTTGCTACGTGGTGGTTCACACTGGAGGCTGTAATCTGCTGTTTATATAATTCTGTAGCCAAAAATATGAAAATTTCTGATATCTGAGCATGGAAGTCAAATTTGGGGCCAAATAGTTTGAATTTGACCATCTATGGCCATGCAGATGTTTGGAAATATAAATTCGTATGTGTGCGTACCAGTGGCGTACCCAGGATTTCCGCTCGGGGGGGGGGGGGGAGAGGGTGCGACGAAAATTTTTTTTCGAATGAAGGTGCGTGGCGTTAGCCACGCACTCCGAAAAAATTTTAGGAGTGCTTCTCAAAATTTTTGGGGGCCCCCAACCCCTAAAATTCGGAAAAAGGGGGCGTGGCGTCAGCCACGCCCCCGGAAAAAAATTTTTTTACAAGGCTAATTTCAATTTTTGAAAATTTTTAAAAATTATTTTAATTACAAAAATAAACAAGCCACTTGCACATTTTTATAACCCTCCCTCGGTACGCCACTGGTGCGTACCATTCGTGCAACACCCGCTTTCGTTCTGTTTCTTGGAATACGATTTTTTGGAAGTTTGACAAAAATCTGGCTTTTTTGCCATACATACACCATACATACATGCGCAAATCTATCTGTGGCATTTTTACAGACCGTTCAAAACGACCGAATTTATTTTGTAGCCAACCCAATAGTTTTAGTATCAACTTTGATGTGGTTATTTGTGTTCAAGCCAAACCTATGTGTGCTCACAATCTTTTCCTTTCTAGTCGCGCTGGTATCAGGCATGCTGGTGGAGGTAGCTCGTGATACGGTCACGCAGACAAGGATTTAGTTTGCACGTCGTTCGTAACATCTTGAGGGATACGGGAACGGGTTCAGGGCTTAGCAGAAGTGGCGCTTTCACACGCTGGATGTTCTTTTTCGAGGGAAAAGCAATGAAGGACCCTAAAGTTTCCACCCGGAAATCTGACGAAATATTGAAAAGCACAACTCTAACTCTTAGCAAGCCAAATTTGAAGTTTTGACGTAATTTTAGCAATGACAGGTAGTTAACACATTACAAACAAGACTAGCGCATAAACCAGTGTGCACACGAATCATCGTGTCAATACAATCATTAACCAAAAAATATAAACAATCGGTTTGTTTACAACGAATGCAATATTGAGCCGCAAAATTCGGTTTGTACATCCGCAGCGATGATCGAAAAAAGTGTGAAAATTTATGAAGAAATATGTAAACGAGAGGTATTGTTTATTTTCTGTTTTAGGTTGCTCTTGCGCAACCTGGGAGCACCCTGAGGTTGCACGAAACAAATTCATGAGTCCTCACAATCTCCTCCTTCCTCACATAAACTAGTGTGCACACGATTCATCGTGTCAATACAATCATCATTTCCAGATTTTTTTACATAAATATATTTTTCAGATCAAGATCTACCTGTGAGTGCTCACCTTAACCTGATTCCGCGTTCCCTATGCTTGTTACGGCTCTTGGTTGACTAGATACAGCCATTCCCCCATTTTGCTCTTTAAACTTTGATTTATTCTTGTCTTGTCTTCTTGCCTTTTCTCCGCTTCAATCCACTTTTTGTTGCAGTTTATTGGAAGAGCTTCTACGGCGGGGCGGAGTGGCCGAGAGGTTAGTGCCCTTGACTACGGCGAGGAAGGTCACAGGTTCGGTTCCGCGATGGGCCTAATCTCTTTGGCAAAACTCTCGCCCCACGAATCCAGCGTCAGGCTGCTAATCCAAAGGGAAAGCAAGCGACAAGCCGGCTGAAGAAGACATTGGTCGCATCAAAATGCTCTTTTATGTCTCATCAAGTATTCGGAACAAAAGCTAGGGCGTTCCCCGGAGGCGACGCGCATTCGAGCCCGACGGATGCGAACAGTATGCTAGGGTTACCGTTTCAGCAGGGTGAGCGGGGACGGTTGAAGAAGCTAGCTCACCATAAGCGAGTATCCAAGTTCTCAGAGTTACGTCTAGCCACCGTCAATGTAGGATCACTCACTTCACGGCATCGCGAGTTGGCTGATCTTCTCAGAAGACGTAGGGTTGACATCGCCTGTATTCAGGAGACAAAATGGAAAGGAGAGAAGTCACGAGACATAGGTGACGGGTACAAGCTTCTGTACAAAGGAACGCGCAACAACAGGAACGGCGTCGGTATAGTGGTCTCAGAAGCGTTAAGAAGTAGAATCACGGACGTAGATCGAATAAGTGATCGACTAATGTGCATCAGAATGGATATGGGGAAAAGAATTCTACGAGTCGTAACCGCATATGCGCCACAAGTTGGGTGCACGGAGATAGAGAAGGATGAATTCTGGAAGCAGCTCGATGACTGTATCGACTCGATACCACGCGACAAGATGCTACTAATAGGAGCAGACTTCAACGGGCATGTAGGTGTACAACGAAGTGGTACAAGCAAGTGTCATGGTAATCACGGATACGGAACACGTAACAGCGAAGGAGAACGTATTCTGGAGTTCGCCACGGCGCATGACTTGGCACTGGCAAACACATACTTCGTAAAGAAGGATAGTCATCTCATCACGTACGCCAGCGGGAATCGGAAGACACAGATAGACTTCTGGACAGTACGACAAAGTGAGCTTAAGTATGTGAAGAACACCAAGGTCATACCCGGAGAAGACTGCATACCACAACATCGACCACTAATTCTGGATCTGAATATTCCAGCCGACAAGCAAAGAAGAACAACAACAGGGCAAGTAGCAGGGATCAAATGGTGGAAGCTCAAAGACAAGGACCACATCAGAGCAGCCATGGAATCTGCCCTACCAGAGTTGGAAGAAGAATCAGAAGACTCCTGGAAGAAGTTGAAGAAGAATGTCCATCAGATAGCAAGCAGTCTACCAGGACGTACGAAGCCAGGAAGGGCAAAAATTGACAAAGAAACCTGGTGGTGGAACGAAGAAGTGCAATCCATGATCAAGAAGAAGAAGGCAGCGTACAGAATGTGGCAGAAGCTGAAATCAGAAGAGGCACGGCAGAGATACTCAGACGCGAAGCGGGCAGCCAAGAAGAGTGTCAAAGAGGCAAAAGAAACGTATATGGAGGTACTCCATAAGAAGCTGCACACTCGAGAAGGCGAACGAGACATCTACCGACTCGCAAAAACAAGATCAATCGCCACAAGAGATGTAGAGCACTTCTACAGTATCAAGGACGCACACGGGAAAATGCTCAGGAAGCCACAAGAGATAAGAGAAAAATGGAGAGCGCACTTCGCCGAGACAGCGTCTACAAGCCACGAGTACACAGTGACGTCTACAGCTGAGCCTGTGCATGGACCAGTTCCAACTATCACCGAAAGCGAAGTTCGCGCCGCAATAATGAAGACGAAGAACGGCAAGGCGACAGGCCCCGATGACATCCCCAACGAATTCTGGAGAGCATGTGGTCAAGCTGGAGTTACATGGCTAACACGACTGCTCAATCGGGTGATAGAAGCCAAGAAAATTCCGAACGACTGGTGCAGAAGCGTGACGGTACCAATATGGAAGAACAAAGGTGACGTAGCTGACTGCTCGACGTACCGCCCCATCCGAATTATGTGCCACACCCTGAAGATCTTCGAAAGAATTCTAGAAGCACGACTGCGAAACATCGTGGAGCTAGTCACTAACCAGTGTGGATTCGTCAAAGGCCGCAGTACAACAGATGCCATCCACGCTGTCAGAATAATGATGGAAAGAAGCAGGGAAAAGCAATGCGAGCTGCACGCGGCGTTCCTGGACTTGGAGAAGGCGTTCGATAAAGTGCCGCATGACATCATATGGTGGTCACTACGAAAGCACATGGTGCCGGAAGAATATGTGCGATGGATCAAGATGATATACAAAGATGCCAGAAGCCACGTACAAACAGCAGCAGGGCCATCAGAAGAGTTCCAGATCAACGCCGGAGTTCATCAAGGCTCCGTACTGTCACCCCTCCTCTTCATCACGGTAGTGGATGCGATAGTTAGAGACTTCATACGGCAACCTCCGTGGGCTCTGATGTACGCAGATGATGTGATGCTGATGGCAAGAAGCAGGAACGTACTGGAGGCCGAGGTGCAGAAGTGGAAAAATGAACTTGAGCTGCACGGTTTGAAGATTAACACCAGCAAGACCGAGTACATGGAGGTGGGACCTCAAACGCCTGGAACTATAGAAATCGAAGGCGCCCCAATTAAGAAGACCACGACATTCAAGTATCTAGGAAGTCGCATCGCCGCAGATGGTACGCTTCAGGACGAAATAACCAGCAGAATAAATGCAGCTTGGTCGAAATGGAGAAGTGTCACAGGAGTCCTGTGCGATAAGAAGATGCTACTCAAGCTAAAATCCCAGCTGTATCGCACTACAGTCCGCCCGACTGCTCTGTATGGCAGCGAATGTTGGCCGTGCACGCGAGAAGACGAACGAAGGATTGGTGTGATGGAGACACGCATGCTAAGATGGACAGCGGGAGTCACGATGCTGGACCACGTCACTAACGACACCATACGAGCTACGATGAAGGTCGCCCCTATCGTCAAGAAGATACAAGAGAAGAGATTGCGATGGTATGGACACGTTAGAAGACGAGCGGAAGATCATGTCGCTAGGTTGGTGATGTCAGTCGAAGTACCTGGAAAGAGGCCAAGAGGGAGGCCGAAATTGAGATGGATAGACAAAGTGAAAGCGGACTTGAGAGAACTTGAGATAGAAGAAGATCAAGCTGAAGATCGAGAAGTCTGGAAGAGACTAACCAGAGCAGCAGACCCCCTCTGAGGGAAGAATGCAAGGATAAAAAAAATTGGAAGAGCTTCTACAATCCCTACAAAAGATACGTATTACTTGAAATGTCAAAGGAGACTTCAGTCCTGAATTTCTCACATGCCACCTCGTGCTGGGCCCTGATCGGATAGTATACTGGTACGGTGGAAGGTGCTGAGCCTCAAGGAAACGCAACATGGCAAGTTCAGCTACCCTGTATCAACATCCAGGTCCTAACACAATTTTGCCCTGACGCAAAAATTGAATATCAATCTATGCCATAAACCAACTTAACCTCCCTTGCTTAAAGCTTGGCTCAGAGAAGTGCATGATAAGATACACATACAGGCATACAGACAAAATAAAACGATGTGGTAAAGATCGAAACTGGGTTCAAAGGAATGATGGACTAGAAAAAGCCGTATTGTTTGCATCACATAATGCCTAACATTCAAACGTTTCTATACGAAGCGTTCCACTTTTGAGGCAGCATAGTTTCAATTTCCGCCACTGACATGGCTATTTTCTCGTATTGTATAACGGGCCAATCGTACGACTCCTTTTTGGCTTTTCGCACCGTTTTTGTGTTGCGTTTTTGTAGTGCTCTTCACATAAACAATGTCGCTATCGCCATCCTAGCTCCCTGCAGATCATTAAATGGTGCAATTACCAAACTGACTGCTGAAGTAGCGTTAACTGATCCAGCGATTAGTGAATGATCCACCGTGAATAAGGTTCAAAGAATAAACTGCCTGCGTGCAACCTTATGACTGACCATTGCACTAAATACACTTTCATGAGAGCCTACCGCAAAGTACATCCTGTGAGCCTCTTCCCTTATTTGATAAATATAATTAAAAGGCCATTAAGCTGACAGTCCCTCGCACTTGGATTGTTTAGTGCTTTTAGTTTAATGAGAAGATGCGCCAATGAATTGAATTATATGCTTTAATTTGTAACATTTCAGCTTCCCACAATTCAACATTTCTTTTCTAAAGCAATGCTGCTTGCTGTTTTCTTTTCCACTCACATTATTCAAGTGCGCATAGAACCACTTTCGAATGCAGATAACTATTATTTGCGATGTGCGCCAAAGAAGCAATTATTCCCTTTCTAGTAAGCACAGCAAGATTGACGTAATATGCAGCATTGTTTAATCGAACTTTGAATTTCCTTACACACGATGATTGAGCTCTTCCGTTTGTTCCAAAGATATATTTTCATATAGATGCAGTCACCATCAGATGCAAACATAAAGCAGCTTGTCTCTGAAAGCATGCTGTACTATAGAGCCAGCTTGAAAGTTCTATTTGGACACTTACAAGGAAAGCATACTTAGTGACCCTGGTCATTCATAATGATTTGTATATCAAAAAATGCGCCTTTTAATGCTGGTTCGAAAACTGTTTTCGATATCTGCGAAACGACAACCTGGATGGAGTTATAATTATTTTTTCAGAATAATATGTATTACTATTAAAGGTCAAAATCACCAACAAAAAGTTTTCTTTCCTTTTCAGATGCTGAATATGATTTAGATAGGTATGATGACAGTAATCCTTTTGGAATTCTTTTCAATAGCTTCAAACGGTAACCCAAAACAAATGATACGGTTTACGCTTATGGTTTTAACTACCCATAAGTACGCAGGTTTTCTACGAGAAGAAGTTCATAACTTCTTTCACAAGATCGTTTCGCAGATATCGAGGCACAGATTAGGAATTAGCGCTTCGAGTTGCATCTTACGGCCTATATCGCAATCCAAATGACTACGGTCACCGAGTATCTTTTCCTTGTTAGTATGCATGACAAACGACGATACAGCGTTATGAATAGATAGCACAGCAACAACCACTTACTGTTAGGCTCTTAAAATCCAGTCTTCTCATCTTGGCTAAAGTCAGAAATTTGTGATTTGCTAATCGAGTCTTTCAAGATTTCATGTAAGAATCTGAAAGCACAGCTAGAGTATCTGAAAATGGTATCGCATGGCCTAAAACTTGTTTTTCATTTTCGAACTTACTCTGTAATAAGTTATGCACTTCTTATTCTAAATGGACATTAGGACACCATTCGACAAAGCAAAGCAAGCTCTATAAGATGGCGTTTATGCTTTTGCACCAGCTTTGATCCAACTCAAGTTTGAAACCAAAATTTAAGAAGCTTCGGTTGCTCAGAAAATTGAAAATTTTTATATATTCGTTCAAAAAGGGTCCTGCGGATCTCTCACTCGCTCACCATATACATTTCACATCAAACACTCATATGTGCTGTGCCTGCAATTTTTATTAGCTAGAAACCAAGAAAACGAAAATTTCATGTTTTACCAAGTAATGCAGTGCTGTTCTTACACTAACAGTCGCATATTACGAGTTCTCAGAAATATAATGTTCAGCTCTCTATAGGCTATAGTTTCCGAAAAATATCGAGTTTAGCTTTCCTCACTCGGATTTTTCACGCTTAACTCAAGATTTCTCAGAAACCAAAGCTTATAAAGAGCTAAAAATTTACGTTTTACGTTTGAAGATTTGTAGTTCACAACCGTCAATGTAACAACAGCGTAGCTTTACTTTGGTGAAAACATCTTGGTTTCCAGCTAATGAAAAATTCAAAAACAGCACACAATGCTTGATGTGGAATGTATATGGTGAGCGAGTGAGAGATTCGCAGGACTTTTTTGGACGAAGATATAATAAAATTTTCAATTTTTTTGGGCATCCGAAGCTTTTTAGATTTTGATTTCAGGCTTGAGGCGGATCAAAGCTGGTGCAAAAGCATAAACGCCATCTTTAGAGATTGCTTTGCTCTGTCGAATGGTATCCTAATGTCTATTTTAGAATAGGAAGTGCATGACTTATCACAGCGAAAACTCAATCTGAAAAAAGTTATGGGACAACCTAATAGCTTCTTACAAATCGAAAATTCTGAAGATTACAATTATGAACATATAGATATAATTTCGTTTTGCAGTTTTTCCCGTTATTCGACCCAATATGAAAATCTGCTGAATAATGATAAGCAGACAGTTTGGAAACTATTCAACACGGCTTTTCATATCCTTCCAGGGTTCATATTTGCGGGCCATTTTCCTTTATATTATAATTACCAAAATGATCGTAAGTAATTTGAGCCTATGGCTTCTATCATAAAGTTTGTTAATACGTTGGACAGTGTCGCGCAGTGGTGCGCGAGACCCTGAATATCAGTTCTAATGTGCACAATGGTTCACAATTTGTGTTCACGTAATCAAATTAGGCTCAGAAGTTTTCATATTGGCCCCGCCCCTCTTTTGGCAAGCTCCGCCCACTCCATTTGCCTTTGCAAGAGACTTTTTGTGCACAAAACGCAGAGAAGAGGTCGCATACGAGTCCTGGAGCTTCAAGCAGTTATGATCTTGATCCCTGTCAGAAGGGGGCGGAGCTAAGGTCAAAGCCTCTCTGCCCTTCAGTGGCAAACCCCGCCCACTTTACAAAAATGTTGGAATTTGCACGAATTGTAGTTTTCAAGCAATTTCTAGCATTTTTAAGGAAGCGGAGCTTCTCACAAAGGACGGAACTTCCTTGCCCACTATATGTATTCATGTTTCACGCATAAATGCATGCATATCTACAAACAGCCAGGCGTAAAAGTGCACTGAAACATCTTGTCCCACAGGGACAGACTTAAAAAATGACTCGTCGTCAACGTCTTGAATAACCAAAATTTTCATTGTAAACTTCTGGAAGAATTTGGATAACAATTGGACAACGTAAATTAATATAATGTAATAAGATTTTTTTTTGCTTTTAGCTGGATTTTCAAGATGCTCAAAAAATTTCTATGTTATTTAACTCTTCCTTATCCGCTAAAGCCAAAGCTCGCAGAAAATTAGACGAACAGTTTGAGTGTTACTTCTTCTGCTTCTCCCGCTTTTTCTCATACGTTTTTCTCTTTAATATCTTGAAACTTTGCGAATAAAATCATCACAAATGTAGATTTTTGGACGCATTAATGAGAGTACCTGGAATGCGAAAACTGACATTTCAAGCATGAGCGCTCAGTTTGTAAGACTACTGTTGAACCAAAACAATCTTCAAGAGTCAAAATTCCGAAAGCTATGATTGTATAAGGCGGTTATTTACACACGACTTTGCAATGAAGACTTTCGCAAAATACTTATCAAAATTACAGAAAAGATACTGAGGATGCTCAAACACTTTACTGTCGCACTTTATTCATTGTATTCAAATGTTTCCAGACTTCCAAAACTTCAAAACAAAATTTTAAACAGCTGCTCTTGGACGCGGTAAAAACCACAAACTCGAAATTTTGGCAATTTTCACTTCAAGAATATGACTGCTAATACAAGAAATACTGCGTCGAATAGTTTTTGATGCGTTCCGAGTAAATTCATACAGACCATTCTATTCAACGGAATTGGCGACCGGAAGGCGGGCTTTAAAGCCTAATCAAGGCTAGGGGATGATCAGAGAGCACGCTGGCAAGAGATTTTTTGACGATCGAACACTGTGCACATTTTTTGAGTCATCCTGTATTTCTTGACACAGTGACACATATTTGGCGGGTGCGAGCGGTCGCCTTTCACCCGCCAATTCTGTTGAATTAAAGAAATACAGGATGACTCAAAAAATGTGCACACTGTTCGATCGTCAAAAAATCTCTTGCTTTATAGCCCTCACCGATTTTTACGTAGTATTCTGTAAAGCCAGCTTTCCAGATTTAGTTCGATATGTTAGAAACTTTTAGCATAAAGAGCTATTGTGTAGGTAATCGATAGTAAGAAGATATATTTCAAAAATTCTGGAAAAATGTGTAGCAGAGTCTTTAAGCATCTCGATTTTACCACACCGCAATGTCAAAGTCAGCGCCCCAATTACCCTGATACAATAGTTCTTGACTTGTTCGGGTTGAGGCAAATTATGGCTCCCTATGGGTTGACACCTTTCTCGAATTTCCTACCGCAATTTTACAGTAATGAAGGCGATGGTGACCCACTACATACAGATCTAAGCTAAACCCAGCCCGAAAAGATCGTATCTGAAGTTTTGCGAAAGAAAACAAGCAAGAGAGTTATTAACGACCAATCACGTGTGCACGTGTCCTTGTAACATCTTGTGTAATGTAAACAATATTATTATGAACATGGGAGGGCGTGCAAGATTCTCCAAAGGCTCGCCGCTTCTTCTCCAGGCGCATCCTTGGGAAGCAGTAATCCCTTTGCGCCTACCTCGCGCTTATGTCGCACTTATCTCGCACCTTCTTGCGTTGCCCTCCGTATAGTTACCTTGTTTTTCCTGGCATCAATTAGAAAGGTCACTGCTCAAACGAGGATTTCTAATGATAACAAAAAATGAAGATGTGAAACTCTCAATAATCAACAAGTAGAAGTGAATTACTCAGTCTCCTTAGTCGACAAGGATTAGAAAGGTCATTGTTTTTGTAGTAGGAGGTGACCGCATTAGCGAATTGTCGGTAACAAACAAAAAGTATGAAAAAAGCTGACTGATGGGCAAATATCAGGTTGGTCCGAAATTTCTGTCCCACCATCTTCAAAAAATCATAACTTCCTCCTAACATGAGGTTTCTGCATGGCTGAAACCTTTTTAGAAAAAGCAATTCATGCACTTGTCGCAAGTTCAAATTTATCTTTGTGCCGTACAGGTTTGAGAAGTGGTCTTTATTTCTTCCAATCACGGCCCTACATTTCGACGCCTTTCGTCTTCCTCAGAGGCCTGAATGGTTCTAAGTGTCATCCGTAATTCCAGACCACCAAGCGTTTCCTCCAACTCTGCCAGTTTTCGACCTTCTCACAATCTCGCTACCAAATAAAATGTCAGTGTAGAGGACATACCGGAAGACCACTGCAACTCGAGTAGTCTGCACCGGAAATAGGCAGTCGCGGCAGACGAGTGAATCATACTGTAGATGCACCAAGATGGTCTACAGTTGTAGATCACATAATGATACGAACGGGAGCAAGTCACTAGTTATTGATTAACACTCGTTCTTATTGTTCATCTCAGGATTCTTGGTAGTAATCCAGAATGCTTCCAAAGCTTTTCTAGCCGAGGTCTCTGTTTCATACGCAAGAATCTTGCACTTGACATTGAAGTCTTCTCCACCGTGCTGCGCGTCTCTATGCTTGCCGAGCGCCGAGCTCAAATTTGTGCGCCATTTATCTGCCAAGTGTTCTTTCATGCGAATACCCAAAACTCTACCCGTCTCTCCTGTGTATATTGCTTTGCAGTCAAGGCATTCATTTGATAAATGACTCCCACTTTTGCACAGTAAAAAAGGGGGGGGGGCCCGGACTATGCAAAAGTGGGAGTCGTTTATCAAATCGAATGCCTTGACTGCAAAGCAATATACGTAGGAGAGACGGGTAGAGTTTTGGGTATTCTCATGAAAGTACACTTGGCCGATAAAAAGCAGCGGTGGAGAAGACTTCAACGTCAAGTGCAAGATTCTTGCGTATGAAACAGAGATCTCGGCTAGAGAAGCTTTGGAAGCATTCTGGATTAACCAAGAATCCTGAGATGAACAATAAGAACGAGTGTTTATCAATAACTAGTGAATTCCTCCCGTTCGTATCATTATGTGATCTATAACTGTAGACCATCTTGGTGTATCTACAGTATGATTCACTCGTCTGCTGCGACTGCCTATTTCCGGTGCAGACTACTCGAGTTGCAGTGGTCTTCCGGTATGTCCTCTACACTGACATTTTATTTGATAGCGAGATTGTGAGAAGGTCGAAAACTAGCAGAGTTGGAGGAAACGCTTGATGGTCTGGACGGATGACACTTAGAACCATTCAGGCCTCTGAGGAAGACGAAAGGCGTCGAAACGTAAGGCCGTGATTGGAAGAAATAAAGACCACTTCTCAAACCTGTACGGCACAAAAAAAATTTGAACTTACGACGCATGCCCA
The DNA here is from genome assembly GCA_958299035.1 of Cylicocyclus nassatus. NCBI lineage: Eukaryota > Metazoa > Nematoda > Chromadorea > Rhabditida > Strongylidae > Cylicocyclus > Cylicocyclus nassatus. Next base: position 33,077,141 of record CATQJL010000316.1, read on the forward strand.
GGTTTCATGAAAACGGGACTTGGAAGCCAATTCATGCACCTTCTAAAACTACCCTGGCTGCTATCTACTAAGCTCTGAATGCAGAGATAAAATTGGGGAAAAGAAGCCACTTCAAGTTCGGAATTTTTAAGCATGCCCGTTAATCCAAAACTGTGCCATAAAATCCAAAAAAGCCACTATCCTAAACTTTCTGCTGTTACTTTGAAAGCTATGATTTTTTGATGTCAAAAAATCAATTTTTTAAGAAACTGATTTTTTAACATTTTTTCTCGAAAATTATAACCTTTCTAAGAAGGGCTGGATTGACGCGAGTTTTGCTCATATAGAAAGAGGAGATCAGAAAACCTAGGATAATGGTTGTTTTGGATTTTATGGCATGGTTTTGGATTTTTTGAAGGGCCTGCCTAAAAATTTCGAACTTGAAGTAATTTCCTTTTTCCAATTTTATCTCTGCATCGCGAGCTTAGTAGACAGAGGTGCGATAGTCGGAGCCGATTCTCCGCCTACCTTCACTTTTGAGCTGGTACGGGGTGACTACCTTCACTTTTGGGTTTGAAAATTTTTTTTGCTAAAGCCCAAAAGAAGGAAAATAAGCAAAAGGAGTGTAAAAGAAAGTATTAAGAGCATATATCTATGTAGTAGGTCGATCCAGGCAGCAACCGCCGAGAACCAGAATTTCGAATGATAAAATAATGAAAAATCGTGAAAAATCATTCCACTGTTACAAATCTGCTGGCTGAAGACCTCCGCAGTTGCGACTTCATAGATTTTGTAGGGTGAGGCTTGCGCTATCAGAATATGTCTAAGCTGTACCGATCCATTCAAACATCGCCGAGATCCAGGCTCTTAATAAAGCAGGTAAAAAACCGTTTTTCAGCTCATAACTTCTTCAGAATTGCATAATTCATGTTGCGACTTCATAGCTTGGATTCTCCTTATCAAGAGCTTTCAAATGATATATAATATGTGGGGGATTCACGCCTACCACGGCATATGCCTGGGGTGGAGTACCTCTCTTCACTAATTCTCCCGCCAATTCATTGAAATGGGCGGGGTGGAGAATTAGTGAAGAGGAGTACTCCACCCCGGGTTAGAGCCGCAAGAAACATTGAATCCCCACATATCATACATCATCTGAAAGCTCTTGAAGAGGAGAATCCAACCTATGAAGTCGCAACATGATTCATGCAGTTCTGAAGAAGTTATGAGCTGAAAAACGGTTTTTTACCTGCTTTTTTAAGAGTCTGTATCTCGGCGATGTTTCAATGGATCGGTACAGCTAAGAAACATTCTGATAGGGCAAACCTCACCTACAAACAAAACCTATGAAGTCGCAACATCACAAACCTTCAAATTCCGGATTTATGAGAGTTTAAATGTCAGAAAGTCGTTAAGCAACCTAAAATTGAGAAGATTTTTAAGGTTTTTCAAAATTCTCGTTCTCGACGGCCACTCCTCAAATCAAACTGATTTTTTCACTATCTGGTAGAACAACACTCACGCTTGAAAACCTATGAGGTCGCAACTGCGAAGATCTTCAGCCAGCAGATTTGTAACAGTGGAATTATTTTTCACGATTTTGCATTATTTCATCATTCGAAATTCTGGTTCTCGGCGGCTACTGCCTGGATCGACTTACTTTCTTCGCAGTACGTCATAACAAAATGCACTTGATGAAACACACAAAGTCTAGCTGGGTTTTACTTACAAATAGACTTTTTGATTAACACATTCACTTTTTTTATTTTTATGCCGCTGTAGTCATCGTATTTGTGGCCCTAAAGAGGGTCGTTAGGTCACAGTTGTTGGCCCTAGGGGGCCGTTAGGTGAGAGTTCTTCAGTTATTCGAAGTCCCCTCTCCCCCTTCCCCCCCCCCCCTCCCCCAGTCGACGTGTTTGGGAGGTGAGTGTCCTGCACTACCACCTTCACTTTTGGCCGGCCAGTGGTAACTGGAACACCTTCACTTTTTGGAGCCGAGCTCCACCTATCGCACCTCTGTTAGTAGATAGCAGCCAAGAGAGTTTTAGAGAGTGCATGAATTGCTCTTTTCAACAAGGTTTTAGCCATGCAGAAACATCTTGATAGGAGGAAGTTATGATTTTTTGAAAATGGTGGGACAGAACTTTCGGACCAACTTGATATAATACATTTCGCTATGCTACTGAGATGTGATAAAAAAAGAAGCAAGCAACGTTCACGTTTTCTTATCAGCGGGAGCCAAGTCGTGAGCATATTTTCGGAGATATATAACTTTGAAAACACATTGTATGTCATTTTTGGCAGATCATTGGGTCCTCTGTACCTAAATTTTTGTCTTTATGGGAATTGACGCTCCAAACAAGTGTGTAATTTAGCAGGACCGGTACCATTAGCAAATAATTTTTTAATTGATTTCTCTTTTAGATGCCATGTTCCTGCGAAACTTCCTTTAGGGAAAAGCTTCGTTATGCATTCTGAGCTGCATATAAATTCTACAATAGGATGCAGACTCAATCGAAACACTTGTTAAGCATCGTATTATTATTATTATTGGTACTTTTCCGTTATCCGGACCCATTTTTTCAAAAGCCTCTCATATTATACATTCTTCAGTGTAAGAATAATTTTCCTTAGATTCTACGAGGACTGCCTCCTTGCCACGTGTCACAAAAAATTGACACGTTTTGGTCCATTTTGACATGTTTTTTTCGAAATCATTTCCGGTGAGATGAAAGAGAATTTGTGATCATTTTAAAGCTGTTAAACTGTTGTACATGAGCGCAAAACAATCACGAACTTCTGCTAAAACATATTGCTTGCTTTCAGCAGTGATTCAAAAGTGTATTTCTTTTCAAACCCTTTTCGCCATGCGAATTTAGCCGAAAAGGCTATGAGCGATAGCATGAGGTATTAGGTTGTCCGGAAATTAATGCAGGTTTCGAATTCAACCGCAATAAGTCATACACTTCTCATTTCTAAGTAGGGTGCAATACATCATTCGATAGAGCAAAGCAAGCTCTACAAGACGGCAGTCTTGATTTTGCAACAGCTTTGATACACCACGAGTTTCGAGCCAAAAACTAAAAAGATTCAACTACTCAAAAAATCGAGAAAAATCGTAACTCAGTTCATAAAAATCCTACAAAAATTCTAACTCGCTCACGTAAACACTTTCCACATAAGACGTATATGTACGCCGTTGCCGTATTTTTTTCTCGGTTAGAAACCAAGAAAACGAAGATTTTCGTGTCTCTGCCAAAGTGATCCTGTGCCGTTCCCACATAAGTAGTTGTATACTACTTTACCTGTAGAAGTACAAACGTAAATTTCTAGCTCTCTACAAGCTTTAGTTTTCGAGAAATATCGAATACACTTTTCCTAGTCATGTGGTTCAAGCTAAAATTCAAATTTCTCGAGAACTGAAGCTTGTAGAGAGCTGGAAATTTACGTTTGTACTTCTACAGGTAAAGTAGTATACAACTACTTATGTGGGAACGGCACAGGATCACTTTGGCAGAAACATGAAAATCTTCGTTTTCTTGGTTTTTAACCGAGAAAAAAATACGGAAACGGCGTACATAGATGTCTTATGTGGATAGTGTTTACGTGAGCAAATTAGAATTTTTGTAGGATTTTTATGAACTGAGTTACGATTTTTCTCAATTTTTTGAGTAGTTGAATCTTTTTAGTTTTTGGCTCGAAACTCGTGGTGGATTAGTGCTGTTGCAAAATCAAGACTGCCATCTTGTAGAGCTTGCTTTGCTCTATCGAATGATGTATTGCAACCTACTTAGAAATGAGAAGTGTATGACTTATTGCGGTTGGAATTCAAAACCTGCATCAATTTCCGGACAACCTAATACATTGCGGCTGCTTATTTTGCCTCTTAAATGACGGAATCCTAGCGCACTTCTGAATCCTGAGCAAGTCTAATCTGTTCATCGATGACAGTATGTCATTGTTATTGTGAAAATGCTCACTTTCAAACTGTTTGATCGAAATGAGGTCAAAATCAACTAAAAAACAGATTGAATTTACATCGCTAGGTAGGGTAAGACAAACTCTTGGTAGAATCTGTTGAACATGTATATGACATGTCAAATTTTTTTGACACGTGGCAGAAGGTTGACACTCCTCCCTGTGAAGCTGAGACAAAATATGGTACAAGGATAGAAGCAATATCCTTCTTTGAAAAAATGGGTCCGGATAACGGAAAAGTACCTTATTATTATTATTAGCATCGTATTATTATTATTTATTATTATTATTCATTTATTATTATTATTATTAGCATCGTATTATTATTATTTATTATCATTCATTTATTATTATTGTTATTATTAGCATCGTATTATTATTATTTATTATTATTATTCATTTATTATTATTATTATTAGCATCGTATTATTATTATTTATTATTATTATTCATTTATTATTATTATTGTTGTGTTAATGTCTGATCAGTTGTTTCCTCGTATGATCTGCCCTCGCTGAGGCGCCTGCAGCCTCATTGCGCGGGAAATGAGCGCTATAAAAGGCGCTCGCTGTTAGCCATTGTCAGTTCGTTCGTTCGTTCACTCATCTGCCTCATATTCTATTATTCTCTATTATTTCTTTAATAAATATATTTCCTTCTGTGCCTGCCTCAGGACGAAGAGTCGACGTGTCCGACGTGGAGGACACAACAGTGGCGATCAGGATAGCGGCTACTAGCGAAGAAGTAGCCGTAACGAAGAAACACGCGCCAGGAAGAAGTCGACGAAGAAGCTGAGAAGAGCTTAACGAAGTGATCGATCGACATGGCGAAAGTGGACGTCCAGGAGATGATGATGGTCTTCAAGGAGATGATCAAAGAAGAAAGGAAGGAGATGATGGAGATGTTCCTGAAGCACATCGGAGGTACGAACCAGAACAGTTCGACGGAGATTCCGAACATGATGTCCGCACTAAGCAATCGGATCGAAAAGTTTAACTTCGACCCAGAAGCGGATGAATGTTTCAGCAAATGGTACGCACGCTACAAGGAAGTCTTCGTCGAAGATGCGAAGCAGCTCACAGAGAGTGCCAGGGTGAGGCTGCTCTGCGAAAAATTGGACAAGGACAGTTTCGAAAAATACCAGAGGCATGTGTTACCAAAGGAGGTAACCTCGATTAATTTCGAAGAAACCGTCGAAACATTGAAGCAGCTGTTCGACGTGAAGATTTCGGAATTCACTATGCGGTACCAGTGTCTAAAACTGGAGAAGGCAGATTCCGAAGATTACCTCCTGTACACCGGTCGAGTGAACGAACTGTGCGAAAAAGCGAAGATCCATGACTTGGACAGCGATGGCATAAAATGCTTACTGTGGATTTTTGGGCTGAAGAGCCAAAAAGAAGCCGAAATCAGGCAACGACTCATAGCCGTACTGGACAAGCAGTACAAGGCCGGACGAAAAATGTCGCTGCAGGAGTTGTATTTGGAGTGCGAAAACTTCCTTGGTCTCAAGAAGGATAGCGAGACTGTGGCTGGTTGCACGAAAATTGTCGAAGCAACAAGCAAGGAAGAACCCAAGAAGCTGGAATGCTGGAACTGTGGTAAAGCTCACTTTGCCAGGGAATGCAAAGCGAAGCTGTGGTATTGCAAGAAGTGCAAGAAGACAGGCCACAAGGAGAAGTATTGCGAACAAGTGGCGGACAGAAAAGCACTTGTTCAGCAAGATTCAAAACGAAGAATCCACAGAAGCAGCGACACCAGTAAGAACAGAAGTTGGACGAAACCGAAACGTCATGTGCACAGCGTAGCGAAGATTGCAAATGCGATGGTGGATGTCAACTCGACACGAATGTATATCGAAGCAAAAGTGAATAGTCATCCAGTTAGTTTCCTGCTGGACACAGGATCAGATATCACCTTGCTAAACGAAGCGGTTTGGAGAAGCATGGGCACTCCACAGTTGGAAAAAACAAGCGTGATCGTCAAGAATGCTAGTGGAGGCTCCATGAAAGTCCATGGAAAGCTATGGTGCGAGTACGAAATCAAAGGATCCAGAAGCGAAGGCTACGCATACGTGACGCCCCACAACTCACTGCTAGGATTAGAGTGGATCCAGAAGAACGAAGATATGTCCTATCACTTAAGCAGAATGGTTGCCGAAGTGAAAGCAGAGCAAACCAGCGACATCGCTACGAAGCTAAAGAAAACCTACCCAGAAGTCTGCGAAGAAGGTCTAGGACTCTGCACAAAGGAGAAAGCGCACTTGAGAGTTGACAAAAACGTTCGTCCAGTATTCAAGGCTTGTAGGCCTGTCCCCCATGCTGCGCTCGAAGCCGTCGAAAGGGAGTTGGATAGACTACTGGAACTAAAGGTCATAAGTCCAGTGACGCACAGTGAATGGGCAGCTCCGATCGTATGCGTCAGGAAGGCGAATGGAAAGTTGAGAGTGTGTGCTGACTTCTCAACTGGACTCAACAAAGCGCTGGAGTCGTATGATTACCCGTTGCCATTGCCGGAGGATATATTCGCATCCCTCAATGGAGGCACGGTGTTTTCGCAGATAGATTTGTCGGACGCCTACCTGCAGATCGAGTTGTCAGAAGAAGCGAAGAAAATGGTTGTGATAAACACGCATAGAGGATTGTACCAGTACAATAGACTGCCTTTTGGAATCAAGACGGCACCAGGGATCTTCCAGCAAATCATGAACAAGATGGTGAGCGGATTGCGAGGGGTAGCAACCTACTTAGACGACATCTTGGTCTGTGGAAGAACCGAAGAGGAACACATGGAGAACTTATTAGCTGTGTTTGCAAGAATCGACGAATATGGATTCAAAATTCGTCTAGAGAAGTGTTCTTTCGGTAAGCCAGAGATACGATATCTTGGCTTCATAGTGGATCGAAATGGTAGAAGACCGAACTTAGCGAAGATCGAAGCGATCAAGAATATGGATGAGCCGAAGAATGTTAGTCAATTGAGGGCTTTTCTTGGCATGATAACGTACTATGCGGCGTTTATGCCAAGGATCAAGGATCTTCGTGGACCTTTGGATGCGATGCTGAAGAAGGATTCGAAGTGGGAATGGACTCGAATTCACCAAGAAGCGTTCGAAAAGCTCAAGGAAGCTTTGTCAAGTGAGCTGAACCTTGCTCACTATGATCCGAAGCAGAAGATCGTTGTCACAGCGGACGCCAGCGACTATGGCATCGGCTGTGTGATATCGCATAGGTATGCCGATGGATCCGAAAAGCCAATCGCGCATGCATCGAGATCTCTCACGAAAGCAGAGAAGAATTATTCGCAAATCGAAAAGGAAGCATTGGGAATTGTCTTTGCTGTCAAGAAATTTCACAAGTACATATTTGGACGAAAGTTTCTATTGTTGACGGACCATCAACCTTTGCTAGCCATCTTCGGTGACAAGAAAGGAGTTCCAGTCTACTCCGCTAACCGACTCATGAGATGGGCTACAATACTGCTTGGATATGACTTTGACATAGAGTATGTCAAGACTACGAAGTTTGGACAAGCAGACGGCTTGTCACGGTTGATGAAGAAGAATCAGAATCTCGAAGAAGATGTCGTGATAGCTGCTGTTGAGAACGACGTTGACTATATGCTGAAGAGCTGCATAAGGAAACTGCCAGTAACGGTATCTGATGTACAAACTTGGACGAAGAAAGATCCAGTACTTAGAAGAGTACTCACTTACGTGCAGAAAGGAAAGTGGCCAGAAGTAAATGGAGAAGTGGCACATTTTCGAAATCGAAGAGAGACATTGTCAATTGTGGAGCAGTGTCTGATGTCAGCCGAAAGGGTAGTGATACCCAAGGAGCTTCGAAGAAATGTTCTGAAGGAACTGCATATTGGTCATCCAGGGATTGTAAGGATGAAGAAATTGGCTCGAAGTTACGTTTACTGGCCGAATATCGACAAAGATTGCGAAGACTTGGTACGAAGATGTACGAAATGTCAGGAGTTAGCCAAAAATCCGACGAAGGTACCATTAGAAGCATGGCCATCCGCGACTCGAGTGTGGCAGAGGATACACATCGACTTCGCTGGACCTATGCAAGGAGTCTTCTACTTGGTCGTGGTAGATGCGTACAGCAAATGGCCTGAAATGATCGAGATGAGCAATATCTCGGCTTCGAAGACGGTGAAGGCTTTGAAGAATTTGTTTGCGAGATATGGATTACCGCAAACAATAGTGAGCGACAATGGTACCCAGTTTACATCGGATTTATTCAAGAAAATGTGCGACGAAGGTGGAATTACCCACATAAGGACTGCTCCATACCACCCTCAATCGAATGGACAGGCAGAGCGTTTCGTTGATACGCTGAAACGCGGAATCAAGAAACTAGAGGGGGAGGAGAGGCCAACAGAAGAGACTCTAAATGTGGTGTTACAAGCGTATAGGACAACACCAAATACGAACTTAGACGACAAGACGCCAGCGGAATTGTTCCTAGGCAGAAACTTGCGCACAAGGTTAAGTCTGCTACTACCGATGTCCGAAGATGCAGAAGATCCTCTCGCGCAAAGAAGACGGGAACGCATGAAAGATCAATTCGACAAGAAACATGGAGCATGTCGAAAGGAATTCGAAGTTGGTGACCTGGTATACGCCAAGCAATGGAAGCCACCCCACTTCCATTGGATGAAAGGAACGGTGATGAGACGTATTGGACGTGTCAATTATGAAGTTATGGTTGGCGACGAGGTGTGCAAGAAGCATGCAAATCAGCTACGGCATCGAAGCGATAGCGAACAGCTCGCCGTTCGACAACAACTTCATCAACAGTCCGAAGCCTTGAAGATACTCCTAGATGTCTTGACAGAAGACGACACTCTACGGAGGAATAGCAGTGCAGCCGACGACAATCCCGAGCAAGCGATCGTGAGCGATGTGCCAGCACCCGTGGATTCAACGACATCGACGTCGACGTCAAGCCACGAGACCTCCTGGCCACCGCCAACGCTTCGGAGATCGAGCAGAACGAGAAGACCGGTACAACGGTTCCAACCTAGTCCATAGTATGTTATCGTATGTTTGTTTTATTAATTTTGTAGTTGCTTAAATGATAGTGATATCTATGTATAATCGATTTTTAGCTGTTCATATTTGTAGTTCATGCTTTTGTCGTAGGCTAGTTCTGTTGTAACTACCCTACTGGGGGAGGTGTTGTGTTAATGTCTGATCAGTTGTTTCCTCGTATGATCTGCCCTCGCTGAGGCGCCTGCAGCCTCATTGCGCGGGAAATGAGCGCTATAAAAGGCGCTCGCTGTTAGCCATTGTCAGTTCGTTCGTTCGTTCACTCATCTGCCTCATATTCTATTATTCTCTATTATTTCTTTAATAAATATATTTCCTTCTGTGCCTGCCTCAGGACGAAGAGTCGACGTGTCCGACGTGGAGGACACAACAATTATTATTATTATTATTATTATTATTATTATTATTATTATTATTATTATTATTATTATTATTATTATTATTATTATTATTATTATTATTATTATTATTATTAATTATTATTATTATTATTATTATTATTATTATTATTATTATTATTATTATTAGCATCGTATACATCTAAATTGACGTCATCTGTACGTATTCGAGTGTTTTCCGGCCATGCTGTCGTCTTCATGCCTTTTCTTCCCGGACTAGATTTAATTGATAAAGACGAAAAAGTTCATAAATATCTTTGGAGAAACGCACGCTCCACAGATATAAAAGTCAGCGCTATTTGACTAAATGACTTCTCAGGCAAGAGGTGTTTTTATTGTCAGTTTATCTTTATTATTTTACAAGCTCCAACGGATTTTTCTTTTTTTATTATTGAAAAATCACGTTCAAGCAGTGAGCTTTCTAATTGGTAGGAGAAACGAGGCGATTGTCCGGAGGGCAACTATCGCAGGAATGTGCGAGACGAGTGCGATATAAGTGCGAGGTAGTCGCGAGGAGATTACTGCCTTCCGAGGGAGCGACTGGAGAAGAAGCGGCAGGCCTTTGGAAAATCCTGATACACCGCCATGAACATGTATACATAGTACTGGAGTGGTAATGGACAGTCTGGAAACTTTGAAATATTATGGTAAAAAAACTTAAACATTGGATGAATAACAGCTACATGGAATGTGTTTTATGACATTTCTTAGCAGTTGTCGCACAAGATTTTACAAATTTAAGGGTCATTAGATCGAAGTTGTGTCGTTTTCAGACAAGAGCCTAGCACGAGTCCGCTTCTAGGCTTTTTGAAAACGAAGTCACTATAGAGCATGTCAATCGTGTGATAACCTGTCAAAAAAGCTTGCGTTTGACTAAATGGCGCTTATCCTTGGTGCTAGGCCCCGACTCCGCAAAATGATATCCCCTTTGCTTTTTGCTCCCAAACAAAGTCCAGCCTGCTTCTAGACGATCTGTGCCGGGCCCTGTTCCAGACCTATCTCAAAACCACTCAGAAGTAATAATAGACATATGTTTTAAACACCGTAAGATGAATTCTCCTTTTTCTAGCAGTAATGTTTCTGTTCAGACTCCCAGACTGTGCAAATAATAGTTGAAATTTTACTAGGTTTTTTTTACTTACCCTGAGTTTGACTTTTTTGAAAATTTCATTCCAACCTATAACATGAGCTTCGCTCATTGTTGGATGACGTAAGCAAATGCAATACGAGCCCCAAATCAAGTAAAACATAAAACTTTGAGCAACTAGGACGTCATTCAATGCAGCTTCTCCTTCGCTTTCTAATGGACATTTTTTCTGTCTGAATTCTGAAGGTTTCGAATATGAGTTCATCATCAAACTGTTTTTTATACCCTTAAGCTATATCTTGAAATGTCAAAATCTGATATTAGAGCGATGAAGCTCATTCGCTTTGTAAAATTGACGTTCAGTTATAATCAATTGTTGAATGTTTTAAATGTCGAAAATTTATTGTTAAAGCTTTTGTGATTTACGAATTTGCAAAACTAAGTACTTCTGAATTATACCGAAGAATACTGGAAAGCAACATGGAGGTGCTCAAGTATTTCGGAGTAATGCACTTTGCAAAATCTATCTAACCATTACTTTAAAGGCAGTCTCCCGGCAGATTTTGCATTTCCATCTCTTTGCATGCTTTGGGCCTTTTCGACCCGTGGACTCCGAATATGAGCTTCAAAACGGGTGAAAAAACCTTTTTCGGGGAGTTTACCCAATTTCCAAAAGTCAGCTTGGACGAGAATTTCAATGGAAAGTTGGGAAGCCCTGGCACGCAGTCCCTGCTGCCTGTAATTTTTGCTTTGGATAACATGCAAAATGTGAGAGAGCGGTTGTGGGGTCTCGCGCCGAACGGTAAGCGAAGTCGTCCAGCGCGCGCCAACTGGGGTTGCGTGCGCCAGTTCAAGGGCAATCTTTCCGGCCCATGGGGAACACCAACCAGCTGGACTGCGCCCTGGAGGTCAGTGGGATGACCAGGAAGCCCACCACGGCAATATCCCACAGGGCGCGAATCTGCCGGGACACTGCCTTTAACTTGAAATGGAAATTTCTAAGAATAGGCAATATCAGGTTAAGTAAAAATTATAGGTTAGAAACTCTGATTTTGAGCGACCAGCAAAGGTGTGCATCGGGGACATTGTTTAGAAAAAACGTATATCGTTATTCTGAATGAATCAAGCATAGGTACGGGGCTTACCAACCGCAATGTCTGGTGCATCTCTGCTCCCGCGCGGATTTCTCAGAACATGCTCTCTGAGCATTTTCCTAAAGCGAGCGTGGGAAAGGCGGAGCCTCAATCGACTAAAAGTGATTAGAGACCATGCTTTCAGAACAGGCGCAGAGTCCAGCGCGAGAGGGAAATGCTAGTGCTTTCGACACTTCAGCTGATAATCCCTGTATAAGAACTCTCGGATCGAACTAATATGTACATTCGAGACGACTCAAAATTTTGAATATTCAAACTGAATTTGGTAAACAGTTACAACAGAATTACACTCAAGTTTTATCCTTTTTCGCATTTTCGGATACTCTGACATGCGTTAAAGCTTAATCAACTCCCATTTCTCTTTAATGGTGCACTAACCAAGATCAACAGAAGGCTGTTAGAGTTGATTCCGCTTATCAGAATTATGATATGGATTCATCTTCAAAAGCGATACGACTCTAAATCAAAAATTATATCCTTGCTGCAAGTAGTCAATGCAGCTTGTTACAAAAATCACCAAGAATTATCAGTTATTTACAAACAAATGCTGTACCGCCTTTTCCACTTCTTGATTTCTAAAACATAAGAGCATTTTTCATTGTGTTTTGCTCTTTGATCAAAATATGCGCAATCCTTCTATCACATAGTGAACGAGCCGCTGTTGAACAGGCTTAAACAATGGCTTTCTGAAGTCGCTAAGCCCCGCTTTTTGCGTTCCGTAATGCACAGAGATTGAAAAATTTGCCAGCCGTTGAAATGGAATAAATTACGAAGCTGCCTATATAATAAAGAAAAGCATTTGACAAGAAATGGCTTTCCTAGATGCATATCATTCAAAAGCTCCTGAAACGCTGATTACAGATTGCTCATCCACATTTGTCAAACAATTCAAAGGATTCTGGTTCTAGATTGCATGGTCAAGTCCCTTTTGTAAACGTTGTTTTGCAGTGAGTGCGCTATTATTATAATGTCAACTAAGTCTTGTAATCGATTCTCGCTTTTGGGTATTGCCGCGCGTTTTCAATGTTGTGTAGAGTGTGTACTACAAGCTGACTCAAACCGCTTGCTTTTCAATAACGAAACAGGAAAATCCTGAGCATTTTTCGGAAGCTAATGAATTTGAGAATATTGAGGTTATGAGCAAAAATGAAGCCGTTCGCAAAACCAACACAATGACCCGATACACATCATCTGTTGCTAAAGTTTAATTTATTTAACTAATTAAAGAAGGAATGAGTTTGAAGACAAATCGAAACTTGGCGCTTTTACATAGTTGGAATCGTTATAAGAAAAAGTGATAGATCTTTACCAGTGGAATGAGCATATAGATTCACTATCAAAAATGCCTTTAAAGATCATCACAGTTCTTATATTGTAAATAACCGCCGGGAATGAATAAACAGAAACAGAAACCTTCGTAGCGGCGTCAGAATTTCACTGAACAGTGTTACAATGTTTTGAATCGAAAATCGCAAAACGAACAGAACTTATGCAGCAACCTGATATATTCTGTATCCCTGAATATGAGAATTTTAGGGGGATTTTAGATTTCAATCGATTATTTTAGTCCCGTAACAAACTACGAAACTCAGTGTCATCTAAGGCCAAACAGTGTTTGCGGATTTTCAGTGGACCCAGAAGGCACAAAGGGCAGAATCGAAATCGACATAGGAAGGAGGATATTTTAAAATACGAGAAAGGCAAATGAGCCAAACGCCCTTGTCTACATTGTTTATCTGAGTGTAAGCTATGGCCTTCAAATAAAGTCACATGGCTATCCGAATCGATTTTGCTAAACCGATACTTTGCCGCCATAATGATTGCAACTTTACTTTAGAACCTACATTGCCTTTAGTGAAAGGGTAAATGTTATAAGTGTTGAAACTAGTTGTCTCACAAAACTTGTACTCGTGTATTTGATGTAACTGGTTAGTCAAGTACGTGACTCAATACTGTCCATTGTGAAACAATGCAAAGAAATGGGGGTATATTTTTTTGTTACATACGAATATTAGATTTGCTTTATTCAAAGGGATAGTGAGTGTGAGTGCAAGAATTTTGTGGTATTGTGAAGTTCGACATTTTCAGTTCCACTGCTGCATAGTTTTGCATAAAGTTTACATATTTCAACTATTGGTTATGTTCTCTGTAATATTACTCATTCATGACTTGCACCTTTTCTTGTACTAGTGGGAAACCCGCGTTTGTTGAGGATGACCACGTTGCTTGGTAATTTTACTGTACTCTTGAGCTCCGGTGTTCGCTTTCATTGATGGTATGTGTTTGCCTCAGACAATCCTTCAAAGATCATGGCTGCTAGGGTGTCCCGGTCTCAAGCTCGTACAAAGGATCAACGAGAAGAAGGATTGCGAACAAACACTGGTGGTCTGATGATCTTGCCCTTGCCCCCATCTTCGTCAAAAGAGGTCAACATTGTTTTTCGAAAGTGTTTTCTAAATTTTAACTTAGCTAATGAGTGGGTTTGATTCAGATTTTTGTTCCTTCCAACAAATCAAATAAAGTGTGGCGCCTTAATCTCTAAAATCTATTTCAGAGGACCAGCCCCGCACAATGCAGTCGCACACTGCATATGCTGCAGCGTGCAGAGATCATGCTGCGCAGAGTAGCGTAGTTCTTGTTTTAACCACTCTTCCTATTTCCTTACTCTTGTTCTTTGTTCAGCTTCCAACTTTCCGAGTTTTTCCTGTCTGAATCGCTTCTCAAGAATTTCCTAAAGTGTTGACCTTAAATTTCCGACAGCTGTTTCCGTTGTTGTAAAAGTACGAAGTTGCGGTGTTGCCAGGGTTGCCGGTCTCGTTGAGTTTGCCGGAATCGCAAGTGCCGTTGGCGCTTGCTGACCCCATTCGATCATGAGTAAATTGCATTTGTGCGATTTCATAGCGTTGTTCTCATGTTTCTTGCCATTGCCAATCCTGTCAACATTCCTGGCAACCTGGAAATACCAGACATCCGCAACAATCGTCGGCAACCTATAGCCAAACAAAATGGAGATTCAAAGTCAGCGTCAGGCAAATTGGACATCAGGGGTCCTGATGTGGAAAGTAATTTTGGGGCCCTAACTAAGAACTGCCCAAGCGGCAGCTCAAATGGAACTCACAGTTGAGATATTCGCCTCCAAACTGGACCCGCGATCGTATGATGGATTGTGGCGCAACACGCGTGGATCCTCGCGCGAAACTGATGTGTCGTGCCATCCATGCGAATACGATCGCGGGGTCCAGTTTGGAGGCGAATATGTCAACTGTGAGCTCAACATCTGAGCTGCCTCTTGTGCAGTGCTTTAGTTAGGGCTCCAAGATTACCCTTTAGGTGAGATCCCCATAAGCCCAGATCTGCCTGGATGCTGCCTTTAAGTCGAAATGTACAGGTACAGAAATACACACTTCAAAGAAAGGCAGATATAAAAAACAATTCAGCTGCACTTAGAGGGAGATACAATACATAAGAAAAAGGTGAAAAGTGACATGGATGCGCATTCACACGTGGTGTCAGCGCATTGACGCAGTTCACTCAAACCTAAACCTTATATGATCATATATGTTAGAAATTGTACTTAGAATTTGTTATGGCGAATAATGACATCCGAGGAAATCAGCAGCTAAGATCTAGATGAAACGAAATAATGTCTTCATGCGAGAAAATGTCTAAAAATTTTGAACATCCTTTTCAGCGAAACTATATTTGAAATCAAGGTAAATCTCACATGAGAACATGTGCATAAAATTACAATATGCTGCTATTAAAACGAAAAAGTGATGAAATACAATATGAAAGCAAGTCCGGCAATGTTGTAAGCAGCATGAACCTGCACGCTGCAGCATACGGTAGCTCTCTTGCGCACTCAGAGAATCGCTGGAGGTTGACCGCCATGTTATTTTTAGGCGGTCGTTTGCCGGAAATATAGTTTGCTGATTTCTCGCGGCCCGCTTGCGGCTATTCGGAAGAATGTTGGCGTGCTCAGATAACAATCGCGCCTTTTTATAAATTGATTGCAATGCGGTGGCCGCACTCTCGTAGGCTTTCCACGAGAATATGCAAAATTGTTGGGGGTGCAATGTCCTTTGTGAAGGAACGAACAGCCTGTAAGTACCTTCCGTTGAGAGAATGCCTCAAACAAAGGTTAATGAAACCCAACGACGACACCTCTGCCATATAGAGGTTAGCTTTGCTCGGCGTATGCCCAAAACTGCGTAAGAAGGATCAGAGCACTCACTGAAAGGAACTATTGAACAGCTCGCAAAAAATTCTGCTTGTCGAATAATTTCGTTCAGCGAGCGCTGGCCAAATCAGCAGGCGCTCGGACCTTTTTAGGCAATTTCGCTCTTACGCCGAGCAAAGGTAAGGGCCGCATGGATTAACATCCCCGCCGGGGAGTTGATCGCAACTCGAAAGAAAACTTCTATCCTGGAGCTCCAGATGTGTGCATTTCAAGCTGTTATCTATCCGTAAGTATTCTTACTAACCTTTACTACGAACGTATTGAACACGAGCGAGAAGTTGTATAAGCAGCATCTTCCAGCCTTTTTTTTTGATCCCCAGATGATCCGCGGCGTCCAACCATCTTTTCTTCAAAGTCACTTATTTTCTTTGAAGTCAGTGAAAACATTCCAAAGTTTTACCTATTATCTAACCCAACAGTGCTAAGCATGCTGCTGATAGAAACAAATAAATTTTTGAAACACTGAAATTTTCAATAAACTCCACCTTTCGACTACTGGCTCATCGTAAATTTCGTAACTCCAATACATCATTTGCGTGTTGAATATGTTTATTGTGAAGGTTAGTAGGAACTTGCGTATAGATAAACAGCGTTAAATGCAGACATCTGGAGCATCATGATAGAAAGCTTTTTTCGAGCTGCTATCCTCTCCACAGCGGAGATGTCGATGTATGCGGCTGTAAATAGCAAAGGTGTCATCAATGGTTTGATTACCCGAGTTTGGGGTACTTTCTCTTAGCGGAAGATACCTATGCTGTGCGTTGCCTCACAAAGGACCCTGCGGCCACCAACAAATTTGCATGTTGTCGCGGAAAGTCCACGAGAATGCGGCCGCTGCGCTGCAACTAATATATGAAAAAGCAGCAATTGTTTCCTTTGCTTTGAAAAGTGGCCAACAATCTTCCAAATATCTGCAAGCAGTCCACAAGGAATTAGCTAACCATTTCTCCGGTGCTCGCCTGTCTATAAATCGCCTGCCCGCCTATCCCCGGCTACTTCTGTGTCGCTGCATTACGAGAAGCAGGCTCCGTTAGACAGATGTACAGATACTTGAGGAAATTTTTGTATATAATCTTGCTATCTCTTTAGCACGAATTCAACAATAATTAACTCCTGTTCCTGCTTTTTCCATCTGCTACATATTGCCTCCTCAACGCGGGGATGAAACAGAAATATCAACCTTTTGTTTGTTGAGTATGAGTTTACTGTTGACTTATAAGTTGAGGTAATAATAATTAGGTGATAAACGCTAAAAGAACTCCATTGTCACGTTGTTACATTCTTTAAGAAACAAAAACCTGAGAGCTCCTTGATAAGTAAGGTCTTTACTAGTCCATCCCTGTACACAAGGCTGTCCATGTCGTCCATGACCAAACAATCATAATCGCTAAGATGAAACTACGCAACCCTGTCAATGAAAGGTTGTTTATTCACGTATCTTTGATAATATCTTTGGTGTTTTCAACGCTAAACAAACAAATCGGATTATTACGAAATCTTATCAGTTTGTCTTTGTATTGCGAAACATACCGTCTTTGGCGTGAATATTCAGAAAATGAATGAAGCTTCGTTGAAAGCTTTCAGTCACCTTCATTATCGAAAGTGATAGCGAGCAGTGCAGGGAGGGGGAGGTTGGTTAATGTCAATATGCAAGAAAGAAGGAAAATGTGAGGAGAAAGACATAGTGGAAATTTGAACGAAGAAAATGTCGACATTTTTATTGGTAAGGAATCTACATAGATTTGGTATTTCGCAATTCCTGGGTATCTATGCAAAACTTCGAACAATCTGTGATAGGTGATTTAGCTTGCCTAAATAATCCTACAATAGCTCTTGATATGGACTTCGAGCCAAATCAAGTTCGACCGTTTATGCTCTTAGCTTCTAATCTGTTAGGTTGTGTAATAAGTTCGTTCACATTTTTTGTTTTGATTTTTTCTCAGTATTTTGCAAAGCATTTGGCAAAGTGTTAGTGTGCATTCGGAAGCTCTAATTCTGTTCTACCAACCCTCTGTTATTATATTTTCGATTCATGAGAAGTTGAACAAAAAATTTGACTCACACCGAAAAATCTGAGAAGACAAAAATTCCATTTTCGACACCTTTTTTTCTTTCTTAGTTTTTCCGTTATTCATTGTTAAAATTCTCTCAAAATGACTGACAATAAGAAAAACAACTGACTAATCATTTATACACATACTGAAACTGTTTACGATTGCCCACTTCCTTCCGCCGACCGTTTGATGCAGTTTTTGCAAAAGTCAGCGTAGCAAGGCTTTGCTTTAGCGGCGTTCGTTGTCTCGCGTACTTGGGCTGTGTGTCCTCCAAATTTTGGATTTTTGACTGCAAAGCCCATTTATTTTATGATTTAGCGATCTTAGACCACATTGCCTGCCAATTTCTGGATTGTTCGGCTACCAACCTTCCTCAAAGGTGCCTACAGATGCTTAACGTTGACGCAGAAAGACATCAAAAACATACCTATTTTTCAGCTTACAATTTGAATTTTTGAAAAATTTTAGCTTATTTGTAATCAGCGAAAGCTACAGTATTCTATTTATACACTTAGCAAAATTTTCGAGCTGTTTCTTGAGCGTTTGAACCCATTCAAGACACAGTGTAGCATAGTTGTTAAAAAAGTAATTTTCGCTCTATCAGATTTTTCGGTTTGTAGTCGGATTTTTTACTTAACTTTTTGAAAACTGGGAATACGATGATACCGGTTTGGTAGAGCAGACTTATAGCTTCCGGCATACAAACACTGCGCCAATGCTTTGTGAAATGCTGAGAAAAAATTGAAGCAAAAAACTGCGAACGAACTTACTACACAACCTAATACATTAGGTTGGTAAGAAAGTTCTCGGACATTTTCACGCTGAAATTGCTATTTTTCTGGCTGTAATGCGTCTACGAACGCGAGAACTTGTAGTTGTATTCTCACATGTACGCGGCTCATGACAGTGCAGGTAGGAGGTGCTTATGATAAAGGGGCGGAGTTTGCCACTTTTCGATTACCTCATTTCTCCGGCTAATTAAGCTCAAATTCCATACAGAATTTGCATATATGTATGTGAGTTTATGTTTACTATATATTGGAGTATTAGTGAGTGTCATAGCATTTAAGGGAGGTGGAGATCTGAGCCCTGTCAAAATCCTGTGCCTTTGAATTTTTGCTTCTATTTTCACAGGTTTCATTGGTTGTGCTCTTGATTAAAACAATGTTATAGTGTTTGCTTTCCTCTGTCCAATGATATACGGTATTCCCTTTTTGGTGGCATCGAAGCAAAATCTTTGTCCAAAGGCAATGTGCGAGAACTTTCTTACCAACCTAATATTACACCCATGTGAAAGAAACTTCTTAGAAGGTGCACTTAATGTTTGATCGCCGCTGCACGTTTAAATCAAGAGACGAGTAGCCTACCCCTCCAAAAGTATGTTAGAATTTTTCAGCACCTTATCGCCTTATGGATACGCTGCTCATAAAAGTCAAATCTGCAGGTTTTTGGCGGAATTCTTGTGCACTACAATCAAAACAGATGGAGACCCAAATGTAAATGGTCTAAATCCTTAAGGTGCTATTGACTAGCTATAGGAAAAGCGAGTTTTAACAGCAGATGATTACGTTTTTGACGTTGAATCAGAAAATTTTGAAGCGATCCTCGAGCGAAGTTTTGTGTTGCAAGAATTTATTAGGTTTACGTTTTGCTTGAACACAATGAGCATTCTGAAAGCGATCAACGTTCGAAATACTCTAAGAACAACAAAATTTACGTGCACAAAACAGAAATGGGGTAATGATGGAGTTATATGGTTTCCACTGCAGTATAGCAAGATGTTGAGCTCACATGTCATAAAAGCTCCAGAATGCCTGTATCTCCGCTAAACTACTTTCTTATTTTTCAGAAGGGCGCATGTTGCAAATATATCTCCGCTTCAAATAAACAGGGCTGATAAAAAATGACCACAACATCGTCCGCTTGAGATAGACACTGCACCGCAACACTGAGGCGCTCAACCTCTAATCCTCTTTGTGTGAAGAGACGTGTGAATATGAATAAATAATGACTAGAAACAGTGCTAGAGATTACAGTATGCCATAAAATGGGGATACCCTTTGCACTGCAAAGCACTAAGGAGCTCATGTATAATCCTCTTTGTGGAAAAGAGATGGTTATATAAGTAAGCTGAGTAGTGAAGAAGTCCGAAGGTCAATTGTTTGTTATAAGTGGGGATAACCTTCTTTTGTAAATTTGCTCGCTGTCTTGAAGTCAACCAAACTCTATAGACTTTTCTTTGATTTTTCGGATAATTTGATCACTCATATCTTCTTTTATCAATCTCCAGTAAGAGAGTTAAGTGTTCTGGTGTCGAGAAGGAAATTTTCTTCTAGCTCATAATCTCTACTAGATACATTTTATGTAAGATATAATAATGTTAAAATTTCAAATATACGACTACGCAAATTGCAGCTCATGCTCTCAGCAGTCAAACTTCGATGAAGAGAAGGTAGGGTGATGTGATGGTGCTGCTTCCCAGAAGGCATGCTTTAGCTCATGACTTACAAGGAATGCATGTTTAGTCGAATTGGCCCTTTTAGATGGGATTTATACCATATTGTAGGGCAAAGAATGCTAATTACAAAACTGCCTTCCCTATCTGCGATTATGGACGAGAGGTTATGAGCGCTTAAGGAGCAAAAAATTGAATCTGCAAGTAGGACAAAAGTAACCGTAATACTTTTCTAGCTCCAATGGAGCAGTCATAATCATCAGAGCTCTTTATTTGAAAAATATTCAAAAACAAAAAATATACTACACTTGATTGCATTATTCGAGGGCTAGTGAGATTTTAGCAACTCATTTTATTCAGAATGCACATTTGATTTTAGGCTTCAAAAACGCTCCTAACTCCTCGTCCATAAGCGTTCTGCAGATATGGAAGGCAGATTTGGAATCAGCGTTTTATGCCTTTGATATAGGTGTACATCTCATTTGGAAAGGCCACTTTGACTAAACAAGCTTTCCTTGTTAGTCACCTTTTTCATCTTATCAATTTCAGTGATGTCGCGGCTTCGTATGTCATGTACCCCGTAACAAAAACCGATATATTCTATTATCAGTGCATTATTATTATCAGTGCTCTGTGCCGCTCCGTCATCACTTCTTATACATCCACGTTCCAAGATCAAAGTAGGTGATCCTGAGAACTGTTTACAAAGGACTGGCTGGCTGGCAAACTTTCTTCGCAGCAATCTACTCTGACTGCTACGCCCATCAGGGTTTACTTCAAAAAAAAAACGTTTGTCTGGTAAAATTCAAAGCACGCAGACGGCTCGTACGTTTGTTGTCATTATCCAAAAAAAAGATGGGGGATTTGTATGCTATTTGCATAAACGTCAGTTTAGTTAGCCGTGCCTTTGCTTCCATCCTTTCTTAAAATTGACGCAGGGGGTAGTTACTTTGCTGCTGAAAGCCTTGATGATCAACAAAGCTGCGATAACTTTAACAGATACGTTCATAAGAGTTGAGTTTTTCGGTTGAATTTTTCATTGCAAAAGAATTTTTGTTGCTGAAAAACTCTTTCTACTCTCTATCTAAACGCGAGCAAAGCAAATCAATCATCGGGGATAGCGCAAAAATATCCCTTACATGTTACCTCTTCCATTTAGTTTCCAAGGCATATCTTCAGTGATTGCATCAAATTGCTGAAACTCCGCGACTTGACATTTGACCAATTCTTGTTTCACCGTGCACAGCTCATGTGCATAAGCGCGTAGCTTTTGTATAATGTCACAAACGCATCAAGTCTCGTCCTTCAGCAAAGCTTTTTTGGGCCCCGGGCATACGCGATCTCAGCCGATTTTGCAATATTTCAACTGTTCATAACTCATCCTAAGCGCATTCCGAATAAACAGGAGATAAGGCATTTTATCGCTTTGTAAAAGTTGTACATAACATGAATTTGTAGACTGCAAATGTCGGATTTGAAGAGATCTGGCATATTGTCAGATTGTGTGGCGAATGAGAGCGCGTAAGGTATGTTTTGAGAGTAAGGCAAAAATCTGTTCTACCATTCAAGATATCATAGGTAGTCAACGGCGTACTGGTGCTGCGCGCAAGTTTCTGGGCTACATACAATCGAAGGGATACGTGCAAAAGGTTAAAACAATTTAATACCTTTTTAACAAGAGTGTGGTAGAAAATAAGCAAAGCAGCAATTTTCAACATCAGACGAATCAGTTGGTCATATAAATAAGCCGGAGCTCCATTGTACTGGTTATTGGTTGAAATCAGAAAAATTCTGCAGCTAGGAACTCTTGCGTCTTCTTGTTTGAGCCGTTGCCTAATAAAAACTCGCACTGTATGCACTTGTGAGGTGATTCTACAAAAAAGTGAACCTGTCTTGCTTCACTTGTTTAAGGGTTGAGCCAGACTTCGCGGGGAAGCAGCGTACGCTCGGTATATTTCATCATAGGAGCATACGCGGCGCACGCTGCGTACGTCGCGTACGCCGCGCAGTCTGGCCCAACCCTAAGAAAGAGTCTTTGATTAGAAACAGTCGTTTTTTATCGACGTTTATGATTACGAAATAATGAGAAACTCAACGGAAGGGTTGAGCCAGAGTGCGCGGCGTACTGGGCGTCGCGACGTACGCGACGCCCGGTGCGCCGCGCAGTCTGGCCTAACCCGAAGAACTCAGTGCCTGGTTTCGTACATGCCATTCGCTCCGTCCGCTGTCATTGTGTATTTCCCAGCATACATTACGTAATTTTCAACACATTCAAGACCAAGCCATATTTTCAATAATTACAGTTAAAGTTGAACCAGACTGCGCGACGTACGCAGCGAACGCCCCATATGTTTATGCACGTGAACGTACGCTGCATACAATGCGTACGCCGCGTAAGCCGCGCAGTCTGACCCGACCCTTACAGACCAAAGAGTCGGGGTCAGACTGCACGCATTCTGGCTCAACCCAAAGCATATTTTGCAACTTCAAATTTGCAAAATGTGCCCCGGCTACCTATGGATCCTCTGGTCTGACAGGTTGAACTTCCAAGAAGTATTCCGATAGTTGTATATGGAAATTCGGTACTCAATCTTTCCACAAAGTTCCTTCGTGAATTAGCAGAACTAAAAAACTTCAGAAAGCGTATGACCTACAGATGGGTCTTGTGTCCGAAATGACAGGACCGTACGACCACCAGTGTGCATACATACATAGTAAGCGCTCTTCAAGTACTGTGCATCTCTTCCTTGTTCCAATTGTAAAACAATGATGCAAATGTTTGTGTTTCAGACAATTGGCCTGCGAATCTAGTGACGCCTAAAATTGTTTAAGACTTGCGCATGGTCTGAAGCAAAGACAGATCCTTTTTTGATTAGATCTTCGTCTTTTTTGAGATGATTAAAATTAGGCCGATACATATAAAGAATTTCTAATGTTCTAGAGATCACCGCGCAGATCTAACGGCAAGACCTCGGCACTACTAAGGCAAGATATTTTCTAACAAACCTACTCGACTGTATATCTGCTTTGCTGTGTAAACGGGCAAGATCATCATGTAAATGCAGATTCGCGGTAGGTTTGAAAGGCGTTGGTAGCGGGTATCTTATAAGTCAACTCACGCAAATTCGCTTTTTTATCTGCTCATCTCGCAAAATTTCCTTTCCATAATGCTTTGTCCTAAAATCCTTTTACATACATTTGAAGTGGTAGTAGTCTTATAACAACGTGAATTTTGATTGTCAAGCAAGGTGTTTCATCTGTACCATGGCTCGAACTATTTTATTCGCGACACCTTATAAACTAAAGCTTTTACCCTATATAAGCAGAACTTCTATTGGCGGATCCATTTGGAGGAACATGATCACAAGAAGTTGAAGTTGGTGACTAAAACTTTGAGTTACCTATAGAAAACTGGACACCTTATAAATATGCGACCTTATGTTGTTATGTAAAGCTTTAGACAAATAACACTTAGGACAATCAGAAATTTTTCGAATAATTGTAGTATATCTGCCAACAGAAATTCTTCGAAGGTGAAAATTTGTTTGATCTGACAGGTCTAACGTTATCTCGACTAGTTACTCGAATCGAAATTTCTTAGGATAAAACACAAATGATCTATATCAACACTATAAAATTCCAACAAAATAAGCTAGTCATCTGGAGGAGCTGTGACTTCTCATCCCATGTGGCAAGAACCTTGTAAAATTTTCTCCTCCGAGCTTTGCACAAGACGGTGTATAAAAAAGTTGGATTTCCGCTCTCATTGGTTTGCCGATATTTACGTTCATTTTCAAAGAATCTTCTTTTAAGCTATACCTGACAGACATTTTGTGAGTAAAGGTGGTAAGATTGCTACTTCTTCGGTTTCACTTAATTTAACAAAAGCTAGGTGAAAAGTTGGAGTATATTATCAATGCAGTTTCAATATTTTTAACAACGTTAGCGTAATCATGCAACTTTTGTAATTTATTAAAGTCGCAACACGACAAATTTAATTTCTTCTGAATCTTTTGCTATTGCTAACACCGCAGTAAAAAGCACGGTGTGTTTTACCTTCAGAAACAACAATGCCTTGGTGTTGAAATGTTTGGCATCAGAGTAGTACCGGATGTCGAGATCATTACGTAAGTAGTCATCGAAGCCAGTTAGCTGCAAGACTTAGCTTACCGCGATATAGCTATCGTATTTGCAATCGGTGATATGGCTGGATAAAACTGACCTCAAGTTTCGGAACAGTTCCAGCAAAGCGCCAATTCAAGCGCTTTGCTGAAACTGCTTCGTAATTTACGGAAAGGCTTTTACGCTCTTAACTTTCTTCAAATCACTATAACCTCGCGTGTCAGACGCTGGAGATCATTCGGTCAGAAGTTATGAGAGAAGGGAATGATGGAATTGCTTACCGACGAGGTTGCAGATGAGGATTACGGTGACATGAAGTAGGGCTGAAGCGGGGAAGGATAGCCTGCGGCTTTGGGTAGCAGTTGCTTGCTGTGGGCTCCGCGCTCACACCATGAAAATCGGTTTCCAGATCTGTTTTTTTGTACCTTGAAATATAACTAGAAGTATTCCGGCTTGTCAATCACCATTAATTTCGACATTGTGTTCTGCTTTAGTCATTACAGTGACGTGTAGGGACAGTCTTACGCTGTCATGTAAGACTGTAAGAGTAGTATATGCTTAGCTCCCAAAAGGCCAGCGCATAGTGACAACAAAAGTGTCAAAGTACTTTTTCCTCAGCAGACCATCGTACAACGCTAGACATCATGAGGATCTATGAAGGATTTGGTTTTGCCAATGAACGAAGCCTCCAGTTAAACTCATTCTTCGCCAGTGGCAGCGGAGGTAACTGCACGCGACAGTCATGTCATTTGAGTGCAGTGGTCACTTTGCGAAAAAATATGCTCTAGTGTTTTCATTTTCCATAATACATTCAAGGTTGTATATTTTCCTTGCTTATTCTACTAGGCTGTTTCAAAAGTTCGTTCCTATTTTCAATGTCCTTGTTTTAAAGCAGCTATTTTCTAAGGATTTTGCACTTATGGCAGTGTCATAAACATAATCTAAAAACACTTTCGCGCTTTATCTAGTGCTTACTGACTTGGCGAATAAAATTTCCAGTATGAAATTTCAAGCCCCAAAGCAAATTTGCCAAAATGCAGTCATGCCAAAGAAAAAGATAACTTGAGTTTTTTAGCCGCAAAAGAATCTCTAAGTATAGGCTACTTAGTGGTGGTTGCGAAATGTGGCTGCCCATCTTCATATGGAAGCATTAGTACTTAACTCCAAACGGTCTTGAAGAAAAAAGAAAGTTTTGCAAAAATATAGAAATTTTCTCTTCTTTCTCGCTTGCCTTCCTTACATGGCATACTTTGCTTGTGATAGCCATAAATTCAATTAATCCAGCAACGTTTGATTTATTCAAAATTGTTAATCTTGACAAAAGTTGTTAGATTTTAAATCAGAAAACCGCCAATAGGGCAGAGCTTTTAAAACAATCTGGTACAAGGATATGGTGAACATTGGTTGATTTTAGCTTTGCCTGTCATGTAGAAAACAATGCATTTCGTCTCTATGAAAAATGTGATTAAAATCTCATGTTCAATAAAAGAAGGAGTGGATTGCGTCTTTCTTCTTTGCAACATTTTTTTTCATTCAGTTAAAGGGACCAGGCCACCAACGCTTGTCCTTCAAATCGTAAGAATCTTCATTATGGCATCTGAAATGTAACTTTGAACTTAGTTCTTAGTGGCTCACCGAAAGAAAAAGTTAACCTTAACATTTATATGTGAAGAACAGAATTGTGTTTAAATACGCAGAAGGATCTCACAAAAGTAGTAGCGTAGATGCAAAACTTTTTAAATAATTTTTTCTTTCGATATTGACTGAGCAAAAATTGCTAAGCAAGTTGCCATGTCCAAGACGAAGGCTGAAAGAAACAAAGCAGTGGATCGAGCCAGGTAGTTTGGTAAGAAAGCGCCAGTCAAAGCGCGAAATAT
The DNA here is from genome assembly GCA_958299035.1 of Cylicocyclus nassatus. Taxonomy (NCBI): domain Eukaryota; kingdom Metazoa; phylum Nematoda; class Chromadorea; order Rhabditida; family Strongylidae; genus Cylicocyclus; species Cylicocyclus nassatus. The sequence goes on from CATQJL010000316.1 coordinate 33,103,547, forward strand.
AAGGTCGAACCAAAAACACTTGCACCATATGCTAAACGGCAGTATGAATGCAAAAAAACTGTGCAAAGTACTACTCGATAGAGCAAAGCTTGCGCAACATGCGACATCTACACTTTTGTAAAAATCTCGAGTTCTGTGAAGTTTGAAGCCAAAGTCATCTAGATGCAAAAATATCCTCTGTTCTGGGAAAAATGCTACAAAACTTCGACTTGTTAAGCATGCGCTCCCCAACTTGAAATTGTAGTACTACACTTGCTTTTGTATTTGCAGGGCTAAGGTTGAGAAACATAATCAGGCCAAAATGCAAGATATTGCCCTTTTCTGGCTTTTCAGCAGAAATTGGTATTCCTCAAAAGCCAGCACTTGTTGACGGTTAAAAACCTGTATTCACTCTTTCAAAGGTTTAGAGTGTAAAACTACAGTGTGGGAACACCCTGCGCTGTTTTGGCGAAAGCATGCCAATTTTCGTCTTCTCGTCTTCCATCAGTGAAATTTTACATTTATAATAAGTAAACAGTTGATTTTGTTCGCAGACTTCAAAGGGTAAAACTTTTCACCAAATTTAGATGCTAATTTGCAGATCCTGCTTAGCATTATCAAAGAGTACCCCGCTCAGTTTTCTCTAAAATCAAACATTTGATGATCAAAGGCTTTGATTCAGACTAACACTTCATACTCTTACTTCCAGCTGTACCATATCAAACAGGCGCAGAAGTGATTATGCAATGGATTCGCACTGGCTACCTAACTGCTCACTTTAACTTTGTTAGAATAAAAGTGGAGATAACATAGTCGAGAACTTCCGTGATTCCTATTTCCTTATCCTTTGCAAAATTTTACTCCTCACGTAGATGTCTTGCAAATAGACCAAACGAGACACTTTATTGCCTTTTTTCGCATTCTTTTGACCACGTGCGCAATTGCCTGAAAAAGTCCGCGATCATAACAGTGTATATTGGTGACATTCTGTCATTTTTCATAGCATGTGACTACTTCGCCTTTTCGCCGTTGAAACTTCTTATCTAGGATTGTACGCTAAAAAATTGTACGTATACAAGTCTGGTCGTGACTGAGGATACTGTAAGGACAGAGAACTAGCATTACCGTATTTTGTAGCAACACATATCATGAATGTTAAGTAACCAAACTACTTGAGATATGTTCATGGATGTTCATCCTTAAGATTTTACGTGAACAACGAACATCATTGCTGAAATGTTTATCTAAATCAGGCACTCAAAACTGTGCATATATCTTCTCTCTATGTCGCACATGACTTTGTCTCCTTCTGAAAGTTTTCGTAGCTACCACAGCTTTCTTATGCGCTCCAATATTTGGAGGGGAAGAGAATTTGAGGGCAAGATTGAAAGTCTCTGAAAGCCGAATTGAAAGCATATATTTCTTGCACTCTTCAGTAATCCAATACCTCAAAAATTCATATCGAATGTCCACTTACATTATGCCATTGCCAATGCTTACCAGTTTTTCTTATGCAGCAATTTTGTGACGTGGGGATTCAGCATTATGTTTAATTTGACCGATGGCAGGTAATGAAGCAATTCTATAGTTTGTTTGTGTTCTTTCAAAGAACGATCAGGCTTTTGAATTAACGGTCTTTGCTTAAAGACAATTGTACCATCATTATGGATTTTTTGAAATTAGAGAAGTACCAAAGACAAACTATTCAAAGCTAATACCATTCACGCAGTAGTGACTTTGAGAGTGTTAACTTTTAACTCATAATCAATCGAGGTACTTCTGCAAATTCTCTGCAATACCCTTGCAGAAACTGCGCGCTCTAGGATTACAAGGTACAGAAGATTACAAGGTACAGAAGTGAGGCAACGAGAAAGCAAGTTACAATCACAGTTACAAGATCTACGTTATGCTACATAGCTCATTTATAAAGGATTAAACAAATCAGAAAACGAATAGTTCTTCCATTTCCAGAACGTCGATTTTACGAAAAAAAGGAAGCGGATCGATGTGTCTATGGGTGAGCCAGACTTCGCGGAAAAGCGGCGTACGCGGCGTACGCAGCGTACACTCGGTATATTTCATCATAGGAGCATACGCGGCGTACGCTGCGTACGTCGCGTACGCCGCGCAGTCTGGCCCAACCCATAAACGCACATCCACGTGAGTGTTGTAAGCAGGTTTACGCTTAACAAGAATGGGACTGAATCTGTTGCAGGCTTGTTAGTAATTCAGCCTTCTGAGCCCTGAGCTGTTGGGAATTCTATGTTGCAACTTTGACCGAATAACCGAATGAAAACAGATCACTTTTGCATATTATAACTTTAACTCTGGAAGGTAGCAAAACGCAGATAATATAGCAACATGCGACACCAATCCTTCCTGACTACCATCTTCCCATTTTTTCCAGTCACGTATTATTTTGCGCTTTTATTAAAGACGATTCCAATTTTAGAACTTTTGATGGATGTCGGCAGAAAAGGGGTTTTTCATCGTCAGCAGAACCTAATTGGGCACGATCTTTTTGTTCTGAGACTATCTCTCACGCAATTTTGATCGATTATCTCGTTCTACAACCAGGCTGTTTAATTTTGGATTTGAGCGCTCCTTAGTCTTTTGTATCGGATTCATTCTTTTTTGCTACATAGCCCATTTGATATCAGTTTACAAAAAATGCAGTCAAACTCTGATCGGCACTAGCCATTTCGCAGTACATTAAGATTAAATCACGAGGTGCTCGGTCTGCAAACGAGCAAAAGAAACGTCTATCGGTGTTAGCGATTGCCTTTAATGGCCATCACACATTCACTTATCAACGATCACCTTATGGCATCACATCACATGCATCTTTCAGCGCGGACACGGTACATTCCTGGTCCAGAAGTTCTATCCAGGATTTGTTTTGAATCGCAGTTATGTAGCAGGCGCTTTTAACTTTGAGTTTTTTTTTGTTGAACATCAAATCTAGTGCCAACTTTGGTTCGCGACTCTAATTGTTGCTTCGAATTAGTACTTCAATTAATTGCCATACAACTTTGGACAAATGCTGCAAAGTTTGCCTCTGTTCTATTCCTTGCCTGTAATTGGCTTAAATTTATCTCTTCCCAGACTAATCCAAGCGTATGCCTTGTTTGTTTGCTTCAGATTCAGTTCCGCCTTCAAACAAAGTATTAGGGGACAACTGTAACAAACAACCATACTTGTTTGAATAATCTTTAAATTCTGAGTATTCTAAGTTGATGATGCTTCCAAACATGCTGTTATCATGACGACTTGCAACTTTTCGTGTTGAAAGCAACCCAGGCATTTCCTCTTGTTGATTTCCTTGACTTCTTCAAATTACTAGTAGGTTTATAGCCTTCTAGATGTACATGCCCAATCCATATTGAATAGTGACGCATCGAAAAGACAAGAAATGATAGAAGAAAGAAAAAGAAAAATATAAATTATTAAGCAAGCTATGTTTACCAATGGGCGCCGTAGCATTCAGCATACAAAAGATGCAGCCTTTGTAACCTTGATTGAACAAGAAAGCTGTAGTTTTCAAATAAAAATAGGCATTCGTGTAATCTTTACCTTACCTATTTATATCTGAGCGGGGCAGAAGTGACTGACCAAACTCATAGAGTCACTAGCTTATTTGGTACCTATGATGAGTTATCTGAAAGAACTCAGCTTATACTTTTTCCCCGTAGGTTGAGTAATGTTAAGCCACCCGCCCAAGAAATTCTTCGTTTTTTTTTTTCACTATTTTGTGCAAGTATGAGTTCTCACTGAAGTAACGTATCTGAAGCTGTGCTTAGAGGATTTTTAGTAACGTCCTTGTGATCTCACATTTTTTCTTGCTAACTGATTCTAAGGCCAAAAGCACAAAGGGGCTTTGACTCACTATCTTTCATTAATAGGTAGTAACTGGTAGGAAAAAAGAATGGAGATTCGAGGATTGAATATAACTTCAGATAATATTTACTACTCAGAGAGCCATTACATGGCATCTTGCTTCACCGTAAATGAAGATAGCGCTTCTTTATGTGCAAATCACTAATTCTTTAAATTTTGATGAATGCTCTGCCATGCAAATCGCTCATATCACACTGTTCTAACTGTACGGTCCAATTCGACGATACAGCACATGAGACCAACAGAGTTCCACCATTTGACAAAACAGCGCCTCTCTGACATGGCTGCTTGATACTGGTCATGTTCGTAGTGTCAGATCATGATGGCCGCTATTACTAAACATGACGCATATTTTGCCGCTGGTGCTACACAAAACCAGAAAAACAATCTCTTGTGTTAGCAGCATAGGAAAAGTTAACGCATATTCACTTTTTATTACTCTATTATTCTTCTTCTCTAATACGACAAATGTAGAGTACTTGTGAAATTCTTTTTGTTTAGTACTGTTTAGTACTCTTGCATAACTAAAAGGAAATGTTGTGAGACTTTATGGCCTGCTGGTAGTCTTGCACAGCTATATTTGATATCTGATTCAGATGTCCCTCTTACTGCTCATTCACCTGTTAGGAAACCTTTCAAGAGATTGCAAACCTTTAGGGTTGAGCTAGAATGCGCATCGTATGCAGCGTATGGACGCGTGCTTGAAACTATGCGCACTCGGCGTACATCGCGTACGCCGCGCAGTCTGGTCCAAACCTTAGCTTCAAATTTTTTTAAAAATTTTTGAACAATGTTGCGTCATGGAAGTAGTAGTTTAACCAACTATACGCGCACACGGTTTGCTTTTCTAAATACTTTACGCCTTTCAAAACTGGACAGTGCACACATTCACAAGCAGCGTGTCAATGAAAACGGGAAGAACTTCCAGAATGATCTAACTGCTCTCGTCACATGGATACTACCCATACTATTCACTTGGTATTTATTTTTCTCTCATCTGGATTCTTTCTTCCGCATCACATTTCGAAGTCTGTAGAGACCTCACTAGCATTCGATCGCTTATTTTCCCGAATTTGAATGCAATTTATCATGCTTGATCTATTCCAAGCAGAAACTGCCACTGGTGTTTTGCGATACGCTACTAAAAGGCTGCAACACTTCTTTGCTTCGACTTCATGGAGAAAAAAGCAATCTTTTCATGCAATCTTTATGCCAGTCCCAAGATGTAACGGAGGTTTCTATTTCAACCAACTTTTCCTATCTAGTCTTCCCCTGGAAATGAAAGCAGATCGCCGTCTCCTCCCAAACACAAAAGGAACGGTCAAACGCTTATTCAATAAAGAAGACAACATAATTGAAACGGTGAGTTTATGAAGATCACCACGACAAAATGGATTTCGCACAAATATCCTATGAGGAGATGAACAGTGAACGATTTCTAGTCTCTAAAAGTGAGAAGTATAGCAGTGTATCATTTGCGCTGCGAAAGCTTTGTGCAAAGGCTCATGTAATCGGTTTTACATAAATATTTCAAGATCGACTCTCCATGAATTTGGGATTATCAAGATATTTCTTTTGACTGGTACAGAAACACCAAGATTGTTGAAATATTTTATTCGGCTAACGTTTCGGCCTGTTTGCTATCGTCAGAGCCTGGAAGTGAAAAGTACATGAAATCTTTCCTTCCAAACGCCCTCAATTTGCAGGTTTCACGACAATAAGCTGGACGAATTTTCATGCAATATCAGTCAAAAAGAATATCTACGTAAATTTCGCCCCCTCCACAATTGCTGCTACCCTTGGTCTGCGTCTAAGATCTGCCACGTGTGGCCAACATGTTGGCAATGTGGCAACGACTATTTGCAACATGCTGCAACAAGTTGGTGTAATCAAAATGTCCTGCCAACATGTTGTGGCATGTTACGAACATGTTGTTGCCACGTTGCTTACATGTTAGCCACACGTGGCAGGTTTGAGACGCAGACCAAGGGTAGCAGCAACTGTGGAGGGGAAGATACCTTCGATTTCGCAAGGTGATGCCTCTTTGGTGGAGTTGCGATCATGGAGCTGGGGCTCAAAGCCCAGTATTTGCTGGACTTTTGCTTGAAAGACGTTCTTTTCGGAAGAGCGGTTTTTAGCGCCAACCATATGATTTGTCTCAACACATCACATATGCGGCAGAAGTTTCTTTCCCTGTGCTTTGCTTGGGATTGAGCCAGATTGCCGGCGTACGCACATGTGCCTATAGATATGGAGCTTGCGCTGCTACGCCACCTAGTCTGGTCTAACCCTTAGGCGCAGCAAGTGTATCGTGCGGTCCTGTGTGGAAAGCATTGCGGTCATGCAAATCGCTGTACAGTAAGTTTCAAATAAGTTTAGGCGGAAACTGGACTGGCGGGAGTCCGCTCCGCGATTCGCGCCGCTATGCAGTTTGCGTCTCTTCATTCTAATCTATCTCGCTGAGCCAGTGGCGTTGTAGACGCGCTGCTCCACTTGGAATATTTCGCCTACCCCGGATTGAAGAAGACTGTATATTCGCGCTTTACCTGAAAGAACTGATTGGCATGTTAGATACGTCTATATGCGCGCTACTTACCGTATCATTTGTGCTGTATTTTAAGATCCCATAGAAATATACTGTAGTCGAACACTAGAGAACTGCCGCAAAGAATGCCTACGGTAGTCCCGCTCACAACAACAAATTGTCCCTTGTAAAGATTGGGTAACTGTCCATTTCTTCCCCTCACCTTACAGCTTTGCAGCCTACCTCACAGTAATGAAAGATGGGTACCACGGCTCGGCAAAAGCTGCCACCAAGGAAATTTCGAAACGAAGTCCCCTTTGATCTTGAAAATTACGTACGAAATCCCTTCTGATTTTGAACCCTAGACGTAAAAACCCTTTAGAATACGTCGCAATTTTTGTGTCTTTCCGGCCACAAAAGCGATATCCCTTTTGCTTTTTGTCCCAAAAACGATATCTAGCTTGACCCGTTGCCGGCTGTGCCGAGCCTTGATGGGTACCGTCAAGAGGTTCAGGGTCGCGTATGCATGTAGGCAGATGCCAAACTTCTTGTCGTGTTTTACTGAAAGCTGGCCTCCAGCTTTAGCGAGCTTGTCCTTTACGTCTCTGAAAAATTCCATATAAATATTTGAAAATTCACAAGATCACAAAGTCAATTAAATTACAAGCAACAATTTTCTTCACCAATTATATAGCTCACGTAGGCAACTTAAGGAGTTTCGTGAAAGAATTATTCGCAGCAAAATACAGTATCTCTTCTGCTTTTCTCATTATTCTAATTTATCCCTCAATGTTGCAATTCTGAAATTTAGCGCCCAATAAACGGGTGTAAACCGCATCCTGATGATGTTTTTGTTTATGCGTTCTAAACCAAGACTTTTGGCATGATTGCATGAGACGTTTCTTGCCAACACAATCTGGAGCAGGTCGCTGAGGCAAACAATTACACGTCGCGGGTTACGAGTTTCCTTGAACACCCATTCTGTGGTGACTTCATTTGATGAATTCTACGTACACATAAAATCTCGTCTCCTAAATTTTCATTTTTTATACGAAAGCGCCAACAATGCATATGGGTGCAAAGTCAAATCATTGCGTTTGGCTAGTATTTGGTTTAGATAAGCTAGGTCCATAATTGTTTGTATTGCTGAGGCACAGAACGAAAAAATAGGTGAAGAAAGGAGATGTCCAGAAGTTGCATTTTTTGTGTTTTAATCAGTTTGATGCTAGGCTTGATTGCTTGGCCGAAATCACTTTTTCTGACTTCTCTGAACCAACTATGGCAAGTATTGGGTAGCACTGTTCTTTCTTGTTATTAAACGGAAACCCAATTTGAGACCGTCTCAAAAAATTGGAAAAAGGGGGGGGGGGTGAGGGGGAGTGGAGGAGAGAGCAAATTAGGGAGCGGTGTTGGTCTCCCATGGTACTGTCGTAACATAAGGCCTTTTTTGTACTAAAGCACAAAAGTTTCGTTGGCTTTTTTGAGACATTTTTCTCATCAAGTTACATGCAATGTTGAAGCTTTCTGGCTTTCCATATATGAATTCCACGCGTAAAAAATTTTCTTGTAAAAATTTGTTGATCATCTTGCAAATTTTAATTTACGTTAAACAGCGAAAAAACAAATTGCTTCGTCCGTGGAAGCAAAATGATGCCGATTGATAGCTTGCTCTTTCTCAAATATTTCTGATATCACATAATAACTTTTAGAATTAGATTCTCGTTAGGTTCAAAGTACGTGAAATATTCAGTTTTTGGTTTCTGTAAAACTTTGACCATCTCGGCAAATTGAAACTTGCGCCACAAAAAAACGTTCAAAATGCATCGTCCCTGAGATGAAAATGTTGCCGATTAATAGCTCACAGTCACGTTATCAAATATGCCCAATATTAGTCTTTAAGTACGAGAATTCATTGTATTCTACATATAATGTTATATCACTATTTTATTATTATTATTTTATTATTTTATTATTTTAGATTCAGATATTTTTCTACAAATTTAGTTGTCCTTATGCATCTTTCTAATTCTTATATTGCATTCTTGTAAAGTTTTCCAGAGAAAAAAATTAACGCAAAAGAAGTTCATCTCCTCTACATTAATTTTGAAATACGTAGAACAAATCCCTACAAAGCAGATAGCAGAAGATAAATCTTAAATTACGACATACATTCTTACGATCTCCTCGTAAATAAAAGGGTTCCCATGCTTAGGCTCCACTTAAAGCCTGCTTTTACCTTGTCTGATTGCATCTCTCCTAGCAGCTAATAAGTCTGTTTTCGTTTAGACATAAGATGAGGGATGATCTTAATAGGTGATTTCTCAGTCGGCTCGAATGTGCCGCAAATACAAACACAAAACTTGCATTCATCCTCCCTGCAATACTGGCTTTCCAAATTTTATTTTCGTTTGCAAAAAAAGCAATGAAAAAATAAATGCCCTTGCAGAAATGCAGAGTATGATCACCTTTTTGTAACCTTCTTTCGCAAAACTCTCCAAAAGCTATTTTGGGACCTCTCCACTTTCACAGGACAAATTCTCTTATTCATTAGCTTACCCTTTATAGAGCCCTTGTCATCAAGTGCCCTAGATATCTAGCCCCAAGTGCGTTGTCCTTCACATTTGAGAGTTTTGAAAGGAAACTCGTGATAGCTGGCGACGAGCCAAGAGAAATAATTTTTTATTGCAATTTGCGAGATAACGTTTCAGAGTTCAGAAGTGTGAAACAAAGTAGCTTGAGTGTTCACTGACCTTCTTTTGCGATTTAAGTACAAAAATAGAGTGGAAAACCTTTACGGAACTAGATTCGTAGAAGTTTTTGCAAAGCCTCAAAGAACAATCTCCAAGGCCTATATAATGAATTTGCTCTAGAGCAAAATGAGCGTAGTTCTATTCTGATTTACTGGATTTGTATGAGTATCTGTTAGTGACAGCTCAAAAAACTGAAAGCTTGCTAATTTGAGTTATATTTTCCTTTCATAATGTCATTCAATATTTCTATAAGCATAAAAAAACTTGAATCTCTTCCTGTGTTATTTATTATACCATCTGCTGGTTCCCGTTGAATTCATTAGAAAAATCATGCATTCTTTTGAAAGTAATATTTTTGCTACGTGCTAGTACCTGATCGAAAAGGGGGGGGGGGGTGGCGTTGCAAAAATATAAAAGTCACATAAGTTGAAAAATTTTGCATGCGACTTGTTTTGGCTTATAAATAGTCAGATATTAGGAAAATTTTCATAGTTTCTGATTAGCTTCGTAAAAAGAATGTTTTTGGGATCCACGTTGGTGCTCCTCCTCTTTTTTGGAAACTTTGGGTTAAAGGCCCTTCAAAATGTCGCGAAGCATCATAATTTAATATAATATCAGTCTCAAATCAAACTTGCATAGGTTTGAACTTTCTTTTCACTTTTGGATTTCTCGAAAGAGAAATGTGCTATTCGATATTCTTATTTTGATTTATTTAGCTACATTATTATCCCCGTGATGATAAAGTACGGCTATTTTACAAAGCTCTGTAAAAATCACATGCAATTCTGCTATTGTTCATTCCTGGCATGTGGGACAGCTTTTTCAAATCCCGTCAAATTGGAAGATTTCCGTTACACTGAGAAGATCAAATTACCATATGCTTCATGGTTGAAAGAAACAGTAGTCAGAAGACTAACGTTTTAACTTGAAGTATTCAATTTTTGAATATGCAAAAGAGAGTTCTTAGCTCTTCAAGGCGCAGAATCCTATGAATTTAAAAATTTCTATAATTCAAACTATTTCATATCTTAAATTCTCTTCGAAAATCTCGTGACAGGAAGGGCTAGGTTATGTGATTAATGTCGGCCTTAACTTAAAGGTAGCCAGATTTCTAATTTGAACTAGAATCTCGCGACAAAGACATTAATTACAGACAGAATTTTATCAAAATTTTGGAATGATAAAAAATGGAAGAATAGCAGATCTTCGCATTATTTTCAGCTCCTTATCCAAAAGCTGACATTTTCATATAACCCAAAATTTGACGAACCCAGGGTGTACCTGTTTACTGAAGTGCGGACATCATTTTGAGCCTCACTTAGAACTCTTCGTCCATATGGGCTTAGATGAAAAAAGAAAAACGAAATACTATCGTAAATATAGTGCCTTACTTATTAGAATGTAGTTTAATTTAAAGAGAAATAAATTTCTTTCAATTTAGCAGATGAAGGATTTGCAAGGAATACATGTTTAGTCGAAGAGGCCTTTTTAGATGCGAATACCATATTAAATGGCTCAAAATGATGATTCCAAATCTGCCTCAATTATCTGCAGAATGCTTATGGACGATATGAGCACTTACTAGAGAAAATTAAATGTGCAAGTAGGATAAAAATAGCCGTAATGTTTTTTTCTAGCTCTTCAGTGGAACAATGATAATCATCAGAGCACTTTACTCAAAAAATACTTTAAAATAAAAATATTACTTTTTATGTCCTTGAATACCACATTTGATTGCATTATTTGAGGCTTGTTAAGATTTTAGCAACTCATTTTATCCAAAATGCACATTCAATTTTTGGCTTCAACGCTCATAACTTCGTTCATAAACGTTCTGCAGGTAGGGAAGGCAGATTTGGAAACAGCGTTTTGTGCCCTTCAATAAGGTGTTCATCTCATTCAAAAAGGCCACTTCGATTAAACAAGCTTCCCTTTAGAAGTAGAAGAATTTGCCTCCAAACTAAGGTCTAAAATGGAGTTTTAGCGTCAATATACTTGTGATATTGCATGCCATTGTAAAATAGCAGTTGGAGTAGAGATTTCGACTTGGATCTCTGTTCTCAAGTAATTCTCATGATTTTCTCATTTCCTCCTTCACCTTCAATCCTCAACGAAAATTCTCTGCCAGCAGACGTTTACGGGGTCTTCCTTTTTGATTGAGGGTCGAAGATGAAAGCAGGCAATTGTTCTGTGATTCGCACAATTCATTGACTGCGGCTGCAGAATCGCATCGCGCTGCGATCCGCTCAACCTCTTGATGTTCTCGATTACTGCGTCGCCAGTCGAGCAAATGAGCATTGTGTTTCCATTAGCGGCTCGATGTCTTTGCTCGAAATTCATTTTTCATCGCTTTGCCATTCAACGTGCGGCTATTTGTTCAATTGCTGCGGTGCTCGTACCTCAATTTTTGATTCTTGCAACCAAACATTAGCACTCGCAGTACAAAGCTTTATGAGTTTTTTACTCCTCAACGTTTTCTCATCAGCTCAAGGGCACAATCATAAAATGTCGCACGATGGCTTGCCAAGCATCCATCATTTCTCTTATCGCATGCGAAAGTTCAGCATGGCTACTGCTCTCTACAACTGGGCGTTGCCCCTGATATTCTCATGGATCGCAACATTCATTTAGCGCAACGGACTAGTACTTTTTATAAGATTAGGCTGGAATTTCAGCGCTTTCTTATAGAAAAGTCTTTGTTTTCGATTTGTTTCTGAAAAATTTATATATTTTCATGCGCCAATCAAACGGTGATTGCACGATTGTTCAAGAAAATTCGCTCTGCGTTTTGATACTCAAATGAGTCATACCATACAGCTTATGTGGTTAGGAGACTATATGCCGCCGATGGGGAGGTCCCGTGCGAACGTCAGCAACAAGTGTGCACACTCGTGTGTGTTTGTTGCTGATGTCCATTCGGGAACTCCCATTCAAAGACATGAAGTCCTCTATCCTGTTTAGGTAGCGCTGTAAGTTAGAAACTCATGCTGAAATTTCCTTGAAATTTGAGACCTTTGATTGCTGTTTCAAATTTCATTTTTGGATAAAATATAATACATTTACCGTACCATTTCTGCCTAAAAGCGATTTCTAAAGGAGACTTACCCCAATTTCATGCATACAAGGCACATCTTTCGATTTTGAGCCGCTAAGCCGCTTCACTATTTCGTAAAGCGATCCTTAGACCGCACGATTTTCTTCAACAATATACAGCACGTTGTAGGTTCCTTTGTTGCGAAGTCCTTTGGCGTGTGAGTGGTAAATTTCGGAAAAAAATTCCCTCGCGCGTTGTACGCGGGAATTAGGGTAGATTTCTGGTACTCTCAACTCAGCTATAGTCACGAATGAGGCGTTTGTGCTACCTTGGCGGTAATACAAACGGCTCCTTCGTGACCCTGACTGTAAAATATCGTCGAGTAACGTTCGTGTTCGAGGACGCTGAGTCCGTTACGAATAGTGCGGTTTAAGGGACTTACAAGGAAGGTCCGATTAGTCGAAGTGGCCCTTCAAAATGAGTCTTACACCACTTTGAAGAGCATCAAACGCTGTTCCAAATTTGTTTTTATCATCTGCCGAGCGCGTCTGCATTCCGAGTTATGAATATTTTTTGGTGCGAGAAATGAACGCATTATCTGCGAAAAATCAAATTTTACGGTCTTTTCAGCGCATTAATAAAGCAGCGTTAAGTATGAGTGTTTTGTACAAGAGGTGTAATTAGATGGAGTGCTCTGATAATCAAGATTGAACCATTTGAGCAATTCCGATGAATTTTGTGCTAATTGTGCATTCAAGTTTTCAATTCAATAAATGCTCAGAACTCGACGCTCAGGGGCGTTCGGCAGATAACGAAGACAGTTTTGGAATCAGCGTTCGATGGTCTTTATAGTCATATCAATTTCATATGAAAAGGCCACTTCGACCATTCGGACCTCCCTTGTTAGGTGTGTCCTTGCCCATACTGTACTCTTTTACAGCACAGCAATCTGTGTCCTCAAATACGGTACCGGACTAGAGTTGAAAATAAAAAGTTTTCGCCTTAGATGTATCATATGAGCTGCCGCGTGGGTCATACCTTAAATGGGGCCTCCAAAACCTTTCCACAAAAGAAACCTATGTTCCCAAATCCGATGACTCTTTCTTTCGAGACATCACAAGAAAAATAATAATCACTTTAGGAAGGGCATACTGTGTGCGGAGGTAAGCAGCTATGAAGGCAAATTAATCTAATTATCACAATATCTCTTTTACCATGCACCATTTTCTCGGATATTTCAAGCTACATTCAACATAAATCCGGCAGTGCTCGGAAAATTTCAGCATTTGCAAAGCCATTAGCAAATTACACCGAATACAGTAATTTGGTTACCCAAGCTTCCAATTATCAGTTGGTAGTCGAGAATCGTTGAGAGCATTGCACCTACATTTGCAGTGGTAGAGCAATTATTCGAATTACTTCTTGCACTATCAAGAAATCCCATTAATCCAGCCCGGACTAGGTGGTTGCAGGCTGGCTTTCTGCACGCAATGTTCTTTTTGCTCCAGTAGCCTTATCTCTGCACGTGTGTACCAGCCTCGTGGTTCTGCGTTTTTTCAACGAAATCTGCAAGAGTTCATCAATCGCTGCAGATGCCCAGCGTACGAGAGATTGGCAAGGTTTTTTGCGGCACATTTTTTTGTTTCATGCCCTTCATTTCTCTATAACTTGGGTATTTGGTCCTGTTGACTTTCTTCATAAATCTCTTCATAATTTGGTATCTGTTGACTTTCTTCATAAATCTCTTGCTCAATTATTGCATCTGAACATCTTTTTCAAACTTTCATTTCCTGACTGATTGCCACAATATTCAAAAGAATGTGACAAATGCCCAAAATTATGCATGGTCGTATTATTTGTAACTTAAAGGCAGTGTCTGGGCAAAAAGTGGATTTTGAGATTTTGTGCTTACCCGGGCCTATTCGCCATGCTGATTCCGAAAATCCACAAAATCCACACTGGAAAGCGCGAAAACGGCGAAAAAGGGCTCTAAAACAGGAGTGAAATCACAAGTGGACGGGGTCCTTCCCACGGTGAATTCACGGTCCCAGCTTCCGGAGCGATCTTTTTTATTCCGCTTACCCTCCTGACATCTCCACAGACCAAATGCGAACGCATGATCTGAAATCGGAAGCGAGAAGATCCTCCGGAAGCTGAGACCGTGAATTCACCGTGGGGAAGACCTCGCCCCTTTTTGATTTCACGCCTACGTTAGAGCCCTTTTTGGCCGTTTTCGCGCTTTCCAGTGTGGATTTTCGAATTCAGCATAGCCAATAGGCCCCAGTAACACAAAATCTCAAAATCGACTTTTTGCCCGGACACTGCCTTTAATAAATGTATTGCATGCCAGCGCGTCACCTCATGACATGATCTGCTTTCACATTGTCCCTTCAAAAGGTTTTTTTTGATTTCTCCTCGTATGTGTAGGAAGCTGTAGAGGCTACTGCAGAACAGAAGCGCCGAAGCAGTATAAATTAAGCGGGCGCGAACGCGGCGCGCGCATATCTCCACCGTTGTAGACCCCGCGCCTCATGCGCTCTGCGGCTGAAAAAGCCGCGTTCGCGGACAAAGATATTGCGCCTTCGTCATGCAGTAGCTTATAGCGTGTAGTTTTTGCATCCATCTTCTTTGCAATGGGTCAGTTTTATTGAGTTCTATGACTAGAGGTCATCGGGTCGCGCGGAATATGCAAAGTCTGTGTCGAGTTGGACTTGAATGTATACATTGTTTGACTATTGATAGCCTCACCACCTATATCTCTCAGATCTTGTATGTATGTACATCTGGCTATAATTTACATTTACAGTACACGAATAACTGTCCATCTTTGTACTGAAGAACTTTTGTATAAGCCTTGCAGAACATTTTCCTTGATGGCCAATGCCTCACAAAAAAGCTTCGAAATATTTTAGAACTTGTCAACCAAAAAAAGGTTACATAGCTGTCAAAAGCGAACACAGTCTTCCTGTCACCTTACAAGGTGTAAGTACTGTAACAGGGTCAATGCTTTTCAAAACCTACGTTATACCGCTCAAGCAACATCTCGAAAGCAAATAAGTTCATCTTGTGCGCTCATAGCCATCACTTTTGTTTCCAGCTCATCTTAATGGATAGGGATGGCAGCTGTTTCATCATTCAGTAAGCGCCGTAAACCCTCTACCGTAATCCTACCGTAATCCTACACTGGCTCTCTACATTGTAGATCAATGTTTGATTACAATACCATTGTAGCTATAGAAAGTAATATTCTAACATTTTATTAATTATGTTCAAGAGAGTTATTCGAACAAGCAATGTATACTATTTGAAGTACCTTGCAGAACTATGAAACTTTGTGATTTCTTAAAGATATGGAGGGAAATCCAAATGTGGATATAAATCTTACATTCCCATTAACACTAGTCCGTCGTTACAATCATCGTTATTCCCAACCCATCAAGCTACCCACAATATCTATAAAAAAGTGGCAGTTAGCTAGAAAATTGCTCTCTGAGTCAGCATAAACCTAATTCTTCTCGCAATCCATCTTAGCCAAGAGTATTGTCTATACCGTCACCAAAACTAAAGCTTATTTGCTTGTTTAATCATAAATGAAGCTTTGTCCCCAAGTAATACCATAGAACGCTTAACTAGAATATTCTCTAAATGTTTTCTGAACTGATTACAGTATATCTCCTAGTTCTGCACGAAAAACGGGGTAAACGGATTGCGACAGATCTTCGTAGCAACGAATTTGCCATAGAATAACCGTCGGAGTGTTAAATTTTTATTAGAATTTTTTTACAATAAATAATACCCAGCTGAATTGATGCAGTTCTAATGGAATCTTCTTTTTTTGACTCAAATCCTTGGACTCTTTACAACTCGCTGTTAATATTTGGCAAGAAGCGCAAACTAGATTTAGATGAATAACTATGCGCTATTATGCTCTCCTATTCAAAAAAATTGCACTTTGTTTTCTGCCCTTGTGCAAAGTAGCGCTGGAGCATAAAAATGTGTGCTTTAGAGAATTGATGTCTGCAAATCAGTGTCACCAATCAAATTCTGTGCCGGATAAATTTTGCTGGTGTGTGCAGTTGCACATTTTTCAAAATTGGCGATGGAGCGCGAGTGCTCATAAAAAGGACCATGTAATCACTCCGCTACTAAAACCTTACAACAAATCAACAAAAAAAATTATATCTGACACACGGCCAAACCAGTTTGAAAAATATGCATTTGCACATATCAAATCCTAGTTGAATCTACCAACAAGTATAGAGACTAACAAGTTTATATAGTACATTTTCAATATACAAATGATGTGATAGTGCATAATCATGTACAAAGTAATTTCCCGCACTTCGCTCGAGACTTTCGTTTTCCTCTTCTCGTTCCTCAAAAAACTATAGCTACCTGCCTGCCTTGCTCCGAAATGGCGCGCAAATTTTGACGAAAACAGCTTCATCAGCCATTGTTCATTCTTTCCTTGTTCGTGCGTCTCACAAGCATTATGAATTAGATGATGCGAAATGCACAGCTGCGGAAAGCATCGTCATCATGACGTGAATATTGCGCTGTAGCGCTGCTTGATGAAGGATAGGTGAAATATTGAGCTTGGACTGGACAGTCTATAAATCTTGCTATTCGCGTATGCTAGCGCTTCACGTCTCTGAATTCTGGAGCCTGAATTGGCAAAAATATGCAGTCCAGAGCCCTCCACTCAAAAAAAATCTGGCATTTGGCATGGTGGCTCATAAAGCTGTATATTTACGTCGTTGACAATGCTCGAATTATGTGTTTCGCAGCACATGTTGCTCTTGATGGAGGCACAAGTGACGGTTCTAGCATCTCCCTTACAAGGGAGAGGCTGAGCGAGGGTGAGGGGCGCGGGGGGGGGGGGGGTATGGTTGGAGTGTGGGGGCGGGGGAGTTTTCCAAACCTGAGCACTTATAACCTGATGTTATTATCTAAATTTTCTTCAAAAGAAAGAGAGTGACTCCTTCACGTAGCTCAACATAGCCAATTTAAAATTAGTTGTAACCCGGGAAATGTGAGAAAAACTAGGGCTACTTTAGCCAAGCGGAAATTATTGCAAAGTAGATTTTGACATTTTAGAATTTGAATAAGCATCCCAGTAAGTAACAAAAAAGCAAATCTCCAGCACAACTTTGTAGATATAGATTACTCTCCGGAGAAACTATGACAAAAAATCCTAATGAATTAAAACGGTTTTAGGATGCTACCTAAGTTGTAGCGAAACTGATAATGAGATCCCTCCCCCTGCCCACCTCCGCTACTGTCCCTGATGTAGATTTGATTTTACTTTTTCTTTGTAGCGGTTTCATCAGTGAAGAATGTCGTCTACTATTCATCTGTAAGATTATTTTCTTATTCAAAGACTCTAATATTCCAAGGATCGCATAGCGGAATATTCTTCATATTTCAAAATTATTTTGCGAATGAGCTATTGCAATTCACGTGGCAGATATGGGAGCTTATGGTAATCCTAGGAAAAAAAGAAAATCCAGAAATTATCCAGATTATTTAGCTCAGTCATTGAGCATTATCCAATCCAATCCCTCTAAACAGTAATCTGTTCTCATCCTCATACAAATCTACTACCGTAGATTATGATCGGATGCTATGTAGCTTGTTCTCTTATAAGGAAAACCTCAAAGGGTTCTCGAAAACCCTTTCTTTCATGAAAATTATTCTCATCCAGCATTATTGTTATTGTTCCATTTGCCCATTGAGCGGCACCGCCTGCTTTTGACATAAACGTGTTCGAGTTCCAGGAGATTTCCTCACTTTCATTATTTTTTTGAAGTAAACATGACTTTTTTTGCCCTCACTTCACTTTTGTCTC
This sequence comes from Cylicocyclus nassatus, assembly GCA_958299035.1. Classification (NCBI taxonomy): domain Eukaryota; kingdom Metazoa; phylum Nematoda; class Chromadorea; order Rhabditida; family Strongylidae; genus Cylicocyclus; species Cylicocyclus nassatus. The sequence goes on from CATQJL010000316.1 coordinate 33,121,579, forward strand.
TTCGAAGGATACTCACAAGGGAATGGTCAGAAGTCGAAGTGGCCAAACCAAACAAGCTGTATACCATTCGATGCAGTATAAAACGTTGACTTCGAATGTCTTTCTTATCTGCTTCCCGCTTCTGTGGACGAAGCTACAAGCCATTAAAGACCATTATTTTGCTAAGAAATTACGCGTGAAATTGAAAATTTAGCCGTGCAGAGCCACGTTCGCCTCACTGCTGGGCCAAAACATGCAGCTAGCCTACTTCAAATTTTTAAAGAAAGAAGCTGAGCTAAAAATGCAACAGTGTGCTCAATTTCGCTGTTTTTATGTGTGATTTTTTCACAATAAAACCGCTTGTAGCTTCGTCCACAGAAGCGGGAAGCAGATAAGAAAGACAGATTTGAAGTCAGCGTTTTATACTGCATCGAATGGTATACAGCTTGTTTGGTTTGGCCACTTCGACTTCTGACCATTCCCTTGTCAGATTTATTTATACTTCTACATTATAAATTATGTCTTAAGTCCACACTTTCCAGGTTTACTGAGAAACATCTTGATTTTATGGATATTTCAAGTCGTTTTTTTCTTCTTTGCGATTCAATGGATGAATCATAGAACTCATCAGTTTTTGATCCACTAAGCCGCGGCAGGTGTAAAATGTTTGTAATTACTTTAGCTTGTAATAATCCTAACTAATCTTGAATTCGCCTCTTTCCTCATGCTATTCTTTTTTGGAAACGAAGGCTCATTCTGGAATTGGTAAGGTTTAAATATGTTTACGTCTTAATTTAAAATAGCTTTATTTGAACAGACTTTAGTTCCGAACGAATTCGTACATAAGAACTGACTAAGACGATCGCTAATCTTTTAGAAAATGTTATGAAACGGGGTCAAAAGTGCTTGAACATCCAAAAAGATACCCCGAGATCTTTGACAAGTTACTAAATAACGACCCCCTCATGCAAAGAGTTTGAAATTTTGCGCACAACATTTTCACCAAAAAACTTGACTTTTCATTTTTTTGCTCTTCCTTTCCTCAAAAAGAGCGGCTGCCTATACTAAAGCCTAAGAAATAAAACACTCTTTGAAAAGTTAGGATTTTCAAATAATAAGCGGATTCCAAAAAACTCGAAGTTGGTCTGAATTGTCGGCTTCACCTTCGCAAAACGGAACGACAAATTCAAAAAAAAATCGGAATAGCATTAGCGTTTCGATACTGATCATTCCTGGTTCAAAAAAAGCAAAAGAAGTTTTTTTTACTTCTTTATGTGAGAAAAATTCGCATTTGGATTTGATATCTGATAATTGCTGTAAGTAGTAATTGTAATAAACAGTCGAAAGCCTTAGAATGTCATTATCTTAAGCAATTTTTACTTTGTTCGGACTTCCTCCTTGGTCTGTACCTGCGCTTTCAATCTTTGAATTTTTTGAGAGCTTGTGACAGTTGCTCTATAGCAATCTTTGATCCTTCCAGTTTTGTGAAAAATGGTGAAAATTCATATAAATGCCGGATCTATTCATGTTATTCATGAGCTATAGATACCTTGAACTTCTCGATGACTTACTGAAGCCAAAAAAATGTCATGTGCTTTATCCCAACGGCTTCAGTGCTTAAATTCCGCCTCAAGTACGGCTTAGATGTTATATTTGATAGCACAAACTAGTACAAAACGAGTTCCACGTCTTCGCACATGACCAAGATATGCAAATATCCATTAGGGGAAAAGGACAGCTATGAAAACAAATAGAATTATTCGTAGACACTTATATCTATTCGTCTAGTATTCATTTGAGTTTGCTCTGACAATTATCGTTCTTCCCATGCACTTCGCGAAGATCTACTTCTAATAAGTTAAGTGTTGGTTTAAAGACTATAGCGAAAAATATTCCGAATAATCACTAAATGCTCTATTCAAGATTTTTTGGTCCTCCTCCTCAAGACAGAAAAGGGTGAGGAATCTCAAGGTTGTCTCTATGGAACTTTTATTGAAGTGTTTTTTTCGCATTGCGAATTTTAGAAGCATTGATACACGTAAACCAAAAGAATATTGAAATTTTGAAAACGTTCTGAGACTGCTGGAGTTCCAGCAGTTAAATGATATAGTCGTTAACTTCTTGAAATAACCAAAAACAACATTCCTACGCTTTCGTCATGAATATGTACGTCGCGGCTGAAGAATCTGTTGCGTCCCCCAAGAGCTAGAAGCTCATTTGCATCTTCTTGGGGGGGGGGACAGAAAGGGGAGCAGTCTATGGATACTTGCCCATGGACATTCACTAAATATGAATTAATGCTATAGTTTTATACAGTAGTTTATGAAAATACGCCACTGTTTGCGTAGTGGGAATCAGATCATTTTTGAACTCATAAACAAAATGACTGCTTTCAGACGCATCAAAAATGTCAAAACTCTTGGTTCTTTCCCCCCCCCCCCTCCCTCAACTTTTAGAATACCCGTAGTAAGCTCAATACAGCGTTAGGACAATCACAGAAATGTTTGGAAAGTGAATACCTAAGTCTCCTACAATCGAAAGATTTTCTTAAATGGAGTGATCTAGAAAACGTAGATCTTTTCGTTCAGGAGTCAAGATTTCAATAAAATTCTTTGCCTTCTCCTTTTGCCTTTATTTTTGTTATTTTAGTTTTTTTTTCAATGTTTCCACTTCGTTGAATATCCATCAACAAGCCAGTCAACAGAATAGCAACAGAAAACCTAACAAACAAAGAACAAACAAAATGGAAACAAAGATGCAGAAAATTAAAAAGTAACGATAACAAAAAAGGAAGAAAAGTTCATAAATCCTAAAAATAACGAATAAACAAAAAAGGAACGAATACAAAAGTTTTCAAAAATAAACTCCTAAGTCTCCAGTTTCCTAACTCCTAAGTCAGCCAGTCTCTATTGGGAGCATTTGCGTTTCAAACAATCCAAATCTGCTTTTCGCACTTTTCGAATGCAGCCTCGATTTTTCAAAAAATCGCCATTTTTCAAATGCAGCAACACAATTTTGAGAAAAACCCGTCTCGTTGTTAACTCGTTATTGCCCTCAGTATTCCAACTAATCGCGCTAAACTGCGTCGAATTACTTTTCCACTCAGACGATTTTTTCATTTCCCAGACTGAAAATTGCATTATACTCGTGACTAATTCTACATGTGCTAATCATGCGCACAATGAACAAAGTCCTCCAGCAATGGTATTTGATCCACCGCAACTTATGTACTTGATCTTGATTGATTAATCTTCTCGCTTATCTTTCTAATCGTCTTTGGAAACACAGCGACGGAAAGACGCCGAAGAGATTAGTTAATCGGGAAATTTTTTCGATGTTGACTGTAGCCCGAGCTTCTATTTAGTTTAGAAATCATTCTGAGATTGCCAACGATTTGCGCTACTTCCTCAAAAGCAACTTTTGTTTATCATTTGGTGATCTCACAACTTTTTTACCGACTTCAACTTCAGTCGAACGCGAGTTTTCACAAAAACTGGTGGACTTGCAAAAGTGTAAATTTATGGTCTATTTAAATGCAGAAGAGGGCGTTTGATAAAAGACCGCTGGAGAATAATTTTTCTTTTTGGGCTCTTTATTTTTTATTATATCCAGCCAAAATCATGCAGTGTGTAGGTGAGTATTTAGTTTGCAATATTAGATTGTTACATATCTGAGTAATGTTGCACTTTATGCGTCCTGCCTTGGAAAACTCTGGTAAATTCGGCAAAGTCTCATTTTGGCATATGGTTAAGAGATGGAGGGCACTCCATTGGAATCATTTTTACCTTTCCGGAAATGACTTACAGTAGATACAAGTGCAATTTCCTAACGGCACTTTAACCTCCGTTTTTCTTCTTTTTGAATCTGTGATTCCTTTTTCCATTCTTTTTCATGGATTTGGGAGCATCATCAGGGACACGAAGGCTATTTGGAGTTCAAGCCTTCAACAACGTAAATTCGGAATTTGCCACAAATAATTCGAAAAATTTTCAGAAAATGCAAAAATTGTATTTTTCATGTGCGACATGCACATAAGGAAAATCCACAACATTTCACATTATATGTTTTCTGGAGAATATTTTTTAGAATGGAGATTTTTTCGTTCTGTAACAAAACTTATTTAAAAACCGAGTATAATTGTGACTAAGGGAGAGTTTGGTAGAATGCCAAGAATGCGTTAGAAACAGTCCTCAAACTCTACATGGAACATGATTTTTGGTTGGATGTTTAGCGCTCATTCTTCAGAGTTTGCTCTTCTTCTGTAACCCAATTCCCCCCCCCCCCGAAAATGACAATAAAATCTTATTGAGGAAAGTTTTACGAACAACTCGTAGTATATTAACAAATTAAAACGCTTCCTATTCAACAATTTCAAAGTGGCTACTGGTACTCCCTGAAAGTCCAACTACGGTAAATTCATCGTGCAAAACTGCACTCACTCAAATTTTCGAGCTTCCGACCCGATTCGTTCTCACCCGCCTTGGCGCAGCCGCCCTTGTGATTTTGTTGAGTAAACAAATCGAGGACGAGCGCACATGTGCTTTGGACAATATATGGTGTATGCTTATATGAAATCTGAGAGCATCTCGTTGGAAAGAGATCACATGAAGGAAATTGCAGATTTTCTCAGTATGCGCTCTTGAGTCTTGATTTTCAACTTTCAGTGACTGCAGTTTGAGTCTCATGTGATCGTCTGTAATAATATCCTTTGATTCTACAGTGGACTCCATGATATTTATGAAAAAATATGTGGGTGGTAAAAGCGACCCTACCCTGATTTTCTTACCTTTAGAAAGTTGGGCTTGACACTGTCAAAATCGAACCACATACTGTATGAAACTTCTAGACGTTTGCAGTTTGGAATTCAACTGAGCGTTTCCAAAGATGAAAAGAAGTTGTACTAAGCGCGAAGGCTAAGAAATGAAGAAAAACTCAACTTTCCTGCACAGCAGAATAGTGCAAGCAAAATTATTTTTGTCATTTTGGACAGTTTCCAATTGACAATTGTTTGGACAATTGTTTACCGGCTATGCTATGCCTCGATCTTGCTTATCATACTTTCTAGTCACAGAACAGTGTGGTTTTTGCAAGGTAAGGATTTGTCTTCCCATACATTTTCTCTCCTTTTAATTTTCGTCTATCGCGCATCTCTGTAATTCTCTTGAAAGTAAACAAATTTGAAACTATCTGATTACTGCATCGCAAATCGTGGGCGCATTTCACTTGATAAGAGGACCAGCTCTTTATTTTTAGCAAAATTCTAGCGGCACCAAACTCGATGTAGAAATATCTCAGCACTTGACACTGCTGCTTATTATCATATATCCTGCTTTACGAAAAATGGAAGATACGTTATGATATTATGGATGTCATAAATCATATGTAATTTGGTATCATGCGCTCTTATGTGTCAAGATTTTTTATGAAATGTACGAGCATAATCATTAGTAGTCTGTCATATCTATAGAGCGCACTTTTTTGAAGAAGAAAAGTTTTGTTTACTCCTGCAATGAACATCCTGCGAACTCAGAATGATTAATTTATGCGTCACATAATTATTGCATGCATTAGCGCATAGGTCAAATTAACAGCGAGAGTAATGATTATTATTTTTGTCGCAGTTCCGCGCGATCTTGCATGCCAATATGTGGGTTTGTGAGCCAAATTTTGTTTTATAATGTTCGTAGTTCCTGGTATATTGTACGCAGTGAAATTTTGCCTCGTAAGCTGTTTGTTATAGGTTGTCAAACGTCACACTCTGTTCCTTAAAGGAACTTCTGTACCATATCTTAGTAATTTATGAATTTTGCGAAGCTCACATACATGTGAAAATCGCGGAATCGGGCTTATATGCGGAAGCGATTGCGTACTTAGTTTGTCAAGGACCTCTTCGGTACATTATTTTAATCCATCTTGATAGTTCGTTAAGAAACTAGGGGAATCAACTTTTTGATTAAGAATATTGATACGTAACTTGACCGTTTATACCACCATAAACCTATTGTACCTCCACAATTTAGATAGTGCGATATATCGTGAGTTCCGTGTCTGCGCTGATTCCCTAGGCTGTGAATCTCACTTTCTGAAAAAAAAACGTAGACTCTCATTTCCAAGAATTCCTCGAATTCTAAGGTCATGACTATTTCCTCCATTATTTCGATGCCAAGAGAGGTTATCCTCGATAGGCATCTACAATATCACCCACAGAAAATCTTTTGAATGCCGCTGAATTCCGCGATCTTCGTGGAGTCCCGCAAAATTCCGCGACGTTCACGAAAATTTTGTTCGTTCTATGAGCGGTATCGTAATTGATCTTTCCGTTCCTCATATTTTCTTATTCTATTAGTTATCACATTTTCTCGTCTCTATTTTGGTCTAGTCGTGCTTCGTTTTACTTATGATTTTACAGGCCAGAAGCTGGAAGCTGAATCTAACCATTATATCAAAGAAGTTCTGAAGATAAACGATCCACCATAAGAAAAACGGTAAAGAGTGCCTGATTTACTGTGAAGATTTCACTACCACGTGGAAACTTATTTTTGGCTTATTTACATGGTAACTTAGGTTTGTGTACCTGTCCGCTAATCCATCCCGGCTAATCATTTCTATCAAACAAAACGATGCAACGCTGCGATTTTTTGTACCAGGTGCAAAATGAGATGAAAAAATCCCCCATCTTTGCTGGATCTATAGATTTTGTGATATCAGTACTTCGAACTACATTAACCCAAAAATCGCGTATTTCGCAAACGATTTCATAAGCGATAGACATTTTTAGACAGCTTTAACGCTTGTTTTCGTCTTCTGAATTGTTTTTCACACTATTACATACAATTTAACTTGTTCACGTATATATTTTACTTAAATTAATTGTATATTTCGTGTCAGACCTGCTCGAAATGGGCGTTAATTTGATGACACCCAATGTTATTCCATACATCTTCACCACCTTGTTCGCTCTATCGCACTTCTGTGCAAACAAAGTTTTGTCGTAAAATCTGGCCCGCTGCCAGCTTATACTGCCATTTTGGCAACTAGCCAAGTTTTAGACTCCTCAACTTTTTTGATTGATCACTGTGAATTTATTATTTTCAGAAAGAAAATGATGAATATGACAAATCTTACGGACATTGTCGAAGAAGATTGGATGGATCTTTGCGATGACGGATCTTTGCTGGATCAAAACGCTGTGCGATACCCTCTCATTTTAATCTACTTGATTGTGTTTACTATATGCCTTCTTGGTGAGTTTATTGCTTCTTCACAGGAAAACGTTGTGATTTCATGCAGGGAAAGAAGACTGAGCTTCAAGGATAACAATGAATAATTAATTTTGAATCTGTAAGTAATACTAAGATTCGAATGAGTGAGTGCAAACATGAATACTTCTATAAAGAAATAATTCTAATGCAATTTTATTGCACCCACTCGGGTACAATAGATTAACTATGAGGGAGTGAGACAAGCAATGAACGACCATAGTAGAGTAAAAAAATCAGCAACTTTAATTTGAGCAGTCAAAATCCTCCTTACTCGTTGTTTAGGCCCAATTTGACCATTCGTTTCGGTTTCGGGTAATTGTTATCCACAAACGTCTTAGTACTGCGATTGATGCATGATCCTGTATTAAACCCCTACTGCTGGCATCTAATCTATTAGGTCGTTTCATAAGTCCGTAGAGTTTTTGTTTTTGTAGCCATTTCTGAATGAAGCGGTTGTTTTACGTCAAAGTATCTGTATTGTTCGAAAGAACCAATCCTGCTCTACAAAAATCGTTGCTCGTTTTCGGAGCGAATCCAAATCATTTTGATTTATAACCTCTCAAAGCAAAGTATTTTGAGAGGCAAAAATTGGCGATTTCGGCAACTGCACTTTCCGCATTTGGTCCGTACCCCGCAAATTGTTATTGTCATATGTAGGCGGGATTTAAGTAGCAACCAAGATTGGTATACTGACAAGTTTGCAGCACGCCAGTATGCTTAGAACCGTTTGAACAACGTCCCAATAGATGTTGCCTTCGACTGCTGCCGCTTGAGTTTTGCGCTTTGTTTAGCGACAGAATGTGTCGGTCCTCCTGTCGGGCCTAGTGGAATGGATGGGTTCTTCTAAGTGGTGCAGATGTATGAGTAGAAGCTTTGGCCAACATTTTACGCTTCCTCAAAATTTTTTTGAAGCGGGGACTTCTTCAAATTGTACCAAACGCAAAACATTCTACACGCATGGTAAAAGCGCGCTTAATCCTTCTTTATAGCGTCTCCTTAGATAAGGCTACTTTTACATGCACCGTAGTCCCGTAAACAGTCGTTTTTCATCATTTATGACAATTTCAGATGAGAAATCCCACTTGTGACTCCATATATGGACCGAAAGTTGCAAGTGCCGAAATCGCCAATTTTTGCCTCTCAAAAAATTTTGCTTTGAGAAGTCATCAAGGAAGGGGATTTGGGTTTGCTTCAAAAACGAACAGCAGTTTTTGTAGAGCAAGATTTTCTCTTTTCAATGGTACAGGAACTTTGCCGTAAACCAAACGCTTCTTCTTGAAACGGCGACAAAAATAAAAACTCTACGAATTTATGAAACTACCTAATACACAGGCAACAAATTCGTCATACCATCTTTTCGGTGGTCTTCCAATTGGACGCTCCGAAGATTTTTGAGTCCGTTTTAAAGTCTATCGTCTATCTATCGTCTTCTCCTTTCATTATATGACCAGCTTATCTATAATCTTACACACGTAGTCTGCTGGGTGACGAAAAAATTGTCTTACTTAGGTTGGAACTAGATTTTATGTTAATGCTGTCTGAATTCGGTTACTTGGGGAGCCTCTTCTCAAATGTTTAGTGTGCTGTTTGCAATGCCTTCTTAGTTGTTGAACCAGCCCACGGCTGCATAACACAGAGCCGGGAGAGATTCCATCAATAAGATGAACATCTAGCTTCGGGGCAGCGTGATTTTCTGTAGAATTACTCCAACGTCCAAATGCCGCCTACCGCCTGTGTTGAGTGAGAGCATAAAAGGTTTTTGTTAGGGGAGGGGGGGGGGAGTAATAAGCGAAAGCATGTCTAGAAGAAACTAAATAAATAGTCATGAAAGTGTGGGAATATCTGTGTAAGCACCATGATATCAGGATATTCGAAGAAATGGCATAGAAATGGACAATGAAGTGAGCAAAGGAATGGCGAGTGAATACGATTATAAAAATGTTAAAAAGCTTGATAAACAAAGTGGTGAGTAACATTGCTATAATAAGAAGATCAAGGGAAGAGTATGCATTTCTAGAGTGAGTAAGCTGAGATCAACAAACGGTCGATGAGGGAAGCATGGGTCTTTACTGGTATCTGTGGACTAACAAGGAAACGATACTTGGTGTCCGTGGCCTTTTGAGATGAGATGTATACCATTACACTCATCTTGGAGCGCTGATTCCGAATCTGACTTCCGTTTCTGCTAATCGTTTCCCTAACAGAAGTTATGAAGGATTTTTGCGTCAAAGGAGACGTGTTGGGAATGCCAAAACCGCCGCCAAGATGTGGTGTAGTGGCTAATGCGAAAGCCTCGCAAGTTAATGTAGGCTTAGGTTCGAGTCCTCTTGTATTTTTCAGTTTTGCATTGCCTCAATCGAATTTCTTTTTGAAAGTTCCTCGGCCGCATCTCTCTTAGGCAACCAATGACGCGAATTCCTTCATAACTTCTTTCAGAGAAACGATTAGCAGAAAATGAAGTCAGATTTGGAATCAGCGTTTTAAAAAAAGTGTGATGGTATACGTTTCATCTCAAAAGGCCACGGACACTAAGTATCGTTCCCTCGTAAGTGCGTACGCGCAGTAAGATGATATAAAAAATTTGACCGAAAAATGAAAGAGTTGGCTTGAACAAATGAAGCTATAGTCGAAAACAACCAAAACATTTGCAAACAAAACTCGAGCGTTGACGTCACGAATATGCGATTTTTAGTCTAGCTAGGGTCGTATCAAACAAGAACTTTGTAATCAACACTGAAAGCATCACAGCGTTACCACGTTTACAAATACAAACCAACTTCATTTATTACTGATCGGCGTACACGTATAGCATACCCACTTCCTTGTAATAGATTTTGAATTCAAGCTTCATTCCTAATTTGGCAACCGAAAAAATTATTTCAGGAAACTTTTTTACAATTGTGGTCATAGTTCTGCATCCAACGATGCGAACTGGAACAAACTACTTTCTGGCAAACTTGGCATTGGCTGATTTACTGGTCGCAGCATTCTGTATTCTTCAAAATATGGTACATGTTGTAGGATTTGATCACGGAAATTGGCCATTAGGTTTGTTTCACAATTGCTAGGGCCGTATCAAACATTACCTTAACAGAATTTAGTCATGGGTTTTCCGCCACATTAGATAGCACGATCTTTCTTCTCGTTTAACGCATGAAAGAAGGGCTATCTTTTGACACCATCAGTATATCAATTTCAGGAGAAGCCATGTGCTACATGTACGTGTTTATGCTGCACTTCATACCATGCTTAAGCGTCGGCATTCTTGTTTGTGTATCGATTGAAAAATATCTGGGTAAATTGTTTTTTTTCTTATCGAATCCCACCGAATTAAGTTGTTAATTCATTGTAGTTTTTATGCATCCGTTTTCAAAATGGACGCAACAAATCTTACGCCGTCGTGTACGATTTATGATGACTTTTGCGACTTGGATTCTCAGCATTGCATCCAACATACCGTATGCGATAAATACCCGCCTCTACCGTTTCGGCGAGAATGCGGCCGCTTGCGCTCGAACTGATACGTAGGTTCCTCCGATCGTTATTGACTTGAGTAACGGATGGAGAATCAGGTATAGTGGGTATTTCAGCCTACATGTGTGGGTTACTGTGTCGTTCTTCCTGTGGTATATGCTACCATTGACTGTGCTGGCGTTGATGTACGCAAATATCGGCATGATGCTGTGGAGAAGCGGAAGTTGCGTGATCACCGTAACTAGACCAAGCAGCGGTCAGTTTTATGCTGCAGTTGTTTTAAGATTTATGGTTGAAGGCAGGGTCAGGTCAAACAAATCAGTGGCCGTCTTTATTAGGGTAGAGATCCCAACACGACGTTTGTGCATGTCGATCTTACCCAGTGGTTTCGCGAATCCACGAAAGTGGACCCACTTTGCGGAGCCCTCTGTGCTCGTTGTACCATCGAACAAATCCGAGGTTACGCATACGGAAGCTGAAGACGAGCCTTCAACGAAGCAGTTATTCAATTTGTAGCTTCTAAAAATTCTGCGCTTAACTTCTTTTTGAGAAAGATTCGATTTTGATCCGCACACATATACAGTACTACGTGAGAGCTTGAAGGCACCGTCCATCCAAATTTTCGACTTCCACGTTATTGTCGTTTCAGGGCCTTCTTATTTTCCTGATTACGAATATGAAGTCGAGAATGTGCGAAAACACCGACAATCCCCGTTCCGGAGAACCCACAGGCCGGCTTTCCGGAACGGTGATTGGATGAGCGCGCACAAATGGGCGGGCATGGATGGGGGAGGGCGGGCATGGATGGGGGTCTTCGTGCATCTTCGCTTTCCGAAGCGATTTTCTCGCTTCCGAAGCGGCATTTTGTGCTGCGACTTGGGCCTTGGCTTCATAGGAGGCCCTGCTATTATATCCTGCCAAAAGCTCAACACCCTCAACTTAGGGTGGACGGTGCCTTTAAAGTTGAATTCTTCGGCCGCAAATGATGATTCATACAAACCTCTCACGAACTGCAAACTTGATCATAAATTCTTGCCTATTAGCGGTCTACCGATAACTCACAACATTTGTACTCAAGAAGCCACCATTGCAGTCGTTCAAACCTACAGCGTCTTTGCTTTTTAGCCTTGACGAGACTTCCACTCGTCCGAAACACAAACGAAGGCTTCACAGAAAGCATTCCTGCCTATTTTGCTATCTAAGGAGAAATTTTGTAATCAGTGTAGCCGAGAGGCGTACTTAAGCAAATTATCTGAAATCAGTTTTTGTCTGAACACTGTTTCTTGATTAGTTTGTGGTTTTTATAGTCGAAGCAAACTTACCATGGCTTATTTCAAGCTTAACCTTTGCTATTCAGATTCACAAAGCAGTGGCCATACGGGTCTCACCTACCAGATGTCGAATGGGCGTGCGGTGGTTTACAAACAAGATTCGTTGCTACAAGTTCCCGAGGATCCACAAGTGGAAAAACGACAACGAGATTTGACAGAAAGTCGCAGAAAGGTTCCGTATATGCCGCCTGCACTACGCTATTACGATAGCGCCACACCTGCATGGGTTCGTTGTCGTGACGTTGTCATAACAAACACTTCCAAACACTGCATGTGACCCACTGCACTTGTTAATGTACGACAGCATGCCTGTAGTGACTATAATCAGTTGCTCAAGCTTTGTAAATGGCGTGTTGCTGCAAAAAACCTAGCTTAATTGAGGGGAGGGTGGAGCAAGGGAAGGAAAAAAGCGCAAAATCTAACTTGTTTTATGAAAAGCATCCAAAATTGCACCTACTTGTTGCCAAAGCACATTCCTGCTTTGGAAACATACCCTTTTTGCTGTGTATCACTAAGCCCTTTGTGTGCATGAAAGTCCCTGCGGCTCTCCAAAAATTTTTTCTTATGTTAAGTTGAATTTCCAAATCTTCTAGCAAGTATTTCAAATACTTACTACCAAAGCAAGTCACTTGCAAAGTTTTTCAACTCAGAACTTTTCTGAAATTTCACGCCCCATAGGGAGAAAGGGTGCCGCCTTGACCACGAACTTTTATGTATAGTGTCCTGAACGTAAATCAACGCCAACAAATAGTTGACTAAAAGACTTGAAGTTGAAGTGTGAATTCATGGAAACCTTATTCAGGGGGAGGCGTATTTGGCAAGCTGATCACGAATTTCATACAATAGCGCCATTTCTGGGGTCAGGTACCTCTGTGAGTGGGGTGCCCTTTGAAAGTTTTGTCTAGGAGTTCTCGAGCATGCTGGACAAGGTTGTGTTCACAGTAGCCACGGAAAAAGCCTTTATGCATCTGGTGATCGGTACGGTATTCCGAACTTCTGTTCCGAACTGATAAGTTGCTTTGCGAACAATATGGTTTCCCGTTGCATCATTCGGATTTACTCAGACATAAGAACGCAAACTCTGCAGAAGTGGATGTTGAATTGGATGTTCGTGCTTAGTGTGCCAAGTAGTCCTTTAAGCAAAGTCGTAGCATAATCCACTAATCTATGTTCTTGGAACCAGGATCATGTGGGGTGTGGCGCACACCTGGGGGTGTATCGAGGGGAGGGAGAGTGAGTAAAAGGCCTGATTGAAGTGACACTGGAGGTAATTAAGAAGCGATATTCGTTAGTGGTATTTATGTTAGGCAACTCCAATATGCAAGACAATCACACAGAGATGTCAATCCATCACCGTGTACATGCTGTGAGCATACGAAAGAGACCCTACCGAGCATAATAAGCATCATTCTCGTAACTAGCCTGGAGGAAACCGCTTTGAATCAAGCTTTAGCGGTCTACAGTTTCTGAATATTAAGCTACCTGACTGAAATGGTCATTTTCAAACATGTTTAACTTGGAGTGAGTTAGGTGCCTTTCTTTACACACAATACAAAGCACAATACCTTGTTGGTACACATCAAAAATCTTACTTTCAATACAGTCTAACTGTATGATTGTAGAAAAGAAGGTATAGAATTGTAGACCTTGTCGAAATCTCGTTGATTTTGCTTTGAGTGATTTATGCTTTCAGCCAACGTTACAGACAAACGATAACCAATCAGGCTTAAATCACTTTTGGGAAATCTGCGAGACTGAGGAGTCCGATAACCTAAATTCATTTTTTTTCTTCAAAAAAGCGAAGCCTACTTGGTTTATGCTCATCTTCAATGATGGCTAGAAGCATAAATCATTGACAACGAAAATGGGATAAACGAGATTTTGGCCAGTCCTGAATCCACAGCTCGGCGTTCTTTAGAATGGTGTTTGTGATATGTAATAACAAGGAGTAATAGATTGTATTAAGTGCAAAAGGAGTTAACTAGCTCACCTTCAATACAAAGTTAATCTGGGAAATGACCATCTCATTAGGATAGCTTCGTATTTGGAAAATCGGGGATCGCTAAAAGATGGTCCAAAGAATTTAATTGACAGTTACGAAATGATGCTCTGTATGCTTGGCAGGGCTTCTTTCTTATGCTTAGTAAATAAACGTTGCTTAGAGGGATTTTATAGAGGCACATTCCTGGGAGACGGGGAAGGGAGGGGAGGTATCTGGTGGTGGTGTGCCAAATTTTGCATAATCTCGCTTGAGACAACTAGCATGAAGCAGGACCATCACAATTGCATGCCAAATATTAGGTTGTCTCAAAAGTAAGCTCCATTTCTAAGTAAATTGAACTGTTTCCATTTTCTTAACAGACCTAGGGTACCATTCGATAGGGCGGATCAAGCTCTACAAAGGAACCACCAAAGATCCACCTAAGTTGTAATCCAGGCAAAATTTGGAGCCAAAAATCATTGTTAAAGATATTTCAATATTGGATCTCCTTCAAGAAAATTCGTTTGGACTTCCAACTTGTCTTCAAATAATAGACACACAGTAGTTCCCAAAAATGTATTTGGTGGATTCTTTCCGGGGTTCAGAACTGAGAAATAAAGGTGGTCCGAAAATGCCGAAATGCCACTTTTTTCGAGTTTTTCATGTAAAACTGGGTATTTCACGATCATGAGAGAACGTACAGGGGTGAAATTAAGATTATAATAAAAAAGGTTTGTTATATACAATGACATATATGGGAGGGGCTGGGAGCGGACTGTGCCATTTGTGGACTATCTTTAATATCTCGCCTTCTATGAAAAAATCCGGTAGGCACATTTGAGTACTACTATGCGCCTGCTACATAATGACCAAGTTGGAAGATGATGATCTTGATGATCTGAAGCATGATCTTCTCTATTGAATGATACCCTAAGTCTACTAGGAAAGCAAAAACTGCTTGAATTATTGAAAAAAGGGTTACTTTTGAAACAGCCTAATAGTTGCAATCACTAAAAAATTGACTGTGCCAATGAGAGATTTGCGCATGAAATCTACGGATGTTTATTTACTGAATTAATAAAGCCAGAAAAGCAAAGCACAAGGGTATCTTGCATGATGCTTGCATACTATCTAATCTCTATCTATGCTTGTCCTAACATTGAAATTTAGGTGGTTCGTCTACTGATTGTTCTTGTCGCATCATTTGCAATTCTGACGCTTCCACATCACGCTCGCTTACTCCACACGGTGCGCATTTATATTTAGATTAGAAATAATATTTTATGAGAATCTTAATTCAAAAAAAGAGCAAGAGTCTATATAGTTGGAAAGAAAGTTTCTGAACAACACATAGAATATATCTCTACGGCAACATGAGTTTAAAGACAGTGGCATACGCCGTGACGAGGAAAAGTCCAAGCTGATCTCGAAGATGCACGTAACTGACGTTATAAGTTGAAACTTGAAAACCAGAAAAACATTGTATTTCTCCACACCCACTGCTCTGTAGTATGACTTAAATCCATCGTCTTCTTCCAGTGGCATGAAGAGATGGTGTTTCATGTGTGGCGGTATCTGATGGGAGTTAGCATTTGAATAGAGTGAATATCAGAGTTATCACATAATCCAGTGTCTGTCTACACTGGATTATGTGATACTGGAGTTGAGAGTGGCAACATCAACACATGCATCAGTCAAACATTACTGGGGCATAAAACTTAGGGTTGAGCCAGACCTCGCGGCGTACGCGGCGTACGCAGCGTACGCTCGGTATATTTTATAGGAGCATACGCGGCAAAGGGGTAAAGGGGTTGACTTGAAACAATTGCAAACAGGTCAGCTCGTAAACCATTCATAGTATAGTGCTCGCAATTTCGTCATTGCGGATTTGTGCGCAACGACAGGTGTTACACACTTACTGCATACCCACCGTCTGCTATGGCATGTGGTAGTTGTCCGGAGCAACATTTCGCTGGCTTTTTCTGCTAGGGTTTAGTTCTCCAGCGACAGTCACCGCGAATCGACAAAACTCAATGGTACTGCGTCGCTTTTGCTGCACTGCTAATTGGGCGATTTCGCTGCGGTTGAAAAGATGCTTGAGGAGTTGTGTAAACGTGCATTGATGTTTCAGTTTCTAGTAACGGAGGAAGGAAATCTTTTCTGAAGTAGTTGTACGAATTTTCTTGAGTTCTGTTGCATTCTTCACGATCATGATCTGTCGGGTGACTGACATCTACAAACCTAGACTGCTTATCTCTGAGGTGTTCTTTTTTTTGTGTTTTGAGTGTCTATTCCAGTTCAAAATAATATGAACCTGCTCACTCGCATGACTAACGGCTTTGATTGTGGCATATGATCACACATTTCTTTCGAAATAGCTTCTTTGGCATAGCCTGAGTGTGTAACCGTTACGTCCCTTTTGTCAAAGGTGATTCGCTTTATATGGGATTGTGCTGACATTGCTTATGGTATGTACCATACTGGCGGAAAATCGTGCCCACTAGCTCATGTACTTGCAAATAGCGATTTCGTTACAGTTTCCATCGCCCGAACGATCGAATTCTTCGGCATTGCGAAGTCGTGTAAATTTTGCCAGATGCTTAGCGCCTGTCGGAGGTCATGAGTAGTCCACACTGGGTTGATTTTGAAATGACGTACAAACTCAGAGGCAACCAACTTTTCCCTGTGTGTGGTAGCCCTTCTGGGTGACAGTCATCGTTTGCTTCTCGCTACTTATTTGTAAGAAGGAAAAAGCCGGGAAGCTTATGAAAACCCCTACAGCAATCTTGGCGAGGTTCAATAACTAAAGCTCAAGATCCTCAACATAAATGAAAAAAATCTACATGAAAAAAAAACAAGCCTTGCTTCTATAGATCTCACCTTTAGTCCGCTTCAAATGCAGTTACATGATACATTGGGTGCGGGGACTTACCTAATCGAAAGACTTGCCGCAGCATACCTTAGGTATCATGAGCAGTCAGATACGCAATTAGCATAGTGTACAGAGCCTAGTCTGGGTGTATTTTAAACCCCACCCCCGTCCATTGACTCTTTCGCGATGCATCCATCAATCATGAAACCGAGAATTCAATAGAATCCCAAAATTGATGTTCAGCAACTATCTACTCGATTTCGATTAAATTTCGATTAGGGGTTGGGGTTTTCTGAGGCACCCTTTTCAAATATGCTATTGGTTTTGCGCTGTCTTTTCTTACAGAAGCCGAAATTTTGCTTTGGTGAATTGACTTTTGCTTAAAAAATCTCGACAAAAAATAAAGCAGCATCTATTGCAGCATCATAAAACATCATACCTTAATGCATTTTTTTCTTCGTTTGAAACATGAAAAGAAAAACTACTCGAAACAAATTTGATCGTTTGTTAACGAAAAAAGCTTGTTGTTTACTGGAGCTCACGTTTTCTCGCAGAATTCCCAGTTTAATGCTTAGAGCAGAACAAATGTGATTTTTTCGCGGGCGTAGCACTTTTTTGTTTGCTGTTATCACTGTCAACATTTTTTAAATATCTGCTTGAAATTGCATAATCTCACACATTGTAGCAGAAAATCTACTGTTTGACTGAATCCATTCTGGCTTTACGATCTTTATGTGGCGAATCAGAGATATTTTGCTGCATTCAAATCATACTCGAAAAGTAAAGTTCAGCATTTTGGACTTACGTGATTCTCATAATCTATAACATTTTTGTCGAATGATTTCATATTTTTAAGTTAATGGGTTTTTTTGCATAAAATTGAGAATTTCTAATTCGGCACTTTCATATTCAGATTTGCCTTATCCTTCTGATTACAACCATCTTTTTTTCTTTCCATTAGCTCCAATTTAAGCCTCACAGCCTTCTTTTAGCACATTCTGGCGCTGAGCCAGCCTCGATGTCCTCAGGTATTGCCAGGTTTTCTGGCATGCCTTGGTTCTATACCAAAAGGTGCAATGTGTGGGCGGGGCTTAGCTTAGCGCTGTATCCTAAGGAGCATGAAATCAGCGAGCTCGCTATGCCTAATTATACCTCGCAGACACACACCCATGAGGTGCGAGATTATCTCGGGTAAGTAAGTTTCGTTCCCCGATGCACTTCCATTCTTGTATAGCATCAAAGTGCATATTAGTCTGCATATGACCAGAAACTTTCTTTCCAACCTAGGAGGTCGACACTTTCTGTCCTATCCTAGTATCCTTCATGCAACTTTGGTACTTAACCCTCTATAACAAGTATTTATCGCAGATGTGGAGTACGTCCCCACAGTGCAACAATGATTGGGCGATATTGCTGCAACCACTTAGCTACATCTCGTTGTTCCTCTCCAGCGCCATCAATCCTATTCTCTATGCCTTCCTATCGAAGCGATTCCGTGAAGCGGCCAGCGATATATTCTACTGCAAGTAAGTCTCGTTGGCGTGCTCAAGAGTTGGTTTCACAATTTCCGGACTCGCATTCTTTGGGCCGCATGCAATAAGATCCCGCTGGGGAGGGAATAGCAGCTTAAGAGAAAACTTCATATCCTAAGGCTGAGCAGATATGCAGATTTCACGCTGTCTACCTATCCGTAAGTATTCCCACCATCCTTCACTATGAACATAATGAACGGGAGCAAGAAGCTGTACAAGCCGCATTTTCCACTTTCTGTATTATCCCTGATGATCCCCAACTGCCGAGCATCTTTTCTTAAAAGTCATTTTTCTTTTTTTTGAAGACAGTAAAAACATTTTGAAGTTGTGCTGTTTATACCCAACAGTGCTGATCATGTTTTCAGTAGGAACAAGTGCTGTTTCGAAATCATGAAATTTGCGGTGAACCACATGCCGAAAGCGGGGGATTATTAAAAATCGGTTACCAAAAACTTACTTGTTCTTACATTAATAAGCATAGCACTGTTGGGTTAAATAATCAGTACAACTTTGAAAGGTCGTTGTTGAACTTGAAGGAAAAAAAATGACTTTGAGCAAAATACGTTCAGCCGTGGGGGATCATCAGGAGATCATACAAAAAGCTGGAAAACGCTTCTTGTAGAGCTTCTTGCCCCATTCATTATGTTCACAGTGAAAGATGGTGAGAATGCAAACAGCGTAAATCCACGTATCTGGAGCTTCAAAATACGAAGCTTTTTTTTGAAAGGTGCGGTCCCCTCCCCAGCGGAGATGTTGGTGCATGCGGTCCTTAGTCCCCTTTCAACGAGGGGATCATCCTCAGGAAGGGATCACCCCTATCATGAAAAAATGGCTGTGATACGTGCAATAAATGAGTAAGTCAAGAGTGGCTTAGATAGTGGCTAAGTTTTTGGTACTGTAAGCAACAAAAATGAATAAGGGGCTTCTTTCCGTTTTACTCTGCACTTGGGGCACCGTCCACCCAAACTGAGAGAGATGAGATTTTGATGCTATATAACAGCGAAGAATTTAGCTTAGCAAAGCAATTCCCCAGATCTCCCTGATGATGAACTTTGAAGCGAGAAGCACTCCAAAGATAGAACGCTGTTTTCGCCTATCTGTGAGGATTCGAAGATGACAAGTCCAAACTTGGGCTTCAGGATATACAGAAATGTTGAAAACCCTGTCCAGAGTTGTTATAGACCTGCCTTTCGTTAGGTTTATCAAATTGACACTTTTGTATATCCTGAAGCTCGACCAATTTCGGACTTGTACATTCAGATACCTACACGTTGATAGACTAAATTCCTCTTTTGCAGTGACTTGGGCGCCGGCTTAGTTGAAGTCCCACTATCATATAAGTTTACATTGTCCTCATCTACAGATTGGGTGGATGGGTGCCTTTAAGGAGGATACCCGCGTGAAGTTTAATACAATGTAATGGTCTAGCGTCAAAAAGCCTACAATAAATAGATAACTTCTCATTTGCCGTCGGTATGTTGACAGCAAAGGATAAGATTAGAAAATATACATTGTTGTTCTTAAGTTAAAAGGGAACATTCATTAAATAAAGTTTTTCAGCTTGAAACTAGCTAAATGTTGCAAACCAAAACTATCCCTTGACATGGCGAAATTGGTTTATTTTTATCTCATAATCAGATTCGATTTTCAGGCAGAGAATCGACTATCATAACCATCATCATGTCAGCCCAAGTGGGTCTAGTGGTGTTAGCTTGTTAAGCTTAGCTTTTTATTCTTGTCAAATACGAGGCTCAAAAAATTTCTGTAACAGTCTCTGATATTTCCTGCTTTCGTTAGGAGTAATGCGGAATCGATTTGCATAATATCAGATTAGACAATGCTTGATTTTAGAAAAGGTCTCCTATCAAATCTCAGCCGGTCACGATCGAGAACACGAACCATCGTCTCTGATTTACCAGAGGATTCACGAGCTTTGAATCCATCGGGCGGTATGATTCGCATGAATCGATTACGATAGAGTTGTCGCTAACATCATTCTCGGAGTCTCTTTATTATTGTATATTTCAGGCTTTGAGCATATCTACTAAATCACATCTTCTGTTCAAAAACAGAGTTTTGCATACGCTAGGGATCCTTGACTAGGACAAAAATATCAGCTTGAGGATTCGCAATAGAGATCTGTGGTTAAATATTTTGTTACTAGGATAGAAAAATTATCTATTTTCACATATGCCCGGTGACATTAGACCTCATATTTCAAAATCTGTTTATCCGTGAATTGTACACTTTTAGTTGGAATGTAAATGCTTCTCCTCTCTATATTTATTTGTAATTGGTAGTAGTACTGATTGCGATCTACGTGATTCTTTTCCACGGGTGCATGTATTTGCTGTATAGTGTTATGATAAAATTGTATGAATTGCTGTCAAGCCGAGGTTCAAAGACAGAATTCCCAAATGGCAAGCGAAGTACTCCCTTTTCTATCTTGCACTAGAAATAAAGCGTGATATGGTTTGGAAACTAAAGCGAAAATTATCAGCTCGCTAGTATGGTGCAAAGCAAAGTTTATGATAAAGCATATCAAAATTTGTGATAAACAGTTCAAAATCGTGGCTACCAGAGTTCTCTTCTTCTTGAAAGTCCCGGTTTATTCAACTCGAAAGTCTGCTGGCAGATATATCCTTGTTGAAATTTTCTAAAAGAAAACAATATGACCTTGTTTTGTGTGCAGTTAGGAACTACTCGCTGCGCATCGAACCTAGGCAAAGAGCTGTAGTTAACAAGCATTTCAGCAAAATCTGAGAACATTTCTCCACAAATTGACCTGCAATGCGCAAATCAATGCTTTATAAAATACGCTGCCACTTATGCGCATTGAAGCAATAAGGCAGGTGAACACAGACACGAAAAAATTTGGATACTTTCGAAGACTTTGCAGAGTTTTTAGAGCACCCAAATGGAGAGAGCAGTTGATTTAACTTTTTTTCTTTCTGAAAATTGACTTTTAGCCAGTAAAATGCATCGTTGCAGAAATTTACAATTTTGACTATTTTTGGATGCGCATTCTGTCACTGAGGAGGAAAGAGAGCCACAGAAGGCCAAATCTGAGCTGCTCTGTGGTTTACATTAAAGTTTTGTGCTGCGCGAATGGCACCAGTCTTATTGAAAGCTTGTTTCTCAGAGCTGCGAACCCTCTGCGCTAATGCAGCAAAATAGTTTGTCTAAAGCAGTTCCTCACCAATTTATATGTGACTAGCTAACATATTCGGCACCATTCATTCTTGTCAAGCACTTCTGATACAATTTCTATTCCGCCCCATTTTTGCACAACATTTTCGCGCCCCTGTCCCACTCAAGCCAGCTCCCTGACCTCATTGCGTTTGCAATCAGAATGCTCATTTACTCCTTGCACCAAAATCTTATCCAGCTCAAAATATGCAAAAAAGCGATGAGAATGATGAAAGCAGTAGTTTAAAAAAAATAATTTTGAGAAAGAGCCTTGCTTGTAATCAGCATTTTCACTTTCCTACTCTACTGTGCCAAATCCCAGCCGCGTAGCTCAAATTGCAGAAATTCGACAATAAATAACCTACGACGCCTGCCCTCGGGTATAGGGCCGGCCGACAATGAGGCTGGGTTCATACTGATTCCCATGTACCGAAACTCTTCCCGCACTGTTCCCGCACTGTGTTGGAACTGTTCCGGAACTGTGCTGCCTGCGCTGCAACCGCCCCGCACACGTTCTGAACGGCAAGAGTTGAAGAATTTTGACCGTTTTCAACGGTTTCTCTTCCACATTCATCTCATTTTGGCCTTATTCCTTTACTCCGCTCCCTTTTTGATCAGCAGAACTATGAACTCGAAGCGAGGCTGAAGAATAAGCGCTTTTCTGCTCTGCGTATGCGACGAAACGTGGTTCTCGTGCTCATCCATTTTCTCTTAGTTATTTTTTCTCAGACCTACTTCTTGTGTTCTAGGAAAATGGGATGAGTAAAAATTAAGCGGAGAGAAAATAGACGAGCACAAGATCACACGTTTTCTCGCATACACACAGAGCAGAAAGCGCTCATTCTTTAACCCCGCTTTGAGTTCGAAGTTCCCTGATTACAAAGAAAAGCGGGATAGATGAATAAGGCCAAAATGAGGGAAATCTGGAAGAAAAACCGTTGAAAACGGTCAAAATTCACCAATTCCCGCCGTTCAGAACGCGTGCGGGGCGGCTGCAGCGCAGGCAGCATAGTTCCGAAACAGTTCCAGCACAGTGCGAAACAGTGCGGATCCCCTTCTCCTGCCCCTAGTGCATATGTGAAGGTTTGGCCCCAATAGGTTTTCAGAGATGGAGTTTACTATTCCGCACATACAGACAGACGATAGACATAAAGCTTTATATATAAGACTTTCGGCCTTGCTGGGCGCCTTCTGCGCACTCAGACAAATTTTTGGCCCAGCGGCCGGCACACCATGGGTGGGCGTTTAGTGTTGCCGGACCGCTCGGTTTCTGCTGTGTCATTGCTGTGCGCTCGTCGATCGCATGAAAGCCTAGCGATCTGATGAGTAACACCGGCCAAACGCAACTAGCTTTTCGGACCACTTCCGTTTGAGCCAATGCTGCTACAATTTAGCGATCTATTTGTGTGCAAATGCGTACGAAACCAACAAAAAACATTTACTTCAAATCCAAGAGAACCATACAAATTCTATGAAGATCAAGAAGAGGCGCTGAGTTTGCGAACGTTTTAAGCGCTTCAGATCTATGGAAAGAAATAGAAATGGAACCCAAATTGATTGATTTTTCCAAAGCTGAGTAAGAATCAAAGAAAAATAATTGTAAACAAGAACAACATATGATCAACTACAAATATGCCTCAGAAGCAAGAGAAGGAAGGAAGAGAATATTTTAGTACAAAAGTTACCAAGTCTACAATGTGAAGCCACATGAGTAGAAAATGAGAGAAGAAAATAACAGGCAATAAAAAGGTAATCAATTAGGTCGGGTCCATCTGAAAAACGTTCGCTTACTCCTCGGGGGGCAGAGCTCGTTTTTCACTCTGAAGTATATTATTTTGTCTTTCGGAAAAGTAGAGAGACTCAACTCAAGTTACTTGGAATCCATTTTGTTTTAGCGCAATCGTATTCATAGCTGCGAATATCCCTCCTAAAAACGGATTGCGTGAGAAATGCACATTCCAAAAACTCACTTGCATTGCCATTTGCAAGGCCTTGAATATGACGTTTCTGTAAATAATCCGCTCAGCGGATAAACTTAAGTTTCGCGTGCCTTTCTTCTTCACTTTTCCCAAGACTGGCGAGTACCTAAAAAGATAGGATAAGTGAAAGAGTCGTACCAAAATCAACACAGCGCCTGGAATTGAACACGTCGTGGGCTGGCGCTTTCAATACGTGGTGCCATAACCGATCACGTCTTCCATGAAATCTAAAATGAAAACTAGATAATGAAAAGTTTTTCATATAAAACTTACCAAGAAGGGTCGATTCAATCGCCGAAGGTAATCTGCAAGCGCTCATTGCGCCCGCCGCGCTCATTCAATCGCAACGAAAAGTTTCAGATTTGGTTTGGAAAGACTAGGCAATTTGCTCCCTCAGCTTGGTTGCAAATATTCAAAAGCCCATCGACGTTGAAGTGCTTAACCCGCGATGTGGCGTGGTGAAAAAACTCCTAGTTATTATCTATTGCTAGATGAATCAGTCAGCAATTTAAGAAACGTGCGTCATAAATAGTGTGGCTAAATTTGCCAGTTGCCTTCTGGTTAAAAAGACTCTGGCTGCGCGATACATATCGATTGTTTCATTGATGAGGCACTCGCATAGGGTGTCTTTGGGTATGTTACTCACGTAAAGTTCCCTTCGAGTTGTTGACGACGTTGACTGTTTCAAAGAAAAATCTACATCAAATGCTTTGTAATTGACTGCTGACCATGCAATTCGTCAGTGCCCCTCTCTTGCCTGAACTGTTCCGCTTCATCGCGCGCGTGAGTTTGCGGCGCCTGTGTTCTAATGAATACGTAGTGGAAGCTTTTATTGGAATTAACGTTGAAAAGCGTCTGACTGCGGACGAATTTTGCGCTCCTTTCTTCGGAACCCGTTCTTTTCGTGGGACTGCGATGCCTCGTATCGGACATGTCATGAGATCGACCTTCTAGCATCAGAGACAGTGCTAAACAAGTTATATATTCGTATGAAACTTTGGGCTCCTCAGCCATAAAGATTAAACCTAGGCGGCGGAGTAGGAGAAAGTGAGAAAGGTGTTCTGGTTCTGCTGGGAGAAGTATAGCGAGGGAAAGCTTCCCTCTCTGGCGAACTCGTTGGAGAGCACCGGGAAGAGGATTTGGTTGAGTGCTTCAATCCCTAAACATCTGAATGCTTTCTCCATGCATAGTAGG
Organism: Cylicocyclus nassatus; assembly: GCA_958299035.1. NCBI lineage: Eukaryota > Metazoa > Nematoda > Chromadorea > Rhabditida > Strongylidae > Cylicocyclus > Cylicocyclus nassatus. The sequence goes on from CATQJL010000316.1 coordinate 33,146,372, forward strand.
TGTCGCCACACTAGACACCTTGACACGTGCCTCAAGGTGAGAAGGGTGACTTGCAAGTAGCTTGACGGCGTCACCAACTAGAGACTTCTCCAATTGGTGAATCGCTGTTACGGAAATATCATTTAGAAACAAAGTTTCTTGGTACAAGGAAATCAGAAAAAAGTTGACCGTTCCCGCTGAAAGTTATGCGTTGGACTTTTTCTTGATTTGTAGAGTATGAATGGACCAACAGTACCGTGCTTCTTCTGCCGACGAAATTCGGAAACTTTTGTCTCATCATAAAGAAACAAAGAGAGCTTAAGGAGGAGAGAAGGGGGGGGGGGGGGGGAGGAGGAAGAGGAGTGTTGCAGTCCTTGCCTTAACTCCCTAATCTCATCTACCTAGAACATTTTCGGTCTTGCAACTCTCCTTCAATTGTGTAAGATGACAGAACCTATCTATGCGTCACTCGTTACAAAAAGGCGGCGGCACATTTCAACGTAACAAAAGAAGCCAAACTAGCGGGGTCTAATCAACTATATATGTAACCTGAGATGGAAGCGCTCATAAATCTTACCTGTCTTTAAATTAGAGGGTCCAAAGTTTTCCCTATCGCGTGTTGGACGACTTCCGTGTGTGAAATCACGGGTGAATCGCAATGTTTCGATGCAAGCTTTCAAGGCACTCATGCTTACCTAGATGACTTACGACGAGGCATGGGTTCCTTTACTTCTTGTTTTACCTTCAAGTTAGTTTTTGACTTAAGCATTGTTCAGCAGTGCAGGTTGCAGTATACTAAAATTAGATTCCGTAGTGTTTTGGCGCACGCATAAGATGGATAAACCGATGCGATGGTCAGAATCTACAAAGCAGAATCCTCGATAATCTAGAAAATCATGCAATAAAACCAATGTCATGATTAGAATAATTTTCATCAAAACAGATACATAAACAGCCAAACACTTTATAGAGTAAATTGTGTATAAAATTCATATATAATTCATATAAACAGCCGAGCACTATCAGTAAATTGTTTGTAGCGAGACAAGACTAGGTGGAATGTCAGTGCAGCAGTAATTATCTATGCTAAAGAATGAATCAAAAAACGCGTTGATTTCGCAGGCTTTCAAAAAGGATTAGTTTGTGAAAAGGAAGAGAAGAAGAGTTTGAATGTAAAAAATCAAATCAATTCAGCAAGTCTGCAAAACAAAGATATACAAAAGCTAAGTGTAAAGTAGTGCACGAAAAGGAACACGGTGCGGATAGAGCTGAAAGAAAGCCAGAAGTAGATCTTTGGCGCTTTTTCGCTGAGAAAACCTTGAGAAACCTGAACAAAGCAGAAACAATTCTGCTACTTCGACTTCAGTAACCTCTGGATCACACGTCAGATCCGTTACATGGCGAGAGAAAAATCCATAAAGTTTTCCAAAAATTCTTCAGAAGTTCAAACTTTGAGTAGTCCCACATTCACAGAGCACACCAGCGTACTTGCCGCGAAGCGGCATATAAAGAAAGGCAGTAACTATAAGGAAAAGCGGTGACATATAAGTAAAAAGTGTGACGGTGACATATTATCCTTACTATAATATACACCGTTTCCTTCCAAGCGCTACGACAAAGTTTTCTGCGTCCTTCCTATCCTTAACCCCATGCGTGAAGGAGGATTCAGTTGCTGAAGAATTCCAGAAAAAATAATGCGAAAATAACGGCGCTCAATGATGACGAGAGGAGATGCCAGTAATTATCATGTCGGCGAGAGAGTTGGTTGCACTATGAGTCCCGCGCGGAGCGAGTATTTTCAACTTTGAGCCCTGCGGCTAAGAATCGGCACAGGAGTGCATGTGTGCATGCTAAGTACAAAAACGTTAAATTTCAGAATTATCGATTATCCACTGGCTTCCTGTACCAATCTGTTGCTGCACTTGCTATGTGGTGAAATAGCAACTTGCCATGATAGCGGAAATGGTTGTGAAAGGAACTCCAGCTATCGGTCTATTCAAGTTTCTTCTACCTTGGTTTCCGTTTGCTAGAGGAAGTTATAGCCGGCTTTGTGTCTCATTCTCCAAAGAAAATAGTCACTGTATTTTGATTTGCAAAACGTCCATTGCTAAAAAGTCTAAAAATTGCAACAAGAACAAGAAGTGCGATTTCTGTAAACTTCTAATTGAAATCTTTTTGGTTAAATCAAGTACGTAGTTTGAGCGCTCTACAAAAAGTTATGATTTTCGAGCAAACAATACAATAAAAACAAGAAACTGAGCATTTTGTGACATTTTTTCTCAAAAATATTCACTTGTTAATCAACAAGAACTATGTTCATCGAAAGAAAGCTATAAAAAATCAGCTGTTCCCATCTGTTTTTTATTATTTTGAAAGATGCTTCACCGAAAAAACGTCATTTGTTGGTTTCCGCTTTTATTCTTGATCACATATAATACAAGGGATATAAGCCCCTACTTGCTAGCGATCGGTACGTTCATCTGGGCCCTATAAAATATCTTCTCCATTTGCTAGCGAGTCGTAGGGTTACCTCAGCACTGCAAAATATCTACCCCCACTTGCTAGCGATCCGTAGAAGCCTGGGCGCCACAAAACATCTAACCCCACATGCTAACGACTAGTAGGGTTATCTAAGCATTACAAAATACCCCCGCAAAGCTATATAAGTAGGCTTGGTATGATTTCGTGCGAGACAGCAAAATATAAGGAGACATTTACACATGAGCTCACCATATTACGTGATCAGTCTTCAATAGAGAGTACTTTTCTGTTTTACACTCTTTCCTCTCCTTGTTGTATGCATAATTAGTTTCAAAGAATCGTAGTGCTCAGATTCCTTAGCTCTTAATCACTGAGACAATTTGCGAAAGAAACTATTAACTAATCAAGCGGTACCTGCTTGACAAGGAAATAGAAGCAAACCAAGGACAAATATAAGCGTTTGAATGGTAAGCGTGCTTAAACACATTCTGTGGAGCCGGCCTCAATCTATAACCAGATTCGATATAGAGTCAGCTTTTCATCACTGTAGAATGACAGTAGGAGCATGAGAGCATTTGAGCCATTAGGACCACACTTTGCATCAAAAGAGAAATTATATAGTACACTACGGTAATCAGAGTGATTACGAGAAATCCACACTTTACCGTAATGCTCCCTCCAAGTTTTGCAACGTATATCGTAAGGATCCACAAGTTTTTAGCATATTCTTGGTAGAATTGAGAGATTACTATATTTGATTACTGGTCGATTCGGGGCTTCATAGAGGTCACAGTATTGCTCACTCGTCTTTCGCAACCATCTGCATTCGATACGGACATCTAGCGAAGCGGTGCTTCCATAGTTTATTTTTTGCCTCCGCATATTCTATGACAATGAGTTGGGGAAGAGCCGAGAATTGGCATGGCTAGTGGAGACGTTTGCTGGGCTAAAATCACGGATGAAGCTTTTAAACATTTCATTCCTCTGCCAAAGAAGAAAGTGTAGAAACGTAGGGCCACAAACTGACGAGTAAAGAACTGACTTAACAACTTGATTGGGACAGCGGTAATCGACACCTGCAAACATCCATTTTTCTTAGAAGAAAGCTGCGTACCGGGAATAGTCAGGATTTCTCAACAATTTCCATCACTTTGTGATAATTATACAAACTTTGAAGGCTCATCTTTGCAATGTTTTCATTAATCTTATCAAATCAAAAAGATGAAAAATGCTGCTCGATCACCGTGAAAATTCTCAAAAAGAACTGGGAAACACTTTTTACACGTAAATACACTTTTGCTCAACATGTTAGTAGTAGACAGTTAAAGTTATGTCAGTTTTCGTAGCACCGGATATGTATCGCGGATCGCGATCAAGAGAAACCAGCAGACCTTCAACGTAGACATGTGTTTATGTAGTTTCAATGTTTGTTTACATATGTTTTACTCATTGCCCTTTTTGGTTTTTGGGTTTTTGATCATTCTTATTGTGACTTCGCCTTCGGTAAAACAGCTATTCAACGCTGATGTTTGGACACGACGGTTTGAACAGTTGAGCAGGATAATCGGCACTGAACCACTACTTTAATATAGTTCTTTTTTCAAAACTGCCTTTCGCAGCAAGGTTGCGACACCTAAAGAAGAAGCTAGTTGAATGTACCATACTAGCAGCTAAATCTCATAGAATCTTTTTAAAGGCAGCGTCCAAGCAAGTCTGGACACATGGGGATCTCACGTGAATTGTAATTTTGGCGCCCTAACTAAGCCACTGTCCAACCGGCAGCTCAGGTAGTGCTCTAACGGCTGAGATATTCCCCTCGAAACAGGACCCCGCGATCGTATTCGCATGGATTCATGGCGCAAAGCGTGTGTCCTGGCGCGAAACTGCCATGAATCCATGCGAATACGATCGCGGGGTCCAGTTTCGAGGGGAATATCTCAGCCGTTAAAGCACCACCTGCGCTGCCGCTTAAGCAGTGCCTTAGTTAGGGTCCCAAAAGTACTTTCCACGTAAAATCCCCATAGGTCCAGATCTGCCTGAACGCTGCCTTTAACTCTGGATTGATGCGAACGGACATTTTATGCAATCATTGTTATGTCTGTAATGTGGTTGGGTGGCATCATTCACTGCGTAAAGATCCCTGCTTTATTAGAAATTCATTCCTATTGGAGTATTTCTCTAAGGGCTATGCCAAGGTTTTTCGTACATCACGTCAGATAACGTGACATGACGTACGAAAATGACGTAATGAACGACCTCGGATTCAATTCGTTCAAGAATAAATTTTTTATGTCTCAATTCTTCCCGGCTTACTGCTGACTCTTAGTTTATTGCTCTTGCAATTTTATGACTCATATCAATTTTGCGGTAGAATTCACTGAAAAGAGGTTTGCAAATGTAGTTTATGAAAGTTGCATATATTCGTCATCATCTGTTTTGTGCTAAATTATCCCTCAAAATTCAAAGCGTCCGTGAAAAACAATCCAACCTTTTCTCGAAGTCATTGCCTCGCTGATTCGAAAAAATACACAGATTAAAAAGAGAGTACGACAAAGACTTTTGCATGAACAAACTCTTCGACATTCCTGACTTTCCCTGTAGCTCATACGGAGATAAGTTGGTGAAATCAAAGAACAAACATCTTCGAAGATATTTTTGGAAGCTACCGTGAGATAGATATGAAGCTGCAAAGTGAACAAAATGCATCCGTGAATCTCAGTATTAATCCAATTTCCTTACTTGAGTGTCTCATGCTAAAGCCGAAACTACTGGAAACTACAGTTTGCAGAGAGCTAGAAATTTACGGTCGTGCTTCTGTAAGCTTGTGATATACAACTGCTTCTGTGAGAGCACAACGCAGCATCGCTTTGGCGAGATCATAAAAATTTTGATCTGTTCGCTTTTTAGCTGAAGAAAAAATGCAGCAAATTTGTATGAATGTCTTATGCGGACTTCCTAGGACCGAGCAAGTTGGAAATTTTGCAGGGTTTTTCGGTAATTACGAAGTTTTTCTCGTTTTGTAGGTTTTTATAGGTTTTTTAGGTTTTAGGTCCTTTTAAGCTTCAAACTTCAATAAATTAAGGTTGATGCAATGGTTGGATATCATGTTGTTGGGCTTGCTTTCCTCTATCAAACGGCATTCGTAAATTGAAATCAAAGAAAATATAAATTGTTGCGGTAAAAAGTCATGTTATGATTTGAAAAAAAAAGTAATGACCCTACTTTTGCTTTGACCTCTCTTTTGTTTGCCTCCTCGTGGTCTTTCTTACTAAGTCTGCTGTTAAACATCAGTCAAGTAACTCTGACGTTTTTAACAAACAAATGACGAATAACGAGAGGAAATGAGCGATAATGTGCTCAAATAAACATGACAGTTAGTCACTATCTAGCCAACGCTTGCATTCACTAATGGTCCGACAATTATTGCTATTCTATCATTACTATCAGGGTCAGAGTGTGATCTGTGAATTACTAACTTTCATTACGCAATTCTTAGCATATCTGCAGACTATATCTAGGATCATTTATTTGTAAGTAACATCAACTGCTAGCTTAAAAAACACTGAAAGGTCCAAACCGCAGCCAATTTGAGAACTAATACCAGTGGTGTACCCAGGATTTCCGATCGGGGAGAGGGGGCTAGAATTTTTTTGGATGAGGATACTCCGATGCTTCCCGAAATTTTTGCGGCCCATAACGAAATCTCAGAAAAGGGGGGGGGGTGCTTCAGACAAGCTCCCGAGGAAATCTTTTCACAAGGTTAAATTGCTGGAAAATTTTCAAAAATCATTGCAACTACTTACAAGTAAAACTAAGTCGCATGCACATATTTATAAAGTCGACTGCACGAAATCGCCCGGGTCGCTGTAGGCTGAACGCACGCGAGCGTGCCTGCAACGCGGCTGCCAAGTAATGGGGCTATGATCACTCAGCGCGCGAATATCGATGTTAGCCCGCAGGAGATACGCTCGCGGGCGTTCACTCCGTGCAGTCAATCAACTATAACACATGTAAGTAAATTTTCGAAATTTCGCGACTCATTCTCGCCCCTCCAGTCGGTACGTCACTGCCGCATTTACATCTATTCTACAACTCACTTTATGCGCAAGAGCTTGCTTAGTTAGTATAGTTCATTTATAAAATCGTGACGATGGATTTTGCTGCGGACTTTGTGCCCACAGGAGCATAAAACGCTCATACAAAAAGGTATCACCTGAAAGTTCAGATCAGTCACTTCTACTGGTTGAATATTATCATACGTAAGCAGAAAAACCATTCGACTAGAGAAGAAAACCAAGATAATGCGATTTTCGGAAGTGGCATGCGTGCAGCGCGCGGCCGCGCCATCGTCACGATTTTTCAAATGCCCTATACCTTCCTTTCGATTTTCAGGCGTCGAGTGATACATACAGTTCGTGTCAATTACGTACTCTATTTCGCCTAGGAACTAAGCACGCGCAACACGGAAGCCCTTGATACTGACCTCCAATCGATGCGGCCAATTTGAGTGCGCAACCCTACGCGCGCGAACGCGTGGCGCGAAGCTCTAGCATGTCGATTGCGCTTACGGAAAAGGGAGCATGTGGTTGACACAGACTGTATGGTAAAATGTGAAAGACACATGCGAAAGACGCCAAGGATGTTGACCGCATTGATTATGTTTCAAGTAGGATATAATAGCAAACTGGATCATTAGCATTTGCAAGTATTAGGTTGTGTAATAAGTTTTGTCCCAATATCCTTTTGATTTTTTTTTCAATATTTTGTACGATGTTTGAAAAATGTATAAATGCATTTGAAACCCTGCAGCCCTGTAAGTCTGCTCTGCAAATTCATATGCGTCATCCACTAACTTAGCGGAAAATGAAAAAGAGTTTTGGCGTTAAAACGAAAAATCCGAGGAGGCGAAAAAACCATTTTCAACAACTCTTTTCTCTACAAATTCCTCAACTTTCTATTGGCAAGATATATTGGACAACTTGGCAATAAATAAAACAATAATAGACACTTCTGTTTGTTCTGTAATTGCTTGCGTTGTTCCCTTTCTTCTGCCGATTTTTCACATTTTTTTCGAAAGACGGCGAAGCAAGAGTTTCTCGTGATGATGTTCGTCGTCTTGCGTACCTAAGCTGTGTGACCTCCAAACTTCGAATTTTTTGAGTGATTAACCTATAAACTAAATACTTTTATAGCCACAAATCTTTCTTTTCTGGGTTATCTGTCTATCATTCTCTCTAATGGATGCCTTCAAATGGCCAACATCAACTTTGGAAAGACATTAGAAAGAAAACTTTTCTGAAGTCTACAGAAGTAACTCTCGAGACTTTCAGCATTCCTGGAGCGCCCTGCAGAAGCTATAGTAGTCTTTTCTCCCGATTAGCAGATTTTACAAACTGTTTCGCATGCATTTTGACTTATTTGGATGGCGACGTAATGTAGTAGGAAATTGATTTTCTTCCTCTTTGTTTTCCCAAATTCAAGCTTGAAAACTCTTTCAAGTTTTTTGATGAAGGAAGAAGCGAAAATTCCGGAAAAGCAGATTTAGAGCTTCTTAATGCATAAATACATTCTGCAAAGCACCGTGAAAAAATCTGAGAAAAATTTAAAAAATGGGACAGAACTTATAACACAACCTAATATTTGTCATGCTCCTTTACCAGCCACGTGATTAGAACTTTGTGCTTTACGGCATTTTCTTATAAAAAAAGCAGCGTCATTGGCTTAAAACCGGCTGAGATGTGAAAATTGTAGACGCCATGTAACCATAGTCCTGCATTCGATCTATGTTTCAAACAAGCACACTAGAACTGTAACCGAAATCAACCTCTTCACCCGCAATTTCCATTCGACGGAGCAAAGCAAGTCCTGCAAGAAAGCAACCTAACATCTGCTCAAAGTTAGTTTTACATAATGTTTGACCGAAATCTAAGACGATCTGAAAAACCGAAAAGTTGAGAAAAAATCGCAGCTCTTTTCAAAATCCCTACAAACTCAATTTTATATATAAAGCTGAATGTCTGTATGTATGTATGTATGTATGTATGTATGTATGTATGTATGTATGTATGTCTGTACGTATGTTCCGAATAGAAAATTCCATTTCTGAACCGAACTGGATCAAACTTGGCACACATACACTTCGGGCCCCGGCGGGTGTCATAGGCTACTTTTCGTCATCGATCGATATCGATTTTATCGATTTTTATCGATTTTTTGCAGAGTTCACCTACGGGGCTGGGAATTGGCACAGGGGGGTAATCGAGCATGGGGATTCTGAATACAAATTAGTTTTCAGAATTATCGATTACTTTTATCGATTTTATCGATTTTTTGGCAAAGTTTGAGTTACGGGGCTGGGAGTTTGCACAGGGGTGTAATCGAGCATGCTGATTATTAAAACAGCGGGGATAGTGATTTGGCATGTAGGCGTGAGCACAGGGAAAGGTTCGTATAGGAATAGGGATAGTGTTCTTTGACATAGTGTTTTGACAGGGCCGGGAGCAGCCGGGTAAGCCAGCTAGTAAATACATAAATAAGCAAATTTACAATGAAATTTTTAGATTTAGAGGTACATGGAGCAGTAGAAAGTCCATTAGGAAATTTTGAAACGGCGATGCAGCTTTTTCTGATACTGGTCATTTAAGTCATCCAGATTTTGGCGAATTTTAGCTAGAATCTATTCTGAGCATATATTCGAGTGCTGTCCTGTAGAGTTTGCTCTTCTCTGTTGAATGATACCGCAAACCACTCAAAAAAAAAACAACAAAAAAGCATGGGACACCGAATATAGATGGATGAAGGACAATATCTGTTACACTTTTCTTCAATAGCTCTAGGAGAATCTAGCGTGTAAGCGTGTCTCTTTCTCCTATCAATTTTTTTTCATAACGTATTCTAGCCTGTTACTTTTATGGAAGCACAAGCCGATAGCTTGTCAAAACAAGCGCAAAAAATGTGTCGAAATAATTCAGAAACTTATCGAAAAAATTTTCCCGTGTACATCGTGTAGGATTTAATGCGGAGAGCTCGGTAATCCAAAAAAGAAATAAAAAAGCTTCCTCCATGTTGGAGCGCTATTATGCGAGAATATGGCCCACTCTCAAGTCAGATGAACATGTGCAGACATATTTGTGTCTCCACTCCCATATTGGCTAAAAAAACCATAGACTATTCCCTGCCTGATTCCAGACACGTCGTACGTTTCATGCTGGCCGCTTGGAAGATTGCCAGACCATCGACAAAAAGGTCCGTAAATGGTACTCTCACCCATAACCCATAAAGAACTGGGTGTTTTTCGCGCGGATCGCGCATCTGGCAGCGTGAGGGTAAACTTTGCACCCGTCAGCATGACTTGAACATGAGGACTGTGATAGCCACAAATCTAATTGCAAGACGTTGCAGAAAAATCTAGATTCGTCAGTACATAAGTTTTATGACCTACGTCTTGGCATTGAGAAAGATATGTGTTACCTGGACATTTTTGTTATAAGTTATGAATTTTGAGAAAACTGACAACTTAATCGATTTTGGGGTTTTTGTTGTAAACCTTAAAATACATAACTTCTAAATGAAGCGTTCAAACCGCACAAATTCTTCTACTTGAAAAGAGTAGGTCATAAACTTATGTACTGACGTCTTCAGATTTTTCTGCAACTTTCCACATTTCTGGCGGCCTACCCAACTTGAAGTGATCAAAAGTAATTGGTCTTCTATCTTCATTTTTATCTCTGCAATAGTGTATAGTAAAAGCACTTTAAAATACCTTTACAAAAAGGAAGATTTTTTTTCTGATAAAACCACAAAAATGCACATTCGCGGTGATGGGGAAAGTTACGAATTTTCAAAAATGACACTACAGGACTTTTGGGACAATCTGATATACCCTTAGTTACTAAACTGGAGCTTCGATAATTCAAATATCCTGCATATCAAGTGGTAATAGGCATCCCAAAGTGATCTACGCAGTAGAACCTGTTCAGAATCTTGCTCCCTTCCTAAAATTGACGCCTTTGTCTTTCAATACAATTAAGTCTGAAGTCCGGCTGTCCTATGTGCATAGCTAAAAGTGTTTCCATTCTTTTCCTTCTTTTAAACTAGATTTCGAAACGATTTTGTGCAATATAATTTATTTCCGGTAATAGAACGTAATGCTAGATATGCTGGAACCGCAAAGTCAAGCGATGCCTATAATTGCGCCGATAAAGCACTTTTTCTTTTATAGCAATTTTGTTCAAGAATCATTAACTGCAACGGTCCAAAAGCTATACATAATATTTCATTAGGTGCAACAGGTTCAGAATACCGTCTTGTCTATTGCAGCAAACAACACCTTTTTGATTTTCAAGATGTTTTTATTGAAGCATTTGGTCATAAAACTTGTTATCTAATTCTTTTTGCAAAAGTGAAGCTGTCTATCGACCTTGCCTTACTTCTCGTGCATGAATTGTTTGAATGTGAAATAGATAGTGACAACATTACCGTTTGCAGCACGTATGGTTCTAAGTCTAAAACCGGTAGCATGCATCAGATGCAAAAACGTAAATTCACGGCATGATTATACTGATTATTTAATCCAATCTGTAATTGCGTCCAGTTTCAGTAGATCCTTTTTTGATTTCCTAGTTTGGAACTTATGGAGACCATTTTGAGAATGGTGTTACGCCAGCATGCGCACAACAGAGAAAAACAAGAGATTCCGTTAGCGCCAAACCCGGTGATCTTCAAATGAACTCAACTTCCCCGGCATGGAAGTCACGATCATTTTCGTCGCACGAGGGCAGATCTTCAATGCGATGCGCTAAGCCACACAAGGAGCGAGCTACTATCTATTTCACCTAGTGGCCTAGTAGTAACTTTCTGCTTCCGTTTTCTTGGTTTTTCGATTGTGATTGATCTCAAGACAAAAATTTCGGTCTTCTCATTTACTCAAGAACCTACAAAACAATAAAAGCTTCGTGTAAATTCCACTATTATCTATAAAATTGAATGAAAGCAAATCCAGAAAATACGAGTTTTTAGTTTGCAACATTCAAAAGCACTCCCTTGAGCGTTTCGCCCCACTCGCTGCGGTGGGGCGGCTACGCGGGAAAATAGGATAATTGTTCTCAGCAACGTAGCGGAACTACAGGAAACCCGGCTTCCGACTCTTGTAATACACTACGACATCATTTCGTGGTATATTTGAGCCTACAACAAAATCAATATAAGGTTTATTGGGCTTCCTTAGCCAGCTTCATTGGAATGGCAAGTGAGGAAAATATGGAGCTCATGATAATCATCCCTTGCTTTCATACAGCATTCCCTACCCTGTCGTGCCTTACTATAGTCAGCTGCATCCACTGTGATTTCTTAATCAGCATACTCGCTTGCCTGCCTGCACCAGCTCACAGCCTGGTAAAGTAACATCATTTATAGAATGGGCCAGACCGCGCGGCGTACGAGGCGGTCACGGCATGCTTAACCATAGCAGCATACGCAACTTACATTGCGTACGCCAATAACTACGCCAACGCCAATTCGGACTAACTCTATGTAAATGTCTGTTTACTGATTTTATCGATTTTGCAAACTTTTAAACCTAAGGCTGGATTTATACTGATTTGTATGTATAGGATCTTTCCAACTCAGCGCTCGAATTGTGCGGCGTACGCAATGTACGTTGCGTATGCTGCTATGGTGATGCATGCCGTAACTGCGTACGTCTCGTACGCAGTTACGGCATTCATAGACTGGGCCGCGCAGTAAATGTTACTCTATCAGCATGCTCATTCGACACCTCTTGTATCAGCTAGCAGTATAGGTGCGCAAAAATAGATAAACTTTATATGCAATGGCGTTTGTTCACACTGATGCTACTATTGTTACATCCCCATTTATCCCCCCTTCACCCCGTACCGCATTCTGTTTCAAGCCATCTTTGCAGGAGACCCATAAAATCGATAAATGCAATCCAAAAATCTGTTGTAACAAGGGAGAATTCAATGAATCGATATCGATCATAATCAAATCCTACTACTCAGGGTCAGAAATGAAACTTTATATTCGAAAATACTCAAGCATAGAGAATGAGACAAGGCACTCCAGAATAGGACACTCAGATTCAGGCATAAGATGCTCAAATCCCCACTAAAACTGGATTGTAGAGCTTAAACATCTGCGACTTAGATTTCCGATCGTCTGCCGAAGCGCTAAAGATCTCTTCCTGCATACAGTGGTCAGATACCTTTTCAGTGTATATGTATTTCTTTCACTAGCTTGTGCGCATCTCAAATCTAACATCCAGTTGTGGGAGCTCGGCTGACAACTTCGTTTGAAAGCAGTTGCGAATTTGCTATTTTTGAGTTGGGAGAATGATGTCATTGGAAAGCATGAGTTTTGTTTTGCGAATCGCAAGCAGTCTTTCATAAGGTGCGTTTAGCCGCATGAAATCATCCTTACGATAAATACAAGACCGATTGCTTTTTTCGAAGCATTCCATCAAAGTTCAAGTACAAACTCCCTAGACTTTGCAAATGACGGCCTTGATTATTCTGGCCGAACAGTACTTGATGACGTCACTCACAAGGGGCGTGGTGATAAAGATAGACCATATATAAACCTTAGCGTCTCATCCAACCCAACGGTGCACCTAGCTGCATTTGGCTAAATTCCGATTCAAATCTTATACTTCTTCATAATCACTCTTTTATTAGTGGTTACGCGACCATGATTCATATCAACGACTACACAGACGTCCTGGTACTTCGCTCACACAGACGACAACTACGTCTTACTCCGTTGACCCGCTCACATACGCGAAGTGGACATCAAAGGACTCATTCAGCAAATGGTTGTTACCCTCCATCAGCGAAGTAAGAACCGTCGTCTTCGATTATCATCCATGTAATTTATTGCATTGGCAGACTGTTGATTGAGCAGTGGGTATTTAATAATTAATGGTTTTTACGGGATATGAAATCAAATTATATTAATCTCATCTATTGCGGCATTCCTGGTTAATAAAGCTTTACTGTGCTAGATCAAGAAGAGATTAATTCTTTTTTTTTGTTGAAGGAAAAACGGTTTGAATAAACTTAATGACAGAAACGGAAATTCTGCATGATTGAAGTCAACTCAGTCATTTAGTCATCATTTGATGGACATTCGATTGTTTAGTCAAATTCCATCCATCTCTGCAGTCAAGATAATTTTTTGAATAAATAGAAAGCTTGTTGAGAGATTTTAACGTAATGATGCAATTTCTTGATTGCAAATATTCTTACTCCTTCGTAGTCCTTACATGACACACATAAAATGTTGTACTTTTTATACAGTGATGACGAGGGTAAAACATTGTGGGAGTCACGTACGAAAGTGGCGTAAGCGATTTTGGTAGTGCATAACCTGCACTTTGATCAGCTATGAGTTTGCAGATTTGCATGATTTGTTTGATATGGTTTTGAGTAGGGGAAGAAGGGCAGGGGAATTTCTTATTCGAGTCATATTTTCGCATAACAAGGGAAGTTACTTGGTCGAAGTGGCGATTTGGAAAGTGATATACCCATGGACAGAGTTTTGAACGTTGATGTCAGACATACCTTCTATTACAAGAATGTTTTGTGCACTTGATAGATAAAGTGCAAGACACGTACAAAAGAGTCTTAGAATTTTTCCTGAGTTTTTGAACACTATACGGTTTTGAGGCTAAGAATTATACCGGTAGTGCAGATTCCCTGGTGCCCCTCGTCAGTAGTTCCTAATGAAGCCTCAAATTTACAGCAAAAGATTTCAGCAAGAATTGGAATCCAAAATCAAATTCTCAAACACAAAAGACGCAGGAAAGACAGGGAAAACAAAGGCAAAAACAAATGTAATATCCAAAATATATATCAAAATAAAAAAAAATAAAATATATATCTGCGATGCGCTCTATGAAAAAAGTTATAAGCTTCTCTTATGCCAAATTTTCGTGCATTTTTAGTCGTAAGGTCACGGTAGTTTTCATACAAAAGTATGCAGGTTCAGGCAAAGCACCTGAAAAGCATGGTAGGTCTAATCCAATATCATTTGAACTTTTTCGGGTGTTTGTCCATCTATGTTGTTATTCACATGTCGACATTTTTCTTCTAGACCACACTTCTATTACAAGTACAAAAAAGTCCATAGCTTCCTACAAGAAAGATGACGAGACGCAGATGTACAAGCTATATTTGAGATCAGCGTTTTAAGCTCTACCCGTAGGTATACATTATTTTCAATCGCCATATCGACCGAACTTCTTTTCTAAGTGATGTGACTGCCAGGCACAATCAAACTTGCTATAATTAGGAGCTCCTCAGGTTACCAAGACATTGCAAGCTCCCGAATTCAGGAAGCTTGAGAAACGAAGTTCAGTAGCAAAATTGCTCCAATCAAGACCAAGTTTCGGATTCAGAGCTTTTCGACGTTGCCTTTTTAGTAATAGCGATCTGATTTCTTGAACATTTTTTTGAGACACAAGATTTACAACGTGAAAATACGCGCGCGCGCGTTCGCGCCGCTTAACTAATACTGCTTCTGCGTCTTTATCATGCAGCAGCCTTTATGTGATTCAGCACTGGTTTTTCCTAGATTTGATTTTGAGGATAAGTCAAGGTACAACAATAATGACCCAGCCAAGTATTTCTTGAAATATCACGGGTCACTGAGATCGTTGAGGACGTCCCAATGCCAGAAAACTTCGTAGTAGACCTAGAAAGTTTACAGTGGTGTCAAACAAAGAAAGAAATCTTCACTATTCTGAAAACAATCAAATTCAGTCCTATGCAACGGATTTTTTTTTTCAACGTTATTCATCATTTTTGGAAAACGCGTAAACCTGATTTTGGTCTTGTTTCAAGAAAATTTCGACTAAATCCAAATTCTGATCTCGGTTGGGGTTATCGGTGCTGATCTGACTTTATTGGAAACAAATCTAAAAGGAGAAACTTCAAAAACCCCTAAATCCGAAATTTGGTATTGAATGGAGTATTTCGCTAATTTCGATGAAAATCCAGGTTTCAGCACGAAGAGACAACAGATAGGTGGGCAGGGTTTGCAACGTCTCGTATACCAAGGAGCTCGTAATTATAGCTAGTCCGAATGACACATCATTCAGGTGCGAGAATAGAGATCGGGTGAGCAACTTTCCGCACTCGGTATTAGGTTGTTCAAAGTCCTGCCAATCCTTTCCAAGAAAACCAAAATTTTATTCGAAGGAAAACTGTTGATTTAAGATTTGTTCTTGATGTGGTAACGCTACCAGCTTAGATACCATCAGGTCAACCTGGTAATACTAACAAGGGAATGATCAGAAATCGAACTGGCCACTCTACACAAGCTGCACACAAATAGATGCAGCATAACTCGTTGACTTCAATTCTATATTCCATATCTGCCTAGCGCCCATGTGGGCGAAGTTAGGAGCCGTTAAAGACCTCTATTTTGCTAGGAGATGCATCGTGTATGCAAAGTACAGAGTCATGTTCGCCTCAAAGTGTGCCAAACCATGCAGCTAGGTTACTTTATATTTTTAAGGCTTAAAGGTGAGCTGAAAGTGGAACGTTCATCTTCGCAATTTTTATGTAAGATTTTTCCGCATAAAACTGCTCATAACTTCGTCCACAAAGGCGTTAAGAAGATAAGGAAAACAGATTCGAAATCGGCGGCGTGTCAGGATTTCCAAAGCCTAGCCGCTTTTCCTCGCAGGGGTACTTGGCACCTCCAGTCCCTTGAAAAACATCACACCTTCACGGGGATGAAGGGCGGCTCCGCCCATCACTCCACGGGGCCGTCATTTTGAGTTTACAACACTATAAAATGTGCTTCATTGTATTTGAGGAGGATAACATTGAAATCGAGAAACAAAAAACATTTTATGGTTTTTATAAAGGTTTAGAATCCGTAGATGAATGCAGCTGAATTTCCAGCATCTCGAGCTATCTTTTACTCATGTTTTCGAATAATTGATTGGTTGATTGTAGATAGTATTGATTATGAGAAACACAACACTTGAAAATTTTTCTTTAAAGATTGGATCTTATTGATCATAAAAGTGTTGGATTGGGAAAAAAATATGATGGTAGATGAATTTAGGAAAGTATATGTGTTTAAATATCTCAACGTTTGGGCAAAGCGTTATGGTTATAAGGAAACTTTGATATACTCCTCTGAAATATGCTGGTCACTCAGTTTTTCGGAACTCTTGAATTACTCCAGTCAGATGACCAGTATATTACAATGGATCAACTAGATCCTTTAATATTTCAATGAACGGATTTATATCCAGAAAATTCTGGGTAATTATCTCTTCTGAGAATAGTGTTCAAATTTTCATTTTGAAAGAATGGCGCACCAGAAGTTTCTAAATCGCGTTACTTGAAAAATGATAACATGTTCTTCGTTTTTTCTCCATTGTTTCTCTCTTATCTTATATGTAAAGCTGAATGTATGTATGTCTGTATATACGTATGTGAATAGAAATTTTTATTTCTGAACCGATTTGGACCAAACTTGGCACACATATACTTCGGGGTGGGGAGCGTGTCATAGGCTACTTTTCGTTAGTGATCTATATTGATTTTATCGATTTTTTGCAAAATTTGAACTACGGGGCTGGGAGTTGGCACAGAGGGTAATCGAGCATGCTGATTACAAATATGTTATTAAATATGTTAAAAATCGAGTGATGGAGCCTGGCCGCCAGCGTCGGCTAGACAAGACGACACTGAGCGGAAAGTCCGTGGGCTCATGGACATTCTCGATGTGGAATGTAGGCCCGTAAGGGATTATAGGATGGGGAGGAAAGAAGTGGGCAAGCCTCGATTGGTCAAAGTTGAGTTACCAACAAAGGGGCACTGGGTCACAACTCTCTCCCGGGCCAGACTTCTAAGAGACTATCCTGATTATAAGGGCGTCTTCATTAGAAGAAGTATGACTGCCAGGGAGAGAGAGCAGGAACGGCTTCGAGAAAGGGCTAGGCAGATGAATCAGAGTAGGGCATATGAGGACAGGTTCGTAGTTTATAAAGGGGAATTAATTCCAGCCAGCAATCTTTCGCACAGCCAATCGTCTTCCCAAGCCCCATACCCCCTGCGTAGACATGGGTCAACGCAGCGGGGAAACTAAATAGTTGGCAAGACCACTCTTTACGATATATACTGTTTAATTCTAGATCTTTAGTGCATAAACTTGCCCATTTACATAATCTTTTGGTCACTGAAGCTCCTGAGATTGTGTTCATTACAGAAACATGGCTCTCTTCTAAAATCAATGATGCTGAAATCGTTTCAAATTTGCCATATACAATATTCCGTCATGATAGAAACCATAAGAAAGGGGGAGGTGTATGTGTTTTGATAAAAATAACATTGTTGTGCGAAAAGGTTGACATAACCATCCCAAACAATTGTGACTTTTTGGCCATTGACCTTTATCAAGGTTCCTCTTTTTCCAAATTACGAACCATTTGTATCTATCGCCGTCCGAATTCTAATGCTGACTCAGATGAAGCCCTTTTAGACTTGCTATCCGCTTCTGCTTTATGTTGCACAGACACCTTGATTGTTGGTGACTTCAACTTACCCATCAAATACTCTCAAGGGTTTCAATGCCCGAACAGCTTAAATGTTAAGAAATTTTTTGACCTCTTTGAAAGATTGCAATTGCAGCAGTTTGTGACGGAGCCGACACGTAATGATGCTATACTGGATTTGGTTTTAGCAGGTTTCTGTTCCATCTCTAACTTATTCCTTAGAGCTCCCTTTGTCACTTCGGATCATAACGTGATCGATTTTCGATTTGAATTCACCTCTCCAAAATGCGACCTTATACCAAGACCAAATTTTAATAAGATTGATTTTACTTCATTGAAAAAAGAGCTTAATGAAGTTAACTGGGAAGAATGCTTTGATCTTTATAGCAGTTCATCGGAAGTGTACTACAGGTTTTCCTGTGTCCTATATGAGCTCTTAGGGAGATTTACCCCATTTGAGACTCGCAAAATTGGATATCTAAAATACCCGCATCATCTCCAGTCACTCCGATAAGTCGGATAATGTATGCCTAACTAATTAATCCAAAGCTCAAGCGTTAGGTGCTTTCTTTGCGAGCACATTTACTACGACTTCTTCTTCAACAGTATCTCTTGGGGCGCCTGTGGCGCATATATGCTCAGCTCCGATTATCATGCCTTTTACGGTAGAACGCTATCTCAAAAGTCTCAAAAATTCAACTTTTGAAACTTTTGACGGAATCCCACAGATAGTATTCAAGCGATATGCTAAAGAACTTGCTACTCCTCTCTCCCACATCTTTAACATCTTCCTCATGTGTGGTGAGGTACCAAGTATCTGGAAAGAAGCTATTGTCACAGCCGTTCCAAAGTCAGTAAACCTCAAGTGGTTTCTGACTTCAGACCTATTAGCATCAATCCCGTCCCATGCAAAGTTTTGGAAAAAATAATTCGTGATAAACTTTTGGAGTGGTTCGAAAGACTCAAAATTATTCCTCCAGAGCAACACGGCTTTGTTAATGGTGCTTCTACTGTTATCCAGTTGATCGATTCAATTCATGATTGGGTCAATGCTATCTTGTTGTGACAGAAAGTGGACGTTATCTACTTTGATCTTTCCAAAGCGTTTGATCGTATGAGTCATGCTAAATTGCTGTACAAAGTTGAGCATTATGGGGTCAGAGGCGCCTTACTTGATTGGCTCAAGTCATATCTCCAATCTAGACATATGACTGTCCGCGTTGGAATGAACACTCTGAGCGTTTTCCTTGCGTTAGTGGGCTTCCTCAGGGAGGTGTTCTGTCTCCCCTTCTATTTACGGTCTATACTGCTGATTTACCCCAGCTGTTAAAAACTCACCCCGGATCATGTACTTATGTATGCAGACGACATAAAAATATACGGAATGTACAGCAATGAAAATCGCTATGAGATCCAAGAAGCTTTACAACATTCTATTGATCTCATGATTGCCTGGTGTACAAAGTGGGATATTTCTGTTAACATTGCTAAAAGTTCCGTTTTTCACATCGGTGGCGAAGAACAAGTGCATTATCAGCACAATGGAATAGCACTGATTAACAAAACATTCGTCAAAGATCTGGGAGTTCTGATAGATTCGAGATTGAAACCGGATCTACAGGTCGCCTCCGTCACCTCCCGTGCTTTTTCCATCTTATACACAATCTTTAGAAACATCAAATCAACTGATCAAAAAATTTTGTTGAGACTTTATAAAGCCCTTGTTATTCCTGTTCTCAAATATGCGACTCAAGTTTGGAGCCCCTCCCTGAGGAAGCACAAGCAGGCATTGGAGAAGGTTCAAAAAGTGTTCACAAAACTGCTTTTCTACCGCTGTTTTTCTAATCCAGCTTACCCCCGATTACTTCCTAGTTATGAAGAGAGGTTGAAAATTCTTGATCTTGAAAGCATTACATATCGGAGAGTTGTTCATGATATCATATTAGCTTTCAGGATTTTTAGGGGTGAAACCAGGTTGAGGCCTTCCAAGTACTGGGTTTTCAGACCTAGCCATGGAGTGCATTCTCTATTTATTTCCGTCACTTTGGTGGGCGACAACAATTTCGTTCCTTATTTGAGCAGGAGTTTTTGTTCGCACATCAAAAATGTTACAAGAATTATCACACGAACTTTTGGCATGCAGTGATGTGCGAACAAAAACTCCTGCTCAAATAAGGAACGAAATTGTTGTCGCCCACCAAAGTGACGGAAATAAATAGAGAATGCACTCCATGGCTAGGTCTGAAAAGTTCCTCTTTCAGAAGAGAGCTTAAAAAAAGAAGATTGAATGACTTTTTTTGTAGGTTCAACGTACCTTACTTCCCTTCTTTTATGACTGCGCGGTTACAACCAGACATGCGCAATGAGCATGATTGGGTTACGAATATGCACTGACTAGCAGCCAGTTTATAACTTTGCATATGTTGAACTCAACTGCTTTTGAGCCTTTCACTAACACTGTTCTCTTCATCATGTGGTTCAAGCCTGGTCACATCTATATTTTAGCCTGTTTCGCACAGCTTGCTTGCTTTGATTGCTTGAAGATCATATTATGCTTATTCTTGCTTTGGAGTTGGGCTCTCCTCGGCAAACTGGTTGAACTATAAATTCCGGTTTTTTCTTGGAAATCTTTTGAGATCGTGGCTAGCAAACGAAGGGGCATGGGTACCATCTCCTTAGATAACAATTTGTTTAGATTCATTCGTTGTGCAGTACTTGACGATATTCTGTTTTGCACATATGGCAATGCTCATGGGGTTTAGGGCTCTCCCCGGCAGGCCGGTGGGTATGTACCCGCCGTCGTTTGCTTGTTTGAATACTTTAAGATCGTTTGCTGGCTAACGCGGGGGCATGGGTTCCATCTCTGTGGATATAACTCATCATTGACATTCGTAATATCCAGCAGTCTTCTTGCAAGCTAAGTCGTTATTCTTTAGTTTTATGAAGTCTGGGCCTGAAGCATATGATGTTCTGTTGTTATTCATGCTTTGTGTAAAACTAACAACACTGTTTGTTTCTGTTTTTTTCATGGTACGCCTTGAGCGTATTTAATGAAAATGAAAATGAAAATGAAAATGAAATGTTATTGACAGGGCCGGGCGGAGCCGGGTGGTTGCCAACTAGTTACCCTTAATAGCTGGATCTAGTTCTCGATGCTTGCAAACCTCGCAATGATACTGTGATTGGGTGAAACAATGGGCATGGCTTGACCTATGAAACGCGGAGGTGCTAGAACCCTCCTGGGTGCAAATGCTGGTGCGAACTTGGTGCGAGAAAAGGTGCTAGGAACTCCTGCACGCCCTCCTTCAAAATCGGTGTTGAATGCATCGATTGGAAGGCAGCGCTTGAATTAGTGAATGAATCGCTCCAGCGCACTTCTAACAGAAGTGAGCCTTTGATATGCTTGATCATTAGTATAGGATTGCTATCACATATGTTAAAATTTCTCTTTCTCAAATTGACAACTACATTTGATGCTTTTATAATTTGAACAAAACAGCCCAACTTTTGGCAGAACATTTGATCAACCTGATACATACTATAAATCCTCTTTTCTTCTAACCTGGGCACCAGTTTGAACTTGAACAATTCTTCTGTGCCGCAGAGGTTTTTATTGGTGGCATACGTTATTGCTGCCTTATGTCGGTTAAACACCGTCTTCAAAAAGCTGGAAAGGAGTCAGCCACTTTAATATCACTTTCCTTGCCGCCAAACACCTCTTCCAACCCCGTATTCGTTCATCTTGGGTGGAGATCGAAAGAGCGGGGTAAGTCTACCACGGTGACCGTGGCAGCAGCATACGCTACTTCAGAACGTGCTCGAGTAACTTGTCGAGAGCAGCTGAATTGCTATGAGATGGCTTAAGCAAAGGTAGCAATCTCGCAGTTCGCATAACGTAAGATACGGCGTAGATCACTTATAACATATAGCTTTTCAAGCTTGCCGTTCATTTGTGGGTCATGGGCAAGTAGGTAAGATGCTCCATGAGCCTTTCGGGCAGCGATTTGGTTTTCGAAGGCCAGAATCTTGCATCTGATGTTGTAATCCACCGTTGTTCTCTACATTTCTGTGTCTTTAGTGTCACTATACTGTCGTTTCTTGCTGGATAAATGCTCGCTTGACCTTACGCTTAGCGGCCGATCTGTTTTCCCATATAAACGGAAGAGCAGCTCATATATGCAATTTAGTAAACGACGCCACATTTTGCGCAGTCTCCAGCTTTTCCGTAAGCACACTACGCAATTTCGCGTGGTACAGCGCTATCATACAGTCTATCACAAACTAACTGTCTTTCAGACCTGTACGGCATAGAAGAGTCCCACGATAAGAGAAAAGTGAAAAATTAAAAATTCGGCATACTTACGCGCAGAGACTGTGCAGCAACCCTTGACTTGCTTATAGAAATTTCTAGGCAACAAAGATTACATGATTCATTAGCTACAAGATACTCCGTGGAATCTAGGGTACTTAATATTGGCGACCAAACAAAGTCTGCTCCTACGTGAGAGCCTTGCTATCTCTATTCTTGAAGAAAGAGTGGTAGAATTTTGGAATTCTTGTTTTTTCGCGCCTGCATTTTTTACACTTATATCGTCATTATAATGAAAACTTGTTTAATTCAAGGAAATTGAAATTATTCAATGGTGTTTTGGAAGAAAAATTGTAGCGTCTTGAATCAGAAAACTTGCTGAGCGGATGGTTTCCAAAACAACCTAGTATGATTCATTGTTCTGACTTTTACAACCGCTACCACTTTTTGAGAACACTCGCTGAAAGGGCAAACAAAGGCTTGCATGGGAAAAATATCAGATCTAAGAATTACTTGGATAAATTGTAAGACTCACGGTCTCTCTCATCGCGAGACCATCGATCATGGGGTACGAAACACTTATCACTAATTTGCACCTTATCACAACATTTCACGCTCGTTCCATCAACAGCAGCGCAAATGGAAGTATGTTTCTTTTACCGGAAATCAATTTCTAATGTTCTATAGCGTAACCTCTTTAGAACCGTGCATGGATTAGCTATCTGATCCTCGGTGTTGGCATCACGCTTGCCATAGCGGGATCTGTTATGCTAGGAGTTGGTATCTCTCGGTATAACTCGTCCGGAGATTGCACAACTTCCACAACATCCACAAAAACTACCGCAACTCCTGCAACTGTTACCGCGACTCGTCCTCCCAGTATGTTCAAGATACCTTCTTCCGTCCCACGAAATCAAGTTAGTTAAAAAGAAATGTTTTCCAGATGTTGAGCCGGAAACAATCTCGCAGCAAATCCGAAACGAAATTAATCCTGGGCTAATCAAGCAGAATCTTCGAGATTTCACAAAATTTCCTCATATGGCAGGTACAGATGCCAATGCCAATGTGGCCGACTTAATCGCAGCTAAATGGACAGCTGCAGGATTAAAAAGTATGGGTGGATTTTGTTATTGTAGTGCTCACAACGCATTTTTAAAGAATTTCTTTTCTTTTTTACACGATTTCTTTTAAAGTGCATTCCAAAAAATCAATATATTGATTATTTCAGATGTCCACAAAGTTGAATACGATGTGCTCCTGTCCTATCCTCCCACAACAAATCCAAACCTTATGACCATTGAAAGCTCTGATGGAACTGTTCTCTACACAAGTGAAGGCATTACTCCGGCTATTCTTCCTGAGCAGAACGATACAAGTGGGGTTGTGGTTTTTGAATGGATTGCAGCCATTGTTGATACGTACTAAATTTGAGATGCTGGTCTACAATGGTTAGCTTTTTCTCCCAATGGTAATGTGGTAGGAGATGTAGTTTATTGTGGATTCGGTACAGATAAGGAGTTCCAAATGCTTGAACTTCTTGGAATAAGTGTCAAGGTTTGATCTACTTACTTTCATATCATGAAGTATCAGCACTTTTATAGTTTTTGGTAGCTTCATTTTTCTCCCTAGTACAAAACTAAAGCTACCAAAAACTACAAATATCTGAGAATAGTAGAAGTTCTGTACAATAAAATTGCAAATGAAGAATAATGAACGATAAAATGTGGTATGTTATTTGAAACACATAGAATCCCATTCCCGGTTCGTTTTCTCTATCAGAAAGAAGCTTGAAGAAAAATCATTATGATTTTCTTGATTTCATTTATGATTTCCCCACATTTGGTTGAGATGAAGATTTTTACAATACCAGTTGCAGCGCAGACGGCAAACATCACAAAAAAATAATCCTGAAACAACATCATATATCCAGTTGACTCTCGAAAATCAATTATTGATTATATCAGATCCTATATCTTATATCATTGCTCTAAGATCAATTAAAAACTGATTTTCGTAGAATAGTTTAGCTTTTCATATTTTTCAAGAGATGCAATTTTTTATTTTGTTGGCAAATGTTGAAATTTTTTTGAAATTTGGCTTCTAATCATAAATGAGAACATCGTAAAAATTTTCGCGTTACAGGGTAGAATAGCTTTGATTCGATATGGTGGAGCCTTCCGTGGTGACACGGTAGCGATGGCACAAAAATATGGCGCCAAAGCGGCTATACTTTATTCAGACCCGGCTGAAGTGGCGCCAAAAGAGACCGCAGATGGTAAACAGCATGCTCTCACAATACCATTTGATTTCAACTGGCTTAGCGGCTGGAAGGCGGGGCTCTGTGACCTAGTTAAGGTTAGGTATAACGCGTGCGGGAGAAACGCAGACTGCGTAGCGGCCGCGAGCATCCTTAATTAGGTCACAAAGCCCCGCCTTTCGGCCGCCAAGCCAGTTGAACCAAAGGTTACTCAAAAATTTCACGACATTCTAGCTAACGTCTACGCGAATACCGTCTATATGCCACCACACGCTGTTCAACGTGGAACTGTATATAAAGGAGCTGGAGACCCACTTTCACCACTCTATCCATCAAAGTCGAATCTCTGGAGATCTAGAACTGTTGAGCAGGTCTGCACCGGGTCCTCGATGGAAAAAGTCAATTGTACTTGTTCATTTAAGGTTCGCCAAGATGGTGAACTTCCTTCTATTCCTGTGTTGCCAATATCGTATTTCTCAGCTCAAGAACTGATTTCTCGGTTGAGTGGTCCCCAAGCACCTTCGTCATGGAAAGGTTTGGTAACTTAGTCTGGTGTTCAAGTACAAAATGGTTGAAATTGACAGACAAATTTTTGGGGAGGTGTGGTCGCAAGGAACAAAAGAAAAATAGAAATTATTGTCTAAAAAAACTTTTTTTTGGAGAATCTTTCAAAAAACTAGCGATTTTGCTTCGACGTTTTACTCGAAATATCAGATATTAAACAGGAATCCCAACAAACGATTGACAATATTTTCAACCCCGTTTCGTTTCTCTTTTTTGTCTTTTCAGATCTTCAGTACTCACGTGCAGCAAAAACAGGTGCCTCCTAACATACTGACAATTTTTAGGAGACCTAAACGCCGATTATAATTTGGGCCCTGGTTTGAAGGGAAACTTAGTGACCAGAATCAAAGTTGGTGGGCAATTTGCACAAAAGTAAGACATTGTTCTTTGCCTCACTGCAGGACAACTATCACAAATATTACAGAACAATCCAAAATGTTATCGGTTACATAAAAGGTGCAGAGGAGCCGGAACGTTATGTAATACTAGGAAATCACTATGATGCATGGACTTACGGTGCCATGGACCCCAATGCAGGAACTGCTGTCTTGGCTGAGGTTGCTAGAGCTACGACAGCGGTGATGTCCAGAACTGGGTGGCGCCCAGGTAAGTCAAAGGCTAATCCCGGGAGAAGGCGGACGGTTCAGTGACGCGAGACGGGGTGACGCGGCCAAGCACCCCCTCGCTAGTGCATAGGATGTACGGGGTGATCCACATAAAGTGAGTGTGTGACGCAAGAAAAAATTCATAACTTTGCAAGGACTGAATGAAATGAAAAAACTGCGGTCATTTGATAGAGATGAAAATTCTTATACGTTCATTAAAACTGATCTTGCGATATTCCCCACCGGCTTTGGTAAAAGCATTTATTCTCTCCCAAATCCCTTGAAAAATTTTCAAATTGCGCGCGCTAGTTTTCCCTTAACTCTCAGCAGACTTCTTTTTAACAAATCAAGTGACCTAGGTTTTCAAAGCAGGCTTTCTTCTTTCGGGTAGAAGAAAAGAGCATTTGTGGGATTGAGAGTGGGCGAGGGTCTTACACAGAAGACCGAACATTTCTTTTCATGCCCGGAAGATGGATTTTATACAGATCTTTCTTTTGAGTGTTCTTGCCTAGTCATGCTAAAAGATTCCAAACAGCGTTCAAAGTGTTTGCCTCAACCGAAGAAAGTATATACCACGGCCCTTCAGAGTTTGCTTCTGATGCTTTTTTCAGATTTTCTAACTTGCGATTTTCGCGTTATAACGACTGCGGCTAGTAAAACTCTAGCTGGATAAATTTTAAGTAAGGATCGATGTCAGAAATGACCACAATGTTACAAAAGAATGCAGAGAAGACGACTATCACTAAAACTTGACATGAAATAGAACATAAAATGGATTTTTGGCAGCCCGTCAATCTTCGTGTGAGCCACTTCTGAACAAACAATGTTTCGCCTTCCAGATCCCCATTCTTGATCCCACGAATTCTCTTTCTGGTCTGTTTGCGAGCAAAAAGCCCGCTCTTTCAAACCCAAACCACTCAGTCTGCCAAAAAGAGACCTAGCAAGAGCCTGAGACAAAATTTCACCACAACCACGACCAACCACAATTGTAGAAATTTCCCAAGAAGATCAAATTCTCTTACTAAAGCCGGACGTGGATATCTTGATAGAGCATCAGAAGCATCGTCTACAGGGTTTTATACAGAATTTTCTTAACTATCAGATAAAGATAAAAGTGTTGACTTCTTGGAAAGTTACGAAAGGTTTTGTGCGTCACACTTCATGTGGATCATTCTGTAGAGATAGAGTATGCTCCGCACGTCCAACGCATTTGCCGCGCTTATCTTATATGGGCATTCGCCTTCTTCCGGGAATAGCTTATTAACGCGAACTATTATGATAAAACATTTGTTTTAGCGCGTTCGATAATGTTTGCCGCATGGGATGCTGAAGAATATGGATTGGTTGGTTCAGTAGAATTTGTTGAAGAGTTTGCTGAAATACTCAATAGGCGTGCTGTTGCTTATCTGAACATGGACTGTCTCAAAGGCAATCAAACCATGTTAGTCAAAGTATATTACTACGAGTCATTTGTAACTTAGTATGTGGGCCTGCACATGCGCGGAAACTGACGACACCCTTATTGTAGCCCTCAGTAAAACCTCCTTTGCAAAACAAACTGTAAAAAAAGTGCATTAGTAACGAGCACATATACAATCAAATCAAAAAGACAAGTAAAAAAAAAGGAAAAATGGGATTGGACAGGTTCTGAGCTTACAAGACGTCAAATAGCGCGCATGATGTGCAATACGCGTATTAAGTTACAAATAAGCCGTCATATCTTGTCATCAGGACAACACTAATTGTTTTCAGATACGTGCAGTGCTCTCCATCGTTGCAGGACCAAGCTATACTTGCTGCTAAAAATGTTCCAAACCCTAGAAGGGATGAAGTTGCAGCGAAAAGACCTACAGTCTATGATACATGGTCTGTTATTAGAGGAATTTTGAACCTATCGTTAGCTAAAAAAGGTTTTGAAGAGTTGAAAAGGGATTAAAATAATGTTTTGCGAAAAGTCAGTAATTTGAGCAACATTTAGAAGAGAAAAATTTTTAGGACTCCAGTTAGTTTATGAAAAGCAAAATAACGCCTCTAAAGAAGCTGAGTCTTTCATCATCTGATACTTAGCGCCCTGAAACCCCCAAAAAATTCGCATGTCTCCTTCCTACTATGTCTCCTATGGCCTCAAAAAACAGGCTTATGTGATATATCATCAAATTCAGGATAAACAACATGGAAAATCCTGGAAATCCAGGAGTACCTACTATCGATATTCCTTTCGGTGGATCAGATCACAAGTCTTTTTTGGACTATTTAGGTAGTCATAAATCACTAAAAGGAAATGTACCACTTCTACTTTTCAGGAGTTCCTTCATTGAATTTTGCTTGGATTGACATGGACAAGCATCACACATATCCACTTTATCACACACTGTATGAAACACCATTTACCAGTGAACACTTGATGGATACTGACAATTTCGCTGTGAATAAGAGTTTTTTTACATTTAGTCAATTTATTGTGCCTTTTTTCAGATCCACACGGCGATCGGGCAGTACTGGATTGAGTTAGCTGTCAAACTTGCTGATGCTCCTACTATACCATACAGGTTATCTACTTGTGTTCCTATCACCAGTCAATCTGAGTAGCTCACCATTACTGAATAACTTTCCAAGAAAAATTAAATACTTATTGTTAGAAATGAATTCTATGTAAGAGATAGATACTGTGGATACTATTAGGTCGGTGCAAAAGTTTTGTCAGTTTTTTCAATCCATCGGCAATTACGCCAGAATGAAGATAAACAAACGCTTAAAAATGTATCCAATGCAGAATTTCTTCCTCTTTCCAGCTTCTGAACACCCACTGAGTTTTGTTGCGAGAGTGGCGAGATATTTGCTGGAAATTACAACCACTCGTTTTCACCATGTCCAAATTTCGCTAATTTCTAAAATTTTTGTATGAGACTTTCGGAGGAGCCCTAATAATCCACAAATAGAGCAAACCTTTTGCTAACAGATGCAATTTTCTGTAGCCCTACAGCTTGTCTTTCAGAATTTCTACGATTTATTTTTTGAAGTGATCAAATTATACATTCAGCCTATTTTGATCTCGTAGAACATAAAATATTGAGCACTTCAGTCACCATTCGATGTAGATTTTTTTCCTCTTTCCAATACATGTATTTTTTGCCGAAACAGGAGAAATTTGTGGAGAAAATCGCAGTATTTAATTTCAGGAGTGCGCACAGGCGTAACCTATGTTTCATAATCTTCATAATTTGAAGCGGAAATCGCTCATTTAATTTGTTATGGTAGCGGTAGTAATAATCATGTGGACCTCAGTTTCCTGTAGGTTTTGCAGGTGTTTGGTGCAATAACAGGTTATGCAATTTTTCCAAAACACAAGACTTTTAGAAAATTACTTAGAAAAAACCTGGAAAAGCTGCTGATAAAAAGGAAAAATTGCATAAGTTGGCAAAAGGTTAGCCCTATCTGCTGGCTGTCAGGACTCCTTCGAAAGTCTCATACAAAAATTTTGAAAATTAGCGAAAGTTGGAGATGGTAAAAACGAATGGTTGCAATTTCCAGCGAATATCTCACCACTCTCTCACCGAAACACAATGGGAGTTTAGCAGCTGGAAAGAGGAAGAAATTCTGCATCATACGTTTTGAAGTCTTTGCTTATCTTTATTCTGGCGTGATTGCCGATGGATTGCAAAAACTGACAAAAGTTTTGCACCAACCTAATATTATATTGGATCGTCCCGAAAGTTCTTGCGCACGATTTTCAAAAATTCATAACTTCTGATTTTTCCAACCGATTTGACTGCTTTTATTTTTGCATGAAAGAGTAAGTCTCGCTCTTTATAACGACATCTCAGATGCTTACTAATAATATTTGTTGCATAGATAGGAGCGATAGAAGAAAAGTGGTCAAAATTTGAATTTTCTGTGTAGGGTCATAAAAAATCGGAAACATGCAACAAAAATCGGAGCACTCGGTATTGTAGGTTTTTTCACCAGCTCTTTCTAATTGTGCAAAGTTTGCGCCGATTGAGCATCTTTATGAAAAGTTACGATTTCCCTGAAAAATGCCAAAATAAATCAAATTTGTCCTTTTGAATTGCTTGCTCGAAAATCGTAACTTTTATAGAAACGCTCAATCGGTCCCGATTTTTTACGACCCTACACAGAAAATTACTATCATTACCTACTATCATTTTCTACCCTTAGTTTGTCATGCTTTAGCTCCCAGTATGGTGAATTTGATGCCTAACCTTTCGCGACGTTTTAGAGTTTTGTGAAATAGATTTGCGGTAGTTCCCTGCAATTACAGTGATTTTTGGTAAGAAACTACTTATGATCTACAGCTGTTCTTACAGCTTCTCGCTACAGCAGTTTTTTAGAAAAACATCTACAAATTCCACCCTCAAGAACTTTTTGTGCCCGTCGAAATGCATGAATCCCATTGAGTTAGACTTTTCAATCCCGCACTGTTTGCCACGAAAGAAAACTGTTTGTGTTGGTCCATCAGTAAATCTACTGTTATGACACAATATATGAGTTGCATACAGATTGCGAAAAATCTGAAAGCACAACTCCGTAGATTCTTCCATGTAAAAGCATTTACATACTATATATAGGGAAAGAATTGACTCAGAGTAGTTAATTTCTTAAGCTAATTTCCGCATCTTCGAGCGATATAGAAGATTTGCCAAATCACAATATTTAGTCTCACAACTCTATCGACAAAGATCTTACGAGACTACATACCGGATCTGGCTAGAGCAATTATATCAACAAATTTGACTGCTTACACCGGCGCCGGTCTTCAGCAGCTGAATCAAATGACCACTACAGCTGAGGTGTGTCGCATTTTAGCTCATTTCTCATGTCTCCAAATTTCTTACGGTTGTCTCACAGCTCCTTTCGACGCACCTTGGTTATTTTCAGAATTTACTGGATAGCTCTTTCCTACTGGAGTCTTCTCCAGTTTCCAGGACGGTGGAGCCTTTGGTCAGGAGCCATTATAATGACAAGCTTATAAAGTGAGGTTTTTCAATACTTCTCAATACTTTCAATCACTTTCAGAGGACAAAACAAGTGAAATAATAATCTCATTTTTAGTTTCGAGCGCTGTTTTGTAAATCCACGGGGTACTCCAGAAGACCCAACGGCTCGGCATGTGTTATATTCAGTGAGCACAACCAACACATACTCTGGCGTTGTGATGCAGCAAGTCTACAAAGTGGTAAATTTTAATATTTTTCTCCAGTATTAAAAATAAAAACGAAATTATTCCATTTTAGTTGAGTGATATGATTGCCGCCACAACGAATGAGACAAATGAGCTGCCCGGCTTGAGTGACGAGCTGGCAAATCAGATATCAATCGTACACAATTCTTTATTGTGCGCATTGAATGTTCTTCAAAATCAAATATAATTTTCTCAATATGAAGATCGGGTACAGGCAAGAGCTTAGCAAAAATTTACACACTCAAAATGCCGGCCTTTGACCACTGCCTTTCTTTTGTGACCAACAAGATTCTATAACAGTTTGTGAAAACATCTGATCTGTCATTATCAGCTAGTCAGATATGCTGTATTTAGTTTTGGCAGTGTTTTGCCATTTTTTTCCATACTAAATGCTGAGTATTTCTACGGAGACTGAAGTTGCGTGATTTGTAAAGTTTGTTGAGGATCTGCTCTTCCGTTAATAAATTTCAACGATTCGACTTTGTAAATCACATGTAACGCAGCACTTCATTGTAAATCGTTTATTCAAACTCTTCTCAAAGAATCGCGCAAGGGTTTCCTAAACTATAGTTACCGATCTTGTACCGAATAGAAGAAATAGAACTTTCACAAAGAGCTATTCCACTGAATAATTGGCACTATTGCTTTGAAAAGAAAGCCTCGTTTCTACCATGCTTTCTGCTAAGACTGATATTTTTCAAGAACTAGATCACATTAGCAGTCTACATTTTATGGGCAAAATTTCAGAGGTTCGTGGCACACTGCATGTATGGGAGAAACTTAGGATGCTAGGAAGAGGAGTTTGCCATTTTTCGTTATTCATTTTTTCTTGGTTTCCAACCGAAGAGAAAATTTAGCAAATGCGCATATGGATGAGCGCATCTATAAGCAGAAGCAAGAGAGAAAATCTATGATTTTCTAGAGCGAAGATCCAAGTTTTCGCGTCGTGCATTGCTCATAGATTCAAATTTTCCTTAACCACCATTTATGCTAATGTTTAAGGTCATCTTGTGTGCTCCGTTCTATCGTATGGTCCCCTCATATCTTTTCTCGGTTTCGTGCTGTAGTTTTCCATTGAACAACATCTTTATTCCGACTTAATAAATCTTTCTAAATTTGATCTGCTTTTACACTATCTGATTACCATAGTTCTAATCGTAAGCACATGCAGTGCAATATCTCACCATTTTAAGTCTTTTAGATCAATCGCATTTGGTGTCCTCCGCTCGGAATTTGACGAACTTCCCTTGAATAATGAAAGGCGTCATTAAGAGCGGCCTTATTGTGAAGCCTTTTAGTATAACCACCTGCAAATGTAGGCATTTACAGATTGCGGAATACTATCATAATCAGAAATGTGGTAAAAACAGCTAAGGGAAGAGGAATTTCAAAACATTTCCGAGGCAAATGGACTCAATATGATTTTGATCATGATTTTCGAAGCGATTCAGTACCCTTTATTACTGAAGTGGGTTATGCAGAAGTTGAGGACTTGATCCTAACGAGCTGTAAGATGGAAGGCTATGTCTGCACGATACTTGTGTTTCATATGAAAGCTTATCTCCGTAAAATTCCCTCGTTCAGATTAAGGCTGCGAGTAATGTGCTATGTGGAATCTATCACAATCAACCACGGTTTCTTATTTCGATGAGCTCTATTTACTCGCTTATAATGGAGAAGTGATGAATTAGAACTGATTATGATTCAAAGTTAGATTCCGCAGAACTTTGGGTCACCTGCCTTCTCCGGACCTTTCTGCCAACACATTATTGACGACCGCCTTTACATTTTCACAACGTTTCTATACTAAACAGAGAAGCCAGAGCTTACGCTGGAAGTTTGAACAGTTTCCTTATGTTGGATTGATAGAGGTTTATGGTATGGGTGACACCTCCTAACTCATCAGTGAACCCTGCGTTGGTATTGTGAAACAGACTTTGCACTTTATGCAAGTAAACAAGGGAATTCACAGCCCAAAAAATCATGTCCCCTAAGGCTCACTGCAAAGTTCAGGGAGTACCGTCATCTCATGTTGAATTACCACAGAACTCGCAGAATTCTACATTACTAAAAGAGCAAAAAAGGACTTTTCAGAACTTCAAATAAAATGTTTGAATCTATGCATCTACCCATAAATCAACGTGAGCAAAGAGTACTTCTTATCTTCGCTCTCTTAGCGATGAGCACATCATAAAAGTATCATGAATTTTTTGCAGAATAAAAGTTGCTTTGAGTTAGCATAAGTAGCGCGGTGCGAATTAGCGTTTGCAAATGTTTTTAGGAGGAACATTTTGAGTGCTGTGGTGAAATTCTGTAGAAAATAATTTTGCTAAGGTGAACTTCTAGAAAACGCAGAATTGCTTCCACTCTCATACTGTTTGCTTTAGATCACAATGTTTAGAGATCGGACAGCACATTAAATCACCGATCACAAACTCTGCACTTATCTCAAGTCCACCTTATCAGCTCATTTCGCGCCGAACCATCTTGAAACAACAACGGAAATGGAGGTTAGTTCATAAAAGCTTCACTTTGCGAAACCTAAAGCTGAGGGGTTCAGATGCGCGCAATAATCAGCTACCTAGTCCTGGCTATAGGTGTTGCTTTGGCCATAGCTGGATCGGTTATGCTTGGAATTGGCATCTCTCGGAGTAACTCGTCCAAAGATTGTTCTAGTACTAGTGCACCTCCTAGTAAAGCTGGAACTACTCCCGTGTTCACCACTACTCACACTGGTGGGTCAACTTTCATTTCCAGTAGAAAGAGGAAAAAGGCTTGTTTAAAGGCTACAATTTCTAATTATAGTTACTGATTCGAAAGCGATTTCACAAATGATCCAGAGCCGTATCGATCCTGATCGTATAAAACAGAATCTTCGAGATTTTACAAAGCTGCCACATATGGCAGGAACGGACAACAATGCCAAAGTGCGCAAATCCATCGTGGAGAAGTATATTGACGCAGGATTGGAAAGTACGTTTACAAAATGAATCTTTAACTTAAACGTCAGGTCCTCACACTTTTCTTCTCTAATCTCCACGTATCAAAAAATGAAAGTATTGCAAATGGTGTGGCTCGATAATTTTTTTTGTAAAAATTTTTGGTACCAACTGGCTGCTTAAAAGGAGTTTTTTCGGAGAGTGTGTGATAGTTCGAAGATGTATTGTAGAAAAAAACCAGAGAGCATGGCAAGCGTAATCTCCTTTCTTGAGGAGAATTTTCGTGCCTGCTTTCCCCAACCGAAAAAGTTTGCTAATGGTGCCTTATTACGTAAAATTTTCTATTAGGGGGGGGGGGGGGATAATAGGGTTTTTCTCTTCTCTTTTATTATTTTGATTAATCGTCCCTATGCTTTTTCTCGAATTTGTAAATAAACTGGTCTGAAAAAATTGTAGGTATCTTTGCTTTTCTCTTATTGTTGCTTAATCTTTTAGGTATATCATATAGTAACTGATGTCACGCTTCGAGCGTTTTGAATAAATAGAAAATAGAAAACAGATGTGAATACCAGGGAAGATCCTACATTCAACGGTTCTGATCAAAATATTCCTAAAAACACAACCTTACGATTCTAGATGTTCACACCGTAAAATACAACGTTCTCCTTTCCTATCCTCCGGATGCAGCGAATCCGAACCTGATGACGATTGAGGACACCGATGGAAAAGCTATTTTCACAAGTGAAGGAATCAGCCCACCTATCGTTCTTGATGAGCAAAGTGACAAAGGTCATTTTAACTACGTGTTTTTTCTCAAAGAGAAAGTGAAATAGCTTCTAGGCGCTGGTATACAATGGGTGGCTTTCTCTCCTAGTGGCACGGTAGTTGGAGATGTGGTTTACTGCGGATTTGCTACAGAGAAAGAGTTTCAGATACTCCAAAGCCACGGTATCAACGTGAAGGTGGGTTTTCATAAACCCTCACTTTTAATGACTTCCTTATTTGAACCAATGATTTCAGAATACCATAGCTCTCATTCGATATGGTAGCATGTTCCGTGGAGATCAGGTGGCTACTGCTCAAAAATATGGCGCCATTGGTGCTATTCTCTATTCCGATCCTGCCGAAGTAGCTCCAAATGGGACTGCTAACGGTAAGTGAAAGGGTTGTTCGGCTTAAAGGCAGTGGCCCGGGAAAATGCGAGTGCGAGCCTTTTGCACCTACATGGCCTTCTGGATCCGCTGTGGCCGAGACGGTGCTTGAAAAGTCAAAAAATTGCTTTTTCGGTGTTTTTCATCCTTGAAGATTGCTGAGGGAACTGGGCGAGGGATATCCGCCAAAAACAGCGACTCGCTGCAGGATACTGTAACTCCACCCATTTGGGCGGCAATTGGCTGATCAGCTCAGGCAGCCAATTGCGACTCAGTTGGCGATCGCTCGCCCATCCCCTTCAGCAATCTCCAGGCCGGAAAACGTCATGAAATGCAATTTCGACTTTTCAAGCACAGCCTTGGCCTCACCACATCCAAAAGGCTAAGGAGAAATGAAAGCTCGTAATTGCAACTTCCCCGAGTCACTGCTTTTGATATATGCAACTTTCTTTTGTGTATAATGGCTAAAAATTGAGGAGCCCCTGCCCCAGCGGCAGATTGCATGTTTCATTTGTAAGCGAGAAATCTATTTCTAAACTCCCGCCCATTACCGTACTCGATCACGTTGATTGGTCCTTTTGAGACGAGTACGGTAGGGCGGGAGTTTAGGTCACAAATGGGTTATATGAGCTGCCTCTTGGGTAACGGGCACTGCCCCCCCCCCTTCCTTCTCCTCTTTAACATTCTACACTCTTTAGGTAACGTTTATGCCAGTACCGTATACATGCCGGCTCATGGTGTACAGCGTGGTACGGTAATCACACAGACTGGAGATGTTCAATCGCCTCTTTACCCATCAAAACCGAATCTTTGGAGAGCCGGATCCGTTGAGCAGGTAGCTATCACTATTCCCCCCCTCCTCCCTCCCTCACCCCTGGAGAATGGAACGAGGAATTTATGTTCTATATCAGTTATACATTTATGCAAATGAATTATTTCTACTTGCAAAAGAAGGATAATGTTTTTTGTTTTCATTGAGTAAAAGATCAATAGCCTTGCAAAAAAAATTCTCCTCCACCTTGCCCCCCTCAACTACGGAAATTTGTTCTCTCCCTCCCCACTTGCTTCACACCAAGAACAAGTGAGAACGAACCATATAGTCCATTTTAGGCTCGCAAAGACGGTATACTTCCATCTATCCCAATAATGCCAATTTCGTACTCATCCGCTAAAGAATTATTTTCAAGATTAGGTGGACCTGCGGCGCCTGAGGCATGGAAAGGTCGGTAGAGTGTTCCGATACAAGTGCTCTCTATTTCGCGTTTTTAGGAGGTCTGAATGTCCCATATAATTTGGGACCAAGATTGACCAATGGCTTCAAAACAAGAATTTCTGTTGGTGGACATTTTGAGGAAAGGTTTAGTAGATCCTTTTGGGATTTCTTCGAGAAGACAACTGTCCAATTGTTCCAGAGAGATACAAAATGTTATTGGTTACATAAAAGGTGCAGAGGAGCCGGAACGCTATGTAATACTAGGGAATCACTACGATGCTTGGACTTACGGTGCTATGGACCCGAATGCTGGGACTGCAGTTCTGGCTGAGGTTGCTAGAGCTACGGTAGAAGTGATGTCACAGACAGATTGGCGTCCAGGTACTTATAAATGACTCTTGCTCCGCTCAGCTCAATGCCTGACCAATCGCAGCCTCCCGCTGACCAATCGGAGTCGCGCCGCTATGATTGGAGGCATTTTCAAATACTGCAAATTTCAGCGCGTTCAATAATGTTTGCCGCTTGGGATGCCGAGGAGTACGGTCTTGTTGGCTCGACGGAATTTGTTGAAGAATTTGCCGAAATTCTTACCAGACGTGCAGTGGCCTATATAAACCAGGACTGTTTTAAGGGCAATACAACTCTGTAGGAATACTGTACTTCAGAAAGCACCCTCTGAGCAATCGCCTAACGAAATCATTCTAGATATCTGCAAAGTTCACCTTCGCTGCAGGACCAAGCCATCCAAGCCGCTAAAAATGTTCAGAATCCCAAAAAAGATGAGATTGCAGCTAATCGATCAACAGTTTATGATACATGGTAGCAAATAATCGATTTATTGATTTACGGTAATCGAAGAGATTCAGGCTGTACAATATGAAGGACCCCAAGTACCCTGATATTCCTGACATTGGTATTCCTATGGGTGGATCGGATCAAAAGGCATTCCTCGACTATTTGGGGAAGTTCTTACTATCAATCGATATATTGATTGTTTTTGTATAGCATGTTTTTTAGGTGTACCGTCTGTAAATTTCGCCTTTATTGACATGGACAAGCATCATACCTATCCGCTCTACCACACTCTGTACGAAACACCATTTACTACAGAGCATTTGATGGATACTGACAACTTTGCTGTAAGTTAGGGACAGTCCCATTTTTTAGATTCCATTAATGTAGACCGGAAATATGCTAATATTTTCAGATGCACCGAGCCATGGGGCAATTCTGGATCGAACTGGCTGTTCAGATTGCGGACGCTCCTACGATACCGTACAGGTAAGAGTTTGAGGCGCGTATAGGCGGATTTGAAGATCTGGGTTTCTTATCTGGGATTTGCTTGGAAGGCTACTGCTAAGCTATTGCTCAAACCGCAGAAGTGACCGAGAATTTCACAATTATACTCGACCCCTTACCGTACTTTCTGAATCAATCAGCATTCTAGAGTACTGTGTGGGCTGAAGTTCAGAGTTGAATTCCTCGTGAGTCGAAGGAGGTGACGTTTACGCAGTGGGTAGCTAAGACCTAAATGGTTTTCACATGAAGAACTCAGATACGAATTTGCTCGTGCACCATCCTTGGGGCATATGTCATATATCTCGTTTGAACCATGATATTTCAGCTTGACCACCCTCGCTGCCAAAATTGAGCGAGACTATATCACGGATTTAGCTGGAGCAATAATGTCATTGGATATGACCTCCTACACCGATGCTGGATACAAACAGCTCACTCAAATGGCCACTACAGCTCAAGTATGTCCATTTTACGTGCAAGATGCAGTAGTATACAAAATTATACCGTTATCCGCTTAACCGTGCCTATGCTATCCTGTCGTTCATTTTTCCATAATCCATTTTTGCGAAACTAGGAAAGGAGCTGGTTCTCAGGGCTGGATACCAGCGTAATATCTAAATTCTTCGTAAAGTAACGGTGACTCGCTGTAACAGTGCAAAAATGCCGCTTCAACGCGATTTTGAACGTTCTATGCTTCATTTACCCTTATTTGCCGTGATCTGTTTTTTTGAACAAATGCTTATTCCACATATAAAAATTTGTTATAGCCTAAATATAAGACCATCGTTTCGCGCTTCCGCGAATCTACGAATTCTAAAGTTTATTTTAAGAAATTAGTGGACGCTTGTGGCCTCTTTGAAAGTTTTCGTGTGCCCCGAACTGAGGACGTTCTCTTCAGAAGCCGCTACAACGATAAACTTATAAAGTAAGCAACAGTCTAGTTGGTGATTCAAATCACGTTTTTTTGAATATTATGGTGCATGTGCGGTGCTGACAACACTTGAGCGAGAAGAAAAATGCCATGCTTATAATGCCGAGAATCTGCACTCAAAAAATGGTAGGAGAACACTGATTTTAAAGCCTTTTCGCCTCGTAACCATTCCTTACCCGCAAGTGTTGTCAACACGGAAAGGCACTATCTGTCGAACCCAATGAAGTGTCATTTTATTCTTTCAGTTTCGAACGCTGCCTTGTGAATCCGCGAGGAGTTCCGGGTGATCCTGCTGCTCGGCATCTGCTATTTTCAGTAAGCAAGAGTGACAGCTACTCAAGTTCGGTGATGCAGCAAGTTTATAAAGTTGTAAGTTTTCCGTTTTTTTATGCGGCCCAAGTGAAAACGGAATTTCAGCTCAATGACATGGCAAGCGCTCCTATAGAGGAGCTACCAAGTTTGAGGGACGAGCTCGCCAATCAAATCTCAATAGTACATAATTCATTGTTATGTGCGATGAACGTGCTTGCAGATGAGATATAAGACATTGAGAAGATTGTGTATAGAGCTTATTAAATAAAATTCATGGTTTTACAATTTTTCTCTGGAAAAATGTGTTCTTTAAAAGAAAAGAAGGAAGACCCCATTATCTCATGGTATTATCTATATAGGATAAAGAATGTGACCTTACGTAGATTTAAACAAACATCAGCTGAGAGCTTTCCCAACAGTTTCTTCAGAACAGAGGAAAATA
Source organism: Cylicocyclus nassatus (assembly GCA_958299035.1). Classification (NCBI taxonomy): domain Eukaryota; kingdom Metazoa; phylum Nematoda; class Chromadorea; order Rhabditida; family Strongylidae; genus Cylicocyclus; species Cylicocyclus nassatus. The sequence goes on from CATQJL010000316.1 coordinate 33,185,583, forward strand.
TTATAACAGTCAATTCACATGCATAGCTGAATTAGACGCACCTCCACTATGCTAACTTTTGCAAACTTTATGTGGCACATTTTTTGGGGAAAGGGTTCTTAACTATTACCCATTCCCATGCATGGCGCAATTCGGGACTGCACACCCTTCAAACAGTTGCTTCCAGTCTGCACTCACAAAGGACGCCTTTTTAGTCAAAGCGACCTTCCGACATGACACATTTATCGCTTCTGGAGCGAAAAGACATACAAAAACGCTGCGAATTTCCAAAGGCTTCCTACCTCGTAGTTGATATTCTGGCACTAAATAGATTACCTACTTCCAGCTGCTTTTTCACAGCTTTTCGTTAATTTTTGGGTCAATTATAGCATGGCAAATTTGGACATTCAAACACACAAATTTTTTGCAAAGAGTCGTTGCGCAGAAAGGAAGCGTTCAGTGATATAGGTGTCATGTGACAGGTCCCTTCGATTGAAAATGTCTTCCTCGTTATGATTTATTGGGATGACGACATAGCTTTGGTGTTCCATTACAATATTACATATTCTCAATCATATACATATTCTCAATCATTCATATCAATCAGTACAAAAAATGCACATTATTTTCTTTTTGAACTTTTTTCCTCATGTGACAAGTGATACTCACTCGTTAGAAAATTAACTTCTGTATAAGTAGTAGTGGCTCTCAAAAAAACGGGCACAAAACCTGCATTCTCAACCATTGATTCACATTTTTTACGAGCTGAATTTGATAAAGATTATCATATTAATCTTAGAACATGGGAAGTGTTTATACATGGAAAAAAGTAGACAACAAAATTCCGGATAGATCTTCCATAAGATGTGAGCCGACTAGAGTGATCATCTAAGAAAGCTTAGCATTGTACAATATTTAGTTTTCAACGTTCACATTTTGGTATTCATAGGACCACTTTTTTATTTTCGGACACTAAAAATTCGACCTGCCGTTTTGTTGCTTATAGCATGAGCAATACCGTTCCTCAAACCAAACTCAGCAACTCCGTTTTTTTCTATTGTCAACCTACAGTCACAATTCTTATTCTTTATTTCACTCAGTCATCATTGAGCCAACTAAACACCATTTTTGAACGGAATAAACTACATAAAAAACCATCTTCACATGAAAACAAAACAGGGAACAACAAACGTGGGTGCGACAGAAAAACAAACAGAAGACAGAAACTTTGTAGGACGACGATAAGATCATCTGACATTTCATTAACTGCTCATCAGTTTACCGCCTCAGATATATTATGAGATGTGGGCAGAAAGTGATGATGAAGTGATAAATGAAGTGTAGTTTTCCGATACGATTTTTGAAGCTGTGACCCTCGTATTGATTTCATTTGCAAGCTTGTACGTAAAGGACGTTTAGTTCAGAGTTTTTTGGACATCAACAGCATCGTCTTCTACGTTTTCCCCTCTCAGATAAGTAGTATTCGTGACTTATACGAAGCAATGTGCTAGCGGTTGTTCTCAAGAAAATTGAATAGCGCTTACGGAGTGGTCCGGAGTCCGGACTCCGGACTCCGGAGTCAGTGGGTTATTAAGAGCCTAAGCAACGAATCCCACTGGCACTCACTTGACCTCCCCCTTAGAGTTTGCATTTCAATACTTTGAAGTGCTCCTTCGAGGAATACCGAAACAGTGATCAAAATCCTCTCTATCATTTGTAGGAGCTGCAGGAGCGATCGAATCTATTTCTTGAGACTGATAGTTTGAGTAAGATTGAGACTTGTTCCCGTATATCTTATAACAGTTCAAAGGAGTACTTGGAAAAATTTTCGAAGATCTCAGTGCACGCAAATTTTCTGAAGGATGAATCATGTCGTTCCAACAAGAATATCCGAGCCGTTTGCTTCTGGCCCGTCACTTTTGAGAACACTCTAGAAAAACGCTGTTCTTTTTTCACCTAGAACAAATGCGATATGTGATCGCAACTGTGCATCAATCAAGCAATTTTTTTAGTAGACTGAAGAGAAATGAGCATTTGCTCATCTTTTTTCTGCTTTCCTTCACAATTTCAGGAGATGAGCCTGTCTATTCCGAGCTCATTTTGTAAAGTCATTTGTCATTATGCTCTTATGTGTCATGAAATGCTAAAGGTGACATCTGCCACTTGGTACTCGTCTCTTCCCGGAATATCGCGCTAAAATGCTTAAAAAGATTTTCTTGACCATGGTTTTCAACAAGAACAGCCGCCGGTCACCGGAACACCTGCAAATCCCCAACAATCCGCGTAGCCACCGCCGGAACGAGGCAAAGTCAACACGAAACAAGCGCCAGCTGTTTAATGACACTTGTTGGCCGAGTGTGAGAGAAAAATGTCGACATAAAGCACTAGCGGCCGCATGCGAACGACTTCGGCCGCGATTCGTGTGAAACGTTTTGTGTGCGAATAAATATTAGCGATAAACTATGCGGTATTAGCGGAATCGTCCCTCTACAAGAGAGCTTATGCACATGCTGTTTGAGCACAACAAAAAAGAGTACAATGGCTTTTCTTATATTTTTCTGGTAGCTACAAGATCGCGCACATAGTGAAAAATAAGGTCGGAATGGGAGTTCTGTTGCACCATCCTCAGAATTCCATATCTCCTTGATTTCACAGCGAATTTGCATGCGTTTGATTTATCTAATGGAAAAAATCATGTTTCTTGGGTAAATAGAAGAAGTAAAAGAAAAGTCGGAATTTTGATTTTTCTGTGTTTGGTCATTGAAAATCTAAATCTCGCAAAAAAAATCTCAGCAGCTTGAATTACAGATTTCTTAACCTGCATCTCTTAACTGAGCGAGTTTGGGCTGATATGATGCCTTTATGAAAAGTCACGGTTTTTAAGAAAAATGTCAGAAAAGTTAATCTATCTACTCAAAAACCAACATTTTTGCAGGGACGTCTAGAAGAAGCAGGTCAAGAAATCCGTTATACTATTATAACTGGTCCAATTCTCACTGCAAGCTTCAGATTTTCTATGATCAAACATGGAAAATCAAAATTCAAGTAATTTTCTTCCACTGGTTTTATGCATGGATTACATGAGTACTTGAAAGCATGCTACAGACAGTCATAAAGAGCATAATTTCTTCTTCCAAATGAACTTGGATGCATGCATATCCGTCAAAAATCGCGAAACTGTGGATTTTTGAAAATGGCGCGACACAGAACCTTCGTTTCAACCTAATATTTGGTCTTTCTTTGAAAATTTCTCGGTCGACTCTAGCCATAATTTTGTACCGACACTAAATAAACTCTTCAAAGCGAGGTTACAAGGGACTATCCTTCATTGGCGCGTTATCCTATGTCTGCCTTCCTTGCTTATTGAAGCTTTACCGTACACCCACCTACTCTGCAGTTTGCCTCCGACCACAAGTGAATGAACTCATGAGAGTCAGCCACCAATGATGAGCTCAGAGAGGAAACTGAAACAGATCTTATCAACTGACTTCCTACCGTATCTATCCTATCCCTACAGCCAACTAATTATATCAGAACTTTCGAATTAGTTAATGGTTTGGTATTGCGGCGTCTATAAGTCTTTATAGGTCTTTTGTTAGCCGGACTGTTACCGTATACCTACCCCACACCCGCTACCATTACACGCTGCTGTAGCGACATAACAAAACTCTTGCATCAACACTGTGTAATAAAAACGTGGCGCCTATGAATTTAATGATCAGTTTTACACAATACATAAAATATTTTTGGCAGTTGTAATTTGCTTTTATGTCACATAAAATTTATTTGCGTTTCTTTTTAGCAGGCGTAAATTCGGAGAGTTTTTCAACGCTACGTCACCACCCTTTCTCAGGTACTTCAGTGTAAAGTCTAAGTATAATATGCGAAGGGATGAATATTCATTTTTTATAATTTTTGATTTGTAGCAGACATCAAAGTTCTCGAGAAGTTCGCAAGGTGTCGAATTTAAGAGGACAGTTTAGAGTTTCGAAAATTTTCAACTAAAATTTCAACAGCACTATCATATTGCACACTCACGTGTGCCGCGTAGTTCTCAAGGGATTCACAGACCAAGACAGACAGACCAGACCAGACCACAGACCAGACCATTCACAGTTCAAGCGATCCTTTTTTTTAAAAATTAATAAATATACTGCCCCTCAGATAAATTTTCAAAGTGACTTCGTTCTCCGAAACAAAAAAATTTTACCTATAGCTATGGAACTATCACGTCGGCAGCGCGTGACCCGATGATTTCTTTGTGTAAAATACGTCAATTGGCTATTTGCCAGCGTAATCCTCGATCCCTCATGCTGCGGTGTCAGTTAGGCCTCAAGCGGTCACCTAGCTTTTGCCAAAAAGATCAAAAATTATGAAATACTGCTACGAAGTACTTGACTTAAGAAACGCAGCACAAATTTTTTGTTCTCTTGAAAATTTTTGTTCTCCTGGCTGGATCGAAAGCAGTAGCGAGGATGGTTTCGATGTTTAGTACAATGAACTTTTGAGTACGTCGGTACTCGTATAACTTGCTGCTTGCTTTTTACTTTTATTTGTCTTGGACGATAAGAACTGTAAGAATAGCACTAAGCTGTTGACCTTCTCTTTCTACTAAGAATGTTCCGGCTTTTTTACTTCGCGTTCGGTAATTTTTCTGGTTCCTGATTGAGCTCTAGATGACTGATAATGCAGGGTGACACGCAAGCCGTGCAATTAGAAAATCGATCGTGATACACGGTCGATTTACAAATAGATTTACTAGTTTCAAGACCGATTTCAGAAGGTATCGGTATTCGAAAAGTGTAAAGCACAGTAAAATAAATTGTCAAGGTTCACAGTCATCGAATGCGGAATGAGAAGTGGGCGTTTTTCGCATCAATTGTGTAAAAATTACCGTACCGTTACCGTGCATGTGTTGAAGACTTGAATATATAATGGATGCCCTAAATCGGGCCCTAAAGACGGATGACGGGGTACTGATCTCGCCAAAACCTTCGCGGACTTTCATGACATCGAATTGTGGTTTTTGAAATGCCAGTGGTACACGGATTTCAAGAACCACTGTATTTTTTGAAATCACTTCTTTTGAAAGGATTTTAAATCGCTGTGACAAAATCGCAACGAAGCCGTTGCATGCTCGAAGTTTCAAAAATTGAATTTTCTACATTCGTTCACATTTTTTAAGGCGACAATGACAGGACTGATGAGACATCGATCAAAAATGAGAAAATTTATGCAAGCAGAATTAAAGGGGTGCAACGGTTTCATCGCCATTTTTCGTCGTCGCGATTCAATGAAAACCCTTCCAATGAAAGTAATCTTCGAATTAGTGGTTTGCGTTGTAAGGATGTAGAGTTCAATCATGAAAAGGCATAAGTTTTTGTCTGCTTCAAAATTGTCTGAGTTAGAGAACATGACACCGTCAACGACTTTCAGACGCTTAGCCAATTGGAACACACTTTAATTGTAAATTTACAATATTTGGGTGAGATGTCGGAGCAGATGGAGTTTTTGGAGCGGTATGAAGTCCTCTAACTTCTCTTTTACTTTTGGGATTGATGAAGTGGAACTTAGCAGTAACATTTAGCGAAACTCCGAGATAGTGTTACGCCTGACGGTCGCCTTCCAACAAAGACTTTTTTACTATAATTGGTGATAAACAACGACTCTATATGAACATAGTCTGGTCAAGTCGCTTCTTTTTCCAACTTAAGGAAACTCAACAAAGCCAAACATCCTCAAACAATGCTTTTACCATTTTTCTATGTCCGCATATCACTCACAGTAACACGATCATTATTTATCAGATGTAACTTGCTTTGTGTGTGCAACTATCCTTCACTGCCACCTCGACAAAGGTATCCAAAGAGGCTATCAATTTTTCTGCTAAAAAGTGAGAAAAAATACTTTACAGTTGTTACTTATCAATCATTCTGCAATAGCAATTTTTGCATCTTTTTTCACAATATAAAAAATTGCGGAAAAGAAATCAGCAACTGTTTTCGGGCGCCTATTTTAAGAACTTCTTAGAAAAATTTTTAAAAAAGCTTCATTTGGAAAGCAAAAATAGTTTAAGCGAACTTGGGAATTGAAATCTAACTTTTTTCTTACTTACTGCAATTTTTTGCAAAAGCATACGTTCAAGATTGCCTATCGTGCAGTAATATATTTTCTGATGCACAAAGGAATCTGGCAAGCAGAAAAACATTCATAGAAAGTTTGGATCCTAATTTTCGTCGTTGCATAGTATAGCCATTTCATGATCTGAAATGTGCAGTTGCACACACTGCAAGCACTATGCGTCTCGTACTAGGCCATAAAAAGAAAAAACGGGGTAAAAACTTATTAGATTTTCGAGAAGTAAGAAAATCCCGGTTTCAGTACGTCTAGAATGAGCCGTGCTTTGTGTGCAGTGTGTGCAATCGCACATGTGAGTAGATGAGATATCTAGGATCATACTTTCTTAGTCCCGTCCGGAAGGGGGGGGGGGGAAGAATTTTTTTCAAACAAAGTTTTTACGGGTTCATCACTCCTAAAACCTAAAGAAAGGGGAGGATGGGCAGCCGAGTCTTTTTGCAGGGCTAATTCGAAGTTTTAAAATTTTTTACAATCTATCTTTATTATTCACAAGAATGAACAAGTCACTTGCACATTTTTATAACCCATTTAAGTATAATTCAAAAAAAGTCTTTGCTCGTCAAACGCTTTCTTATACATCCAGCATACACTGTTAAGGGCGAGGGCTCCCCACCCCCAACCCCCCGCCCCTCGGTCCGCCACTGTTCCTTACAAGGGAGGTCGAATCAGTCGAAGTGGCCTTTTCAAATGGGTCATATACTATTTTGAAGAGCGTTAAACGCTGATTCCGAATCTTTCTTCGTTATCTGCCGAGCGCCTCTGGACGCCGAGTTATAAATGTTTTTTGGAGCGAAAAATGAACGCAGAATTCAAGTAAAATTGACTATTACGGACTTTTCAGCGCCTAAACAGAGCAACATGTAGTATGAGTGTTTTGGGCAGAAGGTATCCTTTGAAATGGAGTGCTCTGATAACCAACATCGGAGCATTTGAGCAATTCTGACGAATTTTGCTCTGATTACGCATTCAATTTTTCAACCCAAAGAACGCTCATAACTCGGCGTCCAGAGGCGCTCGGCAGATAACGAAGACAGATTCGGAATCAGCATCCTAAGCTCTATAAGACAGTGTACATTTCAAGATGAAATGCCACTTCGACCATGTATCCTTCCCTTGTTAGTTATTTTTCGTCATGAACATTAGTAGTATATGCTGGATGCACAACAGGGGGTTTGACGAACAAAGATACATTGCGGGATATAAAGTTTTTAGGAGGGTTCTGTCATTTTGACCGCTACCGCGGACTACTCATCCTCAAATTACGCATAACCAGTATTTCCGAATGGAAATTTATGTATTTCAAAACCTATCCGGACCAAACTTAACACACCTACACTTCGGGGAGGGCGCATGTCGCAGACTACTTTTCGCTATCGATCGATATCTTATTGATATTTTGCAAAGTCTGAGCTACGGGGCTAGAAATTGGCACAGGGGGTAAGTGAAGATGCTGTACGGCCAGCTTAGTAGTTACTAAGCTAGAGTGCTTTGCCTGGTATTCCTGGAAGACTCGTACAGCTCTAAATTGGGCTGTTAAGTTGATGACCCTTGGAGAAATCGCGCCTCTTGACGTCTTCCACGAAACGTTAGAATGTTGGGAGTACAACCAGTGCATGGAAAGAATGCCAAAAATTTTCTTTTGTTTGCTTCTCAATTACATCAGCTGTTGAGGACAGAAATTCAAACCGAATCGAACAGAAGCGTTCCATCACGTTTGGGCCCCTTGCCCTTGATTTTTAATGCACTAAATAATATTTGATTTCGCTACACATGCTGTAAAGTCTGCATATTCTGAGCTAACAAATGACACATTAGATGCTTGACAGAAAGTAATAAGTACAAGACATGCTTGAAACTTCTCGTGCGTTCATTGCTCAGCACAAACTCTTTGGTCGGGAGAATCGGCACGTTCGAACAGTTGGTAAATATTACTTGGGTGGCGGCGAGAGTGGTGGAAACGGACCACGTGCCTAGTGTCTACGGCCAAAACACAACTTTTTAACCCATGAGCTTGAAAAACATCGAGATTGACTGTACGGATGGAGTTATTTGAGGCTTCCGAAGAAAAAGCTCATCTTGAGCACGACGGGGAGAAATTTTTGAGAAGTCGAGCAGGATATCATCAAGCTGGGAATTGTCTCAAAATGGTTTTTATGCGGATAGATAATTGTGTATGATATTATCAGACATCCCTATGTAAACGCAGTAAAACCTTATCCACCACCTACAGCTGTATTATATGAACTAGGTACTTTCAATAGATCATAACATCGAAAGTGCGTTAATTCTGTAAAAGTCCCATTTGACAAAGCAAAACTTCGCCACGTCTCCTTTGAGAGCCAAACAATGCTTAGGAAAGCAAAAGGTCCCAAATCAAGAAGATGGTCCGAAGTAATCGTAAATCAGCAATTTTTGAAATTTCTGTTGTGTTTTGCTTGATTGACAGCTTTCTCTTACTGATATAACAAACTTGCTTTGGTCCCGGTAATTCCTTTTCGTTCCATTTTTGTAATTATATTACGGCAACCTGGTCAAACGTCTTCGTCTCCCTCCCCCCTTCTCTTCATCTTCACCATGTGAATCCATAGGAGCAACCATTTTCTTTTTTTCAATAGCGTGAAAATTTTTAGTATTTCCCGGCGAGGGTGAGCAAACCAGTAAATAAGAACGAACTTTTGTACATTTTGCCGTTATGAGCAGGAATAAAATTTTCCTTACGTTATATGGGGTGAAAAAAATATGAAGATAGAGGGAAACTGTGGCTGGAAAAACCCGCTAGTACGTGAAGCTAAGCCAGAGAATCAAGGTTCTTTTCACGTAGAAATCTTCCCAAAATATGAATGTTGATGTTACTGGGAACCATCTACACTACTTGGAATTCATCCAATCGTCTCGATATTTTTCAACAATCATTTCAGTATCTCTAAAATAATAAACTTTATTTCTTGGAAAAATAGCGAATTATTTACACAATGTTGTATGCCCGAAAAAACTTAAATATTAAGCGATACTGCACTCATCGATCAATATTCAATCAATACCATCCCCATGTCTTCATGTCGGCATAGGCCTTGGCAAGTAGTTCTTCCCATTCTTTCTTCTGTTCAGGTGTTACCCCACCGGCATTCTTTTCCATAGCAGCAAGGAAGGCATCGGTGACTTTCTAGAAAGTAAGTTTTCAATCAATAATTGATTTTTTGATTAGAGAGCAATTTTGAAGTCACAAAAAAGGTACAGTTTTTTTGGAAAAGGGTGGATCGGAGACGAAATGACCAAAGAGGACTTGACAAACAGTGAACCCGTTCTCAGTGTCGTAAAATTCATTACTTATTAATTTGGAATTTCACGATGATCCCCAATAATTTTGGACTCGTGAAACTTACGTTGAACTCATTCAATGGCACGTTATTATCGGAAAATGTTTCCTTGAAACTGCTTAGAGCGCTACGCCACTGTCTGTCCTGGTCAACAACATCGGGTAATCTGGAAGTGACACTTTTTTGATAATTAAAGACCCCTCATAAACCCCGGAGGCACTGAACAGGCGCTTACCTGAAGAAAAATTGCAGTTCTTGCTGCCCAAGCATCACGAACTTCATGGCCTGAAAATGGTCTTTTGAGACCAAAATTTGCCTTAAAAAATTATGGTTGTCAATTGAGAAGACCATGAAATGTGAATTTACTAGAAATGAGTTTAAAAATTTTATGGAATCAGTCTCCATCAGAAGTCTCACTTTTTTGGAACCTGAAGGTCTTGTAAATGGGTTTGGGGATGTCCAGACGAATTTGGATACCAAATATTACCCATTGGGTATTTGGATACCCAGTTCTGTTAATGGCAAGTGATATGAAGAATCTAGCTGAACCGCTGCCCTAATGAGCCCATCTCATCCATTGCGGTCAGAACATCTACTCGCCCAGACCGTACTCTTCTCAATGGGCCAGTCCGAGTACGGTACTGGGCGAGAGTTTAAAGTCAACCGCTGTTTCTTCTACCACGAATGGAGATTTTATGGAATTCTGTTTGAACAATGGCTTAGCCAAGATCCCCACTCCATATGCAAATTTCATCCCAGATTTGCTAAACTCTTCTTTTGCAAAATCGATATATTGATTACCTTTGGAATGCTATCTGGGTCAATGTCCTCGGCATCATAGTATTTTGCCATTTCAGGATGGAGTTTGAACAACCTGCAATTGTTTTTCTACATTCTTGCTATCATCCCTCCCTCATCCTCTTCTTTTTTCTATCTTCTGAATTTTTTCTCTCTTCTACGTCACAGCTGATGACGAAGTGTGGCAAGAATTATTCCTCCTTCCTCCCTTTCCTTGAATTTTTTTCTTCTTTTACGTCTTACCTGATGAGCGTGATGAAAAAAAGCTATAAAAGAGCTTTGACGTTTACCTTGCACTTATCCCTCATATGCAGGTAAACTTAACTGCGCCTTTTCAATCCCATTGCGTTGATGAGAGTAAATTAAATAGTTTGCAGATGACTTACTGCTTGTGGTATTCGCCAGCGGTGTCTTTTGTCAGCTTATACTGACTGGCATGCTTCTTCAGTAAATCCTTGTTAACCATGGGGAAAGGCCTGAAAAAATGATATCAAATCGTTTGATTGGAGTCCAAGCGTTTGGTTTCTCGCAAAATTGTAGAAAGGAACGAAACAATTATAGGGCAAAACTATGTTCCACGATTAGTGTCACTTTCTAATGTATTAATGAAATGTTTAGGAGATGCAGCATAGGCTTTTTCTATAAATGTTGGGATGGTTTTTCAAAACTTCTGCAACCCAAGGGGAGTGTTAGAACTCAAACTGCTAGGCCGAATTTGAAACACGTTGCTTTGATGCCAAATCTCTTAGTAATTACTATTTACATAGCCTATTTTACACAGGCTAATGGAAAAGGCATAGACTGAGTCAGTCTTCAATGTTGTTTTACATTCAGCTTAAGCCACTAAGATCTCGATGACCAACTTGGACCAGTATAGACGTACATAACATTGTGATCAAATCGACGTCAACTATCTGGTTTAAAAAACTGAGACTCGAGACTGCTTCAAGAAATTTTCATTTCTTATTAGACTCAATAATACTCTTTGTTATTTCTGTGACCAGAACCCTTCCAAAGTTCTAGGCACCTAGTTTCTCCTACGCCGGCGCAGACACTTGTCAAAGCAGATGAAACACTTTGTTATATATTATTAACAAAGTATCTCGGAGAAGGCCATAGATTTTACAACTCCCACAAACTTTTCTGTTGAGGAGGCCTTTAGAATGAGTCCTATATCACTTTGAAATGCATTGAACGCTGATTTCAAATCCGCTTTATTTTTCTGCGGACCAACTACCTGAAAAAGTTATGAGCGCTTAAATGCCCAAATTTGCTGAGCTTCAAGTAGCTTGAAACTAGCGGCTGTAAAACAACACCTGAAAATGGTCCATTTTATTTTGTATTATATCACCTCTGCTGGAAAGAAATAGAGCCAGAGGAAATTTGCATATATGCTTTCCACAGTTTTCACTATTTTATGCCAATTAGAGAACGAATTTAGAATTTCGAACTAACTTCCTTCAGGAGTTGCTCTTCAAGAAAAGAGAGCAGATTTGAAATCATTGTTCGATGCTCGTCAAAGTGATACTGGACTCATTTGGAAAGGCCACTTCGCTTGAAAAGGTTTGCTTTTTGAGTAATGATCGAGATACCTTTAAGTGATATTTCATTACGATTTAATTTTGAATATGATGCAACTGAACCTACATCGAGGATAGGCGCAAAAAAAATTTTCGATTCCAAGCCGACTCATATTTCTTACTTTGGTGCTTAAAATCTAAGCAAATTCGATTCTGTCAATACTGCCCTTAGGCAATACATGATTAACCACAATAACTCAAGGATTAAGATTTACGTATAACGATAGTGTAAAGTGCAAAACATCGAGAATTCTAGAAGCTGCATGAAGCCATAAACCTAGGGCAGTTCTTGAAAGATAAATGAGATTGTTCAGCTAGAGCCAGCTAGTGTAACAGCAGGTGAGGCGATAGCTTGGGTAGAAGCAACAATCGAAGGACAACGGTTTTCCTATAATTTCTGGCCTCAAAGGGCTAGTTATTGCGAGTTTAAGTAAAATGAGAGCTACAAGGATTACATGTGGCCATTTAGCTAGGACTATGGGAAAAAGGCCAGCAACGGAACGGCCAGAGCTTCTGCTGGTGTCGGGGTGCGAAATGCACACACACAATCGCACACACACATGCACAATTGTCGGCTGTGGTGGATCTGAACTCGCTCCGCCTCTAATCCCCTGAGAGACAAAAGGTGTTCAGCAGCTGTGAAAAAAAAATGTCGTCATTCAAGAAGAACTTGCTTTCCAGTGCCTGTCACGTCACGTGTGTCACAATCAAATTTCAAGCATTTTTTCGAAGTCACCTATGTCAAGGAAGAGCATATGCTCGCGGCAGGAATATGCGCAATTGACACGAGAAAGGTCTGAAGATTGTCAGAAAATCAGAAAAATTGATCTGTCTTGCAAATTCTGGCACTCCATGGCAGTCTTAAATACCGGCCTCTTGAAAATTCCTTCTCCAATTAGATTTTCTTGAAACTCGTGACTAAGCGATGTCGAAAGCGATTTTTCTAGTGATTACCCAATCTTCAAAACTGCTCAGCAGCTCTTCAGATCAAGAGGCTATCGCATCCTCACATGCGAACTATTTCAACAGCACATAAATTACATGAGTTAATCAAAATCACTTCCTGCTCTGCATTAAAAGTTTTTATTGCTGAGGCAATGCACACACACCTACACATATACGTAGGCTTTACGATCCTTGAGGGGCGGAGTCGTGGCAGCTCAAAGTGTGGCGGTTTTCGAAAGCGAGAGAGTACGAAAATCACTGTTGTACGTGGATGTTCAAAAAGTTTATCCTATAATCGCAAGGGAAGTCGCAACCTGCCTCTGCATGAATCTTGGAGCCGATCATATATGCACACAAGACAGCGATGGTTTTTTGCAAATATGTGCAACTGCATAGATTCGCATGGACTGCGTCTTCTAAGCAAGATGTGCAGACTAATCAACCACACTTTTACGAATACAAGTGAGCTCAAACAGCGAAGGAAAACAGGAGAAGCAGGTTAACACATTTGGGCCAGTAGTAATCCTCCTTGGAGGTGACGTACGAGGTCGCAACCTAGGCTCGAGCACTGTTTTATTCCACAGATCGTTGATTGATTTGCCTTATATTATCTTTTAATTGTCTGCGTAGTGGGGATAGACACGAAACAGTGCGAGATTGGAGCTTGACCACTTCCTCGGGTCCTGGGCCAGTAGTAAACCCCCCTCGAGTCGTGACGACTCGCTCGGAGCGCGGCAAATGCCCGGCAAATGCCTTTTTGCTGTCTCCCCATGATAAGGGATAGGCGACGTGAGAGGCGTATGCCCGGCGTAACGCCGCGGCAACGCCGCGGGCACGACAAGGCAGCACCAGCACGCCCGTCGGGCAGACAGTCAAGAAATAGTGGGTCTTCATTGGAGACGCAGAGAGATGGTGGTCCCGACAAATGACCAGCGGTCGAGTACGTCCGGGGTGGTCACTGCGGTCATTGCAAGTTCGGGGATGGGTGATCGCGGTGTTTTTTTGCGGCGAACGGCCAGCGTCCGTCTTGTCCGACTTGTGACACTTTTTGGGCGGTCATGACCGCGTCTTAAGTTGTGATGACTTTGGGGGATTACTACTGGCCCTGATGAGAATGTTAGAGACCAGCTCAGATCATCAGGACTAGTAATAACGGACTATGGGTGTTTTTGTAAGTGTCTGTTCTTTGGAAGGAAATCCATAGAACGAGTTGCAGACAAGGTTTCAAGCCTCAACTTTTGTACAATACACGCTGCCAACATCTGGATCCACCGCAAAAGCACAAGCAGATCCGATAAGCGTCCTTCAAAAATTGCCCACGAAGCGGAGCAACTAGATCATCAATTTTTCTAGCGTCAACTCAATAAAATAAAGAGATGTTTGCTCAGAAATGTAGCGCACAAAAGTCATTGTCTTCTTGACATATCGAGTTATTAGGATTAACTAACCAATCTAAGGTATTTATTATCCATTTGCAATGCCTTCCTCAAAAATCACCGATTTATTAAGGTAGAGCAAATAGAATGAGTAATTTCTTGCAATTTCTCGCGATGTTGGGCACGGCTTGGTAAGTTTCATTTCTTATTTGAGCGTAGCAGGAAAGTAGGTACCTAATGCAAGGAACTCAAGCCTTAAAACCCTCCTGCAGCGAAAGGGCGGACCACCTTTGAGAGGGACGCAACTGTGTTCACTGGCACGCCATCTCAGAAGAGTCGATTCGCTTGGCCCAGAAACTTTTATGCATAGCTGTAGCCAGGGGTACGGTCTTAGAACCGCATGCATTAACATCCCCGACAGGGAGGGGGTCGCAGCTTTAGAGGAAAGCCTAATGTCCTGAAGCTTCAGATGTCTGGATTTCAGGTTGTCTATCTAGCCGTAAGTACTCCCACTAATCTTCTTTATGAACGTATTGAACGAGAGTAAAAAGCTGTACAAGCTGCATTTTTCAGCATTTGTATAATCCCTGATGATCCTCGGCGATTTTCTTCATCATTTTTCTCTCTTTAAAATTAACAAACCCTTAAGTTGTATAGATTATCTAACTGAACAGTGCTACGCGTTTTGCTAAAAAAAACAAATGAGCTTTTGGAATATCGATTTCTCCGATGAACCCCAACTTTCGACTTGTGGTTCATGGCAAATTTCATGACTTCGAAACATTCTTGTTCTTACCAGAAACATGATTAGCACTGTTGGATTAGATAAACAGCACACCTTTTGAATGTTTTTGTTGACTTCGAAAAAAGAAAAATAACTTTGAAGAAAAGACTTTCGGCAGCAGGGCACGGCAAAGATGGTATGGGATCAAACTAGACTGGGCGGAGCGCCGAAAAAAAAACGACAAACATGACAGGTTTTAAGAGCCGAACGTGTTCTTTCGCAAGCGCGCGAATTTCAAACACAAGACTCAAAAAACAAGTTTCTTGCTCACAGCGCTTAAAATGCCACCAGAATTGGGCTATATGCATACAATATTACTCCAAACTACATCATGTAAAAAGCTCTAAAAACTTATGTGTCTTAATACCCGTTCCTGAACTTGTTGGTTTCAAGAACAACACCAAACCAACTGGGTTGGTTCGAAGCATAAATATCGGAGAGTTCACATAAGTTTTGGAAATTTTTGTGGACGATTAGAACATTCAAAAATCTATCATCTAGCAAAGAGAATGAATCAAACAATTGCCTTCCTTTTTTTTGAGAACAAATAGCGTATATCTATGCACTGATAGACAGCGCGCTCCAATCACATGCGGTGTCCTTCGAACAATGTAGCGAAAAATGCGTCGCCCCATCGTTAGGGCCACAAATGTGGTTAGCCTAAGAGATTTTCATCATTCTGAGCATTAAAATAGTACCATACTTAAGAACGAAGCCTTTAATCACTCAGAATGTTTCTTTTTGCTTTGTTATCTTAGATACTCGAAATAAGCTTAACTCGCTTTTGTTATGTTGATTGAATAAGGGTTTCTCTTCTGACTTTTACGTCAAAAGGAACTTCGTAAATTTTCGCGAAGTCATGGGGGACTTCGTTTAATGCTCCAAACCAAGGCGTGCCGGGCCGTGGTCGGCAGCCAGGGATCATCAGGGGATCAAACAAACAGGTGGAAAATTAAGCTTGTAAGTTCCTTGTTCCCGTTCAAGATGTTCATAGCGAAGGATGGTAGGAGTACTTACAGATAGGGTAGACAACATAAGATCCAGATATCTGGAGCTTTGGGATATGAAGCTTTTTGCTGAAGCTGCGATCCCCTCCCCGGCGGGTATATTAATCCATGCGGCCCTTAGTCGCGGTAAGTACCGGGAACACAACAACTTTACTCCTCCTATCCTGGAAATCGTTTAAAGCCTCGGGCATACCTAACGCGATTTCAGTCGCGACGCGACTTGGCAATACTCCATTTGCTTATAACTTGTCGTAAATTCAATTTGAGCACCTGGACAATAGCACATTTTATCGACTCACAGAAGTTGAATGCACCAAGCAGCCAAGCATTCATGGTTTGCAAGTGTCGGGTTTGAGATATCTGGAAAATGGCCGATGCGTGGCGACTGAAATCACATGAGCTATGCTCAGGGCCTTGATCAACACAGCAAAACTGCGACACACATTTGTGTGCACTTTTGCTGTGTTAATCAAGGCTTTCGTCGCTGAAAGTACGAGCTTTTACAGAACACCAAGTGATCAAGTAATTACCATTTGGTTCGACTGACTTGGCTTCGCTAAGACGGGGCTCCGTGACCCAATTAAGGCTAGCTAATGATCAGAGAGCACCCGCGCGAGAGAGACACAGGTGCGTCGCAGGCGCGAGCGGCCTTAATTACGTCACAAAGCCCTCCTTGCCGAAGCCAATCCAGTTGAATCAAAGGCCAGCAATGTATACTTTCGCAAAAAATGGCACCAAAAGATGTTGAACAAAACATGAGCTGAGGATTACAGATGGGAGATCAAGAATTTCTTCATAAAATCGCCATATGCACTTCTCATCGTTTCTGTAAAAGAAGTTGGAACAGTCTGATTTTCTGCTTCTTTGTAGCTCATGATTATTACCCATTTCACTTGGCAAAGGTGAAGTGAGTTAGCTGTTTAATTCCATTCAGCATTACCCAGTGAGATATAGGTTTTCCCATTGGGTGTTCACAAAAACATGTGGATAAGAACTGGTGCGAGCTTCTGCGAAGCAGAGGTGACGCACTGGTTAAACATAAATGAGTAATTTCAAAAGAATGAGAGCGACACGAAAGAGCTTGTATTTTGAATCGCTTGGGTGGCCTACCTGTTATCACAAGATTGTGCACTTATCAATTGTTAACAGATATCGCTTTGGTACAGTAAGTGGCTATGTTCGTTGTTAACGATCATTACGTCAAGGTTTGATGATGCTTGGGCGCAAGCTTTACAGAGAAAACTGCAAGTCTTGTGTCAACTTCGCAACCCGTTGACGCAAGGACGGGTTTGTTAGATAGCCGCTGAATTGTTCAATTGCCTGCGGAATGGGTTTGAGCTCAAACTAGCTTCGTAGTTCGCTCTGGGCTATTGTATCATGACCTTATCTTATTCATCTTGTGACGTTTGTGAGAAGAATAATATAGGTCCTGAGATACTATCCTGAAGTCCGCATGATACAGTTTAGCAAGGAAACTAAGCCAGCTTCCATACGCAGTACCGCTCGTAAAGTAAAGAATGGCGCAGTTGTCGGAGTTTGCAACTTGCCGAGTTCGCATCAGCATAACAGCATTTCTATCCGGTGTGGATAAACCCCAAATATCCAAGGGTGCCACACAACTTACCGCGACATCGCACAGTTTTTATTTAAAGTTATTGTTCAAATGTCCTAAGTGCACAGTGGGCACTTGGATTTCACCGACAACACGTAAAACAATCATTCCATGCTGGAAACTGACTAGCTACCGTGTGCCTAGACAACAGATTTTCCTATGTACCAAAAGATGTGCAAAGTGTCAGCAGGTTCAAATAGTACCCTTATTCGTGATCGTCGGCTCTGAATCGCAATGTGGCGATATGACGCGAATGTCGCGAACTACGGTAACAGCGCGACTTTTTTTTTAAGAAACTATACATAGTTAGCACTAGAATTACAAATAGAAATTGGGAGTTCTTCTCACGCCGCAGACAACACCTTCTCTTGTCAAAAAGAAACGAAAGATTTTGCGCTAATCTATGGTAACTTCTAAAAACTTCCAGAAAACCTTTACAAAAGTAGTCATAGCTGTTGAGCTACCAAGTGAATAATGACCAGGGTCAAGCGTGAGGTGTGGCATGCCACACCTGGGGTGTCGTGTTGGCGGGTCAGGGAGGGAGGAGGTCTACCAGAGTGATTTTACCAAGGGGTTAGCGATAACATGGCATTCGTTAATAATCTCAGATAGGCCCATCATGCATAATACCAGCACATTGAAGGTTTGGCCCAGCATCGTATACGTATAGGAAGCATGATGAAAGATCCGTAAAAGCATAAGAGCATCGTTTTGTAATTAGCAAGTAAAATATCCCTGTGGTCCAAGTTTCAGCGAATTCTGAGTTTCCTAAATGTTTCACCCAAGTGGTCATTTTTTGTTTCTAAGGTAACTCAATACTTCTGCACTCAATACAAATAACTGCAAATTCTTCGCTTACAGTAGAATTCTACTGCAAATAATCTCCAAATTAAGGAATTAAGAGAAACCGAAATCTCGTTTGTTCTATTTTCGCTTCCAATGACTCAGACTAGAGAAGACCAATTTTACTCAAATCACCTTAGTTTAAATTACGAGGTTTAGGCTGGTATATACATTCTTGTCGCCTTAACCCGCAATTCACGCAGTACGCGAACTTAGAAAGTCAAAAAAACGATTATATTTTTTCCCGAAAAAATAATTTCAAAGGAAATTCCTGCTGTGTAAAGAACGTTAAGAAGTAGCAATGATATTAAAGATGCAGGTATTGGAGTGGTTTGATGGTTCATGGAATGTGCACAACCTTTGAAAAAATGTGGCAGCCACAGCTTTTCTAGGGTTGTACCACACCTTATTAACTTACCATCAAACAGAATATTAGACAACAAATTATACACATTCCGAGGAAAATCACGTAGTTTTTGTGAAAAAGTGATTAAAGCTGAATTTGTCTTCTTTCTTTTAAGCAATATTTGCTGGAATCACGACCACTGCGAGCGAAAAAATGGGACAAACGGGATTTTGAGCGGCTCCTGATTCCCTACATTTATGGCTATATAAAGCATGGGTGGTGTAGGCGAATATGGAGTAGTGCTTTGTATTGAGTATGAAAAAAGGAAGTAATTCACTTTTGAAATATAGTTAACCATGCTTGAACGTGGCCACATCACTTGAGCGGCTCAATATAAGAAACCCTCAGAATTCGCTATTACTTGGACAACAGGGATTATTTGGCATGGTAATTACGAATATGTTACTAGTTACGTTTGGGAGCCTTTATGTCTGTCTACGGTAGGCAAACGAATATGCTGGGGGGGGGGGGATATCGAGACAGAATTTATGGAGTGAGGGGGTCGTATCCGGTGATTGTGTGCCACAAACCTTCCTCTAGCCTGATAATGACTAATCGTAAAGATTAAGTTATATGTGAAATGGTTGTAAATCCGCAGTGAAGAAAGTGAAGGAAGAGAACACTTCGTAAAAGGTGGCCATGAATGGGACGAAGGGATCTATAGAATCTTCTTTCACTTAAACAAGAAAGCAACCCTAATCTTTGTTGCCAATTTTTTAAAATAACCTTAAAATTCAAAGTGCCATGAAATATAAGCATTTCTAAATACCTGTTACCATCTTTTTTGCACAACTTCTTTATCTCGTAATTGGTCCTTTTCCGCTAAGCTTTTGTAACGCTTGCCTAACAACTTCACTTCCGATCACTGCACTTTTAAGAGTATGTCTGCAAAAAATGGCAAAATCTTGTGTGCTCCGATGAATGCGCAAACAAGCTGTGATACGGTTGGAATCAGGGTCAAGCGTGCGATACGACCATCGCAACGGGAGGGGGGTCGTAAACGGGGCACCTACGGAGGGGAGAAGAGTCGTAAGACGAGGGAGTTTGGATAAATCCATAAGCTTCAAAGGAAATCAAATAACAAGTAAATGAGAGCATTTTATTAGCTGGCGCGAGCGGCCTTAACTGGTCACGAAGCCCCGCCTTCCAGCCGCTAAGCCAGTTGAATCAAAGGTTATATGTGTAAGCCACCGGCTTTGGCCCAAAAAAGTAATCAAAAAGTACATTATGTGCGGATAAGGAACAAAATGGGTTAGTGAAATAATTCGTGATTTCTCAAGGTTCTATGCAAGAAACTTGGAAGTTTTGGCTTAAAGATCTAGCACACGGTGGTCACTGTTCGTTATAGCACATGTCAGACCGTAATGAGTTTGACTGATTCAAATTCGCAACTAACTTTCTGCAAAGAAACTAAATCCTCTCAACGATGTTACATGGAAAAGTTTTAGAGTGAGCAGTTGTTTACAATTCACTTGTTATGGTCACCATCGTGAGTTCCAAAACAATGAGAATGTCAGCACGAGTAAAGCACATAGTCAAGAGAACCAGAGCGAGCCTCTTGAAGCAGAGGTGGCAGTCTGGTTTTTTATAAGCCTACAAAAAATGAAAGAGGAGAGTGTTACTGCCATTCTGTATTCTGCGCAAGCTTTTTGAATTATCCTGAAAAATCAAACTGCGTATTCAGTGAGTTATAGAGCATAAAAATCCCATTTATTTGTTTTTAGGATCGCATATGAATTTGTTAATGTCGCATCTAAATTTTCTCAAGCTCACTGCTCCTAAGGGTTGGGCCAGACTGCGCGGCGTACGCGACGTACGCAGCGTACGCCGCGTATGCTCCTATGATGAAATATACCGAGCGTACGCTGCGTACGCAGCGTACGCTGCTTCCCCTCGAAGTCTGGCTCAACCCTAAACGCCTGCATCTTTTTTCTTCATTTGTCCGCGCATTCTGCTGCACAACCCGTCATTGCAGCCGCTCAGCCTTTCTCTGATTTCAGTTACGATTTTTCAAAGTATCGTGCTCATGTATAATTTTGATAGTTCGGGAAATCAATAAAATGGTTTTTTACGCAGGGGATCTGTTTGAAATGTAAAAAGAGCGTCTTTCAGTCGCAAACATTTTTTACTTCCCGAACTGGCTCCTCCTACAAAAAATGGTGTCGCCGTGGATCGAACAAAAAGTACCATTACAGTGAAGCTTCCTTACTTCCAGAACCATAATGTCTTTTAGTACATTCACTAAAACATGAAAAAGTTATGCCAAACGCTCATGAAACGCAGAAGAATTTCTTACTTGTTGTCAAGGAAATAAACGATATAAAATAAGTGGTCTGCACCCACCAAATTCATCTGTTAAGACTCTGAAGAAGGCGAGTTCGCCGAAACGTAGTATGTTATTCTGTGCGATAAAGTTCTGTACCAATCTTGGACTTCGCTCAAGCAACTAAAAAGAAGATTGCAACTATGCCAAGATTTATGGACAGTCGAACATGGATGCTTATGATATAAAATAATCAATTATAACGACTGAATCTGCTCTGTATTCCTAAATTTTCATTAGTTCTTATATTACTTCAACCAATTCTATATTGATATAAAAATTTGACGTTCCTTTGCACCACCCGTCTTTTCGCGACCACAGCACAGTCGGCCAAATCTTTGTAGAACTTTCCTGCTTAACCACTGCGAGCAAAATCATTTTGGATGGTTATAGAGCAATCAAGCATTACTTGCATAACCCAGTTTGCAAGTAGGTTTCCTTCGTCTGACGTATGATCGTATGGATGGGTAATTTCAAGACGGGGAGTCGGAAGAAATGGTCCCTGATCACCTTCGCGCTTGACTCTGATTGGATTTTCGAAGCCAATTCCTCACTTGGGAGCACTTCACAGCATACCAAAACATTTTATTCGCTGCGTGGATCTTCAGCTGTACAATATCCTCAATCGGATGGTAGTGTATGCCGGAAATCACTCCAAGCTCTGAAGGGTTAATGCTGCCATACGAGCACTTTGCAAGGATTTGAGGCATTGTGTCACTACGATAAGTACCTTTATAGCTTGTCTTGTGAAAGTAGGGTATCGAGACTTAAAGACAGCGTCCGGGCAGATACGAAAGTGTAGAATACAGGGTTGCCCGTCCTGGTAAGGTTTTTGCTCAACTGGCAATGCACCAATTTGCTTCTGAAGCGAGAAATCCGCTTTGGAAGTGGCGAACGGAACGCCTCGGCGACCGAGACGAGTTAGTTCGATAGGCCAGAGTGCGCATATCGCACACAGTCAAGATGTAGGCCACAAAGAGTCTGCGTCTTAACCTTGGCGGCAGGCGACAGAATTCATCAAGAGCTTCTGCAAAAACCCGTTTTCGACGTTTTCGTGCCCTCCAAGTTGCATTTTCAGAATCACCGAGAGTAATAAGCCCAGACAAGCGAAAAAAATTCCATTCGAAATTTTGCTCGGACGCTGCCTTTAACCCATTGACGACGTTTAGACCATCGGTGGCCCACGCACTTTTTGCCACCAGGGACGATGTGGACCACCGGTGGCCCACACCCCTTGCGGAAGCATATCCTTTCCCGGTCGTCCTTTTTCCACAGTTCAGTATTTATTCCAATTTTTCGCGCTCTTGGAACCTGTAGATTTCTTCGTTCAAGAGATGACTGTAGTTGTTTACAAAACAGATTTACATTTCGTAAATAATCAGGAAACTTTCCCACGCCAAAAGTGTTGTGCAAAATCGCGTCGTCCCACAGCGCCGCCATGCAAGAGTTAAAGTCGTCCTTCGTCAAACAGTGATATACCGAGGGGGAGGGGCCGTGGGGAGGCCCCCGCCCCGAGAATGGGTCGCGAAATTTTTGAAAGTTACTTCCATGGGTTATAAGAGTTGTGCAAATGACTTATCTGCACTTGTAAATTATTAAAATAATTTTTAAATTTCTTAAAAATTGATTTTAGCTTTATAGAAAAAATTTTCGGGGCGTGGCTAGAGCCAAGCCCCTTTTATTAATCTCGGGGTTGTGAACTCGTGAAAATTCTAGAAGGCATGCCAAAAATTTCTTCGGAGTGCGTGGTTGACGCCACGCACCTTCAATAGAAAAATTTTTTGTCGCCTCCCCCCCTCCCCCCGAGCCAAAATCCTGGGTACGCCACTGTCGTCAAACTGTCAAAATACTAGGGCTAACGGCAACTCTAATCAAATTTCTGGCATTTTTCCCGCTAGTTTTAGAAGCAGATGCATAGGAAACAGAGGCGAGAAAGGCGTGATGAGTGTCAGTCACGACTTGCCATCGGCAAACGCATCTAGTGCATTGAAAAGGGCGAGCCACGTTCCATTTTTAACTCACATCTATGTGGTTGAATTATCATTAACTACCAGATCAATGCAAGTAGGTAAATCCTAATAGATATCTGATAATGTTAATGCTCTCGCTGAAACTCCGCCTTGAGCATTTTCATCTCAACCACTTTTGTGGAAACCAGGACCGGCGCGCGCATAACCTGCGACGTCTTCTCTACTTTGAGATTCGGATAGCATTGCACAATTGCAACGTAGATCTTTCTGTAAATTTGATGTATTAGTTTGTTTTATAAGTCTTGAGCTGGAACTTGCTAAAAGCCTGCCTAGAAATGTCTAAATCAATTTTTCAAGCTTTTTCAAGTTACAATAAATGCTATTAACTAGTCATAGTTGGTATATTACGAAGAAAGCCGAAATGTCGAATTAAAAGGTCGAATCACAAGTGTTAGTGGGAACATCCAGTTACTATAAATTTTTCACAGAAAAATAATTTTACAGGACCTTCCAGCATCTCTAGAGACCAAAAATCAAAAATCTACAAAAAACTACAGTTTGAGTGTTTCTCTAAATCAGCTCGTATCATGGTGATATGAAAAAACGATTCTTGCTTCAAGCACTCTCAAAGCGCATGGTTGCCTCTTTTTAAGCTATAGATTGTAAGAAATTGTTGACAGGACAATTGGTAAAGTTTTTCAAACATTTTGGGACAAGACTTATGAAGCAACTTAATATATTACTTTAATGGAGCAGTGCTGTATTGCCTCTCTGCGATAAACTCGATTGAAGTTGCCTCTTATGATGCACCAACACACATCACATGAATCTTTCATCGCGTCAGAAAGACATTTCCTGGGGCTCAACAGTTGTCGGTCCTCTTCCTCTCAAGTGGGTATCTTCCGCATTCTGTGATATTTCAGTTTTTGAGGCTTAAACGCTTTGTTTAGCTCCATTGTTAGAGCACTGTAGTGGTGAAAGAAAGTTCGTTTATGCATCACTCAAATTCAAACGAAAAAAGCAATTTTTAAAGCCTGTAGAATAGCGATAGCATGAATGTTACTGTACAACGAAATCTTCTCAAAATTTGACCACGAGCGAATCGGGCGGTGGGGCAGGATCGGGTACGATACCCTCTGGGACAAACTGCTCAGGAGCTGCAGGTGCTGGCGCTTCAGCTGGAGCCACTGGGACGGCTCCCGGAGCAACTCCTGGGTCAACTCCTGGAAATCCTTGGACAGCTTGCTGTACAACTGGCTGTGGAGCAGCAACTGGGACTGCTCCTGGAGCTGGTGCTGGTGCCGCAGCTGGTGCAGGTGAGGCAGCTACTGGTGAGGGAGCACCAGGTGTTGTTGAAGACGGTTCACTTGCCTGCAAATTGAATAAAATTCTTCTATGCTGACTGGAAAAGAAGGCCCTATTCGGCTATCCGGGCCCCAAAATTTTTTAGTCATGGATTTCGCTCAAACTTGGTCCAGGGGGTTATCTGACATGCTGATCACGAATATCGCCTTTTCTCCACAGGAAAGCGCCTCCCTGCAGGGTTACGGTAGGTATGCGGTAGGGGGTCAAAACCACGGATTTGCCCGAAAATTGGCCCAGGGGGTTATTCAGCCCGCTGAGGCCGAATATCACATTGGTTTTGTACCGTAGCGTCATTTTCTCGAGTTACGATGGGCATAAGGTAGGGGGTCAAAATCTCAAAATCCGCTGTAACTTCGCACAGAGGAGTTATTCGACATGCTGATTAGAAATGTCACACTTTCTCCGCACGAAAACGTCTCCCCGCATGGTTACATGGTTACGGTAGGTTTACGGTAGGGGTCAAAACCACAACTTGGCAAATGTATCTTTGCCCTGTGCTTTGCTTAGGCAGCCGCAGCAGAGTGTGTAGCGCGCGACACTGGTCGTGTGGCAAAGCTTCACGGTCGTCCGAGTCGCCCTACACCCGTTTCAGGCAGAACTATGTTTTACACACGCTACCGTGTAGCAACCGTAACCCGAAAAAATGGCGCTACGGTTCAAAACCAATGTGATATTTGGCATCAGCGGGCCGCATAACCCTTCTGGGCCAAGTTTCGGGCAAACCCGTGATTTTGACTCCTTACCGTAGTCGTACCGTAACTCCATTGGATGACGCTGTCGCACGAAATAAACATCATATTCGTGTTCAGCATGTCAAATAACCTCTCTAGACGAAGTTTCGGGCAAATCCGTGATTTTGACCCCCTACCGAGCACCTACCGTAACCTTGCAGGGAGGCGTTTTCCTGCGGAGAAAAGGTAATATTCATGATCAGCATGTCAGATACCCCCTCTGGGCCAAGTTGAGCGAAATCCATGACAAAAAAATTTTGGGGCCCGGATAGCCGAATAGCGCCGAAAAGAATTACTACAGCACTGGCAGTGCCGTTTTTCAAAACTGCGTTTTAAACGCAATAAAGCGCCGGAAGTGCCGCATTGCTATAACTTCTTTCAGGTTACTCCTATCGAGCTCTGATTAAAATATTTGGAACCGGCGCTGTCTGGTGCATCCGATAGTATATTTGAAAATTGAAAAATTCACAATTTTTTTGTGCCCCACGGCGCAATAAACGTGATATTGCGTCGAAAAAGCCGCATTCGAATAACTTTCCACAAAACTACTCTTTCTGATTTTCCTTGTTATATTCGGATTCAGCACTGATTGATCTATCCGACAGTATATTCAAAATCTAAAAAAGTCAATTTTTTCATGTGCCGCAGGGCACAATAAACGCGTTTTTGCGTCGGAAGTGCCGCATTTTTATAACTGCTTTCATATTTATCCCACAATAATCTTGATTGAACAGTTGTCATCAGTGTCCCTCGAGCTATCCGCCAATGTGTTTAAAAGTTTGAAAATCTCAATTTTTTAGTGAATTACACGTTTTAAATTATTTTGCTCCCTTTTTTGCACTGATAAGCTGATAACGGTCTTCAAAGTAATTGTACAAAATTCTGAACAACATATTTGTAATCAGTTCATCGCAACCTATCCAATGATATGTTTAAAAACCTAAAATTCTCAAATTTTTTGTTTCCGATTTTATTGGTCCCTCATAGTGGCATTATTAGCTAGGCTGGCTCCGGCCCTTGGCTGCCGTGACCTATCAATATCGATTTTTGCTATCATAACATGCATGGTAACAAAATACAGTACTAAGACACACGTTGAGCTTCACTAGCCAAAAGCAGCACCCAATGAATTTGAATTTCGAAACCATGAACTTCAATTTTTGAAATTCGTTGAAATTTGAAAAATACCCTTAAATGACTGCAAATTCCAGGCAGTAAGACACGATGATGTCCATGCTTCGAGCGAGAATTTGTCAATCTGCTGATCTCCATTTTGAAATTTTAAATCAGTCATTTCTCCGGATCTATGACAAGAGGCGCGATTTTTATTGTCAGATAAGTACTAAATAGGGCATATTTGTCTCATAACGTTCTAGAAATATATGAAGTTTTGAAGAAGCTTTTATAGGTACATGCTGCTTACTCTTACTATTTTGTAATCAGTTCAAAAGAAAAATTTTGAAGGTCAAAAACCCATGAGGGTTCAGTTGGTAGCAAATTCGTGAGTATTCGTCCAAATTTCGAGCGAAACCCTCCAAACTCTGCAAGTGGTAACTTTAGACAGCTATTTAGTTGATGCACTTTATCTGGTACTATTTTGAAGATTCGCATAGGATTTTAGTATCAAAAGGGAGCTCTAGTTGATGACAGCCGATGAGATCGCAAGATCTTCTTGACCGTCTCGCATTTCTCCTACCTATTGCGGATCACACCAGCAATAATCAAAAATCACAGTTTCTCCAAACAAATCAATATTTGGATGATATTCCTTTAGATCACTCCACACCTTTGGACATGTCTGGGTCAGCTGGCAGGTGCATCCACAACTGAATAAAATAAACTAAGGTACAAGACATGTTTTCGTAACCAGGCAATTCTGATGAAGGTAAAAGTTATGTCTCCCAACACTTTCAAATTTCTAAAGTGCGCTGTGTAGTGGAACCTGGGATTTGATACCATAAACTTCAATTTTTGAAATCTCGAAAATTCAGAAATTACCCCTAATTGTTCAGAATTCAAGACACATTGAGCAGAATTCAAGTTCGCTTATTTCCAGTTTTGTTTTTGGAATGTACTGCCATTGTCACTCTGAGTTTTCCAATTTGAAATTTTGGTTTGGTAGTACACGCATACCGAATTCAATCTTATGTATTTCTCTCATGACTTTTGGGAAACTAGAAATAGCACTACTATTTCAAGACAAGGTGAATCTAAGCAGAGTGAATGACTATTTTCAATTTCTGAATTACATCATACTCACCAGTTTCCTGAGTTTCCGAACTTCAGACTTAGAACTTTAACTTTCTATCTATTTCTCTATTCACAGGGTAATTGTGTATATCAAGATTCAGTCATATCCATCACTTATCGTTAGATTTTCCAAGTTGATATTAGAGGATTATCAACAACGCCGAGCTCGGGTTGCACCTAGATCTGTGACAACGCATGTTCGCACCGTAGTAATTTTCACTGAAACCTTAGCTCTGTGAATGCGATTTTGACAAATCAGTTGAAGACAGAGCTCTTTACTAAAATATGGGAAAAATTTCAGAAAAATATTTTCATTCTATTCTCAAATCTTCTTTTGAATGAATAT
The DNA here is from genome assembly GCA_958299035.1 of Cylicocyclus nassatus. Taxonomy (NCBI): domain Eukaryota; kingdom Metazoa; phylum Nematoda; class Chromadorea; order Rhabditida; family Strongylidae; genus Cylicocyclus; species Cylicocyclus nassatus. Next base: position 33,213,353 of record CATQJL010000316.1, read on the forward strand.
TTCTGATTCGAAAGTCTAACTCAATCGAAAGGATGAGCAATGTATGAGATACATGTAAAATTCAGTACTTCAGTATTTTCAGTTCAGAAATCCCTGCTCAGAACAGGGAAATTGCTTGATCGATCCATGACCTCGAACCAAACGTTTTGGATTTTAAAAACATTTGCTTTTGGAGATCTGCAACAATCCTCCACAAATAAAGAATCGTATTGTGACAAGAAGTTTCGAAAAGCTGTATTGAAGAAAATGCTGTTTCTAGACATATGGCATCCTTGAGTTGCTGCCAGTTGATCTGCACGCATTATGGTCTTGAAGTACTAGTTATCTATAAAGAAATGGAAGTGGCCCTGATATGCAAAAAACTTTTAAATGCTACTTGTTTTTTTTGGTGCAAATCTGCGGCAATTTGAAAAAAAAAACATTTCAGTGCACTTGAGAGTGAGAAAATTGGTCTACAAATGATTCCAAAACCCAAGGCATACATCTTTTGGCAAAAACAGGAAATGATTGACCAAGTTTTCGCTATAATTCAGCGGGATGAAATTCTCATCGAATGCTTGAGCCTCATGAGCTACTCGAAAGAAGAATGAGCCAGCGCCTTGATTCTGACAAATAGGTCCCGAAACCGAAACCATTGATATTTCACTCAGTTTGGGGCAATTTATTCTCCTAAGGGCATGTTTTCACACCTCAACGGTCTACTGCCTGCGAACTGTTCCATCACAACACTGGCGCTAGATTGTCGAATAGAATTTACCATCAGAGCATTTCTAATTTCTTTTTCAATGCTCTTCGACCTAGCTTAGCATCTAAGAAGGATAATTTAGTAGTTCGCAAGAAACAAATGGTAATGAGCATTAATTTGATTCTGATAATTGCAGTCTAATTTTTATTTGACTAAATTTGCTAGCTCAATAAGAAAATGGCGATATCAGGAAATACAATTTTCACCACTAAATTCCAGAATAGCTAGAAGATGTGATCAAACTTGGCAAAAATTGAAAGGCTTCTCAAAATTCAGGATTATTATTATTTTTGCTCTTGATGTCTTAATTAGTCAGATGATAACCGTAACGAATTTGAGTTTGAGTTAGCGAAAATCAGAAATTATGATTTTTGCTTTTGAGACCTCGACCGCTCACCACGGGCACAATTAACACATCGAAAGGCATTGTCGCCGAATTTTACCACACAAAAAATTCATCGACTCATGTCAGACACAAAATTATCATTTGAGCACTTTTTGTTCTAATATACTTCGAGACCTCAAGTGTTATGGTTGTAACGAACTTGTTCCTAAAATTCATACGTTGAGAACCGTGTAATCGTAGTGGTAAAACCGATGAAGTGTGAGGTCATGATCACGTAGCTGTTTTAGTCACACTTACTAAGGACCAATGAATAGTCAGATTTGCGAAATTCCTACTAAAGCTATTTCTTTGAAACTAAGCACAGAATCAGAAAAAACACATGTTCAACCTAAGAAAAAATTTTCTTGCTAATCAGCTACAGCTAGAAAAGCAAGCTCCTTTTCAAATATGTCTGCATAGAAGGGTGACAAAATAATTTAATAATAATTTAAAATAATCGTGTCTTACTGCCTGGAATTTGCAGTCATTTAAGGGTATTTTTCAAATTTCAACGAATTTCAAAAATTGAAGTTCATGGTTTCGAAATTCAAATTCATTGGGTGCTGCTTTTGGCTAGTGAAGCTCAACGTGTGTCTTAGTACTGTATTTTGTTACCATGCATGTTATGATAGCAAAAATCGATATTGATAGGTCACGGCAGCCAAGGGCCGGAGCCAGCCTAGCTAATAATGCCACTATGAGGGACCAATAAAATCGGAAACAAAAAATTTGAGAATTTTAGGTTTTTAAACATATCATTGGATAGGTTGCGATGAACTGATTACAAATATGTTGTTCAGAATTTTGTACAATTACTTTGAAGACCGTTATCAGCTTATCAGTGCAAAAAAGGGAGCAAAATAATTTAAAACGTGTAATTCACTAAAAAATTGAGATTTTCAAACTTTTAAACACATTGGCGGATAGCTCGAGGGACACTGATGACAACTGTTCAATCAAGATTATTGTGGGATAAATATGAAAGCAGTTATAAAAATGCGGCACTTCCGACGCAAAAACGCGTTTATTGTGCCCTGCGGCACATGAAAAAATTGACTTTTTTAGATTTTGAATATACTGTCGGATAGATCAATCAGTGCTGAATCCGAATATAACAAGGAAAATCAGAAAGAGTAGTTTTGTGGAAAGTTATTCGAATGCGGCTTTTTCGACGCAATATCACGTTTATTGCGCCGTGGGGCACAAAAAAATTGTGAATTTTTCAATTTTCAAATATACTATCGGATGCACCAGACAGCGCCGGTTCCAAATATTTTAATCAGAGCTCGATAGGAGTAACCTGAAAGAAGTTATAGCAATGCGGCACTTCCGGCGCTTTATTGCGTTTAAAACGCAGTTTTGAAAAACGGCACTGCCAGTGCTGTAGAAGCAATGTCTTACTTGCTCTTCAGCTGCCTGCAAAGTAGCTTGCTTTAACTTTTCCTTTTTAACATAACTCTTATACCAAATAAAGAACGTCACAATTGCGCAGATTGTTAACGCATTGAAACCTCCCATGAAGGCCGCCACCGCGAACAAGCGATTTTTCCGTTTTCTTCCTTTTATAATACTGCTTTGAGTCGTGTCTTGTTTCTCTCGCTGATCTCCCTCTGTCGTACCTCCCTCATCCTTTTTCTCATCGCCATCTTTTTTCTTATCACCGTCCACATCCCCTTTCTTTTTATCGTCCGTTTTTTCTGGGAATCGCCTGAGGTTAAGTTTATTGAAAGTGAGAAATCACCTGAAAGAAAGTGATGATTTCTCGTTACCTAGTAATTTCTTCGTAGAATTTTGTCCAGTCTTCCTCCAAAGTGGAACTACGGTAGTGAGGTATCATATCTGGTATCTCAATGTCTGAAAATGGATGAGGTTGTTGAATCGAATTTTTCTATGCATGTGGTGTGCTTCTTCTTGCACTAACTCAGTACATATATGATCTTTGGGCTTTCTAAGACCATTTAAGCTAGCAGACACGCAAAACAGCTGCGCAAGAAAACTCCACCTTTGGAAGGTGCTAGTTGTAGTTGAGTCTTTTGGCATCACCGTGATCAACATTCTGGCAAAATCCTTTCCACACCCCCTCTCTCTCCCACTTCCATTCATCTGTTCCTCGTTTTCTTCCTTTCAGAGACAGTCTCAGATTTACAAAAAGTTGTTGTTGACTGGTAACGGGCAGATTGCTTTTGAAACTCAAAAATTCCGAGTGCTTTTGAGAATTTCCCGCACTAAAACATGAAAAGAACCTGGCTTTTCGAAAAGCATAGACTGTTCTACTGAACATATATCGTCTCTTCGATCGCCCTTCTCCCGAGAGCGAAACCAATCTTATATATATAGCTGAATGTCTGTTTGTGTGTCTGTGTGTGGGTCTGTACGTATGTTTCGAATAGAAAATTCCATTTCTCAACGGATCCGGACCAAACTTGGCACACATACATCTCGGGGCGAGGCAGGTGTCTTAGGCTACTTTTCTTTATCGATCGATATCGATTTTATCGATCTTCTTGCAGAGTTCACCTACGCGGCTGGGAGTTGGCACAGGGAGAAAGTGGGCATGGCGATACCGAAAACAGTATTAGTTTACAGTATCGATTAGTTTTATCGATTTCATCGATTTTTGCAAAGTTTGAGCTACAGGGCTGGGAGTTGGCATAGGGGAGGGGGGGGGAGAGAGTAAGTGGGCATGGCGATTCCGAATACAATATTAGTTTACAGGATTATCGATTAGTTTTATCGATTTTATCATATTTTCGCAAAGTTCGAGCTACAGGGCTAGGAGTTGGCACAGGGGGGTAAGTGGACATGCTTCGAAAACAACACAGGGAACGGGAAATGAAGTGTAGAAGTGGGCATAGGGAAAGGCTGTACAGGGACAAGGATGGGAACTTTATTACATTTTGACAGAGCCGAGCGAAGCCGGATAAGCAAGCTAGTTGGTCCTAAAAACCAAACTCATCCTTACCATAAAATCGGTATCGAAATGCTTTTAGAAAGCACCAAAAGTTCTTTCTTTGAGCCATATGATCTATATTATACGTGTCAAATGGGGCTCTGAACTCCCGAAGGCTTTTCTTTTCATTATTACGGTACAGCTGCAGCAGAAACTCCTGTACTCAAAAACTTATGAATGCTTTAGAATAATTGTCTGTGTTGCTTACCACTATAGACCAAGAATGACGAAAACAGCTGTTGCCAGCGCAATAGCAAAGCACAGCCTTTACACCGAAAATACAAAACGGTGTGGTATCCTTGAATTAGAACATCTAATGCTATCTAATGCGGTTAATGGCACGTACATTGAGACTGCTACTTTTGACGTAAGAAGTGCGAACAACGACATCCTGTATCGCCCACTCTATACACTCATTCTTTTGGAACAGTGGTTCATAGAAAGCCATCATTTGGCACAAAGCGTCTGCATTTTTGAATGTCCTGACAGTCTAAAACAAAGTCTTAGTGAGCAGCAAAAAAAGAGCGAAAGTTGCACTTAGTTTGAAAAGCGAATCTTCTGTTAGATGTTACACAATCCTGGTAAGTTTGTTTGGTATGAAGTGAAACAAATTCGGTCAGAGTTTGCCAGTGTTGCCGGTGTTGAGAGTGTTGGAAGTGTTGCCGTTGTTGAAAGTTGAAAGTGGAATTCACTGGTCCTGCAATCTCATTCTTCCTCAACCCATCCTGCAAGTTGGTGGGACTGGTTGAGAAAGAATAGAACGGAACTTACAAGGGAAGCTACCTAACTTAGCTCGGCCTTTTGGCAAGAGACATATATAGTCTGAATCTGCTTCAAACGTTGATTCCAAATATGCTATTCTTAGCTGCCACGCACCATTCCGAAGCGTATGGGCTTTTTCCTGCGCAAAGTTGGTATGGTATGCTGCTCATCGACCCACGGGCATCACCTCATCATCATTTAAGTGCTGATACACCTGTGTTAAGCTTTTTTTTAGTGGGAAAAATTTGTACTATTTCGATACCTCAGTACCTTTTTCCCAGATTTTTATCTACAGACAGACTTCTCATGTTCAGTAGTATGCCAATTAGGCGCAGGAAAAAGCCCTTAAATAGTGCGTGGCAGTTAGGAATAGCATATTTGGAATCAGTGTTGGAAGGTGATTCAGAATATACATGCCTTTTACCAAAAGGCCGAGCTAAGTTAGGTAGCTTTCCTTATTAGAAAACAAGAAGATAGACGCTTTCGCATGCAAGACATCCTCATACACATGATTTATAGGAACTGCGAAAATTTAGTGAATAGTGCATGTACTTGTTACATTCAGCTCTTCCGCGAATAGTGAACAAAAGTTCTGCTTCGTAACCTGCAAAATTGGGTGAAGAAGACCACTCGACAAGCATTATTCATTAGATTTTTGCAGCTTTCTCAGGTACGTGTTTGGATTTTGCCTATGTCAAACAAGTCCTCTAATTTCAAAAAAGTTTGTGTGAGAACCTACTGCATGCGAAAGCGTCCATATTCTTGTCTTCTATGTTTTCATTCCCATTTATTTCTTCCTCAACCGATCTCGCCAACCTGCAGGATGGGTGAGGAAGAATGAGACTGCAAAACTAATGATTTCCACATCCAACACTTTCGAAATCGGCAACACTTCAACACTTTCATCATTGGCAACACTGGCAAACATTGACCGATCCCTTATCTATGCAAGCAATTTCGGAAATTCTAGGACCGCCGGTGTTTAGTGTTTTACAATACTGTCCACTTTTGAGTTGCACGTGTACCGCCCTTTCGATTCGAAAGGGCGGTAACCAAGCTGATGTCCGGAGATTAGTTGCTAAATACTGAACAATTACATTACTTTCGCTGACTGTACACTGCAAAAACAAGTCGAAAGCAAGAAGCTTCTTGAAAGCTCAAAGCAATGTGTTTCACACTGAGTGTGAAACACATTGCTTAGAACATTAGGCGGAGGCCTCATCTCTCTTGACGAATGGATCTTCGCAGACAGTCGAAGGGATACCTCCGGCGGGCAAATGGCGCGAGTCTGCCACTTCGCGCTCTGGAGCGCTCCGGAGCCCTGCCATTTCACGCATTTCGCTGCTCCGGGGCTCTCCCAAAACTGGCGCGGGGGGCTATTTTTGATAGTTACACGTTCAGCAAGTGTCTTAGGATGCAAAAGATGCGGCCAATCTCCTTGTTTTCAAAGAAAAGAACTCATGACTGACAAACGCTCCCACCTGCGCTTGCCTACCTCAGTTTCTTTTACTGATATTATGGAAAGGCAGCACTCACCCGTTTAGGTGGTTTATCTCCGTCACTTTCTATTATACCTTGGTGACAGGAATCAACAGGAGACAGCACTTGGCTAAGATCAGGTCTTCGAAAAGTCCGCTTATCTGATACTGGTTTTGCATATTTCAAGACGAATGTAACACAGATATAAAGAACGACATCTAAATAACCATCGTGAAGGATGATCACTTGTTTTTACAGCTACCAACAAAAACCCATGTGGAACCCGGCAGAGTAAAGTATAAATGTTAAATGGAAGTACCCGCAACTTTGTCTGTCATGTCTTATCTATTGACATTGAAAGTCCCTTAGTTGTTAGCAACTGTTTGCTCTGTTAACAGAGCAAGTTCCAAATTGGAGCTGGAATTGTTCTATTTTCAAGTATCCTTAAAGCATTTGTAATCAAATAAGTAAGCTTGTACACTTCGCGCGGCAACCGACAACACATTGGTAATTCGTAAAACTTTTTCTGACGAAACAAACTGTGAAAAGCTGTACCACGTATCCTATAACCAGTCACTCAAAACAGAGAAAACTAAGAAAAGTTTTCAAATTCCTAATTCAAACTTGGGGGCCAGCTCGAGAGGTGTGTAATACCCATATTGGATCACAACTCGACGATAGCTCCTTTTAACTTCGAGACACCATAAAAACAAGCATGCTCTGTATCCTGGATCTGAGATCACATTTGCTTCTTTCGCCAGGCTTGACATCGGGGAATAGAGCAGCATTTGAAAAGAACAGTTGTTGCACCAGCATAAGCATCAGATTCGGGCGGCAAGTCTGCACTTTTGTCAAGCCAAATACTCCCTCATATTTGAATCCTACGGTGATAATCTACTCTGATACAGAGGTCTAAAAATCCTAGATCTTGTCCTGAGCAGCTGCTCTTCACATGGCCTAAAAGGTAGATAGTGTTCATTGTGCCTTCAATCAAAAGCATTGTCATTAATGCAGAGCATTGTAGGGGTATCACAAATTCCAGACGCGAGAAGTCAGTCAGAGGTCAGTTTCAGTTTTTTTTGGTATAAGTATGCTGGACCTAAAATGTAGCTTTCGAGAACTGGGAGATACTGCTGCAGTGATGTAGCTCCCGTCTCAGCAAAGACTATTAGCAACTCCAATTCGACGCCGTAACCGGTAAAGCTCAAATACAGTCCAAAAGTCTCTCTCAACATCATCTTGCTACCATCAAACTTGAGCGGACCAGCTTACAGGTCTTTCCTTGGTCCTCTTTTCATGGTGTATCTATGCTTCTTGGGAAGACAGGCGTTATACTACAGCGCCTGTCGCGACGTCGCACTTTTACAAATTTCGAATTGGGTCAAAAAACGCTTCTTTAAACTTCGCGGCTTTCGTTGCACTGCGATAGGTGAAGACTTCGTTTAGAAAAACGCTCGTTCCTTTTATGATCTGTAATCATGTTTAAAGGGCCGGGCATACTTCACGCGATTTCTGTCGCGACGCGATTTGGCAGTTCGCCAGAAGTCTTCAGAACCAACACTAGCAAACTGCACATGCGCAGAGTGTATAACTTACGTAGATTGACAGAATGCCCTATCTTATTTACATATAGAAGTGTCTACAGTGAGTTATGGACAATTGGAATATTGCCAAATCGCGTCGCGACTGAAATCGCGTGAAGGATGCCCGGCCCTTAAAGGCAGCGTCCAGGCAGATCTGGACCTATGTGGCTTTTACGTGGAAAGTACTTTTGGGGCCCTAATTAAGGCACTGCCCAAGCGGCAGCTCAGGAAGTGCTGTAATGGCTGAGATATGCCCCTCGAAACTGGCCCCCGCGAACGTAATCGCATGGATTCATGGCAGTTTCGCGCCGGGATCCACGCTTTGCGCCATGAATCCATGCGAAACACGGTTGCGGGGTCCAGTTTCGAGAGGAATATCTCAGCCATTACAGCACTTCCTGAGCTGCCGCTTGGGCAGTGCCTTAGTTGGGGCCTCAAAAGTACTTTCCACGTAAAAGCCCCATAGGTCCAGATCTGCCTGGACGCTGCCTTTAAGGTAAAAAATGACTCAAAGAAGTGAAGTGCATCATAAAATCATGTGGAGATGAACATAGTCTCATAAATTTCCATATAGAATTCTTACTATGCCAGATACGAAGAGAGATATAAAATATTTGAATCACCTCATGAATAGCAATTAATGCAGTTACATCACACAACTGTATCAAAATAGGACGAATAAAAAACAGATGCTGCATACACAAACAATCTTTGAATTTACGTCTATCGACATGACGTAATGGCGCGATGTCGTGACGCGGCGGAAACGAAAGCGTTGTGAAACGCTATGCCGTCCTTTTTTGCATATGGCGGCAGGTAGTAATTTGGCGAAAGCTCCGAGTTTGAATCCGCTTGTTAACTCATGCTAGCTGCGATTATTATCAAGCTCGAAATTTTCTCCTCCCACTCAAGAAGTTTCTATACAAATATGTTGAGGATCCGCCATACGCATGACCGCGAAGCAACTACGACTGAGTAGGAAACGACTCCGATATCTCGGCGTAAGGTGCTTTCTACTCGGCCACTAGGTCACGGAGCACTCTTTCGCACTAATGCCGCTCTGTTGTCAAGAGTCCTTCTTATAAGCATCTCACCAATTGAAGCCTTTGAGAGGCTTGTACAAATTTCTGAGGTCTGAACGCCAGAGTGATTTGTATCGTAAAAGGAGACAACCAGTCCCATACATACTTCAATCCCCGTTCTTGTTGTAAAAAATAGCAGAGGAAGCCAAAGAACAGTGTAGGCATCTACCACTGGCGGACCGAGGGGGGAGGGGCTTTTCAAAAGTTGCTTACATGAGTTATAAAAATGTGCAAGTGACTTAACTATCATGTAAGTATAATAAATAGAATAATTTTCAAGCTTTCTCGAAAATTCAGTTTAGCACTGTAAAAAATCCTTTCACAAGCTTGACTATCGTTGCGCTTTCTTCTAAATTTTAGGGGGTTATAAGTCTGCAAAACTTTTGTCTGTTCCGATTTATGACGCCGCATCGAAAAACATGTAGCATATTCGTGGAAAGCTTAATAATCAACTTACTATGGAAAAAATCTTACTATGCTTTCATGGAAAAGGACTTAAGCTATGTTTTCTTAGTTAGGATATGCTACCTTACCAAATATCTTGCCAAAATCATCGTTTCCCAAAGTCGTTTTCCCTACGCACCCTTTACAAGCCTAAATAACATGTGTTAAGCCGAGTCAACTCTGAGTTTGAGCTGCACAAAAACCGGTTTACTAGCAAAGCACGTTATTAGCACAGGGCGCTCAGCCGCGCTGGTCATAATGAATTTTAGAAAGATCACATATGAAATTTTTACTCCTACTGCAATTCAGAGTCAGGGGCAAGGCCGCGAAATGGACAAGAAACACAAGTCTGAAAGAAAAACTGAGATGTTGCCTTTAACGAGTGTAGCTGGGATGTATTGAGTGTACATGGTAGTTGCAAACATTCTCAAAGCAAGAAATGCTGTCCTGCATTGATAAGCGCCTAGAAACTTTCGCGATCAATGTATATTCTAATTTAGTGATAGAAAATGCTACGTAACTTCAAAATTTTTCTGTGCATACTGTTGCAGTTTGGAGAAAGGGCGGAACAAATCGCGCAAAATGGGTAAGTTTATGACGATGTATGGTCCAAGATTTTTATTGCTGCTATAAAGAATCAGCATCTGTATCAATGGTCGTAAATGTTGCTGTTTGTATATCTCTAATTTGTCAACATGCACAGAAATTTGCCTAGATTATAATTGAGAGGAAGTAAATCTCATGACGGTATATGTGAAAAAGCGCAGTGCCGCAGTGAAGGACTGGTGAGAAGTAGAAATGATGTTCAACAAAACCACGAATTTTAGTACTTGCATTCGTATCATGAGCGGACTTCATTTCCAGACTTGTGCGTCACTATTGCAGAGACTCGCCCTTGTTTAATTATCAAAATGGACTTTTTGTTTACTCTCGAATGAAGTTCATGGCTTGCACATTTCCAAGTTCGTGACACCCCAAAAAGCCCTAAAGCCTCAATTTAGCGCATGACGTTCGATTTTTGAAGTGGCCACATGTTTTGCCTGCTTGTCACTATCTGTAACCACATGCTAGAACTTTTCCAAATGCTTGGATTAAGAGCTTATGCAACTTTCTCCAATAGTTTCGTGGCAAACAGATTTTTGCACAGACACTAACTCGGAAAACTGACGACCTGACTACTTGAGAATTCCAATACTGACGGTTAATTGTCAGGCCTCTGTACTTATTTTTTTGTGGAAAACAGCAAAGCAGTCCGTTTTATCATGATGTCGCTCCTTAAAATTTTATTTTGCATTCTTGTGTACGTAAGGTGGCTAAGGTTTCTGATGTTTTCACAATACTACTTCCACGCGTGGATCACGCAAAAAGCTCATTTCCTCGGTTTTTTTGTATTTCGAGGTCTGTTCAGTTTCGTTCCTATCGAACTTGTGACCCCACCTGTGAACCTACTCTTCTCAAAAACAAATTTTTTCCGCTCGCAGTAGAGATAAGAAGATTATCGAGAATCTAAAAATAGAACTTTAGGATTTGTATGCTAAGTTGCTTGATTTTACCTCGTGCTTCTTCTCTCCTCCTCTCCTCCTCCCACTCTTATAATGACCAATTGTCTCGTTCCAAAATCCAGAAGTATGGCAAATATGAAAAAAAGCGCGGTTATTCACACTATCCGCTTCGAGTTTTGCTAGTCAGTCTACATTTATAGAGCAATATCGGCAACAGCTGAGATTAGATTGTCACGGATCTCGTTTTTCTAACAATTTTTCTCTTTACGCTCTCCATCAGAGTCCGTGCTACATCCTGATGTATCGCACATTTCTGCACGTTCTGGCATCGATCGTTTTGCACTCTAGTTGTCTTTAGTGTTACAGGGTGTCATTAGCAAGCTTCGTTTATTCATCACTTCTGACTAGCTATGATTTGTATAAGAAATACTCTCCTATTCAATTATTTAAGCTTGCTTCTCAGCCGCTCTAGCCTACTGAGCTATCGTCGAGTCATTTATAACTTAATATGTGTAGTGCACACTATACACGCTGACTGACGAACTGCAAAACCAGAACATGCTCATTTCCTGTGATTTCTCCTTCTTTCCTTATTTCTTTTGTTTTTGTTGGTTACATGTTAGTCAGTAAAACACATTTCTATACTTTGATAGGCTAGAAAATGTTCCAATGGAAAGTTACTAGTACGGGAGCCGTCGCTAATAGGGCTTAGTGTGCAGTCTCACACATTAAGTTACGAATGACTCGAGGTTACGTGAGAAAGGTTTTTCAGCTTACTTGCTAACAATGTTCTTTATCATGGACGTGCTATAAAGTTAGTTCGCTGCATTTTAAACACATCTGCCATGTGCCAGATTGTTTATAATTTATCACCAAACTAAGCATAAATCTCCAATTTTTTTCATGCAAATATGGACTTATTTTGAAGGCGCCCGCATTCTTCTTGTTCTCTTAGGTATAAAAAAATTCTGATGTACTTATCTTCACACGTTTCTATCAACAGGGAGAGCTCATACGCTAGGAATCCAAAACGTGCTCAACAACTTATGCACCAGAATTTTTTTGAAAATCTTATTTTTACCTTTCCAATGTGGCTTTTCAAATCTATCCTAAAGAGAAAATCATGCATTCTCTGATACTGTTTGATAAAGAAATCTACAAAATCGCCATCATACGCAGTAAGGAGAAACACTGTTTCCATTTCTCAAAATTCCGCTAGGATTGCTGACAAATCCAATACTAATCCAATTTTAGTATCACGACCCGCTATCCTCAACTTGTAAGCAAAATTTGTATGATAGGGTGTCTCTAGACACAGTCATGATGAATTTTTCAACAATTTTCTTTATGTTTTAAAACTTTTGATTTAAATGTTAGAACATCAGCTGAAGAGAAAGTTATAATAGAAATGAAGAGGTGCTTCAAGTATTTCTGAAACGAACTTCCGAAATTTTTGACTAAATGGAAGATTTGATGCAAGGTTTATAGATTTACGAATAATCAATTACACCACTGCTCACAAACAGAAAATTGGCTCCAAGTAATGTCATATATACCAGTGCAGCTGCATTTTAGAACACACACTTTCCATTTTTTTGATTTGAAGTCAGCACTGACATTTCAGTCAGAACGTACGGGCGAATCGTGCTGTTAGAATAGCTTGCTTCATATGTTCTCTAATTTTCATGCGCTCTTCTGCCTTTGACCACTGAAATCACACTTGCTCCTCAGAACGCTGAATACCACTCATTCATTGCTTAGCAAGCAGTTTTGAGCGCCGATTATCACACAAAGTTTTTCTTTCCTGCAGGTGTCAACATTCCGTCAGAAATCGCATTAGAAACACGTTTGCAATAGTGATGTGCTGAAAGAAAAAAAAGAAACGATTGCTTAGCAATAATATCTGAATGATATGAGACTATGACATTGATGTTTGTTGAATAAATGTAAAGGTGGAGTTTGATGTGAAGCAATTTAACCTTTTGCCAATGGCTGCGACGATATTTGATTCCGTTCAGCTGACAAGCTTAGGAGCAATTTTATCATTTTTAATGCCTCTTGCAGATATTTTCTGTCCTTCCTCTTACCAATGCGGATATTTTTGTTTAAACACATTTGCGACAATGCCGTTTTTTCATATCGGGCCAGCATTTATAAATCGTCAAATGGCTCACGGTGGGTCGTACTTTGAACTTAAAAACTGCTGAAAAACTGGAAAACTCACAGCGTTCAAAAATTAGCATGACTTCGCGACAGAAGCGTGATTAGCGAAACGATGCTGATTGTTTTGACACTGTCAAATTTCTCTATTCCTCTCTACGTTTAAAGACTTGCCGAAGGCTTACAGGCGTACTGATTGGGTAGATATCATTGTTTGATCTTTGGTCATATGCTGGAATCATGGCAGCCATACTATAGGAGTAACCTCTGATTTTCGCTGACTCCTTATTTTATGGTGCATCAGCAACATTATAACTGTTGCATTATATTCGTAAATATTCTGGAACACTCCCAATACACCCATTCATCTCAGAAAGCATAACCTATCTTATGTAAGGCATGATGAAGCAATAAATTACGAAGCGAAGCAGCGCTGCAAGTAGACAATTTGCTTTTGCTTTGCTCCTATGTATGTAAGCTACTAAAAATAATTTGCACTTCTTAATACGAAACGACAGCGCTTTTTTTACGGGAACACGGCTTCAATTCTCCAAGATACCAGACCATCTAGCGTTTTCCGCTGATGCAACCATCCTGCAAAAGTTTTTGCCCTTTAGCTTAAAGCTTCTATCAAATTTACCAGTTGCCGAAGAAGACCTGCAAATCGGAGCTTTTATGCGTTGTAAACGAAAGGGCCATGCGGTCCTTTTTCAAAAGAAATATGAGCTTTACACAAGAAATGAGGAAATTAAATCGGCCATCTATTAAGAAAACGGAAATCGGCTAAGATTGGCTGTACGTCGTCAATGCAGCTGATGCACAGCCTGCATAAATGACTAGCAATTACCGCTCTCGCTGGGACACTGGGTTTGGCTTGGCTCAGCGGAAAGAAATACAATTTGATTCAAAACATGTAATATCTTACGTTCCCTCCAAATTTTTTTGCTTCACTTCAACATTGCTTGGCAATAATCTTTCAATGATTTGAAACTGATATGGATTGATGTTTGTGTAGAATGAACGTATATTTCACAGTTAAGCACTTTAGCGTTAAGTTTTTGTTACTGGCTGCGACAATATTTGCCGCTCAGCTGACAAACTAAGAACAGTTTCATCATTCTTGACGCCTTTTGGTCACCTTACGTCCAGCCTCGGACAGTTTCTATGCTTTTTTCGCACATTTATAAGAAATCCCTTTCTTGAGAGTCCTGTCAACTTTATCTTTATTGACAAAATCATGACCCGACGGTGGGTACATATTGTCCCAGACAACAGTATTTCTGAAGGGCCCAAGCTCAACAATATGTAAAAAATACCGCTCACAGAAATGCAGAATGATATATCAGGTAAACTAGAATGTTTTAGTTGAGACCACAATGATTCTTTCGTAATCAAACTCTATGCATTCTGAAGAGAGTTACTGCGTGACTTGCATGATTCACGTGATTTCAACACAAAGCGAATGTGGCGATTGGAAATGTGGCGATGTTGTCGAACTACTTTACAATCTGTGAGCGGTATTTAAAAGTTCAAAACCTGTCGAGTGCTCACAGAAGGCAATGACTGATAAGATATCATTTTTTGATTTTAGTCATACTAAGGAATTTCGGTAGCCATATTGTAAGATACGAAGCCTGTAATCTTCAAAATGTGTATTTCAATGCCCAAAATCAATGACAATAAGTTTATTTGTTATGGTTTTACAAAAATTGGTTATTTTGTGGTTTCTATACCACTCCTTTGTATCGCTGAAGGTTTGAATTTATCCTGACACATAATTTATTTGGATAGAGATAATGAAGTAATAAATCATGGAAAGGAGCAGCGCTGCAAAAATAGCAGTTTGCTTCCGCTCGCTTTTTGCTTATCCAAACTAATAGATGCACTGCATTACATACGAAATTTAACCTTTCCAATGATGCACCCTAAATCGAATGCCTAATTTATTCAATAGACAATTTAGCGCTTGCACCTGAGTCATTTCTAAAAAGTTGCTCTGCCTTTAGCTGAAGGCTCATCAAATTTGCAGCTGTCAAAAAGGCCTTGAAATTGGAGCTTTTACTCGTTTTGGAGGAAAATAAAAGGTGGATCTTATTTCTTAGAAAATGCAATATCATCTTCACATTGGAAATGAGGAAATAAAAAGTGCCAGGGTATGGTAAGGATGGCTAGACATCGTCAATGCAGCGCTGCACTGCCCCATATTTCATGTGAATGTGTTGCGATGTAAAAAGCGTAAAGTGAAAAGCCTTATAACGACTTTGTTTGAGTTTGTGAAATTAAATGGAATGGCGAGCTTTCGTTGACCTTTTTCAAATTTATAAGGGGAAAAATGAAACAACGAGAAGTGTGGGAGGTAAAAAACCACTTCCTGCATGGTCAAATCGCCCTGCAATTGTAGTCATATCATTACTGTGAACTCATGTAATGCTCCTACTGCCTCTGCTTTAGAAATCAGTTGAATCTTCTGACTCCACCCCTTATCTTTCGTTGCCATTCCTCTCTTTTCTTTTCCCCAGCATATTTTCGTTTATTGTTTGACTTCGCAAATTTTAAAGACGAACCTTACGTTTCAAACTTTCTTTTACAATTCACTAAATCATGGTTTGGTACGCATCTCAGCTAAACTCACCCATGTAGATCGTTTAGTATTAATGCGTTATCATCGAAGTTCTAACGCGCCCGCTTTGAGTGACATCTGCGTCAGACTTTGCTTGCCCAGTTAAAGGCAGCGTACAGGCAAAATGGACCCATGTCAGATTTTGGTAGTTTCGGGTAGTGGACCCCCCAAGTACACCGCAGCCCCAACCCCACATTCCAATCCATGCGCTAAGTCCTTGAAAAAGCGCTTCAAAACTCCACCAGCCCCGCCCACTTCCATTGAGTGGGCGTTATTGGTAGAAGTTTGAAGCCCTTTTTTCAGGACTTAGCGCATCAATTGGAAGTTGGGGTTGGGGATACGGTGTACTTGGGGGGTCCACTACCCGAAACTATCAAAATCTGACAGGGGTCCATTTTGCCTGTCCACTGCCTTTAAGGAAGTTTTACTGCAATCCATTGCTTTCTTGAACTTTTGTGTTTTCAATCACAGATATTGGACAGTTTCTTATTGCTGCCGACGAACACGGTTAATTTTCAAGGTAGCCCCTATGGGTGTAGTACAATAAAGCTGTGGGAAGCATACAGAGTGCGATGCATAACGATGCATGTTGTTGCGGCTCGGTGAGCTCAGCGAGCCCTCTAATGTTAGGGCCGCCATACACTCCCGCTTTTTCTTCGAGGGACTTTTGCGATTGCGGCTGAGCTCTTGCCTACAATGACACGTCAACGCCTACCCCAAAAGATCAAGATTCAAACATTCATACATACACACTCATCAAATAACAAGACGAAATAATCCACAAAATAAAGACTAATATAGCATGGGGAGGGAGGGGGGGGGGGGGGAAGGAGCTAAGCTCGCCCGGACCGATAAGAAACTCTTACTCATATGCTCCCTCTTTTGTCATATTCTCACACATTCGAGCTACATCCCCGCCAAGGCGTACAGCAACGATACGGCTGACTAAATCATCAGTTGTTCCCATCCACTACTTCAACCTAGCTTCAAGATATATCCTGCGCGTCCCTGCGCTTTAGTTTTTATTTCCCAAACGTTCGAAACCTTGTGCGATCATTGGGCCATCTAATCGTTCAACCATGCGCAGGCGCGTTGCGCGAAGATACAAGCAGTGTGCCAATATCAAGGAGGCCCGACCAACCAATAACGGTTGCGGTCTAAATGTTTAAGTGATAGCACCGTGACCTGAAGAAATTGCTTTGATTTAAGAACTTAGAAGTTGGAAGAGAGAGAGAATTTTATAATCGATAGCGGAATCAACTCGGCCCGTGGCAAAACGTATAATAAGTACAAAAACTACAAGCGCTTCAATGCCTCCTTAATTACTAGAATAAACCATGGCGCTTGAGGTGCATCCAAGCGTTTATATACAATGAATGATCTATACCATAAACTAAACACTTTTACAGCAAAATGTATTCACTGCATTTCAGAGCGCCCATTCCAGGATTTTTTCGTCTGCAAATCCAGCACCGAAATATACTCTATCTTTAAAACCTTCACAAACGTTCAAAATTTTCGAAAATTTTTACAATGAAGGCCAGAGAGCTGCGCTACAAAAACATGTTGAAGTAAGACTTCAAGAATATTTCAAACCGAAGAAATTCCAACGCAAACTTGTGCCTGTGTTGTATTTCTTCCGTAATTTAGCCCATCAAAAAATTTCTGCAAGCTGCTGGGAAACTTTTGTTATATAAAAAACTGTACACTTAGGACTAATTGTAGTAAAAAAATAATTGTACTAAAAAACCGAAAGTGTCTCCGTTTTTCGGCGTTGAAAAAGTAGAACAACTCAGATAACGCACTCTTCCGCCTCTTCAAGGAATCTGAAATACTCGTTTGCTTCCAAATTTGAGGTATCATGAGGCAAAAAATATTTTTCTTCGTTAACCCAGTGCTTTCTAGGTTTGGCAAACACATATAGCAAAAAAAGAAATAGAATTCGCAGTTGAAGTACTTGGCGAGAAGGTCACAAACTCCCCAAACACGCTGTATTCCTCATAGCGAAAAAACAAAAATTTCAATGTTTATAAAAAACGAAGTCATGCTATTTCGACTCATGTAATTGTATATCACAAGCCTTTAGAAGTATAACTGTAAGTTTTCAGCTTTCTATAAACCCTAGTTTCAAAATCACCGAGGTTGGCCCTCCTCAGTGGGGTGTCACGTGCTAATCAATATTCTTCGAAAACCAAGGCTTGTGGAAAGCTGAAAATTTACGTTTATACTTCCAAGAGCTTATAGCATACGAGTACATGATGGAAATCTCAGAGCTTCGTGTTGTACGAACTGAAAATTTTCGTTTCTTCGTTTTTCAAAAGAGCAAAATGTACCATTTGATTTAACTGGCTTGGCTTTGGGAAGGCGGGGCTTCGTGATCTGATTAAGGCTAGGTAATGATCAGAGAGCACTCGCGCGAGAGAGACGCAGGTGCGTTGCGGACGCGAGCGGCCTTCATTAGGTCACAAAGCCCCGCCTTTCCGAAGCCAAGCCAGTTGAATCAAGGGTTACATGAACGGCACATATGAACGTCTGTTGTGATGTGCAACTTGTTCGAACAAGTTAAACATTCGCAAATTTTTTTCAAAGAAGTTGAATTTCCTTAATTTTTGAGCCTTCAGCACGGTTCAGATTCTGGAAGGAAACTTACGATGGGTCGAAGATGGTGTGAACTTTTGAATAACCTACTTTGCTCTTTCGAATGCTGCCTTGAAGTCCTTTCAAAATTGTGAATTAAATTCTTATCGCCGTAAGAAGTTAAAGTGTAACAAGACTTATGTTACAAAACTAATGTTTATGATTTTCGAGTCTCTCAGTAGCTTGGCTGATCTACAAGGTAAAACACTAGCTATATATAAGAAAAAGATTGTGATATGATTAGAAACTTCTTTTACACATTTTCACTGCGACTTTTGTAAGTTTCCAGAGCTTTGACTACTCAAGATATGGGACTGATATAGCATCGAAATTTGTCTGGAATGATTGTGAAAGGGAAAAGTGATCTTGAGCAGTTTAGCTTTTTGCCATCGCTCTCACCGGATCGCGACGAAACAAGATTTCATTGTTTACTTGACCAGTCTCACAAGCAGTTTCTTCAGGTTCTGATGACTTTCGCATCTCCTTTCCAAACTCTTACCTGTGCTTAAAATCTTCTATACAAGTTCAGGACAGCCGGTCTTTGAGAGTGCCCAAGCACTATTTACATCCTCAAAACGAGACGGTTAATTGGTGAGAGTAACAGTATGTAAACTAGCGCTTTCGAAATCTTCAGAACGAGGTATCAAAAGGTGCGATAGCTATGTTTTCTAATCAAGCCCAGTTTCTTTATTTTGCGAAACTATGCAATCTGTAGGAAATTGCCGCATTTGCGTGATTCGCGTGGTTTTGCGGCATCAGCGGAATGTCAACAAGATGACGCGGATTGTTACGGCATTCCCGGAAATTTTTACGTCTTGTAAAGGGTATTCTGGTAAATGATCCTGAGATTATCTTATTTGGTTGTTTGTCTTATGCTGAGATTACGAAACCATATTGTATGAATTACCTCCGATTTTCGCTTGATTTTATTCTATGGTGCGTCAACCAATTTTAGTTTTGTTTGTTATGATTCTACATGCGTTATATTGTCGTAAATGTTCAAATGGCAATTCCTACATCGCTGGAGAATTTCTCATTCATCTTAGAACATCCCGAATAAGACATAACGAGGCAATTCACGGAGCGAAGCAGCGCTATTAAAACACAATTTCTATTTGTTCTGCTCCTATGTAGCCTGACTACTAGGTAGAAATCTAATTCCATTATAATTCAATAACTTTTCTTATTACGAACAGAATATAGTGATCCTAGCTCTTCAAATTGCTTAACAAGCGATTTAGCGTTTGCCACTGGTACTGCCGTCCAGCAGCCTAAAGAGTTTTTGTACCCATCAGCTGAAAGCTTCCATCAAATATACGAGCTGCCAAAAAGACCGTGAAATTCGAGCTTTTATGTGTAGTGAAGAGAAAGAACAGGCGGGTCTTATTTCTCTGAGAGCGGGTCTTATTACTCTGAGAAGTATGAGCTTTACAAAGAAAATGAGGAAATAAAATTGGCTATTTTTTAAAGTTCATTGGTGTTCTAGCGAACAATGCTCTCAACCCCCTCCTTTCAGAAACTAGTAAAAAGTCTTTCTTTTCATGCTTATTCCCTCTGTTTCCTCCCAGACTTCGTTTATCATCAAATGACTACTTCGCAAATTTTGAATGCTACCAGCTTTATAATGTTTTTGTTTTTTTAATCGAATCATAATTTGACCACCTGAACACTGAAGCACCCGCTCAAGTAACGACTACTCCAGAATTTGATTGCTGCATTCGACGATGTATTGATGTGTTTAATGAAAACGTTTTGCTGTATGTAAGCTTATAAGGTAAAAACCAAACTGCTTAAACGCGGCAGCAATTTGAGTTAACAACGTTTTTAGTTGCCGCCATCTCAAAGGGAAGGTTTCTTTTTGTCCCATAATCATGACTCAACGTTACATCTACTGACTGAAGGTTATTAAATTGTCTTCGTGAGGTTCATAGGAAATAGTCAGTAGCAATTTGCAGTCTTGAGTATTATTATTAATGAGCACGCTGCGAACTTTTGGTAGGCGGATTGAGCCTCCTCAAAGGCAGCGTCCGAGCATCTAACTATCATAACCGAGTACTAGGCATCGATCTAGAACTATATTGCACAAGTCCGACTTCTGTACACCCTTTGTAAAAGGAGAAAATCGCCGCAGAAAACCCGAGCCTCGAGGACCACGCCCATGTCTCAAAAATGGGGTCTTTTGAGAAATTGAGGTTTTTTGAGTGCCGTATTTGGAATCAGCGCCATGAAAAGGCCTGGATAAAGCAAAAAAATAGAAGTCGAGATTCTGGCTGGACGTTGCCTTCAAGCAAAACGCAAAGGAAGTAATCAACATGATAAATACTCAGCGGGCTGGCGTGCGCATCCTGCTAAGCACAGTTCTTAGTCTACTTGCGATTTCTAGATACTTCAATTACCCACTTTCGAGCTGGTTCATGTTGTATCGTCTACGGTATATCTATTAGTTTGTGTAATAAGTTCTGCCCCATTTTTTTCTTTCGATTTTTTCTCAATATTTTGCGCGATGTTCTGTAAATTGTTTATATGCATTTGAAAGCTCTAAGCCTTCTCTACTAAGACTTTCATTTCGGTTTCCTACATCAGATGACTTGAAAAAGTTTTGCAGCGTCAAATTTGGAAAATCAAACAGGGAAAAAGTCCATTTTCGACAACTACGTTACGTTGCCTTCCTCATTAGTCAGGATGCTTACGAATAAGCTCGAACAATTTGCTACACGTAAGCAAAGAATGCTCTAGCTTCTACTGCGCTTCAGGAGTGCTGAAACTTCTCGTACAATCATTTCTGTAGACTTTAGAAAATTCAATTCTTCTTTCTAGCGCCTTTTCAACGTTGGTGTTGAGCATATCTGAAGGCATCCTGAGGGAAGACGGTAGGCGGATCATCCAGAAAAGACAGAAGGGATGGTTTGTAGCTTCAAAATTATCGAATTCGTAGGTCAAATACACAAAATTCGAATTTCGGGAGCTACATACACAGCTTGGGTAAAGACGGCGAACATCGCCGTGAAAAAGTCATGCCTTGCCGACTTCCAAAAAAATGTCATTGAATAGCCGGTGGAAGGAAGGGAACGTGCGCAAACTATGATAGAATAAGTATAAAAATCTAATAGATTGTTCTGATTATTGTCAAGCTTGTTCAATAAGTTTTACCAATAAAAATCAAGAAAAATTTGGAGGAAAAAAGATGTCGAAAATTGATTTTTCGGCTCTTTGGATTTCTTGTTCCAATGACAAAAATCTTTTTCAATTTACTGCTATGTTGGGGAATGATGCATATGAGCCTGCAGAGCAGACTTAGAGCTTTCAAAAGCATTTACATTTTATCTCAAATACAGTCAATGTTGACAAGAAAAAACTAAAACAAAAAATGGGACAGAACTTATTACACGACTTAATAGATCTTGTTGTACAAGATGACTAATAAGTTTGATTTTTGTCCACTAGTGTCCACTAGCTCCCCCGCGATATACAGGGTGTCCGTAAAGTATGTATACATTGTTTGATCGTTAATATCTTTCTTCCCAACAAGTCTTTTGCCTTGTTTCACGTACCATTCTGTAGAGCTGGCTTCCACCTAAATTTGCAGTATAGAACGAATCACTTACCTCTCCTCATTACTGTAGGGTCACGGTAGAAACTTCAAAGAGGGTTTCGAGCCGTGAAAGGCCATATTTTGGCTCAGAAAGGAAACAAGACAGCCTGTAAACTTTTAAACCGGGCTAATTAGACTTGTTGACTCTAATTGTAAAGTCCCCAACTTATTATGATGCTTCGTTGAAGAGTTATGCCGGATAAGAGGTAGCGGCCATTTTTTCAATGTTCCTAAAAAGTGCGGTTACACCGTTTAGAAAGCTTCGCAGTCTTGTAAATAGTTGAGTATTGAACTCAGCGTCCATGAAAACCCTATTACACAAATTTTCACATTTTTTTGAAAAATTTTGAAATGGCAGCTTTTTCCACATTGACACCATATGTTTCAAGTTTCTACCGTAATCCTACAGTAATGAAGAGAGATCGATGATTCGTTCTATACCGCAAATCTAAGTTGGAGCCAGCTCTACAAAACGGTACCTGAAGCAAGGCACAAGACTTGTTGGGTAGAAAGATATTGACGATCAAACAGTGTATACATACTTTACGGACACCCTGTATATTCCTGTATTTTACACATTTCCGCTATGGCCAGAAATCTACGACCCCGTGAATCCTAAAGTCCTGAATGTATAACTATCACATCCACAAAAGATCCGAGGTTTCCAGAAATTTGTATGTTGATAGCGGTCCAAATTTAGCAGTAGCGGGGCGCCGTCTCTTTTGACAATGTTGCGAAGGAAAAAGCACATTCCCATCCTTGGAACCCTCTTTGTCTAAATTGCTATTGAGTGTTGTGACGCAAGAATGGCAAAAAGTTCCTTGGGACATTTCCAAGTTTGAATTATGCTGATTGGGCGCAGGACTGCCGTGACCAGCGAAGCTCATAAATTCAGAAAGTGGAGTTCACAAAAGCTTCACTCATCTTATTGCTAGCTGACTGCAAACGGTGAGCACATTCAGAACTAACGGTTGGAAGCCCAGGACCAATCTGTGATTTTTAAGACTCCTTTAGCATCCTCTGATCGGAGAAAAGCTTTAAAAATGCCAATTTTCGTATTTTTATGAACTTTGGGGACTCCGGTCCGCAAGTTCAGAAGGGTTCGAAAATATTGAAGGAATTAAACTTGTTCTTCCCTAATTTCAAGTAGTAAAACATTCAAGCTAAGATAGCTTGCAAGTAACGTTTAATTGCACAGGTGGCGGCTGGAGGGCGATGCTTTGTGACCTAGTGAAGGCCGCTCGCGTCCGCGACGCACTCTGCGCGTCTTCCGCGCGCTTGCTCTCTGATCATTACTTCGTCTTAATTAGGTCACGAAGCCCCGCCTTCCAGCCCCCAAGCCAGTTTAAAGGGTACAAACATGTGAAGCATAGGTATGCACAACGTTCTCCAGTCGCTTCCTACCTAAGCAGCATGTGAACACTAGCAGTATCGTTCATTCCTGCAACAACTGGTATAATACGATTTAACATGTCCGTAGGATACCTGCGCTGTCGGAAACAACGTGTTTGACTCGTTTGGAATGTGGTAATAATAGCTTGAGAACGTTCGCGAAACTGCTCGCTAGAAGCTAAAGCAGCGTTCTTGCCATGAGACTCAAGGTTGGGCAAACTTTAGCCTTTCTTTATCCGTCGTGCTATTCCTCTATCCGTTGTGCATGCGTCCCTGACACAATCACTATAAGCATCCTAGCGATGAGTCGTACGACTTTGTCCCCACCTTTTCATAAGTCTCTTAGGCTTCATACTGATCCCGGAGTTCCGAAACAGTTCCAGCACAGTTCCCGCACTGTGCTGGAACTGTGCAGTTCCAGCACAGTGCGGGAACTGCACCGGAATTGTGCTGCATGCGCTGCAGCCATCCGCATGCGGTTCTGAGCGGCGCGAAATAGAAATTTTCGCTTTTCATCAACGCTTTCAATTGCAAACTCCGCCCATTTTGGTCTCATTCTCGCATCTTGCTTCTTCTTGTGATGTAGAGAATTACGAAATTATAGCGAGGCTCGAGAGTGAGACTTTGTTTATGTCATATCTTGCGTGTATATACTTTCCTTTCCGCCCCCTACTTCAGAGAGGAGTGATAAACCATTAAAGGCAGTGTCTCACCAAAGTTGAGGTCGCGCGGATCTTCACATATTCTGTAATAGGGAGGTCTAAATAGACCATTGCAACAAGTCCCACTCAATTTGACCCCCTCCACGCTGAAAAAAATTCGCTCAAAGCGGTACGCGGAGAGCGACTTGGTACGCGCGGACGACTCCTTCGGTCTCCCCCCTTACGCGTTTGAACATGTCCCTCCACTTGGCATCCACCTCCCTTGTGTTGCTGCCACTGTGGCTGAGGCTGAAGTTGGGAGGTACAACTCGTCCACGTTGCTTCCGCGGGGCCTCCAGAAAACGGGGTTTTTGGGAACTTCGTGCGATTTTTGGCCCATACAGTGCTAGCCAGGGTCCAACAGGCTTGCAAAATGCAAAAAACTCGGCAACTAAATTTTGGTGAGACACTGCCTTTAAGTTTGCGGAAATCGCAATTTTTTCTATGTGTTTTCATGATATTGAGTTTTAGCGTTTCAGGACCATTTATCTTTAAAACTTTTACTGCTTGCCCTTTCGTTCTGGACAACCGTTCCGTTTCTGATGAAAAACCTCCGAACTTGAAGATATGTACACGAATGGAAGCGGCATCAGTTTGTGACAATTTTCAGCTGAGACACAAAGCAAAATCGCGCGCATTCCTGTACCCCTCTCCAAGTCTGCAACTTTCAATTACAAGGAGAAAGCGAGACACAAGAATGAGGTGGGAAAGAGCAAAATTTACTGTGCAGACCGTTGAAGAAAGTCAAATATTGTTGTTTCACGCAGCTCAAAACCGCATGCGAGCGGCTGCAGCGCATGCAGCACAGTGCCGGCACAGTTCCAGCACAGTGCGAGAACTCTGCTTGAACTGTTTCGGAACTTCGGGATCAGTATGAACCCAGCCTCAGCAAATCTCATGTTTTCGACTAAAAGGAGTAGAGGTTTAGTGGGATACTGTAGGTGTAGAGCAAGCCAAAACAAAGCTGGGCATCTCCGCGAACATATTAACGCATGGATTAATTCTGTCAAAATCTCAGAATATATACTGTACTGTCATTACTGTATATACTGTCATTTGTAACTTGATATGCACTACACACCATGCACGCTACTCGACAAACTTGTAAGATCAAAATCTGCCATTTCTGATGACTTTTTTGTTTCTTTGTCTCTTTTTCAGCTGGAGGTGTTTTACATAATTTTGCACAGTTTCACTGTTTGTTACGCAATAAAAGGCTTTACTGAGAAGTTACTAATAAAAATGCTGCCGGTCGCTGCGCGTTGTGTGCAGGCTCACATATTACGTTACGAATGACTCGAAGAGATGGAGGGCGAGCTTTGTAAGTCACTTCAAATATCCAAAACCACTAATCCTTGACTCATATTTTTTGCATTCACTATTATATCATTTCACATCAAAGGCTAAGGTTCGGCACACAAAACTGTGTAACATGCGCTCGAAGGAGATTTAATGTAATCTGAATACAAAATAGGTGCTCCGTGAAATCTTGTAGATCAACCCATTGACGGCAAAGTATTTGATTGTCAGCCTTTTGACACCAAGACCTTTTACTGAACATTCAGCATTTTTTGGAGAAAATTACGCATACTGCCATTTGCAGTATACCTACAGTAACTGTGGAAGGCTGACAAAGAAGACAGAGGTCATTTCTAATTTCACAGCAAAAGAAAACTTCTGGAAGGAATTTGTACCAAGATATTCGTCATTTCGAAGTTCAAGTTCTGACACACAATGTGTGTCAAACGGTCATCAATGTGCTAACCGGCTTCGCAACGCGCATGCAATCTTGAAGTCATTAATCGTTTTTTTCTCGAATGAATCTGCATTTTCAACCTTGCCATCGTGGCGGAGGTGTACATGAGATCATATTAGTCATCAGAGTGTCAAAAAATATGGCAAGAAATATTAGGTTGTAACACCATAAATCTTAAGACAGTTAGGTTCTTACGGCGATAAGTCAGCTTGCATTTTCAATAGGGGTCCAAGGCATCATTCGATAGAGGGAAGCAAGCTCTACAAGATTTCTCGCAAAAGATCGCACCAGTCGAACCACTCTAAGTTTGCATCCAAAACCTGAGTCGTATTGAAGGCTTAAAAAATTGCGAGAAATTCATATTTTTGTTTGAAAAAATCCTACGAATCTCCAACTTGCTCATAAAAATTGCGCACTACGTCAAACACTCACATGTACCTTCCTGGATTTTTTTTCTCATTCAGAAACCGAGAAAACGAAAATTTTCATGTTTATACAAAAACGGGGTTATGCTGTTTTCACTCATGCAACTGTATACTATAAGCCATAGGAGCACAACCGTAGATATTCAGTTTTCTCCAGGCCCTAGTTTTCGATACCGAACTTAGCTCGGCCTCGCTCGGGTGTTGCATGCTAAAATCAATATTTCTCGGAAACTAAGGCTTGTAGAAAGCTGAAAATTTACGGCCATACTTCTAAGAGATTGTAGGGAGCAATTACTTGAGTGGAAACAGCATAGCTTCGTTTTTGTATTCAAAAACATTTTCGTTTTCTCATTTTTTAGATGAAAAAATAGAGATGCATAGGTACATATGAGTGTCTGATGTAGTGTGCAATTCTTAAAGAACAAGTTGGAGATTCGTAGGATTTTCTTTTGAACAAAGATAAAAATTTTCCTCTTTTTTGAGCCTTCACCACGACTCAGATTTAGACACAAAATCGGCGGTTCGAAGTTTATGCGAACTTTTTGCAAAACATTTTGTAGAGTTTGCTTTGCTCTATCGAATGCTGCCGTGGACCCCTATTGAAAATGTGGTGTACGACTTATCGCCGTATAAAGTTGGAGTGTCTCAAGACCTATGTTACAGCCTGATACTTCAATTTCACATGCCTGGATGAATCGAACGATGTGTCGTAAATGTGCCAAATTGTCCGCGCAGTGCAATGTAGCGTTGAATGATGCATGAAAACAAAAACGGAACCCTTTTCTGCCTGCTTTCCTGCTGAAACTTCGCTGATCCTATTCGTATTTTGCTTTAGCATGGTTACCGATATGTGGTGTTTTCTTGTTTTTCAGTGATCTCAGCTAAAACCTCAAATGCTCATCTCGACATTTCTGCGCTCAAATACCAGCACTCGGACGCAAGTGCTGAAACTTTGTCGTCGTATGTTATCTTCGTGAGAGTTTCCTATTCCATTTGACTTCAAGTTAACTACAGTAATTTCAAAAATTTAGAAGCGATAAGACGAAATATAAACTCATCTACTTCAATGCGAGGGCAATAGCTGAAGTAGCACGACAGGTATGTTTATCCGCCATATCAGATTCTATGATGTATCGTCGTTTCGTTGACCGCACGGACTGCTCAAACGCTGCG
Source organism: Cylicocyclus nassatus (assembly GCA_958299035.1). Taxonomy (NCBI): domain Eukaryota; kingdom Metazoa; phylum Nematoda; class Chromadorea; order Rhabditida; family Strongylidae; genus Cylicocyclus; species Cylicocyclus nassatus. Next base: position 33,240,741 of record CATQJL010000316.1, read on the forward strand.
GAGCACTCGTGGAGCGGCTGAATTGTCGCGAGAGCACGATTTGTACAATGGCGAATTTGTACTGGGGCAAGCTATTTACCTCGCGGCGCGTGCTCCTTAGTGATGTCTAGTCCATGCGGTCAACGAATCAAGTATACTTCACATTATCGGGAACAAACGCAGGAATGGCTATAAGGAGGGGGGGGGGGGGGAGGGGTGTGGGAAGAGAGTGGAAAGAGGTCATCTTTCAGGAACCCGTATGATGGTTCTAACTTCAGAAAATGGTTCACATAAGTAAAAAGCTCGAGCAATATCGTGTAAAATAAAATCTGATCAGTTTTGTAAAAAATGTTTGTTTCGAGCTTTCAAGTAGACCCCCCCTCCTAAAAAAATCCCTGTTGTCCCTCCCTACTCAGAGAAATTATTGTTGCTTATGAGTGCATTTCCAAATACTACATTTTCAATGAATCATTGGCCTTTTCGCTGATTTGGCTCCAAGAGAATGTCAAAACGCAGACTTCCTCCCTCAAAGAGGGACGTGTTTTCCTTCGCATCTTCACTCTTCCCCCTCCCCCTCCCTGCTGAGCCATTTGAAAAAGGATGAAGTAAAACTGCAGAAAGTAGCAACTCTCACATAAGTGACGAAGACCTTTTCAGCTTTTCGCATTAGCTGGGCAACCTTTTGAAGATGTTCGAGTAAATCCGAAGGAATGGCCGAAACTCAAACGAGGTTATAATTTGTCCACGAACTAACATAAATATAGTCTACTGAATTTGATGTATTGGATAGTGTCTTTGCGGTGACGACAAGTTTGCGCGACAATAATTCAGTGCTTGTGATACCGTCAATTTGCTTGTGACTTGCGCTAAAAAGTGGCCAGCAAAAAGGACATCGTTGTTTAGCAAATATTATTGGCAACCCAAGAGCACTATACCAAAGTCAAAATTACGAGACTCCATCTAATATGCCTTGGTTGCAGAAATGCCGTTCGAGCAACTGCCAGTTTTGGAAGTGGACGGGAAACGTATCGCTCAATCATATACAATTTGTCGCTTTTTGGCAAGGCGATTTGGTCAATAGAACTTTTTCTTTTTCCTACAACCTCGAAATTATTTTGCACTTTCAGGCTTTGCTGGTCAAACACCATTTGAGGAAGCGATAGTAGATTCGATAGTGGATCAGTTTAGGGACTATTTATTTGAGACAAGACCGTTCTTAGTTTTACTAATTGGCGTTGGAGATGGTGATGTGGTAAGTTAGAGTACAATCGTAATCACATGTCTGTAGTTTAATCCTAGTCTTGCCTAGTAATAGAATTCCCGCTCATCCGCGTCGCGACCGCGCGTGATCGCAGATGGGAAGCGAACAGACCAAAAAATACGTCTTTACGAGCATTTCCTTACACCTTGCTCTCTCTCTCTCTATTGAGCAGCGGACCGAATCGTATTTATGGAGGAAAAGAGTAAAAAAGTCAAAAAACTGTGATTGTGTTTGCGTCGCGTTGCGCGAAATTATTGTCGCACTACCTTCGGCACATGTGTATTTACGGACGTAGTGATGTGATGACGTTATTTTATGACAATTTCTTCAGGAAACTCTCAAGAAGACATTATTTTTGCCCGAACGCGCGAAATTGTTTGGCTTTATGAAGAAATTTCTGAATGATAGTAAATCCGGTCAGCGAATTGGCACGAGCTGCCTTTTGTGAAAGACAATTATTGATTTAGGTTACCTGGTCGGTGATTCGGTGACTTGGGCAGATCTTTGCTTAGCTGAACATGTGGGAACTTATGCAGAATTGTTTCCGGAAATGTTGGAAGGTTACCCTGAAGTGGGTTTTCGCTAGTCAGCATTATGTTCAGAAATGACGCAAAACTAGTTCCTTTAGATCAAAGCTCACACAGACATGGTACGCAGCATACCTCAGCTGAAGCAATGGATAGAAAAACGACCAAAAACCAAATTTTGAAGATGTTTTATGTACTTCAATGGATTTTTCATTTCTTACTCGCTCGCTCTTTGAGCTTTAAGTTCTAGGCGCTGTGTTATTCTGGTTTTCAAATATCATGGCCTTGTATTTACAGTAAGATCCTGAGATTACTTGACGGTTTAGGAAAATGATATCAGCATCAACTGGTCCTATCAAGCACACCAGCCCAGAGTTTTTCATGCCAGAGCCGTGCCAGCGCGCCGGTCGATCAATACGAGGTGATCTATGCGGGCGGTGGCACGGTGCTAGCATGGCGGTAAAACAACGTTGGCGCGGTGCTGGAACGGCACTGAACCTGCATAGCATTCTTATGCACAAATCTGAACAGGAATAGTTCCCAAGTCAGCTCGACCAACCCGGATGAGTCATGTATCGCCGTAACGGGCATGAAACGCGTATTCCAAATCTGCTTTTGGTTTCCGCGGAACAACTCTACAAAAGAAGTTAACAGCGTTTGAAAGTCCGAATTTGTCAAGTCTTAAGTTGCGTAAAACTGGCGAAAGCTGTACAGTATCACGTAGAAATGGAATTTCAGTTTTGTATCAAGTATACTGACTACAAGGACGGGAAACAGCCACTGGAAGTTCGCTAAATGTTGTTTTAAAGCTTTTCGCTATTTTTATAAGCCACTTCAAAAATGACAAATTCAAAGTTTCGCACCCTCATAACTTCTTTCGTAGACTCGTTTCGCAGAAAAAAAGCAGAGTTGGAATCAGCATCTCAAGCCCGTTACGGTGGTATGACATATCCGGGTTGACCGAGCTGACTTAGGAACTCTTCCTTGTGAGTAAATTTTTGTGAGCTTGTAAGTGGTAGTAGTGCTAACTTTCTCTCTTTGTTTACTCGTTTGCCAAGCTTGCATAATCCCACCAAAAATTTCATCAGAAAAGTTTTATGTGCTTTTATTGCTTGTTACTCATTTATTTATAAGAGCTTACCAATTTTGCGACCAACGTATCTATTTATTTTATTATGTATGGAGATGACTGATTATAGGAATATGCCCGCTTTTATGTATTCTCTATCCTTTTGACACATTATCTGACTCAAAATCATACGATGGTACTCTTTGTGCTTTCTCCGCTTGTCTTTGACATTTCAATTCGTGCTACACAACTCGAACTGTGAAAGCCACAAATATGCATTTCAATTTCTATTGTGATTTTGTCTAAGAAAACTTCTGACGCACTAACACATTTTATGCTGTTATAGAAATTCTGCTTTCTTTGGCCTAGCATATCTTTTGTGTACGCAGTAAATGTATAGCTTTTCTGAAAGGTTTCTACAGGTGTTTCCAAAAAGGAAATATATCACTCAGAATAATTACATCAATGGCGTGGAACCGGATGGAAAAGACAGATTGTGGTATATCAACCGCGGGGAAGTTCGGCTTCATAACCGCTAATGATCTTTAGAGGCATTGGCTCGGAAAAGTTGTAGCTGCGCGCTTTCTTTTCCTCCTGGCCTTCTGGGTGCCTTTGATCTAGAGCTGTTCTTAAAAAGTCAAGGTGCTTTTTATGGCGTTCCCCGGCCCTGGAGAGTGCTGAGGAGGCTGAAGTGGAGATTCCCTAGCCGAGTCGCGATTGGCTGCCTGGACCAATCAGCCAATTGCCGCCAAAGTGAGTGGTGTTACAGTCTCCTGAGCCAGTCCCTGTTGTTGGCGGGAATCTCCGCTCCAGCCTTCTCAGCAATCTCTAAGGCCGGAGACGCCATAAAAAGCACTATTTTGATTTTTGAAGCGCAGGTTTGGTCTAAACGCATCCAGAAGGCCAGCGAGGAACAGAAAGCGCGCAGTTGAAACTTTTTCGAGCCACTGCCTTTGAAAGGTCGGGTGTTGGTTTTTTGAGAGCTGTAGATTCAAGGTAACATGAAAACAAAATCCAAAATCCACTTGCAAGAAAAGAGTTTTGGTTGAATTCCGCCACAGAAAGACCAGGACGAAACCACTGCATGCAGAACTTCTTCAAAAAAAAAATTGTTCGAATCTCTTATGTTTTTTTTTTCTCACTCCGTGTCCTGTTATCGTATTGATACAAGAATTCTGCTCAACTATCCTTTAAGTTCTCACAAGAACTACAGTGAATGTGAGTGAACCTGATCTCGCCTCACCTAAACTTTATGGCAGTGATGCAGATTTCTTATTTGGAGTACATTATGACAGGCTAAGAAGTTCTCCTATTGTTTATGCGTAAAATTAAGAAATGCATTGAACCAGGGGAATGGACGTCGGTGTCACCGCCTAAGGAAATGATAGTTACATAGTTTTTTCTTTCAAATAGCACTCCTGTAAGCGGATATGAGAAATTTAACTACATTTCTTTTTTTCGCTCAATCTAAAATTACATTTACTCTTTGCAAAACCCGTGATCATCCTACATCAACTGACATCAAGCTCAACCCAACGGCCCTATTGCCAGATAATAATTATTTTGGCCGTAACTGGCGTTAGGTGTGGGGTCAGCTAAGGTGAAGGACAACAGCTAAGTTGAAGGGGAAGAGTTTTGCAAATTGTAGTCTGGTTAAATGCAATCTGCGGTTTTAGATAAATTGGACTGAGCTCTTCACGGCATTTGGTTTTCTTGAGTGGATCTGAATTTTGAGATAGTTTTAACGATGCGGCCCCATAGTAAGCCCTTATAAACATCTAATCTGTTCAAGATGTCCATGTCATCATTTATCAGATGTGAGGATATACTCGTTTTTTCAAGCAGATTCAACGGAAATGAAACATTCGCTGCAAGAAGCAAACTAATATTCGATGTCAATTCATTGACAGCAATCTCTCAAATTTCTATCCCTATATGACTCTATGAATGCGAATTTGCGTTCAGTTACCTTTTTCATGAACTGAAGAATCAGCTCAATGATTTTTTTCTTGCCAGAAGATGGAGGAACAATCATGCTTTATTCATGCAACTTAATACAAGTAAATAATTCACACAATTTTTACAATCATTTAAGGAAGTACAATGATCAACCATGCATAAGATAGTGTTATAGATGGTACAGATTGAAAAATGTAAGGCGCGCACACAAGGTAGAATACCAGTTTGATAATAATAGCAATATTAGACATATATGGACAATAATAAATGATATGATTGCATATAATATTTGATATACTGATCTAAATATAATCATAGAACTGGCAAAGGAACCAGTATAATAAAAACCAATATAGCACATGCAAGATATCCATTATAAGAACGCGACATTCCTTGAGAAATTCTTCAGGTAAAATAGTCAAATAGGCAAATATAATGTGATACAGTCAGCTTCTGTCACACAATAGATAACCAAATATAATATCCAATATAGAGCACTGAGTGCCAAGGAGCATGCAAAATAGACAAAAATATCAGGAGATAGAGAGCAGGGCGAAGATGGCTGCAATAAAATAGGAAATGTAATCAGTATAACTAACAATAAAGGGATACAGTTGCTCAAATACCATATAAAACCAGGTGATATTACCAAAATATGCAAAAATAAGTCATACCATAGTAATAAATAGTAATAACAATACAGCTGTCAGCTGTAGAGATCACGCTATATTCCAATATAATTGTAATAATATTTCAAGATAATAGGTCATGCAATCAATTACCATAAATTATGATTTAATATTTCCGCAGAGATCATGCAATAGTTCAACATACTTGAATCAATACGAGTCAATAATAATCATACTCATAGTTAGTCATTCACATAGTTAATATCAATATAGATCAATAATAATAGTGGTTTATATATCAGTATAGATCATGCAATTATTAATAAGGCAATAGTTAATTGAATTAATATTGCTAATAGTTCAATATTATCATGCAGTTATTTTGAAATATCGATAGTTTAATACGATATAGTTACAGGTGAATACAAAATAGCCCACTTATAATAGTAAATAGTTCGATATATAGAAAAATATTCAAATGGATCATGCAACAATTTCGAAGCAAATATGAAGAACTCGAATAGTCGAATCAAATAGTTCAGTATATGCAAAAAATATTCAAATAGATCATGCGAGAATTTAGAAGCATATATGAAGAATTCAAAACTTGCTACATAAAAAACGATGTGATAGGAGTTTTTACGCCATGATAGGAAAGAAATGTCAATGCATGCAAATAATCAATAAGGATTATCTTTATGAAGAAAAGGTTTCTCTATCAATAATCTTGTTGAAAGACTTTCAGCAGATGAAAGGAGAAGTGAGAACGAAGAATTAAAATATGGATCAATCAGTGGTAAATGAAGGTGTTTACGGAATTGAGCAGTTTCGGAAGCGGACATGACAGACTGTCAGTATTCAACTGGCAACTGCATAAGTAGTTGGCAGTCCTGCTGAATGGGACTTGCAGGTAATTCGATTCATTGCTTTTCAATCAAATGGTTGTCCGGTATAATCTGAAACGGTTTGTAGACAATAATAAGTTTGAGATTTACAAAGTTAATTCTTACCAATTCCTCCAGGCAATGCGCTCTAACCCGTTTTAATGTCCGCTCTTTCAGTATCTGCTGCCATTCCGTGAAAGATTTGGCCCAAGCGTTGCGATTTGTGGGTGAGTTTTTGAATAGCTGAAATATCCTGTTTAGAACGATTCTACTGTATTTTATTGGATAGGATTGAATCAGAAAAAGACGTTAGTTTACCGCAGTCATCGGAAAAATTTGTGAAGATTTGACATTCCGACCTCCCTACAAAGAATGAAGAAGATTAAAATTCTTCGCAACCAGTTTTTCACTAATTTTTTCAGATTCTGTTGAAGAGAAAAAAGTGTGATAATGTTTGTTCTGACCTAAAGTCTCTAGCAGTGCATTGATACCGCATTTGGCTCAACCATCGTCCTGCTGTGTCTGTTTCTATTTCTACGACGACCATCTATCAGTAGCTCGTCAGTTTCAAGAACCAGGGGAGCAATGCTAGCTCATCGAACTATCGTGATCCACAAAATCTGGAAATATATAAATTGCAGTAGGATACATGAATAACTTGAGTAAAAAAATTTCTGTTAGTGTTCCGATTTTTGTGAAGAAATGTCCATGGGAGAAGTGAGGGAAGAGGAATATTAGAGCAGAAAAGAGAAGAAATGTGGTCCTAGCCACTTCTCCCTTCCTTTTATACTAATTGCCAATTTGACCTGATTAGGGCTATCCCACAGCTAGTGGTTGTAAATTTGCGCCCTTAAGCGCACTTGGCACCACTGGCGCGGTATTTCCCATTGATCTAGCGCAATGTTGCGCCAGGAATAATCTTAACATCATGTTATTGCTTCGCGCATCCTTTGATGTGATTTTACGAGCACCTTCAGGAGAATATCAAAAAATTCTAAGAGCAGGAGGAGGTAATAATATTACCGGCGGATTGATAGAAAATCAATGAAGTTGTTATCAGGCCAGTATTCGAAATAAGATTATTGCATCTTTTCTGGACTGCAACTGCTCTAAAAAAAGTTTCATCTAATTGAAGAGCCTCAAGAAATTATCAAGGGTATCTTCACTTCTAACAAGGGAAGGATAGTTGGATGCCGCGGCCATTCCTGATGATTTGTATACCAAAAAATGCGCCTTCAAATGCAGATTCTGAATCTGTGCTCGAAATCTGCGAAACGATCTTTTGAAGAAAGTTATGAACTTTTTTCCTTGAAAATTTAGCCTACTTTTGGATAGTAAAAATCACCAGATTTGATCTAGCCTACCGTTTGATGCTACTGAAGAAAATTTCAGACGTAGTAATATTTATTTAGACTACCTGGATCATACTCAGCATTTGGAAAGGAGAGAAAATTTTTTTATTGATATTTTGACCCTCCGCAGGAACGCAATTTTTTAATGAAAAAAAATCATAACTCCATTCAGATTATCGTTTCGCAGATATGAAAGACAGTCTACGAACCAGCATTCAAAAGCGCATTTTTTGGTATACAAATCATTATGAATGGCTACGGCATCCAAGTATCCTTCCCCTGTAAGACTGCCCAATGCCTCCAGAATAAGCAAAAATGCATTTTTGTCTCTTGAATCAGGAAGGGGAATAAGCGCAAGAAAGGGCAAGCTCGATATAAAATGACCAACGATTTTTTGTTATTCAAACTACAAATTTGGTGCAATATCTTGTGTAATTACTTTTTTCTGGAAAAAAAGGAAATTTTCATGAATTTGAGTACTTACTTACCCGCCTCTATTTCCATCTCATAGCCTTTTGCAATTTAATTAATAACGAATTTTCGTCAATGTCGTTCGCTGCAGTAAATAGCACACTGAAAAACCAGATATATACAGGGTGTCCCAAAAAAATGTGAACACTGTTTGATCGTTGACCCTTGCTTTTGTGTCTTTCGCCAAGCTTGTGCTACCATTCTGTGGAGCGAGGTTCAACTTAGATTTACAGTATGGAGCGAATCACCGATCGCTCTTCATTACTGTAGGATTACGGTAGAAACTTCGACAAGGATTTTAGGCCGTTGGAGGCCATATTCTGCCTCGGAACAAAACCAAGCAAGCCAAAAAGTTTTATGCTATGCTAATGGAGTCCGGTGATTTCGATTATGACATTTCCACTTTCCTATGTTGCTTCTTTTCAAAGTTATCCCAAGTAGACCGTGATAAGTGAAATCCCAGCATTTGTCAAAAATGTAATTACACCGTCAAAAAAGCGGAAAACACTCGTAAAAAGTTGTGTATTAGAATTAGCGTGCCCGAAAACCCCAGCACACGACTTTTCAGATTTTTTGAAAAAAATTTTTATCAGAGGGCATATTTCACGACGGCTCCACATGTTGAAAGTTTTTATCGTAATCCTACAATAACGAAGAGCGATCGGTGTTTCAATCGATACTGTAAATCTAAGTTGAACCTCACTCTACAGAATGGTACTTTATCTTCGGCGAAAGGTATGAGAGCAAGGGAGTTATTAACGATCAAACAGTGTTCACATTTTTTGGGACACCCTGTAGGGTGATCCAAAAGTAATGGGGCACCGTGATTTTTTTAACATTCTTCAAGATCTCTTTTTAATTAACTATGAACGCCTAGCATTTTTAACGCCTTTGTATAAAGTGATCTTCGCGGGTTATCTTGACAGCATCTTGCAGCACCTCACCGACAATTCTTCTGGCGCTTCAAAGAAGTCAGACAGACTTTTTTGGACGCCATCCGAATTTGGGCTGCTGCACCTGATAGTCTCTCCACATATGGCATACTATTCGAAAGAGCTTTCCAAGCTCTTTCTAATGATTACTTGCATATCCAAAAATTGCCCATTATTTTATACAAAAAAGGCACTTTAATCGAAAAAGTGCTATGTTTGGCGCAGATTTTCAGACTAAAATTCATGTTTTGGACCGCAATCTTTTGAAAATGAGAAAAGTCGAAGTAATTTGCATATGTATGGATAGAGCGTAAAAAGCACTATCAGAAAGCAACTGCTAAGTTTGGACTTATTTGATTACCTTGATGAAAGAATAAGTAATATGTCTCCTGATACTCAATGCTATATCTTCTGTTCTAAAGCCTTGGGACCATCGAGCTATTCTGGATTTGGTGACAGTCCCCTCATCCATTGCTGCGCACATATCTTTGGTAGGCTCACTTGTTTTACTGCGGCGCTGCTGCTCAAAGTTCAAAATTACTTGAAGTGGTGAGCTTCGATTTTAAGCGCTTGTAAAAATAACGCCATGTGACAGGCCCAACTATAGACCTCAATCAGAAGGTTTTGTTATGTACTAACATCTGCCAAAACTTGGACTTCCGATTAGCTTTTCTATTTGAGAAAACTGCATTTATTCTCTAGCTGCCCCATTACTTTTGGATCACCCTAATATTAATCACTTCAACAGCCAGAGATGAGAATTCCTATAAAAATTGTTGCACCTGTGAAAATTCAAGACAAACATTGAATCTAGATGTTAGAAACAATACCAGACGTTGCCTCTTGCTATGTTTTTGGGAACTTTGCGAATTTCTTGCAAATGTTTGCTTATAAAACTTAAATGGTCCAAGCTGCTCATTGAACCTAAAACTTGTTTTGATGTTCCCTGACTTAGCTCATTAATTAGTAACCAAACTTACGAAAGCAAATAGCAATATTACTCGCAAAAATCTTTCACCTGCGCTCACCAAATTTCTATATTCGGCTTCTTATATAATAAATACTTGCATGAAGCACACTTTTGTTAGTACTATCAAGATCCGAAGGCTGTATTAACCGCGAATGATTTTCCTATGTAGGGTTGAGAAAATCCGAAGTTACCGCCAAAGTCGGAACAGTTGGTATTATAGTTTTACCGCGCTTTCCATGTGAACAAGAATTATACTGATTGAAATTTTCGTTAAAAAGATAGATTTTTTTTTGCAAACAGTACAAACGGGTATTTGATTTTTTGGCACTTTTCTCGAAAATTATAATCTTGGATAGAAACGATCAATCAGCGCAAAATTTTCTCAGATAGAAAGAGCAGTTCATAAAGATATTATCAATTGCTCCATTGTCTACTCAGATAGTTGGAGCGTGCGGCGCACGTGCGTTTATGGTCAATGCGGCAAAGCGCGTGCCTTATTTGTGGGCGTGTCCGGCACTACGCCAAACGCGTGCCATCCTAGACATTTGGTGCGTGCGGCGCGCGTATTAATGGCCAACAACGCGACCCGCGCGCTACGTCTATGTTCGATCTCGCCACCCGCGCGCCTAATTTTGTAGCACGCCGCGCGCGTGCCTTTATACTCTACCCGTGCGGCCCGCGCGCCTGCAATTATCACATGTTGTAAGCACAAGGGATACCCGCGCAGTGTACGACGCAGTGGTCAGGCTGCCTCATCATTCAAGAGGTTAGATATTACATCGTAGAGTATGGATAGGCGCAGAAGTGGAAGTTATTTTTTGCTTCCAAGCGTTAGCCTTCTGTAGCATTGCAAATGGATGCTGGATCTGAATTTTTGGATTCAAATAGAATTCATATTTTTTAGCGTATGAAGAGTGGAATTTGTCATCAAGACCTGTGGTATACAGCGCAATGAAAAACTGAAAAAATGCAGCCATCCGCGTGCCAGCACCAGCGGCGCGGCATCCAATGTTCCGCCACCCGCGCACTGGGTGTTGCGCCACCGTGTGACTGCGCGCGCGCTGCTCGCTCCAACTGTCTGAGTAGTCCAAGTTTTATATTTCCAAATAGCTTACACAAATAATCAAAGTTGGAGTAATTTTCTTCTACACCTTTTGTTTTTGAAATGTTTGCGTGTTCGAACTGCATACAAATGATGGTGTATTGCCCTTTCAATTTAGTTTGAGATTATGCATATCTTTTATCATATCTTCACATGCTTGGATGAAGCGAACCATGTGTCGTAAATGTGCCAAATCGTCCGCGCAGTGCAATGTAGCGCTGAATGATGCATGAAAACAAAAACTGAACCCTTCTCTGCCTGCTTTCCTGCTGAGACTTCGATGATCCTATTCGTCTTTTGCTTTAGCATGGTTACCGATATGTGGTATTTTCTTGTTTGTTTTTCAGTGATCTCAGCTAAAACCTCAAATGCTCATCTCGCTCAAATACCAGCACCCGAACACAAGCGCTGAAACTTTGTCGTCGTATGTTATCTTCGTGAGAGTTTCCTATTGGACCATTTGACTTTGAATTAACTACAGTAATTTCGAAAATTTAGGAACGATAAGACAAAGTATAAACTCATCTACTTCAATGCGAGGGCAATAGCTGAAGTAGCACAGGTAGTTTATTCGCCACATCAGATTCTATAATGTATTTCACACTGTTGGGGCAAACGCAGGAAGGGGTTCAAAGGGTAGGGGGGGGGAGGGGGAGGTAATTAAAAGAGGCCATCCCATTTTTTCAAGGACGGTATGATAGCGCTTCAGAAAGATTCACATAAGTGAAATGCTCGAGCAAAATCTTTTTGTTCTAGAAAATTTTGTAAAATTTTTGAAAATTGATCAGTTCCGTAGAAAATGTTTTTGAAAACATCACCGCTCCATTAGTTTTTGCCGAGCTTTCAAATAGCCTCCCCCTAAAAAGATCCCTGTTGTCCCTCCTCTATCCAAAAAAATTATTGTTGCTTGTGAGTGCATTTTCATTACTACATTTCCAACATGGCTTTTCGCTGGATTGGCTCTCAGAGAATGTCAAAACGCGAACTTCGCAAAAAAGGTGACCAATTTTCGTTCGCAACTCCTATACTTCACCCTCTCCTTCGCTGAGCCATTTGTAAAATGATGAAGTAGTATCAAAGAAAGTCTCGCAAAAGCGATCCGAGATCCTTTTCAGCTTTTCGCATTAGCTGGACAATCTTGCCGAAACTCAAACGAGGTTTTACTCGTGTAGTATTCACTATATCGCCATGTTATGATTCTTCTTGCAGAAATGCCGTTCGAGCAACTGCCAGTTTTGGAAGTGGACGGGAAACGTATCGCTCGATCATACACAATTTGTCGCTTTTTGGCAAGGCGATTTGGTCAGTAGAACTTTTTCTTTGCTCTGGAAGCTCGAAATTATTCTGTACTTTCAGGCTTTGCTGGTCACACACCATTCGAGGAAGCGATAGTAGATTCGATAGTGGATCAGTTTAGGGACTATTTATTTGAGACAAGACCGTTCTTAGTTTTACTAATTGGCGTTGGAGATGGTGATGTGGTAAGTTAGAGTGCAATCGTAATTACACGTCTGTAGTTCAATCCTAGTTTCTCGCCTTGTAATAGAATTCCCGTCCATCCGCGCGAACAGGCTAAAAATACGTCCTTACGAGCTTTTCCTTACACCTCGCTCTCTCTTTTGAGCAGCCAACCGAATCGTATGAAGGAAAAGAGTTTAAAAATGTCAAAAACTGTGGCTGTATTTGCGTCGCGTGGCGGGAAATTATTGTCGCACTACCTTCGGCACATGTGCATTTACGGACGTAGTGATGTGATGACGTTATTTTATGAATATTCTTCAGGAAACTCTCAAGAAGACATTATTTTTGCCCGAACGCGCGAAATTGTTTGGTTTTATGAAGAATTTTCTGAATGATAGTAAATCGGGTCAGCGAATTAGCACCAAGAAAGCTGCCTTTTGTGAAAGACAATTATTGATTCAGGTTACCTGGTTGGTGATTCGGTGACTTGGGCGGATCTGTGCTTGGCTGAACATGTGGGAACTTATGCAGAATTGTTCCCGGAAATGCTGGAAGGTTACCCTGAAGTGAGTCTTTGCTAGTTGGCATTGTATTCACAAATAGGGCGGAATAGTTTTATTTTTTCAGATCAAAGCTCATACAGACATGGTACGCAGCATATTTCAGCTAAAGCAATGGATAGAAAAACGACCAAAAACAAAATTTTGAAATATTATATCTTGAACCATTTTCCTTTTTTTGACTGTCATTCGCCTTTCAAAAAGCTTTAAGCTTTGACCGTTTTTCTAATCCGGATTTCAAATATCAACACCTTGAATTCCACAGGAAAATTCCGGAATTATAGCCTACGAAAATGACATCAGCATGTTAAGTGACCCCTTATTAGGCTGTGTTACCCAAAGCTTCTTGTCTTCGCGCTGTGCCAGCGCCGCCGATCGATCACCAAATGCGCGTCCACAGAGGAGGTGGCACAGCTGGCACGGCACTGGCACGAAACTGGAGATCTGGTAGCAGCTCCTTACGCAAATATAAAGGCTGCTGCATGACGAAGGCGCAAAAGCAGTATTAGTCCAGCGGGCGCAAACGCGGCGCGAGCGCGTATCTTCACCGTTGTAGAACCTGCGCCATGTGCGCTCTGCGGCTAATTAAGCCGCGTCGCGCCGAAAGATATTGCGCCTTCGTCATGCAGCAGCCTATAAGTGGATTTTGAGGGCTTATACTTGGGAGTAGCGTTCATTTTCTGCATTTTTTGTTTTTACCACTTGTTGTTCTTGCATTATCTTACCGAATTATTCATAATAATCTATGTTTGTCCGTTATTTATTTTTTATTTATTTCTTAGTGCTTACCAATTTTTCGACCAACATATCTATTTAATTTTGTTATGCATGAAGATGACTGATTGTCGCCATAGCTTGAGTTTATGAATTTCTCTATCCTTTTGGTGCGTATCTGACTCAAAATCGTACGATGGTACTCTCTGTGCTTTCTCCGCTTGTCTTTGACAATTCGAATCTAGGCTACACCAGCTCGAACTGTGAAAATCACGAACATGCATTTCAGTTATTATTGTGATTTTGTCTAGAAGAACTACTGATGCATCAGCACCTGCTTTCTCATGCATTGTTAAATCCTATTCTGGTCATCCTGCAGCCAAACTGCTGCTAGTTTCAGTTCTTTTCTAAATGCAGTAAATAATTTAAGCTGTTGAATTGTTCTAGAGCAGTTTGAATGTATTATGAAAGCTTGCAAAAACGGTGCGAGAATTATCAAATTGAAAATAGATAACATCAAGTGAACCGCGTAAATCTGGTGTAAAAAAGTTACAGCGTATTATCCCAGAGGAACTGTCGGCACCCCAAAATCTCTAATGATTTGCAAGATGTATGTTGGTCTTTTCGAAAAGACTCAAAAAAAATTCAGAAAACCAAGAAAGCAAAAATAACTTGCAAGTAAATAGTTTTGGCTGAATTTTGTTACGAAAAAACCGCAAAGAAACCACTGCATTCTCAGGACTTTCCAAAAACTCATATTTCGGCCATCTTTCGGATTTCTTATTAATGTTTCATTACCCCTTGGGCTCTTCTCGTTTTGATACAATAATAATTTTCCACTGTACTTCAATATTCCACGAGAACTATACTAGAAGTTGGTTTGTTTCAACCATGTACAATATTTCGGGACAGCGACGTATATCTTTTTTCAAAGTGTAAGTGACACGGGAGATCAACATTTTTTAAACTTTTTTGAGGGTATAAGATCCATTGGAAAATGTGTTGAACCGTGCATAAGAGAAACAGATAACTTTTTTTGCTCTAGCATTCTTGCAGAATTTGGGGCCAAAGGCAGAGTACACCCAAAATCTAAGTTACCCAGTTCTCTATACCGTGTATATCTAGGTCCAAGAGAAAGACCAACTGCGTTGTTTTGGTCTCCCAAGTTGCTTCTACGCGGAGAGGACCGGCATTTTTTGGGACCTCTGGAGGATTTTAATGTCATAACTAAAATCAGGGGCACGGAAAGGCCCTAGAATGGCAAAAACATCGAAGGCGAAATCTGGGTGCTGCCTTTAAGCATGTCTTAGCTAACTAATAATTTGAGCATTCTGTAAGTATAAATTCACATTGCAAGCAGCATCGTGGCTCTTATGAGGTCAAGAACGAATAGTCATAACGAATGGGGGAATGACGATAAAAAATAGGAATGGAATGACGATGCTATACTATATGCACTTATACTACAGTCGGTTCCGCTGTAAAAGTCTCTAGATAAACGCGATGTCGTGTACGAAGCTTCACAGTGGTAAAAAAAATTGATGAAAAAATTTTAGGAAAAAGTCATTTGCCCGGAAGGAGCTCATTTCATTTTGTGCAAGACTTTATTTTTTCTTTTTACGAGATTTATGCTTTTCATACTTTAGCCGACCCCCAAGCTAACGTCAGCAGTTTTACACAAATGTAAATGTATTCTGAATATTTGGCTTTTTGTCGAGTTTCTGCGTTGTGATTGGGAGAGAATTGATGATACGAAGTGAGATCTCGTTTATTAGTGTTCAAGCATCATCCTAAGTGAGCCTCGATTATTCAATGTAATCTTTTTTTTAGCACGTAGCCTCTAAAATTTCGGATGTGGGGACAAGTTGTTCCTATCTTTATGGATTTGTGCTCTGTCAGACTCGCAGATATTTGCATCTCTCTATCACATTTGACAGAATTAAAAGATTTGATGGAAGAACCAAATTTTTGGTGTCAATTCACTGACAACATTTTTTGCGAGTCTATCAATTAATCTGCAAACCTGCATTCAGTAGTTCTTTGTCAACTAAGCAGTCAGTCTTTTTTTTTTGACGAAAGATGAAAATTCATTCATTTTTTATTCATGCAAGCTTAACATAAATTATAATGGTGAATAATTCAAATCAAGCTGCAATCAACTGAGAAATAAAAATGATCAACATGCATAAATTACTACTGTAGATGGTACAGAGTGAAAAACATACAGCGTCCACACAAGGCGTGCTTAGATAATATAGAATATCAGAATAATAATAGTAGCAGTCATTCGACATATATGGACGACAATAAGTGGCATGAGAATAAATATAATATTTGATATATTCATCTAAATATAATCACGAAACTGGGTGCGAAGGAACCAGTAATAAGAACCAATATAGCACATGCAAAATATCTATCATAAAGTCAGTTCCCTCAGAGAACTTTTGAATAATAGTATCATAGTCAAATAGGCAAATAAGTGGAGATACAGTCAGGCTTGTATCCACAATAGATATAACCAAATAAAATATTCATTATAGAACACTAAGTGCCAAGGAGCATGCAAAATAAACAAGAATATCACGAGATAAAGAGCAGGGTGAAGACAGGTGCCATATGATAGCCACTATATTCGAGAATAACGAATAATAAGAGGAGGCGATAGCATTTTTGCCAAACCAACCCAAATAAGGTAACCAAGGCAATAGGTAATTACATATAGACATAGCGATAAATAGTAATAACAATAACAGCTGTCAGTTGCAGAGATCACGCGATATTCAGCATAGTAACTACATAGTGATTCAGTATATCCATAGTTATAATAATTCAAAAATATTTTTTAGGTCATGCAATCAATCATAAATTATATTACAATATATTCGTAGAGGTCATGCAGAATCAACATGCTTATTAATCCAATATGTTAATCCAATATCCGAATCAATAATAATAATCATAGTTAGCCATTCACATGGTTAACATCAATATAGGAAGTAATTTCATATAGACAATTATAGTGTAGATAATGTGATATAGATCAATGACAAGTAACAATAATAGTTCAAATATTAATATAGAGCATGCAGAAAATGTATTGATAAGGCAATAGTTCAACTGAAATAGTGTTAGTAATAATACAATATTATCATGCAGTTATTTTGAGATATCAATGATACAATTTAAGTTAGTTCAATATATATATCATAGGTAATTGCAAAATAGAAAACTTAAAGCAATTAGTAGTTGAATATATACCATGATACTCAAATAGATCATTCAAATTCAAATAGATCATGCAACAAATTCACAGCAAATAGGAAGAAGCGAAAATTTGAGACATGTGAAAAGTTAATGTATGATAAGTTTTCCTAGCCCCTGAAAGGAGAGGAGTATCATTGCATACAATTATCTAATCAGTTAATGAAGAATATGGATACAAAAAAAGTTAGTTCTGTCAGCATTTGAAAGACTTCAGGCAGAAGAAAAGAGAAGTAAGGGCAAAGAATTGGAGTGTAGATTGATTAGAGATAGAAATTCACAGAACTGAGCAGCTCGGTACCGGACATGGTGATTTCTTAAAGTCATCTGGCGACTGCAAGTAGTAGGCAGTTATGCTGTCTGTGCCTTGCAAGTGATTCAGTTCATTGCCTTTCAACCAGAAAATGATCGTCTCACTCCATAATCTGAAACCGCTTGTAGACACTTTGAGGTTTGAGATATACACCGTCAATTCTTACCATTTCTTCCAGGCAACGCTCTCTAAGCCGTTTTATTGCCGAACTTCCAATATCTGCTCCCATTCCGTGAAAGATTTTACCCAAGTGATGCGATTTGTGGATTGAGTTCTTGAATAGCTAAAATCTTTTGTTTAGAACGATTTTACGGTAACTTATTGAATAGGGTCATCAGAAAAAGATGATAGTTTACCGCAGTCATCGAACAAAAAACTTTTGAAGATTTGACAATCCGACCTCCCTATAAAGGATGTAAAAAGTTTGGAATGAATGCTTGAATCAATTTTCTATTTTTTAGATTCTGCTAAAGAAAAAAGTGTGAAATAAAGTTTGTTCCGACCTAAAGTCGTCTGGCAGTGCACTGGTACCGTATTTGGCTCGATCTACTTGCAGTCGCCAGATGCTCGTCTGTTTCTATTTTTACGACGAACATCTATCGCTAATCCATCAGTTTCAAGAACCATAAGAGTAGTGCTAGCTCATCGAACGATCGTGATCCACAAAATCTGGAAAAAATATAAATTGCAGTAAGATACATGAACAATTTCAGTAAAAGATATTTTCTATCAGGGTTCCGAACTTGTGAAGAAATCCGTAGGAGAGAAAATGAGGGAGGAGGAATGATAGTGCAGAAAAGAGAAGAAATGTGGTCCTAGCCACTTCTCCCTTCCTTTTATACTAATTGCCAGTTTGACCTGATTAGAGCTATCCCACAGCTAGTGGTTGTAAATTTGCGCCCTTAGGGACACTTGGCACCACTGGCGCGGTGTTTCCCATTGATCTAGCGCAATGTTGCTCCAGGGATAATCTTAACATCATGCTGTTGCTTCGCGCTTCCTTTGATGTGATTTTACGAGCACCTTCAGGATAATATATCAAAAAAATTCTAAGAGCAGGAGGAGGTAACAGTATTACCGGCGGATTGATAGAAAATCAATGAAGTTGTTATCAGGCCAGTATTCAAAATATTATTGTATCTTTTCTAGACTGCAACTGCTCTAAAAGAAATTTCTTCTATCTGAAGAGCCTCAAGAAATTATTAAAGGTATATCCCATTCTGAGACTGCCCAATGCCTCCAGAATAAGCAAAAAATGCATTTTTTGTCTCTCTAATAACCGTAGGCTGATAAGCGCAAGATGCAAGCTCGATATAAAATGACCGATGATTTTTTGGTATCCAAGCTAGAAATTTGGTGCAATATTGGGCCACAACATTCAACGAGAGGGAATTTTCGTAAACCAGAGAGCTTACTCGCTTCTCTTACCATACTATAGCCTGGAGCAGTTAAAATGGTAACGAATTTTTACTAACGTCGTTCGCTGCAGCAATAGCATACGGGAAACCAGATGCAGATTAATCACTTCAACAGCTAGAGACGCGAATTCCTATGGAAATTGTTGCACTTGTGAAAGTTCAAGACAAACACACATTGCCCTCAGCGATATTCCTTGGGAACCTTGCGAATTTCTTGCAAAAATTACCTATAAAACTTTAATGGTTCAAGTTGCCCATTGGACCTAGAATTGTTTGGATGTTCCCTGACTCAGCTCATTATTTGATAGCCTAACTAAAGTTAGCAAATAACAATATTACTCGCAAAAATTTTTGACCTGCGGTCACCAAATTTCCAGCTTCATACAAATACTTTCGTGAAGCACACTTTCTTCAGTGCTACCAAGATCCGAAGGCCGTAATATCTGCGAAATGGGCTCTCAGCTTACAAGGGAGGTCTGTTTAGTCAAAGTGAGCTTTGCAAATGGATTCTATACCACTTTGAAAAGCATTAAACGCTGACTCCAGAATTATTTCATTACCTGCCAAGCGCCGCTGGATGCCGAGTTACGAATATTTTTGGTTCAAAATTGAAGGCATAATCTAAGTCAAAAACAAATATTGCGGTCTTTCCAGCTCTGAAATGGAGCAATGTTAAGTGTAAATGTTTTAAACAGAAGATGTTCTTCGAATGAAGTGTTGTGATAATAAAACTGGACCTTTTGAGCAATTCTGAATGAATTCTGTTTAAACTCTGATGTCTTTTTTTTTAACCGAACAAAAGCTCATAACTCAGCGTCCAGAGAAGCTTAGCAGATAACTAAGACAGGTTTGGAATCAGCCTTTGATGCTCTTCAAAGTCATACTGGTTTTATGCAAAAAGTCCACTACGACCAGACGGGCCTCCCTTATAGTGGCAATTTTAGCAAATTAAGAAAAGTGTGCTCTTGATCTATAATTAGCATTCGCTGATAAAGCTTGAGAAAAATACTTTTACTTAAATTTTAAGGTTGATACAAAATTCCAGCACCAAAAGTTTTGAAACTCCATCACTTTCTCTGGCCCAAAGGACATCTTGTAATTTGGCACATATTACAGAGAGGAAAACACCACTGGTTGGTAGTGATCGGATCTCTCTGTGAGTATTTACAAAATTTCGATTTTTCGATTTCGACTTACTGATTTCGTTTCAAATTGATTTTCCAAAGTAGAATGCAAAATGCTATCTTCGATGACATAGAGAGTATTATGCAGATTGTTTAGTACATATTTTTTGGTGCAAGAGTTGCACATTAACCTAATAGTATCCGTCGCAATTCACTAGTAGTTGCCTTTGCAGAGAATTAAGGAGGAGCAGGGATGTATGCATAAATGAAGAAGGAAAACCTTTTCAAATTCGTATTCCGCTTCTCCCATATGTACATAAATATTTTGGAGTTCCATGAGCTCCTGCTGGTAAGGGTATCCATAAGAGCTGAGATAAGCAATGATGGCAGACTCATACATCACGAATTCACGGGAATGCATCATTTTCAAGCACTGTCTTTTTTTCGAATTCTCCCTTCGTTGTCTTTTGGTGTTGACCTTATCTTTTTTCGGACTGAGTTCAAAATTTCCCTGAACAATCTTATGTTTTTAACGCTACAGACACTAAGTATAGTCAGCATTTCACATTTATATCCTACTAGCTGGCTTACCCGGCTCCGCCGTATCCGGACCAAACTTGGCACACATACACTTCGGGCCCCGGCGGGTGTCACAGTCCACTTTTCGTTATCGATCGATGTCGATTTTACCGATTTTTATCGATTTTTTGCAGAGTTCACCTACAGGGCTAGGAGTTGGCACAGGGGGGCAATCGAGCATGGAGATTCCGAATACAACATTAGTTTTCAGGATCGTCCATTACTTTTATCGATTTTATCGATTTTTTTGTAAAGTTTGACCTGCGGGGCTGGGAGTTTGCACAGGGGGGTAATCGAGCATGCTGTTTACGAACACAATATTAGTTTTCAGGATCGTCCATTACTTTTATCGATTTTATCGATTTTTTTGTAAAGTTTGACCTGCGGGGCTGGGAGTTTGCACAGGGGGGTAATCGAGCATGCAGATTACGAACACAATATTAGTTTTCAGGATCGTCCATTACTTTTTCGATTTTATCGATTTTTTGAAAATTTGAGCTAGGGGGCTGGAATTTGGCACAGGAGTGTAATCGAGCATGCTGATCATCCCCCTGGGGGTGATCAGCATGCTCGATTACCCCCCTGTGCCAACTCCCAGCCCCCTAGCTCAAACTTTGCAAAAAAATCGATAAAATCGATAATAGTAATCGATAATCCCAAAAACCAATATTGTATTCGGAATCCCCATGCTCAATTACCCCCCTGTGCGAACTCCCAGCCCCGTAGCTCAAACTTTGCAAAAAAATCGATAAAATCGATAAAAGTAATCGATAATCCTGAAAACCAATATTGTATTCGGAATCCTCATGCTCGATTACCCCCCTGTGCCAACTCCCAGCCCCGTAGCTCAAACTTTGCAAAAAATCGATAAAATCGATAAAAGTAATCGATAATCCTGAAAACCAATATTGTATTCGGAATCCCCATGCTCGATTACCCCCCTATGCCAACTCCCAGCCCCGTAGGTGAACTCAGCAAAAAAATCGATAAAAATCGATAAAATCGATATCGATCGATGACGAAAAGTAGCCTATGACACCCGCCGGGGCCCGAAGTGTATGTGTGCCAAGTTTGGTCCGGATCGGTTCAGAAATGGAATTTTCTATTCGGAACATACGTACACACATACATACAGACAGACAGACAGACAGACAGACAGACATACAGACATACATACAAACAGACATTCAGCTTTATATATAAGATAAATAGTCATCCTATAGATACGGTTTAGTTGCTTAGCTCATCATTCAAAAAAGTACGTAATCCGATTTCCAGCATACAAGATATTCTTGCGCCTTCCCAAAATTTCCAAAAACCACTCAGCCAAAACCTTCCATTCGATCAATGCTCCTCATCGAGATAAGGTACCGTTGCCTACCTGAGAGGTGTACGGCGCAGGGCAGGAGCCCCCGACGACAGTCACCATCCCGATATCTTTGGCTCCTTTGCATTTAACCGAGAAAATCTTTCGCCTTTTACTAAAGATTTCCGTGCAAAGGTGCATTTTATGAGTATTAAATAATTTTTGGGGTCCCCTCGAAAGAGCGGGGTGCAAGATTGAAATGAAACGTTCAAATCCTATAAGAAGCTTCAAGCTTCCTTTTATAAGTGGATGTTATTACCGTATCGGACTTTATATGAATTACTTAGCATTATTAGTTTTCATAACAAAAATAAGTATACGTGATCTATGAAGACGTTTCATCTACTGCTTAGTATAATTGAAATATTGTAGTAGAACATAAAGTCATATACTGGACACTCTCGCAAACTAGCAGTGATCCTGCTATTTCTCGATCCCACTTCTAATATTATAACATAGATCTTATTTCAGGCTTCTACATTTCCAGTAAATCCATTTTCCGTATATCTTAGCAAAGGTTATGTATTTTTTTCAAAATGAAGCCTTTTCAGTGATGAATTACTTTCTCTATATTTCATGTAATTTAATGGTACATAGACCAAAAATCTCTGCAAAATCTGCAGAATGTTTGTGCGTGATATGCGTTTTGACATTGATACCGACCCTATAAGAAAGCATGGAATACTCGGAGTTTTCCTAGTAAACTACTTGATCAGACCTTTCACTTCATGCAGAATATATTAGGTTAACCCGAAACTTCTTTCCGGCCAACCTAATATATACAAAAATTCCAGATTTAAAAATTCGTAACTTCTGATTTTTCCAACCGATTTGACTGCAGCGGTAGGAGAAAATTAGTCAAAATTCGAATTTTCTGTGTAGGGTCATAAAAAATCAAAAATTTGCAATAAAAATCCGAGCATTGATATTACAGGTTTTATTACCTGTTCTTTCTAACTGTGCAAAGTGTGTGCTGATCGAACGTCTTTATCAAAAGTTATGGTTTTCGAGCAACGAATACAAAAAGGCAATTTTGATTTATTTTGGCATTTTTTTCGTAAACCATAACTTTTTATAGAGATGTTCAATCAGCACAATCTTTGCACAGTTAGAAAGGGCATGTGATAGAACCTATAATATCAACTGCTTAGACTTTTATTGGAAGTTTCGATTTTGTATGACCCTGCACAGAAAATTCAATTTTTGACCAATTTTCTTCTATAGCTCCTATCTATGCAAAAGATCAACATTTGTAAGCAGCTAAGATGTCATTATAAAGAGCATGACTAACTCTATTAAATAAACCTAAAAGCAGTCGAATCGGTTGGAAAAATCAGAAGTTAGGAATTTTTGTATTTGGTACGAAAGAACTTTCGGGCCATATTAGCCTTCGTGAACAAATTTCTTTAACGCTATAATCACAGAGAAATTCCTCAATTAAAGTAGTTTGACATCATATTTAGATTCTCATAACTTTTCCCACAAACTTAGAAAAATTCCTATTTTCTCATCGATTAAGAACTATTCATATCAAAAATGTGCATAAATTATTGATATCAAAATACCCCTAATTGTATATCATTTTATTCATCTGCTACTAAGGTCACTTATCTCACAACCTTTTTTTCTCCATCTTGCACCCCGCTCTTTCGAGGGGATTCCAAAAATTATTCAATACTCATAAAATGCACTTTTGCACGGAAATCTTTAGTAAAAGGCGAAAGATTTTCTCGGTTAAATGCAAAGGAGCCAGAGATACTCACAACCTGTCTGGGATGAGAATCCCCTGCGCTGCGCCGTACACCTCTCAGGTAAGCGTTGCTGATGTATCTCGACGGAAGCATTCGTTGATGAGACGGTTATTTTATGAGGGGGAGGGGGGAGAGAGAGAGAAAGTTTTGGAAATTGTTCCTTGAACGAATACGATTTGAGGAAAATGAATGCTTGTGTGGAAATTTATCATTTTTCAACCCACGCTCCTTTTCGATATCGTTTGACTGTAAAATGAATCAAATCAATTTACTAAAAAAAATGCTTGTGTGGAATTCTTGCATTTTTGATTCAACCCGCCTTTTCTATTGAGTGCGAAATCAATAAGGCATCCGAATCATAACCTAAATAGCAATAATTAGCGAACATCCCTAAATTCATCACTCAATAAAAGGTCAACAAAATAAGTTGAATAACAAGTTTAGCTTTTTTACAAATCGCTTTTATTGAACTCATTTTTTATAAGTCAACATATCGTGACTGTGAAAGCTGAAAATTGCGACTCTGACATTCTGAAATAGTTTACAAAATGATAAAAGGTTGCGAGGAATTTGGTTATAAGCTTGATTTGATAATATGAATCATTTTTCTAATTAGTAACAATGAACTATCATGTTCTGTTGCCGCGATATAACCACGAGAGTTCTTGCTTCACGAATATTTAGAAAGAGTAGGGTTTTCGCTCTCCAAATTATATTTGGTGCAAGACTGATGTTTTAAACTAATAAATACAGCGTATATTGAAACGTTACTCAAAGATTTTAAACACGGATTTTTCAGCTATTTCATGCAGGACTTTTCTCCAAGTTAGTATATACATTTCATGTATACTTTTGCATTTTAGTCATAAATTCTGACGAGGGACCTCACATTAAAACTCTCCCCTGCTGTCCTTCGAGATACGCTGACATCGTCGTACCTGGGAGGTGTACGGCGCGGGGCGGGGGCCCCCACGGACATTCATAGTTACTGTATTTCTGGATCCTTTGCATTTAAACGAGAAAATCTTTTGCCTTTTACTAAAGATTTCCGTTAAGTGCATTTTATGAGTTTTGAATAACTTTTGGAATCCCATCACAGGAACGGGGTGCAAAATTGAAACGAAAGCTTCGAAGTCTCTTATAAGGCAGTAGATGGTATTACCGTATCGGTCTACATTTATTCTACTCAGCATCACTAGCTTTTATGGCAAGTCAAATACACGTTATTTATGAAGGCTTTTCATCTATAGCTTATCTGGAGTGTGAGATATTATGGTAGAAAATAAAAATTATATACTAGATTTTTACAAACTAGTAATGATCCTGCTATTTTTCGATTAATCCACCCCTAATTATTAAGACATAAGTCTTATATCAAACTTCTACATTTCCAGTAAATCCGTTTTCCGTATATCTCAACAAAGGTCATGTATTTTATTCAAAATGAAGTTTCTTCTACGTTTAATGAGTCACTCTCTTCATATTTCATATAATTCGATTCAAAATGCGTAGACCAAAAATTTCTACAGAGCTTCCACATTTTTCAGAATGTCTGTGCGTTGTTGTGATGTTGATACAGATACCCGAAATGCCTGGAGTAGTCAGGGTTTTCTAGTGAACTCAATGATCAAGCCCTCGGCTCGATGTAGCTTAAATTATCCTTTGCGAACAAACTCCTTTGACGCTAAGATTAGAGAGAAATTCCTCATATAAAGTATTTTGACACCATATTTAGATTTTCATAACTTTTCCAACGAATTTAGAATAATTCCTATTTCCTCACTAAGAATTATTCACATCAAAACTGTACATAAATAATTAATATCGAAATACCCCTAATTGTATATCATTTTATTCATCTGCTACTAAGGTCACTTATCTCACAACCTTTTTTCTCCATCTTGCACCCCGCTCTTTCGAGGGGATTCCAAAAATTATTCAATACTCATAAATGCACCTTTGCACGGAAATCTTTAGTAAAAGGCGAAAGATTTTCTCGGTTAAATGCAAAGGAGCCAGAGATACCAAGAGCTTCTCTACTGTGAGGGTCACCTGCGCTGCGCCGTACACCTCTCAGGTAAGCGTTGCTGATGTATCTCGACGAAGACCATTCGTTGGTGAGACGGGTTCTCGGGCAGAGGGGGGGGGGGAAGAGTAAGAAAGGAAAAGAGTTAAGAATTTTGAACAAATGAGTTTGACAAAGTAAAGGCTTGTGCGGAAATCTAGCAGTTGTATTTTAGCCTACCCAATCTACTGACGCTGGTGCGAAACCAATGGAGCATGTTTCTAGAAAGAAGAAAGATTAGCCAAAAAATTTTTGTCGTAATTCATCAAAAATTGAACGTCAATGAAATGAGATGAAGAACATGATGAGGTTTTAATAATTCATAACTTCTTATGTCCTCAAATGATGTGCATAACCTTGGTTCATAAGGGAGGAAAGCATGCTCTACAAAAAAGCAATTGAAAACGTTTTTATCAATACAAACAACGCAGCAAAAGAAGCTGTAAAAGAAAAATTTCAATTTTTGATTTTTCTGTGTAAGCTTGAGAAAATCTGAAATTACCACCAAAGGTCGGAACAGAGTTGGTATTATAGTTTTACCACCTGCGCTTTCCATATGAACAAGGAACGTCTTGATTGACTTTTTCGTTAAAAAGATAGATTTTTTTTTGCAAACAATACGAGCATGCATTTGATTTTTTGGCACTTTTCTCGAAAATTATAATTTTGGATAGAAAGGTCAATCAGCGCAAAATTTTCTCACATAGAAAGAGCAGTTCATAAACATATTATCAATTGCTCCGTTGTCTAGTCCAAGTTTCAAATTTCCGATAAGCTTACACAAATAATCAAAGTTGGAGAAATCGTCTTCTACACCTTTTGTTTCTGAAATGTTTGCATGTTCGAACTGCTTACAAATGATGCTGTATTGCCCTTTCAATTTAGTTTGAGATTATGCATATCTTTTCACAATACGAAGAATTATGGTTTTTGAAATTGGTGCGAACGAACTTTGATCCAACGTAATAAATTGAAACGCTTCTCAAACATTTCGCAAACGGGTTTTGCAGATTTTCGGTACAAGCTTTTCTTCAAGCTAATATATATGTTCCAGTGCAAAGGTTTTGAATGTTTAGTTATGAACTACGACGGCGAACTCACGCTAAAACTCCCCCCTCGACAATTACTCTCCTTTGAGGTACGCTGACAACGCCTTCCTGAGAGGTGTACGGCGTAGGACGGAGGCACCCCGGTGACACTCATAGTCCAGGTATCTCTGGCTCCTTTGCATTTAACCGAGAAAATCTTTCGCCTTTTACTAAAGATTTCCGTGCAAAGGTACATTTTATGAGTATTGAATAATTTTTGGAATCCCCTCGAAAGAGCGGGATGCAAGACAACTGTAGTAAATGGTAAACGATCGTCAACAATCAGCATTAAGCAACTTACTTAACACCATCAACAAAAACGAAAAATGCGTAATGATAAGTTAAACTGAAGGACTGAAAGAATATAAAAACGAAGAGTCAAAAATTCATCGAAATTGATTAGTTATGTTATTTGTAGTCAAATAACATCACTAGAATAGTACAGAATTACAGAACACGAGCGTAAAATCCCCTAACCCCAATCATAGAAATCCTGAACCAAGAAAGTGCCATTAATTTCGAAAGTGAATGTTGTGTTTTCTACAACAATTTGAATTGCAGTTACATCTTCCAGAATATGAACAAGTAAATGACGCACTGGTTGAAGTGTATGGTATTTGATGCACATTAGTTCGCAGCCATCCAGGTAAATGACTTGCAGCCGCAAGGAGATTATTAGGTGTCCGAACTCGCCTTTAAGGTTAACTTCAAGTCCAGAAACTAGCAAATAAGCCTTTATCTAGCAGGCACCATTCGTTGCAAGCTTCCATTTTTTCAAAACGTGCAAACTCCAGAAAACTGAAGGAGAAGACCGCACGCTACATTGAAGAGTAAAACGGGTTTTTAGGTGTGATACCCGGGTTTCCTTATCTTCATTTTCTCATTATAAACTTCTCAGGTCACGGTGTGGTTGTACTCGTACGGTTAATTAGTGACAGCTATCGGATGTTATTACCTAGTTCTGCGGAGTTTTTGTCAGAAAATGATCCTCCAAGCTCTGTGATTACTATGCGAAAGTCTCTCCTTTCTGAATTTCGATATTGACACTAATTCTTTGAATCACTCACAAAAATGGACTAAATAAAAAATTGTATCAGGATAGTCCAAAACTTCGGCCGTTTTTCAAAAACGGCATGATTTTTTTAAATTTTAAATTTAGTTAATCCAATTTTTTTAATTCTAAATTTTTAAAGAGTTTTTTCTCCATCGGCGTCAATTCATTTTTATTAAATAGCGTAGATTAAGCATACTCGAGTAAAAAGACATTTGCGAATTTATGGATCGAGCATATGTATTTAGAACTTCGAAGTAGTTGGCCGAACGCATTTCAAGTGTTTGCATTCAACAGGTTCTGTGGTCGCGATAAATATAACAGATGACTCTTGCTTCAACTTTCTCAACTGGACTCGTTTGATGTGAAGTGCATTACGGAATTTTGTAAAATACTGCTGCAAGACTCGTGCTCCCAAACCAATACTTATATTAGATACTGAAACTTTTCTCGAATTCGCGGATTTTGCAGATTTTCCATGCAAGCTTCTTCAAGCTAAGGTATATGTTCTAGAGTGTGAAAGTTTTATAATTTTTGGTTATAAACTCCGATGGCGAGCCCACGCTAAAACCCTCTCCTCGACCAACGATCTCCTTTGAGGTACGCTGACGTTGCCTACCTGAGAGGTGTACGGCGCAGCGCAAGGGACCCTTGCAATAGTAATCAACCTGGTATCTCTGGCTTCTTTGCATTTAACCGAGAAAATCTTTCGCCTTTTACTAAAGATTTCCGTGCAAAGGTGCATTTTATGAGTACTGAATAATTTTTGGAATCCCCTCGAAAGGGCGGGATGCAGGACTGAAATATATGTTTGAGGGGAGGATCCTCAACAATAAGCGGAAAGCGAGTAACTTACACTGTCACCAAAAAAAAACAAAGTAAAGATAAGTCATGAAGGACTGAAAAAATACAAAAACGTAGAATTAGAAATCCATAACTTTTAACTTGTTATGTTGATTATAGTCAATTATTAATGAAATTCTGCAGAACACGACCGCAAATTCCTCTTTTACAACCCTGTCATAGATATCTCTAACAACGGAAATGTTATTTATCCTTTTTTTGAAGTGAATTGCGATTTGCACAGCATTTCTACAACAGTTATCTCTTCCAGAATATAATCAAGTGAAGAACGACACTTTGATCAGAATGTGTGGCTCGATGCAAAATAATTGAGCGTTTTTTGATCGAACTTATGCCCCTAGAATGTTCATCCATGGTAACCTCAATGATCATTCGCACTATCGGGCTGATGATGCGCGATTTTTTCCAAGTAAAGAATTTGGTACGGCATTGGAATCACTAGCAGCCTAAATTCGCATATTTCGAAAATACTTCGACCCCTTTTTTAGCAAACTTCAGAAGCTTTGAATGATTCGGTAGAAGAAGCATTGACCATGCTGCTTCAGATTAGAGTCATGTCCCGTCCAAGCTACCAAACAATTTTCGCATTAATCGGTGATATTGGTACTGGTACAAAAGTGGTCTACTCTTAACACACCTGATGTTTACACTTATTTTTAACCGTTTGACTACTTCGATTATACATGATGTCCCAAAATGATAACGGAAGTTCAATCTTCGATAGCTCTCTTATGGAAAGCACGATAGGCTCTCGTGACTATTCAAGCACCAAAGCGATTGGTTCACTCTTCGTTACTGTAATATTATGTCAGAATTTCTAGTACATGGCGTCATTGTATTATAGATAAGCCGCCGCTTAAAAAAAATTCAAAACCGGAAGGATGTGTACCAGGCTAAGAAGCCGTGTCCTGCAGAAATTCATTGATATTTGACCACAATTAATACAACTGATCAATAGTAATAAATTTCTCTCCTTTTTACATTCTTTCAGTCCTTCATTTGACCTATCACTAATTTGTTGTTTTTGTTGACATTACAAGTCACTTACTTTCCGGTTATTGTTGATAGTTCCCTCGAACTTTTATTTCAGTCTTGCATCCCGCTCTTTCGAGGGGATTCCAAAAATTATTAAGTACTCATAGAATGCACCTTTGCACGGAAATCTTTAGTAAAAGGCGAAAGATTTTCTCGGTTAAATGCAAAGGAGCCAGAGACACAGGAACCATCAGGGTTACCGGGGGCCTTCGCCCTGCGCCGTACACCTCTCAGGTAAGCGTTGTTAGTGTAATGTCGAAGGAAAGCATTCGTTGATGAGACGGCTTTTTATGGGATGCGGGAGAGAATGAATTTTGGGAATTTGGATTCCTTGAACGAATAAGTTTTGCGGAAGTAAAGGCTTGTGTGAATTCTTCATTTTTCAATTCATACTCCCTTTCGATATCGTTTGACTGTAAAGTGATTCAAACCCAATTAGAAAATGCTTGTTGGAATTTTAGCATGTGATTTAAGCCCTTCATAATAACTCTGGCGCGAAATCAATAAGGCATCCGAATCACAAACATAAGCAACAATGATCAAAATTCTTAAATTCGTCATAAAGATCTATGAAATAAGATGAAAAAGTTTGGCTTACAAACCGCTCTTATTGAAGTAATTTTAGTCAGCATATCGTGAATGTGAAAGCTGACATTTGCGATTCTGATATTCTGAAATGATTTGAAAGTGATACAAGGCTGAGTAGAATTTGGTTACATTCTTGATTCTGATAATATGACTTTTTGTAACTACTAACAAAAACTATCATGTTCTGTTGCCGCGATATGACAATGAGAATTCTTGCTTTACAAAGATACAGAAAGAGTAGGGTTTTCGCCTTCCAAATTATATTATTACAAATGGATTAATTGAACATGAAGGAAATTGTGGAACTTATAATGTTCCTCAAACGTTTCAAAAACGAGTATATCAGATTTTTGATGCACGACTTTTCTTCAAGTTGGCGTATACATTCCAGTGTAAACTTTTGCATTTTCAGTTATAAACTCTGACGGCGAACTCACGCTAAAACGCTTTCCTCGACCAATGCTCTCCTTTGAGGTACCTGACCTCGCCTACCTGAGAGGTGTACGGCGCAGGGCGGGGGCCCCCGGTGACAATCACAATCACGGTAACTCTGGCTCCTTTGCATTTAACCGAGAAAATCTTTCGCCTTTTACTAAAGATTTCCTTGCAAAGGTGCATTTTATGAGTATTGAATAATTTTTGGAATCCCCTCGAAAGAGCGGGATGCAAGACTTGAAGTAAATGTTCGAGGGAAGGATCGTGGGCAATCCGCAAGTTACACTTTCAACAAAAACTGCACATGCGCAATGATAAGTTAACTAAATGGACTGAAAGAGTATAAAAATGGAAGTTAGAAGTTCATTACTACTGATTATTTATGTTATCTGTAGTCAATTCTTAACGATTCTTTGAAGAAAACGACCGCATACCTAATCCTGCACCCCGCTCTTTCGAGGGGATTCCAAAAATCATTCAATACTCATAAAGTGCACCTTTGCACGAAAATCTTTAGTGAAAGGCGAAAGATTTCTTTCGCCTTTTACTAAAGGTAAAAGCCATCAAATGCAAAGGAGCCTGAGATACCCAGAACCTTTCTGTTGTGAGGGTCCCCTGCGCTGCGCCGTACACCTCTCAGGTAAGCATTGCTAATGTACCTCGACGGAAAGCATTCGTTATGAGACGGCTTCTTCATGGGGGGCGGGAACGAATAAGTTTTGGGGAAGAAAAGGCTTGTATGGAAATTATTCAGCTCACACTCCTTTTCGATATCGTTTGACTGTAAAGTGAATTGGACCAAATTAGATAACGCTTCTAAGGAATTCTAGCATGTAATCTCACCTTCTTTATATTAATCTGGTGCGAAATAATAAGGTATCCGAATCAGAAGAGAACTATAATTAGAGGAAATTTTTCTAAATTCGTAATAAATAGAAAATCAGTGGAATAAGATGAAAAACATGTTTAGGTTATTTACAGCGTCGGCTTTTATCAAATAAATTTACTAATCGGTATATTGTGACGATACAAGCTGCGCGGTCCTGACATTCTAAAAAATGCTGCAAAAAATTTTTATAAGCTCTTGTGGAAATTTGGTTATCGGCTTGTTTTTTGATTGGGATTCGCTTTTTTGGGCAAGTAACGCGAAGGTATCGTGTGTCACATAGAGCATGACAGAATATCAGTTGGAACATATGTGTTGCATCAAAAACTTCAAAGTACCTGGAAATGCTCGAGCAGCGTATCAATCCATAGTTTTTTTTTGTGCGTGATTATGCAGCACTTTATCGTATACATTAGGGATTTTATTTCAATATTAACACTAAAAAAATTCGACTTGAAGTTGGAAAAAGATTTGAAGTTGGAAAAATCAATTTAAGCGTTTGCATTCTACAGGTTCTGTTGCCGCGATATGAAAATGTTGAATTTTGAGAATATTTAGAAGACTGAGGTTTTCTCTTGTAAGGCATCCGACCACAAACTTAAGTAACAATAATTAGCGAAATCTAAATTCATCATAACTATCAAATAAATTAAGATGAAAAAGTTTGGCTTATCTACAAACCGCTCTTATTGAAGTAATTTTATAAATCAGCATATCGTGAATGTAAAAGCTCATTGCGATTCCGATATTCTGATATGGTTCACAAGATGATACAAGGCTGTGTGGAATTTGGTTACATTCTTAATTCTAATAATATGACTAACTTTTTCTAACTAATAATGAGAAAGTATCATGTTTTGTTGCCGCGATATGACAATGAGAATTCTTGCTCTACAAAGATACAGAGAGAGTAGGGTTTTCGCCTTCCAAATTATATTATTACAATTGGATCAGTTGAACATGGAGGGAATTCGGAGCATATAACATTCCTCAAACATTTCAAAAACGAATGTTTCAAATTTTTGATGCACGACTTTTCTTCAAGTTAGTATATACATTCCAGTGTAAACTTTGCATTTTCAGTTATAAACTCCGACGGAAACTCACGCTAAAACGCTCTCCTCGACCAATGCTCTCCTTTGAGGTACCTGACCTCGCCTACCTGAGAGGTGTACGGTGCAGGGCGGGGACCCCCGGTGACAATCACAATCGCGGTATCTCTGGCTCCTTTGCATTTAATCGAGAAAATCTTTCGCCTTTTACTAAAGATTTCCGTGCAAAGGTGCATTTTATGAGTATTGAATAATTTTTGGAATCCCCTCGAAAGAGCGGGATGCAAGACCGAAGCAAAGTGTCAACGGAAGGATCTTCACAATTATCGGAGAAGTAAGTTACACTATCAAGAAACGAAAAATGCATAGTAGATGAAATGAAGGACTAAAAGGATCTGGAAAGAAAGAGTCAGAAATTCGTTATCATTGATTGGTTATGTTATCTGTGGTCAAATATTAATGAATTTCTGCAAAACGCGACTTCTAAGCGTGGTACACTAACTCTAACTTCCAGATTTAAAATTTCTTTCGAACGGCTGCTTATCTACAATGGTGCTGTATACTAGAAATTCTACCATAATCTTACAATAACGAATATAATGAAAAGCGAACCGTTAATCGCTCGGTGTCTGAATCACGAGATTTCAATGCTTTTCATAATAGAGTTAACGAAGATTAAACGTTCGTTACATTATGTTGGACACCATGTATCATCCAAATTGTCAAACCGTTAAAAAAATCTTGAACGTATACATCATGTTGCTTTGAGGGGAGACTTCAATTTCTATCAGCATCTTCAGCTAATGCGAAAATTGTGGCTTACGAAAAATGGCAGATGCCTGCAATTTCAAGCAGTGATAAGCGTTTCTTTTTCTTCTTTCGAACCATTTGAAGCTTTTGAAGTTTGCTAATAAAAAAGGGGCCGAAGTATTTTTGAAGAACGCGAATCTAGGCATCTGATGATCTTCTTACGGCGAATTCGAATCGTTCACTTGGAAAAGGGCTGTGACTCATCAGCTCAACTGTGCCAATGATGAAACTATCAAATGAATAGAATTCTAGGAGCATAAAGTGCGATCAAAAACGCCCAATTTTGCGTTAAGCTACCACATATTTGATCAAGGCGTTGTTCACGCTCAAACTCTGGAAGAGATAAATTGCTGTAAAATTGGTGTGGAAATTACAACATTAACTTCAAAGAACAGATGAATGACACTTTCTTTTGAAGATATCTCTGACAGGGGTGTAAAAGAGAAATTTGCAGTCGTGTTTTGCAGAATTTCATTAATAACTGACTACAAATAACATAACTAGTTAACAGTTATGAATTCCTAACTTCCCGTTCTTGTATATGTACTTTCAGTCCATTCAATTTAACTTATCACTATGCATTTGTCTTTTTTATTGATGGTGTAAGTTACTTGCTTTCCGCTGATTATTGACAATCCTTTCGTTAACCATTTATTTCAGCCTTGCATCCCGCTCTTTCGAGGGGATTCCAAAAATTATCCATTACTCATAAAATGCACCTTTGGAAATCTTTAGTAAAAGGCGAAAGATTTTCTCGGTTAAATGCAAAGGAGCCAGAGATAAGGGGGTTCTAAGTGTCACCGGGGGCCCCGTCCTGCGCCGTACACTACACCACTCAGGTAGGCGATGTCAGCGTACCTCAAAGGAGAGCGGTTGAGGAGGGCGTTTTAGCGTGGGTTCGTCATCCAAGTTTATAACCAAGAATTATAAAACTTTCACACTAGAACATCTATCTTAGCTTGAAGAAAAGTCTTGCACGAGCATCTGCATAATCCGTCATCGAAATGTTTGGGAAGCGCTTTTATTTACATATGTTATAAATATTTTGCTATAGTCTATGTGGTCATGTTATACCTTCTTGCTATTAGAAGAAATGGGTAATAGATCCAAAATCAAGCTTATCAGTAAATTTCACACGACCTTGTATCATTTTCTGCGAATCGTTTCGGAATGTCAGGATCACGGTTAAGCTTATATCGTTACGATACTGACCAAATTTACTTCAATAAAATCGCGCGTTGTAAAAAAAACTAAACTTGTTCCTCGATTACTGAAATTCTGTTTATGATGGATTATGATATTGAAAATTTCTGTCAATCCTTCTTCTTTTTTGACTTCGGAATTCATTGATTTTGCACCAGTGCCAGTTAACTGGGAGGAACAATACATAGTGCTAAATTTCCGCACAAATGTAAATGGATTCAATTTACTTCGTAGTGAAACGATATAATGAGCAAGACTAACGTTTTTGCAAAAACTTGCACTGCTTATTCTTGCCTTTCAAGTCTTCGAGATAAGCCGTATCTGTTCTACAAAATTATTCGCTCAAGAACTTGACTGAACCTATTCCCTCCTCCCACCCTCCCCCCCCCCTCCGTCGAGGTACATTAGCAACGCTCACCTGAGAGGTGTACGACGCAGCGCAGGTGACCCTCACAGTAGAGAAGCTCTTGGTATCTCTGGCTCCTTTGCATTTAACCGAGAAAATCTTTCGCCTTTTACTAAAGATTTCCGTGCAAAGGTGCATTTTATGAGTACTAAATAATTTTTGGAATCCCCTCGAAAGAGCGAGATGCAAGAATGGAGCATGTATTCTTACGCTGAGGACGATATAATGCCCATGCAACTTACTCTTAACTTTTCTATGGCTGGTGGATTTGACCCTGAGGAGCTATAACACCACCCGTGCCCTGCTTTCGTGATCTTTACAGAATATTGCCTCGAGGATTATGTTAAATCCACATCAGCTTGCAGTGCTTCCTGTAATAGTTCAAAAAAATTTTCACTAGCGGGTTCCCTGTAGGCTGGCAGTTACAACCAGCTGGAGATAACATCGCAAACTAAGCTTGCTTTACAAAACCTTCCAGGTTACGATCATCTTAGGGCGTCGACCTTCCATACTGTACGCTCTTCTTTGAGATAGTATGAAAACATGGTGTGGGTCACACCTCCCCCCCCCTCTAAGAGTGAATTTTCAAACGTCATTCCGGCAATCGTAAGAAAAGAAGGCAAAATCTTGAAATTTTCCGGCAGAGTTAGAGAAAACCAGCAATTCACCAATTGTCGGTTATCAACGTAGTAAGATTGAAATGTCAGCAAATCTTCAAAGACAATTCCTTCTTAGATTTTTGCCTCTTCATAGAAACAAACGTCATCACGCAAGGTCACTACGCTAAAACTGATGACAACGCTCTAATTCTGTACTGTGTTTGCTTTGCGACAGCGATGTGTGATGTGCTATGTGCGCAGAAAATTCGCGACCCACAGACTTTGGTCTGAAAGCGCTGACAAATAATTGCTATCTCGGCGGTATATAGAGCACTCGCGACAATTTGCCCGCGTCAGCAAGGTCAACTGCTCTTTGAACTATTTTTTGCCTCATTTCGTGCTCGTGCTCTTACCTCCTTGACCTTTACCATTCCCATGGCGATTTTTCCTTCCGTTCCTAAATTACAATAATCTAGACGATATGATGGTATCATAACCCGAAGTTTTTTTTTTCGAAATCTGCATTATCTATTTGGATTCGAAGGACATGGGACAGAGGAAATGTTTCTTGAAAGGCCACATTTGTGAACGCGTCTCAAAATCGAAATGAAGTCGTGGAAATCGTCTCGATTTACCGATAATTATAATATTTAATCCAGAATTCAGAGATCAGCTAATATCCACACTAGCTGAAGCATAAAATTTATTTCCCGCCAATAACCTTGATTCATGGGACTCCTAGATTGCCAAAGCAGGAAACATTTCAGAACCTCAAGTTATTACTTGAGCTAGCCAATTCAATCTATATACTTAGCACAAATGTTCAAATCTGCAAAAAACCAAAACTCTGGAACAATTCGTCATTTTTCCAACAGTCTTCTTTTTTTAAGTAAGTAGTATCAGGGCTCGGCACGAGGTGGCTTACAAGCAAGCTGGGTATCGTTTTTGGGACGAAAAGCAAAGGGGGTTTCGTTTTTGTGACCGAAGAGACACGGAAAATTGGCGACGGCGACCTTTTTTTTTAGTCGACGTTTCGTTTTTTGGGGGATTTTGGGGAATTTTTCAGGTTTTTAGAGGAAATTTGGTTGAGGGTCAAAGGGGACTTCGTAAAAATTCCCAAAAGTCAAGGGGGACTTCGTTTTTTCCATTTTCATCTAGCCACCTCGTGCCGAGCCCTGAGTAGTATATATGCTTACTCAGCATTTTCTCGGTCTCTACTACGCATCGTTTCTATGTGAGTCAGTCAAAGATTTGGGAAACATGACTTGAACTTTGGTTTAATGGGGACCCTTTATCATAAGTTGAAGCACCTTCATCTGCCCCAGTTGCCATTTACAAACGGGTCTTTCCATTTTCTGGAAATCTGCAAAACATTATTTAGTCATTCAGAAAGACTACGAATACTTTGGGCGTTAAGAAAAAATCCTCACTGTAAAGTTTATGTAATTATAATGCCAGTAAGTAAGTTCGAACCTTCCCATCAAAATCTCCGATGTCTTCTTTAAAAAGGTGAGCTAATCTTCTCATGATTAACGACTTGTTTGTTGCAGACAGTACTTTTTTCTTATCACACACTTTTTGTGCAGTCACAAATTTGAATCTTATCTAAAGTGCTCTGTCTGACCCCAACGATAAGACATCTCAGAGAGAGCAATGGCATGTTCAAGGGACTAACCATTACTTCTTAAATTTTTTCGATGACTAATTTATGCTGTCGATCATGCTTGAATCGACTTATACTCATTAAAGCTCCTCGAACTCTTTTCTTCTATTGGTCTGAACTTACAGAAATGGTTCAATACAAACTCACCTACTTCGACGGGCGTGGACCAGCGGAGGTCATCCGTCAAGTATGGCTTACCATAACGGATTTTGTTATCTTTCTAACTCCGACTATTCAGATTTTTGTCCTTGCTGGCGCGGAGTATGAAGACGTACGAATCCCTCGTGACGAATGGCCAAAGCACAAATCAGGTAAGATTTCTGCCTATGGTCCGCTCTTTGAAAAATGGGTCCCAAGATTTTCGAGCTGTCAAAATTAAATGCAAATTCGTGCAAGTTTGCTTTATTTGGAAGTTGAATAATTTTCGATATTCTGAAACTCAGGTGAACTTGGTAAGATTTTTCAACGCGAGCCCAAGAATTCTAGAGAAAACTTCTTACTTCGAGTTTTGCAGAACGAGTGTTTTATTACTTAGAGATAAATTTACTTGCACAATTCTACCATCTTTTTCCCTTTTGAGATCAGATTCTATGCCATTCTATACATGTGTATTCTACTTCAGAAATGCCGTTTGGCCAAATGCCAGTGCTAGAAGTTGATGGACAACAGCTCGCACAGTCCTTTGCCATCGCTCGTTTCCTCGCTAAGAAGTTTGGTGAGTCAATTTTTTTCCATTGTGCTAATTTTCTGGTTTTCTACCAACGAATTGAAGTATCTACTTAGGACTTACTCCCAAGTGCCCGTTCGAGGAAGCGCAGGTCGATTCCCTTATGGATCAATTCAAAGACTTCCAGAATGAAGTCAGACCGGCATTCACGGTGATGCTTGGCTTTGCTGAAGGTGATAAGGTAAGAAGAGGTTGATAGGAAGGATTTAGAAGTAAATGGGGGCGGGGGGTTGATTTTTCAAAAAGTCTGAAAGCAACCACTTCACATTCTTATGTGCTTCCCAAAATATTCAGCTAATTTGAAAATATTAGCTGCCCCCATCTTTTAAATTGAAAAAAGCATTTATTTGGCTCTAAATGAGTTTCTTGAAAATTTCATTTATCTATTTTCTTATTTCATTTCCCTGTCGCTGTTTCTCAAAGCCCCTTCCAAGTCTACCATTTAACATTATGTACGTTATGGCGCCTGAAACCTGAACTGAATGGAATAAGTCCACAAAGGTCCCGTGAAGAATTAGGTCCTTTACGCATTTCACAAACTGCAAGCAAACTGCTCTCATTTCGCTCACCTCCTTTGTTCAACGCTGCAAAAAAGGCTGACTATCTCCTACGCAAAAGTATTGTCAAAATACCTCGACATTTTTTATACGGAGAAATATAGTGAATGTATCCCCCTCACACCCCCTTCTCTACACTTGAATAAAATAGATTTGGTCGAACTTGGCAGAGAACCCAACTATGGATAAAATTGGTCTAAAAAAATTCATGCTACTAAATCACCCTTATCTTTCAGGACAAACTCATCAAGGAAGTGTTGCTGCCAGGACGCGATAAGTTCTTTGGCTTCATGACAAAATTCCTGAAAAAGAACAATACTGGTAAGAGCTATAGCAAGCTTTAACCAATTCTACTACAATTCGGACTTCCAGGTTACCTCGTCGGCAGTTCAATTACTATTCCCGATTTGCTCCTTGCTGAGTTTTCCTCGGAAATGTCGAAAAAGGTTCCTAATCTTCTTGAGGGATATCCTGAGGTAAGACTCAATCTAGAGTTCACGTTGGCAAAAGAGCACATTGGCCATTCTCAGATCAAAGCACATGCTGAGAAGGTTCGCTCTAATCCTGCTCTCAAGAAATGGATTGAGACTCGACCAGAAACACCATTTTAGATTATTTGCTGTCTCACTGAATGATCTGATCAATAAAGATATCAAATATATGAATCTGAGGTAATCAGTAGCTAGATGGAGAAGGTAGAGCGAGCCCTGCCTAAAAATAAAACTTCTGATTCGCTATTTATGGCTGTCATTACCTCTAAGTTGGAGATGCAGCGTATTTAGCTCTGGAGGTTTCATAAGTGCTGCTAACCTGGGTGACATCAGAGGGTCCCTTATTTCATAGAACCTTTATATAGCTATTCTACGTAGGACTCAAGGAGTCGAAATGCACTGAAGCGCATCTGGTACCTGTTCCAAAGTTTGGTCTGATTTACAGCAAAAGTTATGGAATTCATAAAAAGGTGATTCTGAAGAGCAGGCCAGCTGGTACCCGTCATGGTAATCCTCAGAGATTCGTAATTTTGCTTTGAACTTATTCGAGCCTCTTGATCTGTACCCCTGCCTGTATACTTGGGTAAATTCAAAATTTTTCATCGAATGAATGAATATTAAATAGATTCGAAAATGAAAAATTTCGAATAAAGGAATATTGAATAACTTCGAAAATTGAAAAAAAAACTCGAATGAATGAATCTGAATAAAATCGGAAAATCAAAAATATCGAATGAATGAATATCGACTACATTCGAACATTGGGAGTCAAATTTCGAATAATTATTCGAATGATTCATTCCCCCACAGAACCAACGTCATCAAGCAAGGTCACTACGCCAAAAAATGATGACAACGCGTTAATTCTGTACTGTGTTTGCTTTGCGACAGCGATGTGTAGTGTGCTATCTGCGCAGAAAATTCGCGAGCGACAAACTTTGGTCTGAAAGCGCTGACAAATAATTGCTATCTCGGCGATATATAGAGCACTCGCGACAATTTTGCCCGACTCAGCAAGGTCAACTGCTCTTTTGAAATTTTATTGAATAGACTTTTTGCTTTCATATTCATGATTATTGAAAATTATACTCTTACTCAACTTTCGCTATTTCCAAGGCGCTTCTTTTTTAAAACTTGGTCCACATTCTTTACAGTGACCTTGATCTGATGACAAAGTAACCCAAAGACTTTTCCCTCAAAAGCTCCTCTAATTATTCAGGACAGAGGAGGGCAAATGTTATCCTATTTAAAGAAAAATTATTTGGAGAATTTTTGTGCTCGCTTTTCGAAGAATCTTTCAACTATAAAGAAATCATGGTAGTTGTCCCTAGCGGATTTAGACCCTCGGTCTGTAGGAGCAGGGATTCGGTACTCACGGTCTGAGTAAAATTCATATCTTGTCAAAAATCAGCTGAAAAACCGCCACTTTTGAATATACTCTACATCACTGCTTAAATAGCAGAAAGAGCAACATAATTGGTTATTTTTTGGACGAGTCATCATCACTTTGTTTCCCGCAAAAACGAATAGTTTTTGTTTTCATTTGAACTCGTATTTCTGCACTTTTCTTTTTCCGGAGAGAGGAAAAAAGAAGTGGAAGAGCAGCCACTGAAGTTTGTGATGAAACTGAACGTAGCAAGTTGGTTTAGCCCAGAATTTTCATTTTGAAAGTTTCCTCTGCTGCATAGACACGGGCAAAATAATTGCTTGGTCGGTTTCAAAACGTATCGTTCGTATGTGACTCATTCGAGGAATTATTCAGTTGCGAATGCAAAAAGTTGCCGGACAACGCGATTTGAACTCTGGTCTATAGTGAGAATCACTTGTCACATTGTTGAAGCACCTCTATCGGCACCAGTTGCCGTTCACAAAGGAGTCCTTCCTTTTTTGTAGATTTGCAAAACACTGGCTTAGTCATTCAGAAAGACTATGAGTGCTTTGGGAGTTGAGAAGATTATACTGTAAAACTTATGTAATCATACCGCCATTAAATGTCTTTGAACCTTCCCATCAAAATCTCCGTTGATTTCTTTGAGGCGACTTTATCTACTCATTATTAACACTTATCTGTTGTAAGCATTACTTTTTCCTTATCGCACATTTTCGATTAGTCACAAACTTGAATCTTATCTGAAGCGCTCTGTTTGGCCCCACTGATAAGGCAGTTCAGAGAGAGCCATGGCATGTTCAAGGGAGCTGACCAGTTCTTCAAATATTTATTATGTCTTGTGGCAATTACGTATATTTGTTACTCATGCTTACAGTTTTCATTTTGAGCATATTAAAGCTTTTATTAAAGCTTTTCAAAGTATTTTTTTGCTAAGCTCTACTTGCAGAAATGGTTCAGTATAAACTCACCTATTTCGAGGCTCGTGGAGCTGCGGAAGTTATTCGTCAGGTATAGACCTTTACAAGGTTTTTTCGTAACCTTCTTACCTCCATCTTTTCAGATTTTTGCTCTTGCCGGTGCAGAATATGAAGATGTGCGAATTCCTCGTGACGAATGGCCAAAACACAAAGCAGGTAACATTTTTTGCCTATATCATCACACTTCCCGGGGAGAATGGGTCTCGGAATTTTCGAAAGTGGTCAAAAGAGCTATAAAATCATGCAAGTAATCATTTCTAGTACTTCGTAAAACTTAAATAAGCTATGAAGTATTTTTTTTCGAGTAATCTAGGAAAGCCTCCCAAAAGTTATTTTGTGGAGTTTTTTAGACGAGTAATAAAATTCACGAAAACATAAATCTGATTAATCTTGGATAAAAAGTTGTTCAATGACGTTTCTTTGCACTTTTATGACTCAGCTACAACTATAACATCATAGACTTTGTCTATCTGAATTTGTTTTCATTAATTAATTTTTTTGCTTTAGAAATGCCATTTGGCCAAATGCCAGTGCTAGAAGTTGATGGACAACAGCTCGCACAGTCCTTTGCCATCGCTCGTTTCCTCGCAAAGAAGTTTGGTGAGTTAATTTTTTTCATAGCGACAATCTTCTGTTTTTCTACCACTAAACTGAAATATCTACTTAGGACTTACTCCCAAGTGCCCGTTCGAGGAAGCGCAGGTCGACTCCCTTATGGATCAATTCAAAGACTTCCAGAATGAAGTCAGACCGGCATTCATGGTGATGCTTGGTTTTGCTGAAGGTGATAAGGTAAGAAGAGATTGATAGGAAGAATTTAGAAGTAGATGAGGGATTAATTTTTCAAAAAGTCTGAAAGCAATCATTTCACATTCTTATGTGTTTCCTAAAATATTCAGCTAATTTGGAAATATTAGCTGCCCCCATCTTTCAAATCGAAAATAGCATTCATTTGGCTCTAAATGAGTTTCTTTAGTATTGCATTTGCCTGTCGCTGTTTCGTTAAAGCCGCCTTCCAAATCTACCATTTGACATTTTGTACGTTATGGCGCCTGAAGCTTGAACTGAATGGATTAAGGCAACAAAGGTCCTGTGAAGAATAAGGTCCTTTACGCACTTCAATAAAACTACTCTCATTTCGCTCACCTACTGACCATCTCCTACGCAAAAAGTATTGTCAAAATGCCTCGACATTTTTTGGATACGGAGAAATATAGTGAAAGCCTCCCCCCTAACACCTCCCCCCCCCTTCTCCACGCTTGAATAAAATAGAGCAATTTGGTCGAACTTGGCAGAGAACTCGACTATGGATAACTGAAAATTGGTCTAAAGAAATTCATGCTACTAAATCACCCTTATCTTTCAGGACAAACTCATCAAAGAAGTGTTGCTGCCAGGACGCGATAAGTTCTTTGGCTTCATGACGAAATTCCTGAAAAAGAACAATACTGGTAAGGGCTATAGCAAGCTCTAACCAATTCTACTACAAGTCGGACTTCCAGGTTACCTCGTCGGCAGTTCAATTACCATTCCCGATTTGCTCCTTGCTGAGTTTTCCTCGGAAATGTCGAAAAAGGTTCCTAATCTTCTTGAGGGATATCCTGAGGTAAGACTCAATCTAGAGTTCACGTTGGCAAAAGAGCACATTGGCCACTTTCAGATCAAAGCACATGCTGAGAAGGTTCGCTCTAATCCTGCTCTCAAGAAATGGATTGAGACTCGACCAGAAACACCATTTTAGATTGATTTGCTGTCTCATTGAATGATCTGATCAATAAAGATATTGGCCCGTAGTAAAGCTCGATCAGTTGAGGTGAACTCAACTTATCCCATCAGTTCACCTTAGGTGAGGTGAACTGATCACAGTCCACGTTCCCATGCTATAAAATGGTCAAGTCAACTGATAGTTGACCATCTGTCCACCTGCCGCAGTCAACTCTTCCACATCAGTTCACGTTCAAGTCACCTCAACGTGAACGGATGTTAGAGTGATCCAAATAGTGTGTAGAAGAGGAGACGCAGACAAGAGGTGACTGCATCTAACATAAGTTGCTCCTGAGTAACTTACGATACACACAGCTTTGCCAAAAAATGCAGAAAAAATCGGCGCAAAACTGCACAACCGCGCCCGAAAAGGAGAGGATCGATGAACAGCTGATTTTGGCGAGGAAAAGAAAAAAACCTCTTTTTCTTTTTTGTAGATTTTACTGACTTCTTTCTTTGACAAACTGCTCAAGGCAAGAATTTGTAGATTTATTTCGTTGGATTTATGTTGCAGTTATTTCAATTTTCCATAAAATTTTCGTCAAAAAATGCGTTTTTGTGTCATCCATGTTTTTTCTAGGCGAAATCCTTGATAGCGGTCATCATCGATTTTCCGATAGTGGTCGCTATCAAAGACGCCCTGCAATACAGCAAAAACGTGGCGCTAGCCGGTGTCGAACCATGGACGCGCGCTTTCAATTTCAGTCCCTTACCTGCTCGACCAAACCAGATCAAGTGTCTACCTTTTCGAGAAGGCACTTGATTGTGATGCCTCGGAAGCGATCCGCATCCAGATCAATGGCTCGCCGGATGCTAGACTGAGGCGTGATGAGATCAACGCCGGTCCGCGTCGAGAAAGATGCCCTGATGGGGGGTTTACTACGGGCCATTGTTTCTGCATTTGAGGTAATAAATATTTGGATCGAGAGATGAAACGAGGCCGGTCAAAAAATAAAACATCCCAGACCTTAGTCACTGTAGCTATCACTATCTCTAATTTGAGTTAAAGCGCAGCATATACAGCTCTACAGATTTAAGAAGTAATGCAAGCCCAGGTAACGGAGAGTCCCACTTCAAAGAATCAGGATACATCAAAAAACAATCTACGGAAGTAAGCATTCAGAAAGCACTGAAACGCAACTGATATCTGTTTCGAAGTTTAGTTTGATTCACAGCAAAAGTTAAGGAATTCATAAAAAGGTGATTCTGAAGAGCATGCCAGCTTGTACCCGTCATGGTAATCCTCAGAGATTCGTGATTTTGCTTTAAACTAAAAAAAGGGTTTTGTATTGTCGACAGGCGCAGATTCGAGCCTCTTGATCTCTTCCCCTATCTAGTATACTTGGGTAAATTCGAAATTTTTCATCGGATGAATGAATATCGAAAAAATTCGAAACTGAAAATTTTCGAACAGACGAATATTGTATAACTTCGAAAGTAAAAAAAAAAAACTCGAACGAATGAATATTGATTATATTCGAACATTGGGAGTAGAATCCCGAATAATGATTCCAATGATTTATCGAATAACTAGAGCAACTATTTCTAAAACTTGCTGACATATTCGGCTAAAGCTGATCCATTCATAATTAGCACCTTCATATCCCCTATACCAACTCCTAGCTCAAGATTTTCCAAAAATGGTGAAATCGATA
The DNA here is from genome assembly GCA_958299035.1 of Cylicocyclus nassatus. NCBI lineage: Eukaryota > Metazoa > Nematoda > Chromadorea > Rhabditida > Strongylidae > Cylicocyclus > Cylicocyclus nassatus. The sequence goes on from CATQJL010000316.1 coordinate 33,285,732, forward strand.
AAACAGATTCTATTTTTGATTAACACCCTCATTTCCTCCCCCCCCCCCCCCCTTCTGTACCAACTCCAGGCCTCGAAACTCAAAATTCTTCAAAGATCGATAAAAGCATTGAAGTAAATTTTTATCCATAATCAGACCTTCACTTACCCCCCCCCCCCCCCATACCAACTCCCAGCCTCGTAGCTTTTTCTAAAAATCGATAAAGTTGGTGTGTTGGCAACTAGTCTATACATCAGCAAAACGTCGTATTTTACTTCCCATTATCTACTAAGCAAAACTTTATTGCAGGATGATATAACTGCATAATTCAGCAACCGCTTAATCCTCCACTACACCTACGATGTCCTTTAATTAAAATACATCAATTTGCGAAAAATCTCTAAGGTGAAGAACAGAAGCAGTTGTGCAGCATGAGTTTCACAAGCAAGAGTGCTCACTAATGTGGACCTTTGCATACCAAAAGCATGAACATTGCAAAGAGGAGCCGGCCTGTCAACACTTTCCAGTATATGAACTCGGAACATGAGCTTGAATTTGATAGCTGTTTTTTGCTGATTTGGTGTCAATAGCAGTGCGAACTATCCCATTGAACGAAAAGCATCAATTAAAATCCACAACTATTTTTTCATTTTCGCAAGCATTCGGAGGAATGCGAGTTTCCACAAAGTTCAAAGGTCATCACGGTTGCAAAAAGATGCATTACCGAGTTTTCCGAAAAAAAAACAGACGAAGCGAGCGTGGTACTCTGCAGTTTGCCCTGCACTAAACTCGAATAATCTGACTACTGAGTTCATTCGAATACGAATTCGAATAAAACATTCGAATAAAACATTCGAATAAAATCTATCCGAACCCCGTTTTCTCAATTATTCGAGTTTCGAATATTATTCGAAAGTGGAAAAACTCCGAATATCGAAATCCGAATGCGAATATATTCGAATGTTTTATTCGAATGAGCGAATTTTTATCCAATTCGGACCCAAGTATACGCCTACACTGACGAAGCAGCTAGCATCTTAAAACAACATGTTACTACTTGAGCTAATTAACCAATATAAATGTTTTCAAATCTTCAAAAACGAATTTTTTTCGAATCAATTCGCTAAATTTTTTCTTAGACATCAAACTCACTTAATTTTTTCCATCTTCTTCTTTGATGCGATGAGAGAAAATATAGTAGTGAAGTAGTAATACTGAAATGATAACACTTCTAAAGTGTAACCGTAGCCAAAACTGAAGATATCTAGAATATTTTGCGAGAACACTAAACAACCTGACTCCGTTTTCCTCTCCTTAGACGGAATTTAAAATGAGTTCTAGGTCTTCCCCGGAACTCCTCAGTAAGGAAGGAAGAACCAGAATCATGTATTACTTATACTTATTTGTTATTATTGCAAATTTATAAATTTTTGTTCGATTGTCTTATTGAGCTTTTTATTGTTAATATTTTAAGTATTTAGGTGAACTAAGTAAGTAGTATATATCTCTTAGCATTTCTTCTGAGAAAAAAAATCATTCCTTATTGAAGCAGTACGTAAACCCCTTAAAGTGGATTCTAAACGCAGTGACCTTGTGGCTCGATTTTTTCACTTTGGGATTTTCCACGTCAGGTACGAATAAACTAATTACTTGTCGGCTTCTACTATGCATCGTTTCCATGTGACTCAGTCAAAGAATTGTATGATTGAGAAGAATGCAAAAACGTTGCCGAGCAACACGATTTGAACTCTGGTCTGGTGAAGACCGTTTCTCATTATGCTGAAGCAGCTCTATTGGCATTAGTCACCCTTGAGGTGAGCCTCTTTTTTTCGCTTTAGATGAGGAAAACTCTGATTTGGTCATTCAAAAAGGACCCATTGTAAAAATTATTATACTTCCAGTAAATGGCTTTGGACTTTTCCACCAAAATCTCCATTAATTTCTTCGAGTAAGTGAGCTTATCTTCTCAAGATTAAAGACTTAGCGTTGCATATAGTACTTTTTCTTATCACATACTTTTTGTGAAGTCACAAACTTGAATCTTATCTAAAGTCCCCTGTCTGACATCAACGATAAGACAGTTCAGAGGGAGCAGTGATAAGTAAGGGAGCTAGCCATTACTTCTCGAACTTTTTTGACAACTCATATATGCTATCGATCATGCTTCGAGTTGTCGACTTATCCTCATTGAGGCTCCTTGAACTCTTCTCTTCTATTGACTTAAAATTACAGAAATGGTTCAATACAAACTCACCTACTTCGAGGCTCGTGGAGCCGCAGAGGTCATCCGTCAGGTGAGGACTATCACATCAAATTTTCGTAGCCTTACTCACTCCAGTTTTTAGATTTTTGCCCTTGCTGGTGCAGAATATGAAGATGTACGAATCTCTCGTGACGAATGGCCAAAACACAAAGCAGGTAACATCTTTGGCCTACATTATGATCCTTCTCCGGAAGAGGGACTCTCGGATTTTCGAAAGTGGTCAAAATAAATTACAGAATCATTGAATAAGCTATAGGCCAACGTGAAATAAGCAGATTTGTTTTAGAAAATTCGAAGCACCTTCTGATATTTCGCGAAGACGCAAGAAATCCCCGAAATTTTTGTTGAAAAATCGAAGAGCTCTCAGAAATGCCAAAACACTTTTATGAAGTCAATTTGATTTCTGCAAAGTTAATGTTTGTAAGTGTAAACAGAATACTTGCACGGTTTTTATGCTTCACCTTGATCACTTTCCAACTTCGCCGATCTAGGTCTTTTTGTGTAACTAGTTTATGTTCAGAAATGCCATTTGGCCAAATGCCAGTGCTTGAAGTCGACGGCCAAAAGCTCGCACAATCTTTCGCCATCGCTCGTTACCTCGCAAAGAAGTTCGGTGAGTTTTGAATCTAGTAGTTAACAATTTCTGCATATCTATCGAAGAGTTCGATTTCTACAGGACTCACTCCCAAAAACCCATTCGAGGAAGCCCAAGTCGATTCCCTTATGGATCAATTCAAAGACTTTCAGAATGAAGTCAGGCCAGCATTAATGGTGCTGCTAGGTTTTGCTGAAGGAGATAAGGTAGATAGAAATTGTGTGCCAGAGAAAACTGGGAGATGATTTGCGCAAATGAATGACCAAAAGGGTCTGAACGCAGTTTTGGAGAGTTTAATAGTTCAAATTCGTCAGATTTAGACTAGTCCTTTCCTAAACATCAAGAAAAAATGCCATATCAGGGGTGACAAGGTTGATTTGTTGATAGTTTATCTGCGAACAAAACAGCATTTTCACATCACATTTTATGTACCATTAAGGTTCCATCAGGATAGAAAACCGTTTTTTTACACAGCTTTTCCGGTCCTGACGTTCTGTTAATCTCGTAGGAAGCAGACAATCTGTGAAATTATAGATCCTTATTCGTTACAATTACTATTGTTCGTGATACTCCGTCAGTCTTGAATAGATAGCCAGAACTGGAGAGATTGAAAAGAGAGTTATGGTATATCTGTTCCTCTGGTAAAGCAAATAGGTCGAACATTACGGGGATTACGAGGATAATTTGTTTCAAGAAACTTTACGAGCATCACATTTTTTTCTAGGACAAACTCATCAAGGAAGTACTTCTGCCAGGTCGCGATAAGTTCTTTGGCTTCATGACGAAGTTCCTGAAGAAGAACAATACTGGTAAGGGCTGTTACAAATCAAAACCACTTATACTGCAATTCGTCTTTCTAGGTTACCTTGTCGGCAGTTCAATAACCATTCCTGATTTGCTCCTTGCTGAGTTTTCCTCGGAAGCGTCCAAGAAGGTTCCCAACCTTCTTGAAGGTTACCCCGATGTAGAGGCTTACCCTATAGAATCCCATTAACAAAACTTATGCTGGCTATTTCCAGATCAAAGCACATGCTGAGAAGGTCCGCTCTAATCCTGCTATCAAGAAATGGATTGAAACTCGACCAGAAACACCATTTTAGATTATATCCTACCTCATCAAATGATCTGATCAATAAGTACACATGATATCTGCATTGGAGAATTAATTTGTTACCTGATTTCTGTATGAAGATGCCATGAAGGAAGTTTATTCTACAACTGCTATCAATCTATCGTAATAAACATTGTTTTTCGATTGTCTTCATCACTAGGCTTATTTGGAACGCATATCTATTTTCTACAGAGTCTTAGAATGTTGCACACTTCTGAATACAGACCTGAGATGATTCTTTTGAGTCTTACACCCTTTACTTATCTTCGGTTGCAATGATGCAAAAAATAATATTCTTCGGTTGCAATGATGCAAAAAAATGAAAATGCAATGTTAGCTACTCTTTCAATGTTTTGTTCAGATTTGCAGCAAAGTCTATCTTGAAGCTGCTAATTATGGAGCCACCCGCTGACCGGGCTGCATTTCCAGAAATCCATGATTTGGAGTCAATATTCAGATATTGACAGGATCAAAATTTTACCTCTTGACCTCATACCCTATAATGCCCGAACTGCATAGTGAATTATTTAATCGTTTATCAGCATGGATCATCTTTGTATAGATTGAAAGGACTCTACAGATCATCTCTATAGATCCAAATGTTCTGAGTTTTGATATTTCCTGGAAATATCCCGAGAGCCTTTGCAAGAAGTGCTGGTTATTTTCCACTAACGTCTTGCTTTCTTTTTCGGTTTTGCAGCTGGTAGGTCACTAAAACGGCGCTCTTATAGTCTTTTTCTTGACAAAATCGGTTTTCATAGTACGCATCAGTGGCATAATACGTAATGTAATAACATTATTATTTCTATTTCTATGAGTACGGGACCAAATCCATTACGATGAATTTTTCTAGCAGATTTGGTGATGACATTGATTGCAAAGTAGTTGTGAAATAAACTTTGCCCGCTTTAAAACTCTAATATCTAACCTTTGAAGAGTATTTTAGAAAGTTCTAGCGCAGTAAAATGTTTTCTTCACATGATAGTTTTAACTTCTCTTCTTTACACTGCCTCATAAATCTTGATCGAAACTTTTTGAGCTGGACACATGGTCGCAACTGTACTAATTCAGCTACAGTTTTTGAAGAAAAACGTTCTCAAAAACTCAAAATAATTGGCAGAGGGGCAACATGGCACCTAAACTTGTGATTTATTGTCACACGCGCTGCAGAGTGTGCAAAGTAAACTGCGCTCTCTTGAAAAAGTCATCAGGCCAAACTTCAGGTCCAGCTCGGCAAGCAGTCACAGGGAGAGGGAAAGTTCGATCACAAACCACATTTTTTACGTTATACCAGTATGTCATGTGGTTTTCTAAATAGGTTTGCTACACTTTCAGTTTGAAGCATTTGTTCAAAAGTTCTATCTCTGCGTATTATTAATGATACAAGCTGATAAGAAAGTGGTTTTTTTAAACTTTACTTGCTAAAATTACTAGAACATCTATGATCTACTCATTTTACCTTCTTTTGGTTTTATGACATGCTCTTTCTTTCTGGAAGCAGTCATCAACCCTGGTTTTGTGGCTACTCTTTTTGATTCAGGAGAGCTAGTTTTGGTCAAAAGCTTATATTTTTCGATTACTCAAAAAATATCGACGTGTGGCGGCTCGGTGTGATCAGCACCTTCCGCAAGTGCTCGCCGCAGCTACGCCTAATTCCCTATTGTCCCCTACATGGTGTCGCGCGTCCAATAAGGTTAGCTACGCCCTATCGGACGCTGCCGAGGACTACCCGCTCTCATATGAACGGTACAGTAGATAGCGCGTAACGCTGAGAAAGAAAAGGACGGACTAATTCAGATTACATTTATCTACAAATATACACAACAATAAACTACTAACAATACTAAAACTAGAACTACGAGAACTACTAAAAACTACTAAAGCTACTAAAACTACTCCCTAAAATCAGGAAGAGATAGGCACGGGACGAGCCGTCTTGTCCCGTGCTGCCGATGCTCGGTGATGATCACTCCAACGCGTAATTCCGGGCTCTCCGCTGGGTCAACCGCAAGCCCCTAGCCCTTCCGGGACGGTGTGACCCCTCTCCACTCCCGCTGGTGTGCTTCCTACGCTAGACGAGCCATGATGTTTAGCTGCGCTTCTCCAAAACCAAGAAGATAACAAAGGCTCAACCGCTCGAAGCCGATGATCATCTGCGGGAGCTGCTGGAGGCGCTGACAGCACGAACGATCTCATAAAACAATCAATACGAACGAAACTCGAAGAGGCGTAGACCGCGGCCTGCGCGCCCTTATATACCCTGTGACTTGGCAACGCGCCCAGCAGGAGGGGTCTTGGCGCGATCTTGAAAGCGCGCCAAGTAACGCGATAGTCAGCGCTCCCGGCCTCCTGTTTCGAGGAGTGGCTTGCATCGCGAGCCGCGACACGACGAGTGTTCCGAAGTTCAACTGAGTCAGTTCCTCTCTCGACATGATAATCCACACTTGGAGAAGTTCGTCAACACCCTTTGCTCAGTAAGAAAAAAGTATTTCATAAATCAAATTCTCCCCATAGCTTTGATTTTGCTGCAACGTTTTTGATTTTTAGTAAGCGCGCTCGAATTGATAGAAGCTTAAGTGATTCTTGCGCATCGGTCACCTATACTGAAGTTCTAGAAATATCCTTGGAGTGAACTTTAAAAAATGTTAAGCAAGATGGCCGGGGCGTAAAGGAACTGAAAAATTTCTGAAATTGGTGCCACTTCGAATAAACTTGTACATTTCAGTTATAATGAATACTTAGTCGACCATCCACTTCAGATACTTCTCTGAAGCTTTTTAGACATCTACCAGGCAGCAAACTTTTTTGGCTGTGGAATAGATGACAAATGCTTGGAATTACGAATCGACGCTGATTGCAGTGATTGATTTGATATCCAAGAAATTTCGAATTTTGAACTTTGCATGGAAATGTCATCAAAATCATTCTCAACGTAGTATAAATACTTCAATACATCAGCTCTGTATTGGATTATTTGATCTCCTGACCTCTAATATATCGATGGGAGGTCTTAATTTCTTCATCTCAATCATTTTGGTAGTTGCTGCTGCTGGGGCATGTCCCATTTCTGTGCTTGTGACAACTATTTCGAATTTCTTTTCAAATTTTAATAATGTTTCACTTTTGTAAACTTTCTATTGTCCTATTTGGGCGTTCATAATGCTGAAAGAACCGCAACGCAAGCAAAGCTCTTTCAAATTCTCTTTATATATGGTGTAAAATCAAAATAAAAAAACCAAAAAGTTCTTTTGATTTCTCCTCATAGTGATGAAATGAAAGTAAAATTGAGGACTTTTCACATCACTAGTTTGGCTAAGAAATGATTTCGTTTTGACATGCAACTTCGAAATTACATAACAGTCGACTAGCAACTAATCAGCTGAGATTTTCTTTGCAAGGAGACGACTTCGAGCTTTTGGTTTCACTTTAAAAAATCGCTTTTTTTGATTTTCTAAGTTTCCTTCTCAGCCTGTAGTGGATGCAAAGACATATTATCTGGTGATCAAATATATGCGACCTTTGGCTACAAGGCGAACTACAGCGGAGATTGTGATCTGCTGTTTGTGAAGTTCTGCAGCCAAAGTTGTGGAAATTTTCAGGCATTTGTGCGTGAAAGTCAATTTTTGGGAAATCAAGATTGCTTGAACTTGACCACTTATGGTCGCACAAATTGTTGAAAATTCCAAAAAATGTTGTGTGGATGCGATGTGCATGCTACACCCAACTTCAGCTCGCTTTTTGGAGCATGATTTTTCGAAGATTGACTATTTTACTTTCCCTGCATAGTTTCTTGTCAAAATGTCGACTGGCGCTCAAAGAGAATTGACTTTTCAATTTTCCTTGAGTTGCTCTTTTCAAAGGTACCATACCTTCTTACACAAATCAATTTACAAACTTCCAAAACGACCGAATTTTTTAGCCAGAGTAATAGTATACGTTTGTTTTTAAATAAATTGTGTCTAAAAGATCTATATTATTCTTACCACTAGAATGACATTCATAGCTTACAGTTATAGCGAAAAAACATAAGAAGTTGATTTCATTGGTCTTGATGATGACAAAAAATGGCACAACCTTAGCGTTCGCTTTGCGACATCGATGTGATCGATGCGCTATGCGTGGATAGCACCAACGATGCCGATCTATGGTCGAACTTTCGCACACATCGTTTCGATATAAAAGAACGATAATATCTTTGAACAGCCTCAAGAGTTTTCTCCGAGTTTTCTTATAAGTTTTGTATTCATGGAGTTTCATTTTCAGTAAGGAGCCTATAAACAGTTCATTTGTTGTCCTCCTCCTTTCCTCGATTCTATCTGCTAGTCAGCATTATTTGGAAGGGCCTTACTTAGTCGAGTGACGGCGGTATTGACCAGGGTTTATTATTAGCCCTTCACCCAGCTAATTATCATGACTTATAATAACGGGCTAAGGGTTGTTCACGTCTTTTTGTACGTGTGTGTGTCTGTCTGTCCGTTACGAAATTCGTAGAGCGAGTTCCAGCCAGTTTCTTGAGCCCAGATTTGGCACAGCATGTGGTAGCAGCATGCAGGTCCATTGTGCAAAAGCATAGGCGAATCCGTGAAGCGGATCCTTTAAAACTTGCGCGTCAGGCGAATCCACACTTCTCGCCAGCATAATTGGGTCCGTGTGAAACCTTTTGCAAAGTTTTGGATATGTTTGGCAAGCTAATGTGGAAGCCATGGCCTTTAGCCCAAAAAACTGAACTAAAGTTGTCTACTTTACGAAAATGGCGCCAACAAATTAGTTGCGTACATGTTCAATTCGCCAAGATCTTACCTGATTATTTGAGAAGATTTTTGCACAGAGACGTAGCCCACGATGTTCATTTTCCTAATGGCGACTACCAAGCCATAAAATGTCCAAAAACTGATTCAAATTTGCATTCCTGCCTCTGGGAGAGGTTTCATCCACACGAAAATACATATATCAAAATCCTTATATGAAGTTTTGGATAAGTATAGCCCATATTTTGGAATTGATAAGTTCTTTTTGTTTGTTTCACATACGGTATATGTACCATGGAAGAAGAGAAGAGAAATCTGTCTTGTAAATAGCAGTTTTGAAAATCTTCAAAAGAATGCAGAGAAGAATTGACCAAGCATTGGAGCAATTTTTGAATGAACAAATTATGATTTTAATAAAAATAATGTAGTTTCTGAAATTTACAGAATTTATTTAGCTCATAATAATGATTAGCTTTTAAATTACATTTTATGTCTCTAGGGGAAGTAAGGTATTTGAAGAAAGAATACAAAGAATTTGCTTCATAGAGTTTTCTTACAGTATCATCATAGTTCGCAGCCATTTCTAGTAGCGCGACATCCTTTCAAAACTGCTGACAAACACCATACGTTTGTCAGCACTTTTTTAAGATTTGTTTTCACAAAAATGCTCCAAAGCACATAATTTGGGGTCAGCAACTCAGTTATCAATTTTGTCTTTCCAAATTGATGACATGACAGCTTATATAAACTCGTTGGGCAGACAGGTAACGCAAACATCTTGTGTATATAATCAACTCCAACCTTTGATTTGAATGACTTCCAATTTCTGTGTAGCAGGAGCCAGCCATAACAATAGCTTTTACATCAGTTTTGCCAGAAAATGGCCGATGGATTTGAGACTAATATTGCGATCAAGCCTGTTCTGCATGTAAACAAATAAAATATTTGCTTATTCTCAGAAAATAGCACCCATGTGTTAAATGTACTGTTATTTTGCACTGATCATCGTTCGCTTCAGTTGACTCTATTATCGCGCAATATTTCTCTAAAACTTTGTAAAAATTCTGTATTTTTCAGAATGGTTCACTACAAACTCACCTACTTCGACGGCCGTGGAGCTGCAGAAGTTATCCGTCAGGTAAACATTTATTTCTTGATATTTAAAAATTTTTTTATTAACAGTGATTTACAGATCTTTGTCCTTGCCAATCAAGAATATGAGGATGTTCGCTACACTTTCGAGGAATGGCCGCAACACAAATCAGGTAAAAAAATTTTAACTGTGAATTATAATATTTATATAGAAGGAAACTAGATTAATGTTTTAGAAATGCCATTTGGCCAGATGCCAGTGCTTGAAGTGGATGGCGTACAGCTGGCTCAATCTCATGCCATAGCTCGATTCTTGGCCAGAAAATTCGGTAAATTGAATAATTCCAAGAATTTTTCTTGAATTCTGTAATAATCTTCTTAGGACTCACCCCCAAATGTCCTTTCGAGGAGGCACTTGTTGACTCCATTATGGACCAGTACAAAGACTTCCAAAATGAGATTCGTCCACTATTCAGGGTTTGGATGGGATTCGAGAAAGGAGATGCGGTAAGGAAATTTCTTTGTAAAAATCTGATTTCTTCTCTAATATTCTGTCGTGTTGTATGAAAGGAGATATTTGAAGTTACAATCATTTCCGCCAAAAAAGTAGTATTAGAACCAAGGATCTTAGTTTTGAAACATTTTTCAGGAAGCAAACGCTTCCAATCTGCTAATCCAGGTCAAATTCGATTGAAGGATAGATTTTTTTATTCGCTGCTTACTTTGATTCTTAATTCCGTGGTAGCTTATAAAGCTCAAGCCAATAATTACGGTTGTAATATCTCTTACAGGATAAACTCACCAAGGAAGTGTTCATGCCAGCTCGTGAAAAGTTCTTTGGTTTCATGACAAAATTCTTGAAGAAGAACAACACCGGTAATTTCACTAGGAAATAAACCTCTGAGCACCATCTCACTAATATACTTTTGAGGTTACCTCGTTGGCAGTTCAATAACTGTCGCTGATCTGCTTCTAGCCGAGTTTTCCGCTGAATTCGCCAAGAAAATTCCAAACCTCTATGATGGCTTCCCAGAGGTGAGAATAAGCTTATCAAGCTTTCAGTTTGAATGAATTCCGAGGTCTCACATTTGTTTCCAGATCAAAGCTCATGCCGAAAAAGTGCGCTCGAACCCTGCTCTCAAGAAATGGATTGAAACTCGACCAGAAACCAAATTTTAAGCGTGTCATTTCATATCATAAACCGGTTGATTTTGTAATGAAATAATTTCAATATTTGCATTGACGGTTTATTGACGAAAACCTCACAAAGGTGGAGTTGAGGATGTGCCATTTCAACGGAAATTTCTAGAGCATTGTGTCTAACTATCAGAAAAGCGGATACCAGTTTACTGAATGTTACTCAACTATCGTCCATGTTGGAGTCATTACACTTTTTTCCAGGTAACAGGTAAAAATTTTGCACCCCACTAGTTATTTTAGAAGCAACATTATCGAATTACTTTTTCAACAAGGCTATCGTCCAACACTGAGAACCACCTTTTTGAATAGAGATTAAATTTTGTAGGTACGCACTAAAGAAGAGGCAAGTAAAGATAGATTACTTCTTTGTTAATAGATTAGTTTTGATTCGTATGCTACTCTTTGGCAAACCTTATTCCAAAGTGCTGGAACTGTTTACAAGAAGATGATCATTATGTTGATCGCAAAATCGAAATGACCGTTTTCATTCAGATCGTAATAGCATCATTTGGGAATTAGCTTTTTTGACAGGACACTTGCGAACTGAAACTGGTAAAGAAACTCATAGAGGGTGAAAGTTTCGGGAGAACAAGAAGGTGGAGAGGGTCCAGATCTCTTTCTCTTTTCTTCAAAAAAGAAGAGTTTTTAATGAAGATGGATCATGATCGAAAATGATGGTGGAGAAGAGGTGCCCGACTGATACATGTCATGTGCCTTTGGGACTGATTTCTCCAGTGAATGGTTACTACCGTAATGAATGGATAACGATGGGAGTTTCTGAAAACTTGATCTTTACCCCACTTATCAAAAACTCTCTGAAGCCTATCATGCGAAATAAATTTGATTTCTGCATCCGACATTTTAAACTATCTCTGTCAACATATGAACTTCTGCTATAAGTTACAGACTTTCCTAATTCCGGGAAACCACTCAAAGCATGCTTGATTTTGTTGCGAGGAGCTTCCCTAATCCATAAAAGTATTTTACTCAAAACCATTTATGAATAATAAATGTAGAATGCCTGTTAAAAACATCAACACTGCGTATTTTGTCTAGTGTATTGACTTCAAAAATTACATAAGTAAATACAGGTGTTGCAGCCGTGAGCACCTATGTGGATGACATGAAAGTGTAAATTTCTAAGATACATAGAGCAATCGTCAACAACCTTCACAAGGACAGTTTGAGTAAGATTTTGCTAGTTTTGTGTTATCATTTCGTGCATTTCTAAGGCGTTTCAGTGAGTCAAGGTACTACATAATCTACAACATTTTTTTTGAACGTACCACACTAACGAGCTCCGTGATGTCGGTATTGTGCGCTCGCAGGCACTGCACCACCAGAACTTAGATTTGGAAATCGCGTGAATCACAAGAAGACCCCGGCATGCATTGGTGAATTGGATTGGAGAATTGGAGAATTTGGAGAACTTTTGAAAAAAAGTTCCCGACGATTCCCGCAAATTTCTACGTAGTCTTTTACATCAAAATCTGTAGGAAAACTTTGTTTGGTGTTCCATGTTGAAAATCCTAGGTTAAGGTACAACCAAATCTCTAGCCTACAATCGTCTAAGTCAGAAAGGTCCAAAACTTACATGAACATTCCGATATTCATGTCGAACCAACCCAGTTGGTTCGGTGTTATCTTAGAAACCAAAAAATTTGGAGACTGGAATCAAGACACATATTTTGGAAACACATAAGATAGTTTGGAGCCATATCGTGTACACATAGGGTTTGTGCGCTATAAACAAGTCATTTGTTTGGATCTTGATCTTAGATTATGCGCACTTGCGAAAGAACACGTTCAGCATGTTCACAGCCTGACATGTTTACCATTTTTTCTTAGATCTTCACCCGAACCCTGCAAAAACGATGTCTTTTTTGCTTTTTACCTTAAAAACAAAGTCCAGTTTGACGGGCCATCGGTGCCGCCCGCAGTATCCTTATTGTTAGAGCGCGAATCTAAAGACTGTTCTAAGTTTTCGCAGGCAAAGACTTTTGGATTTGGGCCTGTCCTCTTGTTCTGTCATATGAGGTTCATGCTCATCGCAAACATGTACTTAAAAGGGAACGATCCCAACTTGGTGGCAAACTGGGATGAGCCGCGTACCATTAGATGCGTCTTGATGAGGTGATTCCAAATCTACCTTTTATATCTGCGATGCTGTTCTATGGAAGAAGTTATGAGAGGTTAAATGTGTGAAGACAATGGGATTTTAATGCATAATGTGCTTTGAAAAACAACTTGGGAGCGTATGGCTAGCATGATAATGAGTGTACTGATTTCAAAGAATGTTGCAATCAATGGAAACACAAGGAAGTGATTTTGATCAACTAATTCTTGAGGTATGGCGCGGTATATTTGCCAAATTAGCACTTTTCATTGCTTACTTTTCATTGCTTTTACCAAAGAACCTAATTTGTTCTTTAGTTGTTTAAAAATACTTCTTAGAATTTCCTATAAATGCAAGCATTCCTTTAAATCAGTACACTCATTAGCGTGTTAATCATGCATTCCTAGAGTTGATTTCAAAGCATATCATGCATTGGAACCCCAATGACTTCATATTTTTAACCGCTCATAATTTCTTCCAAAAAACGGTATCGCAGATACTGAAGGTAGATTTGGAACTAGCTCATGAAGACGCTTCTAATCATCATCATTCATACCAATTCGCCACCTTAAGTTGGGATCGTTCCCTTGTTAGAAGTGAAGCTTTGCTTAACAAATATTAGGTTCACATAACGCATTAGATTTTGAATTTGACGTTACCGTAAGAATTGTATCTACCGTCGAGTCTACTAGTCATTTTTACTACTTTCAAGAGCTTATCATTTTTAACCATGTTAAAACAGCATAAGTGTGTAGTAGTAAACTCCACACTTTTTCGACAGCAATATCAGGTACATTCCATATTCAAACTGCCACATTGCTTCAGGAATCTGGAAATCAAGCTTAGTTCTTTTTTTGCATCTCACGCAGTAAGTTGCACCAGTTATGTGAGACGACGTTTGACAAGCGGCTCTAAATGAATTAGGGTTTCAACCCTATGAGTTTTGACGGTTTGAACACATGCGCACGTATATCACGGTTCAGTAGCGCAACAGCCATTCTGAAAAGCTGAAGTTACGCGAGTAGAAGAAAGGGAACCAACTATATACTTACCCATCCAAAAAATGGGTGACTTGCATGATAAATGTAGAAGTGAGGAAAGCGCCAAGACGATCTTGGTAGACCGCTCCCAGAGAGATACTGAGAAGAAAACATCCGATTAGCAGAGCGTTGGACGTGCAACACTGGAAGCAGCTCAAAAAATCATTTGTTAACTAAAGGCAGAGCAAAACCTTTTTTAGACTGACCTTCTTCGTTAAAAACTGTTTAGATAGAAAAAATAAGTTAGAAGACGTTTTATGTGAAGTGAGAAGAGCAAAAAGCCAAGCTATCAATACATATCAACGCATAAATAACCATTGGCTCGCCAGCGGAAGTCACAGCTTAGAGCCTTTGGAAGATTTGGAGAGATTTTTGTGCATCTTCGGGAAAAATTTCTGTGACCGCTATTGATACGTGCTTTCCAGATAGTGCTCTATTGAAAGAAATTAAAATCACGACTGCTCGAAGACGATCTTGCTTAACGTGCAGAGGGATCGAAGCATAAGATTTGTTATGCGCTTCTGTGAGCTAAACAATCAGCAAGTTTACCATCAGAGATGATGCTAAACGTGTGTGCACGCATAAAAAAAAGTAAAAAGAGGACAATTCCCGAGTCCGTTTCCCGAGTCAAAGGTTTGTCCCTCTCGTCCTAAAGTCATGGAAAAAGATGTCAAGCTGCCGTTACGCATCAAAAAGACATGCCATCTCAAGGCCCGGCACAGCTGGAGTCGGGTCAGGTCATCGTTTTAGAGGGAAATAGCAAAAATAATGTTTTTGCGGCTAGGGCGGTTTCCCGAATTAACAAAAGTACAGGATGTTCCAAAAGTCTTTGAGCTTAATGTTTCCTTAGCTGTAACTGTACAATGCAACATTGACACATGAAATCTAGTAGAAATCTTGCGAAGAGTCTACAAAATGACAAGGTATACCCAAATTTTGGAAAACCCTCATTTGGCCTTCACACAAGCCTTCACACTCTTGCGAAACGCATGCAACATGGCAGACACGTACTTGACGTCGAGAATGTCTCGTATCTTCTGAAGCAAGCGTTCTAAATTGCCCAGAATTTTGTGTGAAAGCAAGCCTTGCTTTCGATGACTGATCTCAAAGAAAAGTTAAGGACCTTTGAGCCGGCCATTGAAAGCACATTGATCTGAGAAGTATGTCTGTGAGATCTAACAACAGTGTCAAAATGTAAAAATCAACTTTTTGAAAGCATAAAAAAACAGCAACTATGGTGTACATGGAGTGACTTTGAGATGATATTTCAATAACAAAATGCAGAATTAGTGGCTCAAACTGAATGGGTGTTGGAGTTTTCAGCCTTCCCGAATTTCTGTTCCCGAGAACTTTTTCTTCTTATAGGCACGGTACTACTTTGAGTTTGTATCCTACTTCAACAATGAACAGAGATACTGATTAGTTTTGCATGTAAACGTAGAGTGAAGCTAGCGCTACAATATGCAACTCAAGATTTCGCAAGAGCTTCAAAGGCAAAAGAGTTATAGACGTTTAAGCAGGGATTACGTTTACATTGAGTTGTCCTCAATATCGTAGTACTGTTTGCTCCAAGAACAATATTTTGAGAATGTACAGCGCAAACGGTATGAATTTTTTGAGGAATATTAGCAACTAGACGAAGTACTTATATGCAAAATTTGACTGAAAAGTGAGGAATACTGACAAAGTTTCTGCGTTAGAAAATTAGGCTTAAGGACTTTTGAAAAACCCTGTAAATAGAGTCGAATAATGTGTTAGAAGCCGGGCATCCAGGCATCCTGGGTGTATGTCAAGAGGCGCGATTTTTATTGCCAGATGGACACCAAACAGCACATATTAAGTGTTTTATAACATTCTAAAAGTATCTAAATTTCTGAAGGAGATATACTATTTAGCTGCATGGATTCCTCAATCTTGCTACCTTGGAAACTCAAAAAAGCAACTTTGAAGGTCAAAAACCCATGAAAATGCAGTCAAAAAACAAATTTTTGGATAATTCGGTCCGTTTTCCAGCAAATGTCACCAAACTCAGCACTTGGTTATCTTAGACAGATAGTAACCCAATGTACTTCATGTGGTACTTTTTGAAGACTCGCGTAGCACTAAAGTGGAGTTTGGAATTGGTGACAGTGAAAGAAATCGCGCCTCTTGACCGTCTCCCAGGCATCCTCACCAAGTTGAACAAGTCAGGACAGGGACACTACTTACATACATGCTGTTCTCACACGAGTGCAATTCCAATGTTGTGGGTCCCTCAAAAAAAAATAAATGCCTTGTTTACAATCAAAAGGATACATGCGTGTGGAAAAACTCGAATTATGCAAAGCGATGTCTAACAAGGGATGGAAGGTTGGTCGAAGTGGCCTTTTGAAATGTGGTGTATACTGCCTTGTAGAGCTTGGAACGCTGATTCCAAATCTATCTTTGCTATCTGCTGCGGGCTTCTGGGCGAGGAGTTATGAAGGTTTTTGTGAGTAAAAATCTGAATGCAAAAATAGGGTAAAATCAGTCGTAACCTTTTCCCAATGTTCAAATGAGGCAGCAGCGAATTGGTATGTTTGAATCAAGAATATTTGTTGCACCGAGAGTGATCCGACTACCAATTAAATCCAATAAAAAAAGTTAGGACTACCCTATTTTCCGGAGTATAAGCCGCACCGTATATAAGCCGCACCCGCCGCAGCGAACAGTGGCGCGAAAGCGCCATTGAAAAGAGCTATATAGCAAATTGGAAACTGGGTGCGTTCTAGTACGGATAGTCATGTCTGATAGTCATTTTGATGATAGTGAGAATGCTTAGACTTTCTTTCTTGTTTCATGTGACTTTGCGGGCGTTTAGTTTGTGTTTTCTTTCCTAAATGATACGGATGTGTGCTTTCCTTCTTTCAATGATGTTACTGGGATAGTAGTTGTTGCTTGTGCGGCTTCGCGCATCGCGAACGACATCGCATTTCAGCCCGCGCGCGGTGAAAAGAAATGCGGCTTATACTCCGGAAAATAGGGTAATTTTAACCTACTCTTGCATTCAGATTTTTACTCACAAAAACCTTCATAACTCCTCGCCCAGAAGCCCGCAGCAGATAGCAAAGGTAGATTTGGAATCAGCGTTCCAAGCTCTACAAGGCAGTATACATCCCATTTCAAAAGGCTACTTCGACTAACCTTCCTTCCCTTGTAAGATGGCTATGCCGAGCTCCTAAAACGTTGCGGGACCACGACTTGTGTGCTTGCGATTTGTATCGGGGCAAGAGTTTTACAGCGCGTCGCGTGCGTCGCTGTGACGGCCAGTCCGTGCGCTTGATGAATAGAGATGTGACTCCTAAGATTTATGGGAACTTCTGTGAATGAAAGTCTTGCTCAATTTTTCCTCGAACTAGCTGGAACCATTCAACTAAGTAACAGTTGAGCTAGACCTCACTTCTTGCTCACGCATTTTTTTTTGTAATTTTCAGATTGTATTTGCATCTCAAAAGTTCTCATACTAGCACAAAACGGTTACAGTCTTTTTCGCCTACGCTTCTTATAGCTTTTAGAAAATTTTCATTAGCGGCGCAATCTAGATTCAATTTCAATTTGCGCCATTGAGCGAACCAGCGCGCAATGTTTTGAGAACGGTCGGTATTTAGCTTATCTTTCTCTTGCATTCTCCTCGCTGTCCATAGGAGAGAAAGGTGAAGTGGAGGAATAGAGGACCCTTCCAAGCTTTCTATGAAGTAAAACGTGTTTAGCGCATCCCGCAGGGTATCAAAAAATTTTGGAATCTCTGGGGCATATCGCCACTCTACAAGGCTGCCCTTGCTCTACGTTTTTGGACTGCGCCGCACATGGCTAACATGCTAGCAATATGCAGTAACATGTTTTATCCTTAAAGATAGCGTCCGGGCATATTTTCGGGCGTTTTTGAATACTAGCTTTTTGAGCTAGGTATTCAAAAAGGGCGTTTTTGAGTACAGGGCCCCGATCTAAAACTATCGCGCAAATTTGATTTTCAACACACCCTACAAAAGAAAAAATTGGCGCAGAAAACGCCGAGCCTCGAGGACTCACTGCCTCGCACGGCCCGTTCAGGGCCCAGCACGAGGTGGCATACGAGAAATTCAAAAACAAAGTCTCGCTTGACATTGCAGAAATTACGAGATATTTTTTGAACAATATGCAACGATAAGAAGTGAATTGAATTGAAAAAAAGACAAGAATTAAATCTAACATTAAAGAGCAAAATGCGAAAAAAAAGGCAGTTTTTGTCCCATCAAAGGCCGTAACAAAGCGCAGGTGACGAAACTTGGGTAGAGGTGAGCACTCTAGGTAGAGCTTGATCTAAGGAATAGGTTTACGTTAAAAAATCTGAAAATTTATGTGAGAATGGAGGAAATTTTTGAAGATTTGTGATTTGGTCTGGTTCTGCGCAACCTCAGCGTGCTCCCAGGTTGCGCGGCCAACCTAAAATCGAAAAACACTTACAACTCTTGTTGACATAATTTTTTCGTAATTTCTCGTACTTTTCTTTTGACCATCGCTGCGGATGTACACACCAAATTTGGTGACTCAACAATGCTTACTCGTTGCAAACAAACCGGTTGTTTATATTTTTGTGCTTAAAGATTGTGTTTTGACACGTTAAAATCGTGTATACGCAGGTTTATGAACTGTAGTGTTTGTGACTTGTTAATTTACCTGTAACAGGTAATATTACATTATACTTTGAATTCCAACTTGCTAGGAATTGTGAGAGGTGAGAGTCGTGATAGTAAGATGCCAGAGTTGTGAGGGTATGAGTGCAGCGCTACGCGTTATGCATTCCTTCGCAGCTATGTTGTTCCAAGCTGACTCAACATATTCTGGGCGGATCAGACGGCGAACTCGGCAAGCATTCGATTATCGACGGTCGTCCCGAACGACCAGTTCCTCGTCCCCGACATGGCCACCTATCCGCTGCTGCCATGGTCCACGCTCCACATCGTGTCCCCACTCCCGCTCCACATCCTGCGCAAAGCTACTGGTTCCAAATGCAATAAATGTTTTAACTGATGATTCTCTTTCGCATAATAAAGATGGTCACACGCTTTCGCTGTACACGCTTTCTGAATTAGAGGTTGCCTTAAATATTTTGTCAGGTTTTGGGGTGAAGAACTACGGGTTCCCTTTTGCTTCCCCTTAAAAACGATATCCAGCCTGTAAAAGCGCCACCTCTGCTGAGCCCTGGGCCCGTCTCCTGGAACGAACTCTCCTCAGCCTTTAACGTGTTTTTACGTGCCAAGCACAATCGAACACATAACGTCTACCTGTTAATGCTGCTTTCGACAAAGATAGCATCAGAAGCACTCGTCCAAGGTTCTCGCAAAACTGTCTTAAAAATGGTGTTTTCTGAGGAATTTACGCATTTTGAGTGTCATATTTGGAATCAGCGCCATGAAAAGGCCTGGATAAGGAAAAATGGAAGTCGAGATTCTGCCTGGACGCTGCTTTTGAGGTTGACAGCCAAAACGTTTTACCACATTGTTCAATAGTGAACAATATTGGTGAAACCTTTCGGCTGTCAACCTGAAGAACAGCATGAAAATTTGATATTAACACTGCCAACATGTTAGCCGTACGTGCGCCGGTAGAGACGCAGAGAAGGGTAGCAGCAATTCGACGATAAATAATAAAGAGGTAACAATAACGTAGCGGAGGTGCTCACCGACCAAGAAGAAGGTATGTCTTGTTTTTGTAAAATCAATGAAGAAGGTAAAAGCAATAAAGAAAGCAACCTAATTTTAAACTTTTCTGTTCGAAAAAGCTGAAAAGCATATTCATCTTAACAAGGAAGGTTATACACCGTTTCTAAATTTGTCTCTCTTATTTGGGTATCATTAATGGAAGGAGTTATAAAAGTTTCTTGAAGCGAGAGATTAAAGATGGAAGTAAGATAAAAAAATTTGTCGCAGCCTTCTCCTAACGTTTGAATGAGCAGTGGGAATTATCAAAGCGCTTTATGCAATAAATACTCTTAGATAAAATACAGCCACTCTGCTGCCTCCTTTGAGTAGAAGGAAAATTTTAGCGACTGAATTAATCCTACAAAATCACCAAATTCTTTGCTCCAGTGAACACCCATAACTCGTCGCCCATGAACCCTCCGCACACACGGAAGACAGATTTGGAATCAGCGTTTTATTCCCTTTGAAATGGTATGCAAACCAGGTTACTTCGACCAGCTATCCTTTTCTTGTAAGAGATGGGTGCGAACAACGGAAAATTTTACAACAAATTAGGGCCATGGAAAATTATGAAGAGATAGCATAGCTTTTCAAAAAACTTCCTATCTTATGTGATATATAAAGAGTCGTATACACCGCAAAGACAAGGATATGACAAGTCCCATGCGTATGCGAGAGCGCTGATTTGCACAACAGTAAGCGATTTTGAGGTTTCATGCAAAAGTGCAAAGTGTTCATCGCACTCTGCGTTCATTTCTGCCGAGGTTGTTAGATAGGAGAGAAATTTCCTTCGCATCAGTAGCGCGCAGCAGCTATCCGCAAATAGCTTCAGGGCACACTGCAGTGCAAAACGGTAGTCTCTCATGTTTACGCAACGAAGATTGGAATCACTCATTTAGGTGAAGGACGTAAACGAACTTTTCTCGTTCAAAACGACGGTTACTTTTATGCGGCTCACCTATTGTTACATAAAAATTCCCTGCTCTTTACATTAATTTGATCTACTTTGAAATTACTACATGCTGGTAAAATCTTCCTAGAACTTTAGTCTTCTACTAAAAAGTATTGCTTAAAGCATCTATGGAAGAAGTGTTTTCTTGTTACACATGCGAAAATGAGTTCAATAGGGTCACGAAGCATTGTAGTTAACATTTAAAGATGCTTTCGTTAGGCTAAGTGAGGATGTCTTTTTTGGTCTTCAAAAAAAATTTATCATTGACACTGCGGCATTCCGAGTTTTTTTGGGTGTCAGCCTCACTGCATTGCTCAAGGAGGCACTCTGTTCTTCTCAATTTTATTAACTTGCTGTAATGCAAAGTTCCTTACTTCATTGTTTACTTGCAACAATTACGTCGATGTTCAAGCACTGAAAGTGAAAACATGTTCACGGTAGGTGAAGCAATAGGCGAAAAAACGGTGCGTTTTCTCTTCAAAAATTTTATGCACGCTCCCTCAATCACGTAATTTTTCCATGATTTCATACTTTGTTCAGTGCAGTTGATACATTAGATTGATGCAGAGTATAAGCGTTATTCTAGACTTCTTTCAGAGCAATTTTTCATCAAACTTCTTCTTTCTACAACAGAATTGATACCACTGAGAAGCTCTTTTATGCTCGGTCTAACAATGGTTGAAACAGGTTTTGAAACCTACGAAAACTACACGAAATTTTGACCAGATTTCAATTGCGAATGATGGCCCTCTTTTAAAAAATCAGCTGCTGAATGTAGTGGATATTGCACATACGCAAACCTTACTGTATCTTCTGATGCTATCTAGACTTATAAATCGTCGCCTCAACATGGGTTAGTCGTTGTGATCATTTATGGCCCACATGTTTTTTTAAAGAAAGTTGTCGCCAAGTCTTCGATGTCTCTGTAGGCGCAAGGGTAGAGCATTCTACCGACAGTCTTTGCAAAAACACCAATGTGTTCAGCACATAGGGAATTAAAAAAAATTCATGTATCGCAGTTTTGAGGCCTTCTGAAGAATGTCAAAAAGCGGTAACAATTTTAGATCTCAATTTTTTTCTTTTTGCAAATCTCTTTTGTTCAAGTCCTTTTACCCCCACTTGTACTACTGGCTACAAGACAGGCTGCTTATTATTGATACTGACGAAACTTAAAGGGAGTTACGATTTGCCAAACACTGCGTTTCGAATATAAAATTTTTTTTGTTTCAAAGGCAGCGTCCAGGCAGATGCGAGTCAACGGCCACGCCCACTTCCTCGGACGGCCAACCCCTTATGAACGAAATCTCCTAAGCCTTGACGTGTTTTCACATGACCAACACAGTCGCTTACAGCGTTTACCTGTTAATACTTGCTTTCGACAAGGATAACATCAGAAGCACTCGTCCGGGTTTTCCCAAAACAGCCCGAAAAGGTGGTTTTCTGAGAAATTCACGCTTTTTGAGTTCCATATCCGGAATCAGCGCCATGGAAAGGCCTGGACAACATAAAAATATAGAAGTCGAGAACTTGCCTGGACGCTGCCTGCAAGCCATATCTTTCTGTGCCGATTAGCGATATGAGTATGTCAATGAGAGTTGCATTGAAAAAGGCTCGTTACTTCTCTATCGCATTTAGAAGTGTCGATTTACGATTTTTTTTAGAAAGCTGTAGCAAGTCAATGTGAGACTTTGCAAGACGCTTACTAATTTTGCATCAACTCAACGTTACGTATTATAGATATAAATACGCATATACTAATTTGTCAGACTTCCCACATAAGATTTTGAACGCGGAGAAGACCAGGAAGACCATATTCTTTATCAATCACTAGCTGGCTTACCCGGCTCCGCCGTATGTTCCGAATAGAAAATTCCATTTCTTAACCGATCCGGACCAAACTTGACACACATACACTTCGGGCCCCGGCGGGTGTCACAGTCCACTTTTCGTTATCGATCGATATCGATTTTATCGATTTTTTGCAAAATTTGAGCTAGGGGGCTGGAATTTGGCAGGGGGATGTTATTGAGCATGCCGATCACCCCCACGGGGGTGATCAGCATGCTCGATTACCCCCCTGTGCCAACTCCCATCCCCGTAGCTCAAATTTTGCAAAAAAATCGATTAAATCGATATCGATCGATAACGAAAAGTGGACTGTGACACCCGCCGGGGCCCGAAGTGTATGTGTGCCAAGTTTGGTCCGGATCGGTTAAGAAATGGAATTTTCTATTCGGAACATACGTACACACAGACAGACAGACATACAGACAGACAGACAGACAGACAGACATACAAACAGACATTCAGCTTTATATATAAGATAAGAATCCTCTATATTTTTTGAAAATCATGAAATACGTACGGTATAGGGGCCTGCAGGACCGCGAGAGTCGGACGTGCGTACGGCCATTGCGCCGCGCACGTCGGATGTGCGTCCGACTACTCAGGTAGGTGCCAGGCTTATCCTGTTTGAACAGGTTCATTCAGTTCACCACCTATGCTGTTGGACAGTATAATGTTTTGACCTATGAAAAGAACGAACCGGCTGAAGCGGATAAGTCTGGCACGCCTGCCTTAGTGACATCGGACGTACGCGGCGCAATGGCCGTACGCACGTCCGACTCTCGCGATCCTGCACGCCTCTATAGTGCCTTCTCCATTATTTCTCATAATCTCAGTCATAAGGTTGCCAAGCCCGATTTCAGCCAATCATCATTTTGTAGTTTTGGAGCCTGATCAGAATTAGAAATGCAGGACTTTAGTTGAAAGTGGAAACCTTGAATTTCAAAATTGGCACCGTGTAGTCAAGTACAAGCACTCAAAGTTGAATGGATCTTGATACGCTCAAACTGCATGTGCCAAGAACGTAGGTTTTGGATAGGTAATTGTAAAAATGATGTTGGCTGAAAGATTAGAGATTACTGAAATAGATTTACGCTGCTTGCAAAACAACCACGATGCAACAAATTACAGAAGTCCACGAAGTAGAAGTTCCCAAAGAGCTGTGGTTATATGCCGTAAGGATTGCATGCACCTTCGACCTGATCAATAGGAGAAGTTGTCGTGTGGTACGTGAGACGCTATAGGACTCTCCTCTCTAGTAAGCTGTGGAAAAAAAAAGATAAAATTTCAGCACATATTTTTAGTTGAACATGGTCATCATTATAGCACGTAAAAGCAGACTTTACCTGTGCGAAGAACATGACATCGTTGTGATTGAATCGTCTCGCAGCCATGGTATTGTTCTAAATCATTTCGTGGAACCAAGAAGTTGTTACAAAACAATATTGATATAACGAAATGGTCCAGTGCTTAGGGTGATCCGTGTTAGATCTCATATCCACAAGCCAGCTTCAAATTCATTTCGGACAAGAACTCAATGATAAGCTTACCTTGTAATAGCAATATATACCCAAGGCAGTGAGAAGATCAAGCGCGCTCGTAGAAGCGAATACTAATGTAGAGAAATAAAAGAGGAAATATTGAGTGAAAAATAATCCGCATGGAGCCCGTTCAAACGAAAACTGCAGTGTGTCCAATACAAAATAAAATGCGCATCCCTCTGCAAACCAATCATTTACCCTAGGCAACAAAGCCAATAACCACTTCATTTATTGCAAAACATTGAGAAATGGGGCTGATTTAATGTATTATAAATAGTTGCTGTGATTTGAATCGTCTTTTAAATAGGAACTTTGGGCATTCACGGCCTTCAAAAATTAGAATGGGCACATTGTTAGTCACTGCTAAGGTGTTGATATAAAGTAGACAAAAAAGAAGTGTATCTTAATTGCTATGCACCAAGAAACGTTCATTGCCTTGCAAGAAAGGGGATAAACGTGAATCGAATAACGACTTCAATGATAAGGAGGTAAACTCTACCAAAAAAGCCCACAAAAAAATACGGTATTAAGCAGAACATGAGTATAACCAAAATCCTCCCTGTGTTCGGAGTAGAAAAAATTTTACCATACTGCTTTGTGAAGTATATAGCGATAAAGCGATTTATTGCTAAATTTTTGTTCTTCCGATAAACCTCATATTTGCTCAAAGAATGTTTCACCCAGCATAAATTGCGTGTAGTTCGCAAGAAAATAGCCATAACGAATTAAGTTCCCACTTAGCCGTGAAATAACTTTGTTGTTTGAGCTGCTGGAAAAAGATTTGTTTTCATGGTATGAATGTGAAAGTTTTGTTCACAAACATACAAACAAATCGATGGGACTGAACAGAAAGTTATAGCAGTTGTGGCTACTAAGTTGCCCACAGCATGAGAAGCACAAATAAGCTCGAATGGTCGCATGGTACCAAAAGTAGGAAGCACTAGTAGCATATTGAAGTAAAGAGCAGGTAGTCCAAACTTAAATTATGCCTTCATAAAAGTGAGAAAATAAAAAGTGAAAATTCACAATAATCAGTAGCACAGCAGCCAATATATCGGTTGTATCCATCTTGTAAACGCTTTTTGTCGGATTCCAAATAATGATACAATGGGAAATAAAACAAAACAAAACAATGTGTGACTACTTTGTTTTGTTCTTGAACACCACCTCGAGTAGATCAAGCATGGCTTCCCCTGATCTTTACAATAGTGTTCCTATAAACCATAAAACTGTTCTGAAATAGGCTGACCTAGTCTTTTTCTCGTAGACGTGACATTATGGAGAGGAATATCAATCTGTTCAAATGAGTTCAAAACTTTAGAAAAAATGTTCATGATTAACTGAAATAGTTGGTGATGATTAGTGATGGGAGAGCTTGAGATTAGTAGACGATGATGATAACAAGAATGTTACGGTGTGTTTTTCATGTATCGTAACAGGTGAATTACAACAACTCATTCCTGTATGGTTAACAACAAGGTTTAGGCAGGTGAAAAAAGCAGCAAACTTACAAGGATTTCGATGTTGATAGCTTCTTAGACGTAACACCTTATAGCATTATGAGTAGCAAGTGTAATAGAGTCTATAACTGCTAATCACACGTTGCATCTTGATCAGGGTGAGATCGAGTGATGTTGGCACTCTGACTTCGTGATAACAGCCATACCATCAACATTATAGAGGTGCGTAAAAACTAAACTTGTTCGAATCTTTAAACCTAAAACGTATATATTATCTGAAAAAATTGGAATAAAGAAAAAGAAGAGAACGGAAGTAGCAATTACATAAAAGACTGTTGAAACACGATCAAACGTTGTTACTCGAGCAGCCGGACTTCCCCCAAAACTTTTGGTTTAGATATCTGCATAAAGGAGGAAAAGCTGATCTCTCTTTTGTAATTTCTGTAAGCAAGTAGTTCGGAGCGGTCGACTCTTAAAAAAAAGAAAACGATAAATAGAAAAAAAATTGATTATGAAAACGAGAGTTCTATCTCTACAAAGTTACTTAAGAACTATGAAAAAGCTGGTTCTGCAGCGGTTTGTTATTTCGCTTGAAAAAGTGATTTAAGCGACCTTGATCAAATTGCAAGCAAATTTAGATGCATCGAATAGAGGGAAAACTTTCCGACAGAGTTCAATTGGGAACAAAAAGGATGATTTCCAAAAATAGAGTTTTGCCGGAGTTCTCGTGCAGATAAATTACCTGGGCGACGCTGTCAAAGTGTCAGTTGGCTTCAGGATCTCCAATATGGTTAGGCCTGGATTGAATTTGAAATAAGGAGAAAAGACCTGAAGGATAACGAGTCAGCGCACGAAAAGTAGAGGCGCGGGCGAACAAAAGAGAAAGAGCGGAGACTACAAGGCATTTAGCTCCTCTCAAAGGCTGCGGATTCCTGACAAAACGCTGCAACTATATCCATTTAGTTCGCGAGACGAGGAGCGCTAACATCGTCTTCGAAATCAGAAACCAATAACGCATTCAAATGCAGCTTAACTTTGATTACTTGTTTTTTGTTCTATAAGTTTGTGCGGCTCCTTGTGAGCATAGTTTTCCTTCTTACAGCAACATTCTAATGAATTCTTACTCACTATATTTACCTCACTACCACATTGACATTGTAGGCCGCCCCCCCCCCCCCCCGATTTTTGCTTTTCTAGATGAAGGTCCGCTTTGTAAGAGTGAACAGACTCCTAAACTTGGTGTCTCTAACAAGGAAATGTTTCCAAGTCAGCTCGACCAATCCGGTTGAGGCAAAAAGATCACATTACTAACTGTTCCGAATGAGTGGATGTAAGACCAAGTACAAAAATTCGTTTGCCTTTTCAGATGACTAAAACGCCCCATAAAGTGTATAAGCCGCATTCAAGCAAATTCATTGAGAAAGCAAAATGTAAATTAAAAAGATTGAACAAATTGAATGCATTAGTAAAAATAAAACACCAAAGTTTTTAGACTTGCTCTGTGTAAATACATACCTAATATCTTCGTACCCGCTATCCTTACCACCGCCCTTCATGTTGGCATTACCTCTAGCTCCTGAACGTGAATCTTTTGTCAGCTTTCACATATTGATCTTGTTGGCAAAGTACAAGTAAAAAACTTCTACTCGACATCTTTACAAATATACTCAATCACATGTAAGCAGAGCTTAACTTTGTTTTGATTGGCAATTTCTTCATGTACTTACAGGGGAAGTTCCCAAGTCAGATCAGCCAATTAGGATGAGGCATATATCATCGTGAAGCGCTTGAACGCTAATTCGAAATCTGCCGTTTCTAGCTGCGGAACCGTTCTGTAGAAGAAGTTATGGGGGTGCTTCCCTCCGGGACTGAGGCGCCTCTCAACATGTCCGCCTTTGTGTATGCGATGTAGGAGGGTATGCAATGGGCTTCATTCAGAGATCACGAAGCCATTCAGTTCCCGCCTAAAGAGAAATTATGAATATTCCGCTGTTTATTTCTTTTTTCTTCTAAAAGCATGTCTAAGTGATTTCTTTTTGCGTCTGTAGATGATATAGAATTTTTGTTTGTTATAGAAATTCGGTATTGAAAATACTTACAAATTTTTGAAACATGGAGTGCAAAAGTGTGAATGCATGAGTGAAAAGGTATGAATCTTTATGGTGAGCAGAAAGAATCCAGGTAGTGTAGCTGACAGATGATTCACACCTATCGAAGAAAACATGCAGGACTGTGAAAAAAAAATGAGAAAGAAAGCAGAAATTTGAACATAGGAAAGAGGAGAAAAAGATGTATCAATGCATGTTGAGTCTCATTCAAGTCTTTATTGTGCGTGGTTTTATAGGTTTTATAGGTTGAAAAAACCGACAATCGGGACAACCTAATATTAGGTATAAGCTCCTGCAAGACGAAGGCGGTCGGTTCGATGTGCAACGCGGCTGCGACACAGCTGCGTCATAGCCGCGTCACAGCCGCGTCACAACCACGTCACTATCAAACCGATCGCCTTCGTCTTGCAGGAGCTTATATCGTTCATTCGTTGACCGTACGGACTGCCGACCGCGTGGCGACTGCGACGCGTGCCTTCTAAACTTGCGAAAAAGTGACAAGTTGGACCGTGGCTTAAGATGAAAAGAATTCTTTGTTTCTTTTCTACATTATAAAGATGAAAAGAATCCTCTGTTTTCTTTCTATTCATCTTTTCTACGAAAACATCATGCATGCGCAGTGGTCGCCGCGCGGTCAGCAGTCGTTACGGTCAACGAATAAACAATACATATTTACACAGAGTAAGTCTAAAATTTTGTTGTTTTATTTTTACTAATGCATTCAATTTGTTAAATATTTTTAATTTACATTTTGCTTTCTCAAAGACTTTGCGTGAATTCAGCGTAGACACTTCATAAAGCGTTTTAGCTTTTATCTGAACAAAATGGAGAAATAGAAACGGCAAACGAATTTTTGTGCTTGGTCTTACGTCCATTCATACGGAATAGTTAGCAATGTAATCTTTTTGGCTATCTCATTTGATCAAGCAGATTTTGTGGTGTCAGAACGTTTTCATCGTCCATTAAGTCAAACTTGGTGTTTTGTATGTTTGCTTCAACACAAGTTATGGTGCTTTATGTGTCTATGTGTGATCTTCCGCCTTGAAAAATTATTTGCTTACCCAAAAAAGGTTTTGTCAATAAAAACTACAACTGCAAAGATTGGAGAGACTTTTCATAGCACACGGGAGATGTCATAGAAACGGCGTTCATTGACACCAGTTTCATTGTAGCAAATTCCATACAAAATTGAGATTTGAGACAGAAATCTATACGCAGCCATTACATCAAACGCTAATTTATTTGAAGCTCGAAAGTATTTCTAAGCTAACGGTAGAATTGGCTAGTTGAAAGACTGCTTATGCATAAATCCTCACCTCAAAGTGCTACTAACACATCTACAGTAATATACTTAAAGGCAAGAAAGATAAGCTCATACTTAACACATGTAATATGCATGTATCACTACCCTATTTTCAGGTTTGCAAGCCGCACCTATTTTTTCAAGGGTTCGGCCGTACGTTCCGGCAACTGTTACAGATGTAGAAAGATCCGATGTTGCCGGTGCTGTCAGCTGTCGGATTCGCAAGCGCCGCTCACTTGGAACACGTTTGCTCCATCCATCCGCGCCCAAATTTTGTGCCTCACAGAAACTCTCTGGTGCTAAAGTGGCACGGCGCCACAATAGGGGTGGGGGGGGGGTGGCAGATACATGACCTGATGCCATAAGTAGCATTGCGGCAGGAGTACTAACGGCACTGAGGTCTGTACTGTTGACGTCGCTTTGCGGCATCGCTTCGCGAAAAATCGTGACTTCTGACCCGTACTATCGATATGTACAATACCGCTCACAGAATGTGCAAAATTTCCGTAAATGTCGCAGAATTCCGGGAATTCCGCGAACTTTCGCGAAATTCCCGGAATTCTCCGACATTCACGGAAATTTTGCACATTCTGTGAGCGTTATTGTATGTTCTGTAACTGTATCATGTAGAAGCCAAAGTTTTAGGCCTTCTCAGCACTTCCACCCACTTCCCCTGTTGCTTTCCACTCTTTCCATACATTTGTGAAGGTTCACTTCACTAGCTATTTATAAACCTAGAGCAAATTGTAGGCTGAGTGTATGAAGTCAGCAGATAACCCGTTTTTGGACTTAATCAATCGATATTATGCAGTTTGATGCACAGATGTAATAAAAACTAAGAAGCATTCATGTAAAAAAATCTTCGCGTGAGGTATAGCTAAGGCCATACGATCCAAGATTATCAGATCCTCGACCAAAATCCATCAGCGAGCTTCAGAGCGTAAAAGGAGAAAAATCAGATAATCAGATTAATACCTGCTGATTACGAATATCACATTTGCTTAGCAGAAAAGCTTTATATTAGGTCGTTTCAAAAAGTAATTTCGCTTTTTTCAAACGGGTGCCACATTTGATGGAACAAAGATTTCTAGGAGATCTTGGTAGCATTCGATGCAACATTTCATCCTCTTTTTAATTTTTTGAAATTGCTGCAATAATAACTAAAATCTACGACCCATAATTTAT
This sequence comes from Cylicocyclus nassatus, assembly GCA_958299035.1. NCBI lineage: Eukaryota > Metazoa > Nematoda > Chromadorea > Rhabditida > Strongylidae > Cylicocyclus > Cylicocyclus nassatus. The sequence goes on from CATQJL010000316.1 coordinate 33,315,969, forward strand.
GAAATGGTCAAGTTTCACAATTTTTTAAAACTTTCATATCAATCCTCGGAAGAAGTTCAAGAAACGATTCAATACAGCAAACCTTATAAAGTACAGTTCAGCTCTTTTCTCTTTCTCATAGCTCGCCGTAATTTTTTAAAAGATTTTTTAACAGAACCATCGGATTTTGACCTGCTCAGCTCAGCCACAATCGCATCAAACATCATAATTTTTCGGAATTTGAGACTACCAAGATGTTACTGTGAGTAAGCATTAATTTTACAAAGCAAGTGAGGGTTTACGGATTCGAAATATCAAATGTCGAGTTTTTCTGGGACAGCTTGGGGCTCGCTAAAAAAGTTATGATGATTTCTCCCTGGAAACTAAACGAATCGGAAACAAAAAAAAACACCTGTCAGAAAGAGGAGAAAATGCTGCATTGAATAGTGCGCGAGCTGCTCTTCTTTTGTCGTTCTACGAGGATTTAGCTGCCCAAGTATGGAAATCGGTAGCATCAGTTAAAATTCCGTTAAAAATCTATGACAAGCTATGAAAAGGAGAAAAAAGTAGTTTTGCATTTTGTAGGGTTTGCTCTATAAAGGCGTTACTTGCACTTTTTCGGAGAATTGATGTAACAGTTTTAAAAAATTGTGAAACTTGACTATCTCAAAAAGCATAGGTCGCAGACTTTGGTTATTTTCCGAAAGCTCATTGACTGTTTTGCAGCAAGTTCATAACCTTTAGAAAGAAAATGAAATGCTGCATCGAATGCATCCAAGATCTCTTAGAAACCTTTGTTCCGTCAAATGTAGTGCCCGTTTGAAAAAAGCGAAATTACTTTTGAAACGACCTACTATTCTGGGATTATGGTGAGCAGAATTTGGGGCACATGATATTCCCAGGTTCTTCTATGTTTTTTGAAAGGGAGTTTCCGTCTGCTTTCCAGCTCTTGATAGTCTACTGATACAGCATTAATGATTACTGATTACTGGCTCTTTTATGTAATGCGCACTGCGTTACATCCTTGCTTCCAAGACGTCCGCAGAAAAATTTGAGAAAATGGAAACGGACTATCAAGCACATGCAGTGAAGCAGAAGACTTGTTGAATGAGATAAACACAATTTCCTTCGGATTTAGTATATACTCATTCCAAAGGAAGTTATGGCGCTGCGAAGTTTGCGTGGTTCGCGTGATTCCGTGAAATTCCCAGAGACGCGGAATTGCCGAAATGTCGCAAATTACCGGATCGCGGACTTCCGCGAAATTCCTCGAATTCTGCGACATTCAAGGAGGTTTTGCATTTTCTGTGAGCGGCATCGTAGCTTGTGAAATTGTGATTTAGCAGGTAGCAGAATTCTCGAATATTCGTATTTTTTGGAGCAAGAAATGCTCCCTAATTGCATAACGGACGCCCAAAAATTTTTTACCGTTATTTCGTGCACCAAAGGTTTTTCGCTATGTAATATTGTAGGGGCAGCTGAATTCTGCAATGAGGATCAGCCATATCAAGATATAAGCTCTTCCTAGTGGTGCCAGTTTACCGTCTCCGAAGGTAGAGGGCTTCATTGCCCAGAGTAGGATCGAACCTTGGTCCGACTTAATTGTGGCTCATACCAGTTGCCGCTTTCGTGATTATAATTAGTGCATAATGAGCTTTTTTTACTACGTTTTGATTGGCATGACGAGAATGAGTGAATGAGTAGTGGAAAGGGGAATAGTTCACCAAGGAAATTTGCCTAAAACCAACTAGAGATTTTGCAAAGGATACATAATCAAATTTGCAAACTGCGTCTAAGATCTGAAATGTCATCTTTTCGGCAAGCACGCACGTCAACTTCTTCCCTGATAAGCTATCAGTTATCGCCTTTTTTCGCAAGATAGCCAAGGACTGAGTAAGCTGCGTTCAAAAATGAACTCAAGTGTGCTGTTGTTCATAGTTTGTATTTCTCATTTGAAAATTACCATCAAAGTCACTGTAACAACTTTGGTTCAAAATTCAAGCTATCGTGAATTGAGGTTATTTATGTTTGCTTGAAGGGGGTTTTTGAGCAAAAGTTGATAAATATGCAATCAAGGGTGATTATGACCTTGTATCAAAATGTAGGTGATTTCTTGAGTCTAAAAATTTGAAACATAATGCTATAAAACTCATGTTATTACTATAAAGTATATACGACAATCTCAAGAAAAGCACACTTTTCATTGTTTGACTTCTCGGTACCGGTAGCAGAAATAGCGATTTTAAAAGGTTGACAGATTCGTTTCCGACTTTGAAAAAAATGAAAGGTTCAAGCCCAACATATATTTCCATTTTAACCGCAGAGCATAGAGAGAGTTTTACAAAAGTCGAGCTACTTGTAACTTAATGTGTAAACTCGCACACCACCGCTACTCCGCTACTCTTGTTTACAAAATAAACGATTTTACTAAAATTCTTAACAAAGCCAGTAACTTACTTCATGGTTTCCACAACATCTGCTCAGCAAGAAGAGAAAATCAGAAAAATTTCCATAGATTGGAAGTTTGGTGCACACCATGTGCCCAATACACATTTAGGTTGCAAAAAGCTCCATTGTAAAAGGCTTTCTTGTCTATTTTGGTAAAGGACTCAATCGGGCCACGCATCCTAAACTTCTCTAAGCGTGTTATAGAATGTTCTTTGTTTCTGCTAAGATTGCAACGCTGACGACTTATCTTATCATTCTTTTTTCGTAGATTTTGGTACTTAAGCAACTTGATCAGGCCTGATAACACGCTGTGCTCGAATCCTTTAGAGTTCAAACCTACATCAAGAGGTTTTTACTCGAATGCTATTGATTATGATTACATTTACATATATATATGCCACTAATGATTTCATGATAAATCGTAAAAATTCAGGATGGTGCAGTACAGACTTACATACTTCGATGGCCGCGGTACTGCTGAGATCATTCGACAAGTGAGTTTGCTCGGCGAAGATAGCAGTGAACCCCCCTAGCACAAATTTTCAGATTTTTGCCGTTGCTGGGGAAAAATTTGAGGATGTTCGTGTCATTCAACAAGGATGGCCAAAACTCAAGGCTAGTGAGTAGTTTTTTGACTTTACGAAGAAATTTGAGAAAATCTACCGATATGTTACAGATACACCTTTCGGACAATTGCCAGTGCTGGAAATCGACGGTAAGCAGCTAGCTCAATCTGCTGCCATTGCTCGATATCTTGCCAGAAAATTTGGTAAGACTCACCAATCTATTCTTATCATTAGTAGAAACAGAATCCGCTCCCCAGGGCTCGCCGGCAAAAACCCGTATGAGGAGGCGGTTGTCGATTCTATCGTTGACCAGTTCAAGGACTTCACTGCTGAAATTCGCCCATACTTGAGAGTAGCTATGGGTTTCGAACAAGGAGATAAGGTGTGTATAAAAGGGTAAATTGAAATTGAAGATGTTCACAACGAACATGGTCAATCCTTACACGACTGATGGCTGACTCGATGTTATCATTTTCAGGATAAGCTAGCCAATGATGTGCTCTTTCCGGCCCGTGACAAGTTCTTTGGTTTCATGACGAAGTTCCTCAAGGAGAATAAATCAGGCAGGTTTCCAGAGTTCGTATAATCCAAAAAAAGAGTGTTTTGTTTCTACTTTTCGTGATGTTCGAGTTTTCCCAAACAAAATTCCATACGGGAAAGTTGGTGGTTTACTGGATTTGGATTTGGATGGTGTTCATTGCGCGAATGCCGCGTGTTCTGCCATTGTACATCTTTTGAAGTTATCCATGAATTTGATAGCGTAGGCGCACAAGTTTAGCTTTGTTGATTCTTATCATAATTAGGGAAAGCATAATTGAATGATCATTGTTGGATTGATAATAATTGGCAAGCTCAGCCTGATCAATTGCATACATCATCGATTCTGCTTCATAACAGATTGATGATGCAAAACACGTCTTGAAAAGCTCAACATTAGGTTGAAACAGCACAATCATAATCTTCTTGTTAGAGTTGATGAAAAACAAATTCAAATACATTAACACAAAATATCTGCGCCGTCCAATAATCTATTCAAATTTTTACTTTAGTATAATGGAAAATGAGACCATTGACAGGTTTTGATTCTCATCGTTTTGACGGAACGTTATCCAATTTTATGGAGGTATTTTGCATAACTTTGCTATCGTATGAAAAGAACAGCATCAAATGTGAAATCCAAAGCATTTCCAATCTTGCAAGAGCACGAATCTGAGTTGGTCATGCTACTTTGAGGTTATCTTGTTGGAGACTCACTGACTTTTGCCGATCTCTACCTGGCAGAGCACTGTGCTGAGTTTGCAAAGAAGATGCCAAGTATTTATGATGGATTCCCAGAAGTACGTTCATTACTGATGTAAAGCTGCAACTTTTCTTTCCAAATTTGCATTTTCAGATCAAAGCTCATGCAGAGAGAGTTCGCTCGAATCCAGCTCTGAAAAAGTGGCTCGCTACTCGACCAGAAACTCCTTTCTGAGTGATCGTTCTTTTGTTAGAATAAACGAGTTATCCTTTACTTTAACACTTCGGTAACAAGCACGAGTCACTGAAAAGTTTTTGGGAAAGGTGTGCAGCATAAGCGTTCTAGATAATCAAGGAGAAAAGTTTGATGTATAAGTGGAGGATGAGGATACGATGTCCATTTCTCCTTCCGAGAAGTTCCAAGATTCTGCAAGTGATGTACATGAGTTATGAAGACATAACTACAGGGTTGGGGGAAAGTCGTTAAACCATTTTTGATGTCCTTGTATGTTTGGGCTTTTCTACAAATTTTTTGCATGCTAATTACATGTACTTACTTCTTATATCCTTGAGTACAAGCCCTCAATAAACTGGACTATTATCTTTTTTCCTGTCGGAGATATGCCTCCTGGAATGGAGCGAGCATTGATGGAGAAGATGCATGAGGAGAGGATGGACCAGCAAATTGCGCGGGCTCCCCAAATTTTAAAGATCGGGGTCTTTTCCGCCTTGCGTCGTTTCTAGGATATGAACAGCGCCCAGGACTGTTGTATGAGTGGCAAATTGGCTACTGCAGACAGCAACGAAATTCCGAAAATCGCTCGCCAACGCCTTCGTCGCAATCCTCGGCGAGGCTTGATTGAGCCGGCTTCAGAGCTTCCATCTCTGGCAGGACAGTCTCCAACATCGTAAAAGAGCGCCTTGCGATGAAGCTTTTAAGCATGCTAAAATTTCATGCTTTTTGGGAGCACACGAAGCTAAACTGACTGCGCAGATGCCATCGACTGCTTGAACGTCTCTCCAAGGCACGCCACAGAAGGGCACTCTTTTCTGACGATAAAATTTTTACTGTAAAACGGGTTTTCAATCTCCAAAACACCAGGAATCATATCCTAATCGCTTTGAGGAGTCATCAGCAGGGGTTAACTCGCCGAAGGAGAGCCTCATCCGGCTCTTCTGATGGTTTGGGTGGCGATCACTTCCGGCGGCAGGATGCCACTGATCTTTGCGCCTCACGGAATCATGGTGGACGCTGCTACGTAGTTGGATAGCATTCTGAAGAAGCGACTGATGCCCTAGACCAATATCCATTTTGCAGGGAAAGATTGGTGTTTCCAGCAGGTATCACACCTGCGCACACAGCGAAGGTTGTTCAAACTTGGCTCTAAAGCAACTTTAAGGTCTACCCTACTCTTGCGGAACGGCCTCCGTTTTCGCATAATCTGAATCCCCTCGACTATAGGGTCTCAGTTCTTTAGGCCAAAGCCTGCGCTCACCCACGCAAGACAGTGGAGTCTCTGCTCTTGCTCTTCAGAAGGCGTTGAAAGAAATCGACGTTAAGCACCTCCGTGCCACCATGGACAGCGTTGCCAAGCTCTTCCGAGCTTGTGGTCGCGTTAAAAGAAGAAAATATTTGAATTGTGAAGCCAGTTTTGTGTAGCAGACAGTTAAGTAGACATTACCTATTGATTTCATATAATCACCTTGCCTAGCTTCATCATTACGCTAAAAAAACCATGTTCAAAGACTTTCCCCCAACCTTGTAATGATGACTGCTTTGTTTTACCTTGGAGAGGGCACAGAAGTGAAGTGACTTTGTGGGAAGTGACTTGGTCTCAGCTATGTAAAAGATCCTTTATTTAGGTTGCCTTTCAGAAATGACCATGCCTGTAAATTCTAAGCTTGAAAAAAAGTTTCAGATTCCTGCCTCCCACCAGTACCTTGAGTTGTGCAAGTATGCAGAAGAGGGAAGAAGGAAAATTTTTTTTAATATTTTTTATACCACTGTTTAGCAAGCTTTCAGCCTCCTATCTAAATTATATCTAATTGCTGATTGTATGGCGTTTTCACCTAATCGAGCTTGTGAGAAAAGCAGAAAGCCATTTTTTGACTTCCACTCTTTGTAGTCTAGGGCTGGACTTCACTTAATGAAGTAGGTTGCTTGATAACAAAGTTTTTTTGCAAATTTTCCACATTCAAAAGCTTTCTTTTCTCCGCATTAGAGTACGAAGTTTGTCTCCTGTTAGCGTATGGCGCTTTGTTCTTGATTTAACAATAGAAAGCGGATGTGACTTTGTTGTAGTTATCCTCATGAATATATAGTTTAAGTTAGGATTAATCTCCTAGTTATCAAAGCAAAATATTCTACACAAAGTAAACTTTTCGCGCTATATACAGGGTGGTCCACATGAAGTGTGACACAACAAGAAAATATAATAACTTTGCAAGGACTGAATGAAATCAGAAGCTTTTGTCCTCCTTGATAGAGAAAAGAATTCTGTATAAGAAGTTTTAAGTAACTTTTGGAATATTTGCCCTGGTTATTTTAAATCGTTTTTTCTCATTCAAACCTCTTTCAAAAATTCTTCGATTTGCGCGTGATGGTTTCTGCTCCCAAACTCTCACCAGGTTTCTTTTTGGCAAATCAAATGACATAGGTATTGAAAGGCAGACTTTTCCCTTTCAGGTAGATAGAAAAGAGTGTTTGTGGGTTCAAGGATGGGCGAGTTAGAGGAACAGATATCATTTTTTCCAGTGTTTAAACGATGGATTTTACAAAACTGCAATTTCTTCTTTTCACTGTGGATTAGTTTCCAGTCATGCTGAAAGTTCCCAAACGCGTCTATAGTATTTCTTTTGATCCAAGAAAGTGCCACAGCCCTTCAAAGTTTGCTTTTGGTGCTTTTTCCAGAATCTCGAAAAATTGCGATTTTCGTTGTCATGGCGACTGCCTTTGATAAACCTTCAAGCTTGATCATGTTTTACTAAGAACCGAAGTCAGTAACAAGCACAACGGAACAAAACGATATGGAGAAGACGACTATCATCAAAACATGAAATGGAATAGACCAAAAAATTAATTTTTTGAACTTTTTCACCACGAATTCTCTTTCTGACCCATCTATGAGCAAAACGTCCGCTCTTCCAGATCCATTTTATTAAATTTGTTGAAAGAAGGTCCTGGGACAAAGTTCCGCAAAAAATCATTGTGCGCATTTTGAAATTTTCTCCGAGAACAAACTCTTTCACCAAAGCCGAAGGAGGATTTTTCAAAAACAATCTATAGCATCTTATACAGAATTTTCTTGTCTATCAAACGAAAATAAAATCGTTTAATTTCATTGAGTTCCGGCAAAGTTACGAAAGCTTTTGTGCATCACATTCTTCATGTGGACCACCCTGTACAGCAATAAAATAGTTTATGAGTTACGACAACATATCTATCGTTATCGATGTTGTAGTGGTGCAGATACACACACATGATTAACAAGTGTGCTATACGAAACCGGTCTGGGTAATGTAACTAGAACTTTGTGCACGAAAGCATATCGACGTACAATTTTCATTTCTAGCATAGGAATGTCGTTTTCTTCCAAAAACTTTGCTGCAGACTATATAATTGTTTTGACATTTCATAAACTTTGCTTTCGTGACATTCTCTGCTCTCGTATGTTCACGCTTCTTTTTTTTTACTAAAAGAGTTGTTTTGCTCACAAGAAAGCTACGTTATTCTGAAGAACAAAGCGACAATAAGCCCTTAAAATTTGTACGTGCTTCTAAAAAAGATCAAGATTTCAGATAGGCTGTAGGGGCACTGATGATAAACTTCAAAATCAAGTGTATGCATTCTGTCAAAAAGAACGGCATCTGACTTTGGCATGTCACGAATCACTTTCTATAATAGACCTAATGTGAAAAGATTTTACTACTCTCTTAACTCAGTTTCCTTTCAAGTTATTCAAATATAACTTTTTCTCATACATGTCACGTTATTGGACGATTAATGACTCAATGAAAATTGAATGAATTTGCAATTGTTTGGTAGAGAAACTACTTTTATTTTATTACTTTGCTTGACAAAGTATATTACCGCTCGTAGTCTTCCAAGGAGCGACTCACAGTCTCCCGATTTATGTGACATGAACCACCGCACCGTGCACATATCTCGCTTCAGAGAGGACGAATTCCCTTACAAGGATCGTTCGACTCAGCTTAGGGCGGCGCATTATATGAACGTGCCCGCTTGGACACAGCAGTAGACGGTAAGACTCCACAAATCGTTTCAGATTTTTGCTTATGGTATGTTACTCAGTTTGCTTATTCACTGTACTCATTGGGCGCCTATGGTAAGCAAAAATTTGAAATGATTCGCGGTGGCCTCTTACTGTGTCCAAACAGGCACTTTGTATATCAGAAGATGCGCCACACTGAACTAGGTCGCTTGGTGCTCTTGGATTAAGAATTCTCCATTCTGGAGAGACGTACGGCCACGCTACGTTGATCTCACATGAATCGGGTAACTGTGCGTTGTTCTTTCCAAAATACGATGTGCTGTACTGGACGGTCGTAGAAGAAAAATCGTATCTGCTTCTTTCCTGACAGTGCACTTCTTGCTTAAAAAATTTATATTTGTGCCAATTTATGTCTATCCATCCAGAATGGTTCACTACAAACTCACCTACTTCGATAGTCGTGGATCAGCAGAAATCATTCGCCAGGTACAATTAGTCTACTGCTTTCTTCTCGAATACTCTTTTTTTGAGATCTTTGCGCTTGCTGGGCAGGATTACGAAGATGTTCGACTTACACAGGAGGAATGGCCGAAGCACAAAGCTGGTGAGTGCTAAAATAACTCGAAAAAAATTATTTCCGTCGATGTTACAGAAATGCCATTCGGCCAAATGCCAGTGCTGGATATCGATGGTAAGCAGCTAGCTCAATCTGCTGCCATTGCTCGATTTCTTGCCAGAAAATTTGGTAACACCCCGCCGATCTTTTCTTATTGTTGAAGAACACGATCCAATGCTCAGGGTTCGCCGGCAAAACCCCGTACGAAGAAGCGGTTGTCGATTCTATCGTTGACCAGTTCAAGGACTTCACAGCTGAAATCCGTCCTTCCCTTAGAGTGGTTATGGGTTTCGAACAAGGAGATAAGGTGTGTAGAAAAGGGTGAAAATAAACCAGAACCAGACTATCGATTTATCGGTTCCGTTTTTGCCTATCAATTTACAAGGGAAATAGCAATCCTTACATGACTGATGGTACCGACTCGATGTTATTATTTTTAGGATAAGCTAGCCAAGGATGTGCTCTTTCCAGCCCGTGACAAGTTCTTTGGTTTCATGACGAAGTTCCTCAAGCAGAATAAATCAGGCAGATTTCTAGAGTTCGTATCCAAAAAGGAGAGTGTCTTATTCCTACCTTTCGTGATGTTCGCGTTTTCCAAGACAAAATTCTACATTGTGACAGTTGATGGTTTAACTGGAGCATGCTTTGCAATTGTGCATTTTTTGCAGTATCCATGAAGTTGATAGCGTAGGCGCATAGGTTTAGCTTTATATTGCTAAAACAACAAGGAAAAGCTTGTTGGAATGAATATTGTTTGATTGATAAAAATGGACACAAAAGAGCTAGATCAGTTGTAGAAAAGTTGGTGCTGCTTTATAGAGACTCTTGATGTCTTGAAGTTCAATCATGAGTTTAAAAAAGCATAACCATAATTTTTTGTTAGACATGATGAAAAACAAATTAAAATAATTTGATACAACAAAATTCTTGCGTCGTCCTATAATCTATCCAAATTTTTGTTGTAATCTGATAAATCAAACATTCCCATAATAAGAAAAAGAGACTACCGACAGGTTTCGGCTCTCATCGTTTTAACGAACAGTTTCAAACTTATGGAGGTAGTCTATATACTATGCTCTCATATCAAGAGAACAGAATTAAATGTGAAACCTAAAGCATTTCAATCTTGCTGGAGCACTAACTTGAGTTGATCGTGTTACTTTAGGTTATCTTGTTGGAGACTCACTGACTTTTGCCGATCTTTACCTGGCAGAGCACAGTGCAGAGTTTGCAAAGAAGATGCCAAGTATCTATGATGGATTCCCAGAAGTACGTTCAGTGCTGATGCTGCATGATGACCTTTTTTCCTAATTTTCATTTTCAGATCAAAGCTCATGCAGTAAAAGTTCACTCAAATCCAGCTCTGAAAAAGTGGCTCGCTACTCGACCAGAAACTCCTTTCTGAGTGATTATTTTTCACTGAAATAAATGATTCATCCTTTACTTTAACACTTCGGTAACAAGCACGGGTCACGAAAAAGCTGTTGAGGAGGATGTGCAGCGTAAGCGTTCTAGACAATCAAGAGAAAATTGGATCGATATATTAGGGTGATCACTAAAAAATGGGGCAGCTTGACTTTTATTAAATTTTGGGTTTTTTTCGATCAACAACAAGCAGGCTGCAACGTTAACGTCGCTTATATAAGCGACCTTCGCCTATTATTCCGGCAAAGCGTCAACGCTCCTCTCCCACAACCCTACGCGTGGCGCCCTGAAGAACGCGAACAGGGTTCTTTGAACATCGCTCATTCTTGCGCCGCCATACCGTAAAGTTATAGAGCAATTGATATACCATTCGAAAGAGCTCTTCATGCTCTTTCAAACAGTATATTGAACATACAGGATTATTTTCTACTTCTGGGTAAAAAAAGCGAAATACCTGAAAAATCGCGATTTTTCGGCGCAACAAAAACCAATAAATCAAGTTTCAATCTGTATTTTCCGAAAATAGATAAACTGTGAGGTAAGCTGCATATGGATGGATAGAGCGCAAAAAGCTCTTTCAGATGGTACCTATAAAGCTTGCGTTCACCTGCAAAGAATTGAATAGCACGTATCTTTGTTCTCAAAGCTGCTAATGGCCATAACTCCTGAATTTGAAAGTTGAGGCCAGCAATCCATCGTGGGTCTGGTGACTGTAACTTCACGCATAGCAGCAGTAGTACTTTGGATGGTTTCGTATGTTTCACTGCGCAGATACTGCCCGAAGTTTATAATTTGTTAAAGTGACTAACTTTGCATTTCAGCCACTATAAAAATTATTAAGTACTTAAATGACCTTCTATAGGTATTTTCTGAAAGAGAGTAATTTATTCTGACACTTGTCAAAATTTGAAAGTTTAATCACTTTTCTTTTTTGAGAAATCCACATTTATTCTCTAGGTGCCCCATTTTTTAGTGATCTCCTTCGTTGTAAGTAACTGCACTGACTTAATGATTGTCATTGGAAAAAATGGCAAGAAATCCTGTAAAGCTCTCTAAAAACTTTCTGGAAGTAAGTGCTTATCTGCAGGAATCAGCCGGGCGTGCTACGTTGGTCTCAAAACGTTTCGGTTTTGCAATTTTTTCTAGCCAGATTCAATGTTCCCAAGTCTGCGCATGCGTATGGTTATGGACATATGACTGTGAGCTTCTACTTCAAATCTACGAAGCAAATAGTTAATTGTTTTTGCATCAACTGTACCTTTAAAAAATCAGATTATGAAATGTTCTATTCACGTATTTGAATTCGGAGAAAACAATCGTTTCAGTGTTTTGAGTTGAAGTCTGCACTCATTGTGCATCATGTAGTTGTCTAGAGTTAGAAGAAGTAAGGACAAAAGAGTAGTTTTTGCTGTCTGTCAAACGGTGCCGACCTTTGATAGTGTACACAATGGGAGGAAATTGGAGATACGCCACATTTTTCTCTCGCTCACCAGGTTGTTCAAACATTTATTGCAAGCCCATTAAGCTGCTATACCAATTCATTCTATGAAAAATTGACATTTTCCATGCGAGAGTTAAACAGATGGCAACTGAGACATCAAGAGGAAACTGGCTTTTCTCTTTTCCTCGAAGAAATTTACTTTCGCCTTTCGCATGCGATGCGTTGAGTAACAATCTGTGATTCTTCCCGCACTGGCACAAAGAATTTTTTGAATGAAGTTATGCCAAAAAGATCCTTTAGGTCGATTTTCAGAATTCCGCATGTCTGTAATTGCTGAATTTGAGAAAAAAATGTTTAAGTTCCTGCCTCCCACCAATACCTCGGATATTGTGCAAGTATGCAAAGAAAGAAGAAAATGTTTTCTTTTTTCCTGGTATTTCTTCCGTGCCTTCGTCTAGCAAGCCTTCCGCCTCCTATCTACATTCAAACTAATTGCTGATTGTAGATGGTGTTTTTCACCTAATTGAGCATGTGAGAAAAGCAGGAAGCCATTTTTTGACTTTCACTCTTTGTAGTCTTGGGCTGGACTACACTTAATGAAGTAGGTTGCTTGGCAACAATATTTTTGCTGCTTGAAGTGATTGAATAATTTTCCACATTCAAAGCTTTCCTTTCTCCACGTTAGAGTACGAGATTTGTCTCCTCTCAGCATGTGCGCGCTTTGTTCTTGGTTTATCAGTAGAAAGCGAAAGCAACTCTGCCTCGGTAACTTCATAAATATTTAGTTTATGTTAGGACTATCCTAGTTTCAGAGCAAAATTTCTTTGCACAAAGTACAAAAGTGAAAATTTTTGCGCTACATACAGCAACAATTAGTTTTGTAATAACAACAACATCTCTACTTTTTGTTATTGATGTTATAGGTGCAGCAGCACATGATTAACAATGAATGTGCTATACGAAACCGGTTCAAAAGATGCAACTAGAACTTTTTTGGAACGGAAACCTATCATGTTACTTTCATTTCTAGCACAGAAATGTCGTTTTCCTCCTAAAACGTTGATGAGAATAAAATGACTGTTTTAACGTTTCATATAAATTGTTTTAGTGATATTTTCCGTTCTTGTATGTTCACAAACCTTTATTACTGGAAAGCAATTTTTGCTCAGAAGTAAGCTATGTTAATAGCGACAACTAAGCCATTAAGATTTGTACGTGCCTTAAAAAAAGCTTAACATTTCAGAAAGGTTGTGGGGGGCACCGATGATAGACTTCAAAATAAAGTTTCTGAATGCTTTCTGTCAAAAAACGGCATATGACTTTGGCATGTCACAAATTGAAGGTTTTGTTTTTCTCTCCCCTTCATTTGACTTCTCTTTCAAATACATATCTGACTTTTTGTATCCCATACATGTCATCTTAAGGACCATGGAAAATGCGATGGAAATCACTAGATGAATTGGCAGTTGCTCGGTAGAAGAATTACCACTATTTCATGACTCTGGCTTGACAAAGTAATGCATTGTTGCCACTTACAAAAAAGGCCGATTCTGTTTCCTTCCTGAAAGTGCATTTCTTGTGTGAACAAATTTATTTTTGTGCCATTTTATGTCCATCCATCCAGAATGGTTCACTACAAACTCACCTACTTCGATGGTCGTGGCTCAGCCGAGATCATTCGTCAGGTATCACTGTCTATTGCTTTCTTCTAGAAAAATCCTATTTTCTCTAAGATCTTTGTACTTGCTGGACAGGAATACGAAGATGTTCGACTTACACAGGAGGAATGGCCAAAGCACAAATCTGGTGTGTGCTAAAGTAATTCTAAAAAATATTTTTGTCAGTGTTACAGAAATGCCATTTGGCCAAATGCCAGTGCTGGAAGTTGATGGCAAGAAGCTGGCGCAATCTTTCGCAATTGTCCGCTTCCTTGCTAGAAAATTCGGTGAGAGCCACATTTGAACATGAATTGAGGACAAGGAAAAATAATATGCTTGAGGATATGCTGGCAAAACTCCGTTCGAGGAAGCACTTGTTGACTCGATTGCTGATCAGTGGAAGGATTTTATGAACGAGATTCAACCAGCGATGAAAGTCGTTTTAGGTTTCGAGGAGGGTGATTTGGTGAGCTAAGAACAGCATAATATAAGCTTGAAGGCAGTGTATCATCAGAATGGACCCTTGTTCGATTTTGGGGGATTTGAGTAGTAGACTCCCCAAGTACACTGTAGCCCAAACACCACCTGCGAATTCATGCGCTAAGTCCTGAAAAATGCGCTTCGAAACTCCACCAGCCCCGCCCACTCAATGGAAAGAGGCGGGGCTGGTGGGGGTTTTGAAGCGCAATTTTTAGGACTTAACGCATAATTGGCAGATGGGTTTTAAGATACAGTGTATTTGGGGAGTCTACTACCTAAATCCACCAAAATCCGAGAAAGGTCCATTCTGCTGATCCACTGCCTTTAAAGGCAGTAGCTCGGGAAATTTCGAGTGGAGCCTTTCGCACCTGCTAGCCTTTTGGATCCGCTGGGTTTGAACTGCGCTTGAAAATAAAAAAATTGCTTTTCAGCGTTTTCCGGCTTTAAAAATTGCTGAAGAGGCTGGGCGAGGGATTACTGCCAAAAACAGCTTCTTGCCTGTAACTTCGCCCATTTTGAAGGCAACTGGCTAATCAGCTCAGGCAGCCAATCGCGACTTAGCTCGCATATCCCCTTCAGCAATCTCCAAGAACGGATAACGCCAAGAAAATCACTTTTTCGCCTTTTCAAGCACAGCCCTGGACTCGGCGCTTCAATTGGCGAAGGAGGGATGGGAAATTCGTGATTGTAATTTTCCCGAGCCACGCCTTTGACTTATCGAGTGAAGCGCTACGCTTTTGGCCTAAGGCATACCTCACGCGATTCCAGCCGCTACACGATCTGGCGCTGCAGCGACTCTTCATAAATGGTCGTGAGCGCGCTTTGCATGGGCCAAACTTGAAGCTTTTGCTATAACTTACGAAAGCTACGCGCCTGCGCATTTTAAAAAATGCATACGGTTGATTTATAAGCATCAAACCGCCAAGTCGCGCGGAAGTAGCGATTTGACAGAATCGCGCGAGGTATGCTTTAGGCTTTAGAGGAATTGCAATCAGTGCCTACAGGCTCCCCAATTTTGAATGGAAGTTGATGAGATCATTCAAATAAAACTTTGCAGAACAAGCTTACCAAAGAAATCCTCTTCCCAGCTCGTGATAGATTCTTTGGATACATGACAAACTTCCTCAAGGCGAATAAATCAGGTAATTGCGTTTTTCACTTGCGAAAAACCATTTTGTGTGCTTTTAGGGTACCTGATCGGTGATTCGTTGACCTTCGCCGATCTTTACCTAGCTGAATACTCATCAGAATTTGCGAAGAAGATTCCAGGGCTTTTTGATGGCTTTCCTGAGGTGATTATCTTACTGACCTGAGTAGTATTTACGTGTCCCTCGAGAATCCCATATTTTTCCCAGGTTAAAGCACATGCTGAAATGATTCGCTCGAATGCCACGCTGAAGAAATGGATAGAAACAAGACCACAAACGAAGTTTTAGAGACACCCTTCGCTAGTGCATCATGTAATGAGTAGTTGTGAATGATAAACCTTTTGCTGAGTCTAGTGAATTATAAACCTTTTTTCTCTCACTGAATGCAATATGAATGCAAATTCTATAAAAAGTTATCAGAAGTGAGACTTCAAAGTTTTCCAAGCACACGTAGAGTCTTCAAGCTGTAACAAGAAGTAAATTGTAGTTTTCCCTATATCTAAGAAAAAAATATTCCTTATTGTGCATTGCAAATTATATAATAATGATACGGTATATTAGCTTCTGCAAAAATTCAACGGTTTGACTAAAATAACATGTGTCAAATATTTTCGGCGGGGTAACGGCTAGCGTAAGTTCGTTAGACTGAGAATATTAACTGCACAAAGCGCCGTGGCAGTAATCATGTCCGTACGGATTATATTGAGTTGGCTAAAAAATAAGTTCGCTTTGGCATAAAATCTTACAGAAAACTTTCTGGCTGTTTCTCTATCCATGATTCTTTGCGGAAAAGTAGATCAAAGCTCCTTCTATCACATACCAAATATTCAAGATTTTCTATCATCACAAAAGACGAAGTTACACATCAGGTTATACATCAACATGGCTAAATTTCCAAAAACTCAGCTCTTTAACTTCTTAAGCTTCGTTTTTATGCTATCATGGATGTAGAGGACATCAGTTCGGTATTCAGAAACTGAAGAGTTTCCCTATTAGAGGATAACATTGAAAATGACCTGCCACTTCGAAAATCTTAAAAAAGACTCGAATTCCTCATATTTGTGCACTATGAGGAAACTGGGGTTTTTCACTTATTTGCAGTTTGGAAGATAAGTCCTACTTAAACAGAATTTATACCCTAATTTCCGGGGTCTAAGGCGCAGTAACTTTCACCGCCGCGGACTGTTGTACGATGAGGTTCGCGATGCGCGGCGCCGCACAAGTATCCGACAACAACTTCTTTCAATCATCAGCAACTTTTTGCTCCCGTTCTCTGCTGTTTTTTCTTACATCATTGAAAACAAAAGAATGAATAATCTAAACATTATATACACCATTAAGAGCACCTTCTTCCCACCTTTAGGAACGATATCAAAGTATCATTCTGAGAAGAGGACCTGAAGTCATGATTTATCGCAGTGAGCAGTGAAGAATAATCACAGTACACTGAGTTTTTAGCTTTCTAGCTTTAGAGAGCATCCTAGAAGCGTTTTCGCGCCATCGTTCGCTGCGGCGGGTGCGCCTTATACCCCGGAAATTAGGAGAGATACGAAACACTGGACAAAATTTTTTCTGCAGCATTTGTAAAGTCCGCAAAAGCGGCCGAACTTATTTATTAGCCAGCATGATACTTCATGATTTCAATGTAGCTGTACTGCAGATACCAAAAACAAGTGAAGACAGCGTTTTATGCTTTGTAGAATGGTGGAGATTTCGTATGGAAACGCCACTTTAATTAAGTATCCTTCCTTCGTAAGCTGACAGTTTTATGTGGTACCCAAAAGTCGGCAAAAAAGCGTGAGAAGAAAACAAGGATCAAACATTATAGAGTAACTCCTGGGACATTCTCTATATTATTTGAAAAACCAAGATTTTAAGTCTTTCTAAAGTTAACTTCTCTTCCTCTTAACCAGCGCAAATCCTGCTCGTAGTAAACCCCTGTTCAGCGCAACTCGACTTGAACCTAGGACGCCTTGGTCCGGTATCCAGTGAACCGATCTGGATGCGAATCGATTCCTAGACTTAGAATTTCGGGCGCCCCCAAAAACGAAAAGCCTTGAGCAGGTCTGGTCGCTAAGTAAATGGAATTTCAAGCGAGGAGATGGTTCGAGGCCGGTTAGTGAAGTGTTTCTGCGCCATTGACGGGCAAATTCTTGATAGCGACTACTATCGAAAAAAATCGATGATGACCGCTGTCAATGATATCGCCTCGTAAATATTGAATAAAAGAAAACCACATATCATGGCGAGGGTATCACGAAAACTGAGAAATTTGGAACACGAACGGAATGAACAAAGTAAATAAATTCTAGTTTTTTGCAGCTTTAAAAAAATCTAAGCAAACTCTGCAGAAAAAGAGAAACTTTTTTACCTTTCCCCGCAATCAGTTGTTCGCTTCTTGGGCCTCCAAATTGTGCAGATTTACGAATTTCGCACCGCAACAATATTCAACTGATTTGTCCCGTTGGTTATCACGAGCAAATTACTTGCACACTATCACCCTCGGTCCCCCCTAAAACCTGCCTTCGGCTAAGCGGCATTCCATTGAACTGATTGTAGCACTTAGACGGGCGGTCTTCGGACTATTTCCAAATTTCATTTTGCTTAAATCTCGGCATTGTTGATACGTTTCAATCTTGCTATGCCATACAGGTCTGTTAGGATGGTATATTTATTCAAGTCAGCCTAACGTTTCGGCGCCTACGCCGTCCTCAGAGGCCTAAAAACAACCCAAAGCTTCACCTCCAACATTAGACCATTGAATGTCTCCTCTAGCTTGGCTAGTTTCGACTTTGTTCCAAATTCAATCCGTAAAAACTCTTCAGACAGAAATGAACCTACCGTTATACCACCGCTATATGATTTGTCCGCACTGGAAGAAATTGACAGAGCGACCGGAAAGGAGTAACAGAAGCGGACAAGTGAGGAATACTGTGGAGAGCGAATAGAGGATATGCTATTTACTATCTACAGCTCACAAAGTGCTACGAACGGCAGAAATTCGGCTGTAATAGACATACACTCGTTTTTAGTATTCTTCTGAATTTTTCGAGGATATCCAGAAAGATTCTAGTGCCTTTCTAGCAGAGATATCTTTCTCACAGCTTAAGATTTGGCATTTGACTTTGAAATCTGTTCCGTTATGGGCTTCGAATGACCTGAAAAGCTTTTGAAAGTCGTTCGCATAGTATAAAAAGATATAGAATTTTGCAAGATTGTGAAGGTTATAGGCTGTGGATAGATCTGATTTGTAATGCTATCTCAAAATTTGAGGCGCGAAATATATCCAGGATTTTTGAGCTCCCCTTAGTGCCAATTCAAAAGGCTGTAGTACTCCTGCTCTTCATCAAGTGCATGCACAGAAAGCATTGAAGAATGTTTTACGATTCCCTAAACCAAGAAAAGAAATGCTTGAGTCACCGAACAACATAAAGATTAAGGACAGCAACTTGCTTACTGCTTTTTTAGTGCAAGGATTTCAGAAAGTGAAGGAGCAAAGTGACTTTCGTTCTAGGCTATGTGAGAGAACCTGGAAGTTAGAATACGTCTGATTCAATTATAAAGAGTTCATTTTCTGAAATGCAAATGTCCGAGATTTTATTTAAATATATACATCGCACATAACCAACAAGTTTGGTTCCATCCTCGTTCTACATCGAATAGCATGCATTGTATCATAGAATGTACAAAAAAGTCTCTTGCGAGCAGTGCTCTCACATCAACAGATTTCAAACAATTTCATACAGATAGTGCTTAGCAAGTGAGTTATACCCGTACTGCAATGCTTAAAATGCTGTAAAAGTGCAAGCTTTTTTTCGTTAGGCACCAAAAACAGTCTTAGTTCAAAACTAACCTACTTTTTTAAAGATGATCTCTAGTATAATTGTAAATCATTTGATATCACATGGTCTTAGACTAGACATTATTACCTGATTGATACATTCTTACAGAAAATTCCCACCCTGAACTATAAGAATAGTAAAGACAACAAAAACATCCCGTGAAAATAATGCCGCTCCGAAGAGTTGCAGAGGTCGCGTTCGCACTCGCACAAGGAGACACTACTGAGAAGACCAATCGTACTGAAAGTGTCAGCATTATTGAATGATATGCCCCCTCATTCCAATGACAAAGATTTATGAACGCACGTTGATGAATGCTGTGAACAACTTCCACGAAATTGCTTCAAAAGCTCCTCATTCGCAAATGTGTTCGTGATACAATCTCGCACCACAACTTTCTCGCCTAAATAGAAATCCATAACTTCCAGTTGAGTGCACTCTGGAAACTGTAGGGCTGAGAACCTTTGAAGTTGAAGCTTAACTTGGAGCAGGTCTTCGATTCGCAAAGAATGACTGGAGATCGCATGAATGTGGTCGGCGATGTCGAAGGTGCCAGGTCTGCGCAAGCGTCTGTCAGCGGTGGTATTTGAATCCCACTCTGCAAAAGCAACAATTCTTGAACAGAGTAGTTCCAAGTTTGAATATAAACATATTCAGTATGACTTATATAGTAGACGTCATCCGTCTAGTCACCTCGGTGCGATGTGTATTACTGCACACAATTTTGAAATTCCGGATGGGGTGCTGGGCTCCCGCCGTGCCGTACTTGCACCAAGTGCGCATACGGCTAAAATTCGACGTCAAACTGCCCGATTTTCCCATTTTGATGTTTTTTTTTCGTTTTAAGCAGTTTTTCTGCACGCATCATTCAGTTCTTAATGATCTGTTACCTTTATACTCGTGCATTGCCGTTTTAGACCGGATATCTTCAAATTTATCACTTCTGCTTTCAGGTAAGGAAGGCACATGGGCAATCTTGCAGGATTGTGAAGTAAGTGTGTTTTTCGGTATTGTCGTATGTAGAAAGGATAGAGTATCTCTTAGACAATACGAGTTTCAACTTCCTTTTCAGTGAAATCGTTTTGTACCGTGTTCCTCTTGGAAAGCTTCTTCTAAGTCTATAGTGGAATTGCTTCAAGCAAGAACTCGTACTGCCTAAGACCTTCTACATACGACAGTAGTGAAGATAGGAGACTTACTTCAAAATCTTGGAAGATTGCTTATCTCCTCCCTTACTTGAAAGCGGAAGTGGTAAATTTCGAGATATCTGATCTAAAACGGCAATTCGCAAGTATTAAGGTAACAAATCATTGAAAACTAGACCGTGCGTGCAGCTAAAAACAAAAAAACATCGAAATAAGATAATCAGGCAGTTTGGCGTCGAATTTTAGCCGTATGCGCATTTGGTGCAAGTACGGCACGGCGGGAGTCCAGCACTTCATCCGGAATTTTAAATTTGTGTGCAAGTAACACACTCACACCGAGGTGACTAGATGACGCCTACTATATTTTTTTACTGATAGCATTAGAACAACCTGGTATAGTCTTAGGCGTTCTCCTGTTAAAGTCGTCCTTTAACTACTGTTTTGCCCAAGTTTTATTCAATCAGTGCCTTTCGAAATTTTGATTTAAAACTCACATTCGGGTTTATCGCGACAAAAACGGTCAGTTGCAAAGAAGTTTAGAAGTTGAATATGACTGGACGATGCCCTTACACCACCTTGGCCCCACCTTGTCAGCATGCAGTGTAATCTCAGAGTGCTTCTCAACATGACACCACCAAATAAAAAAAGAATTTGTCCGCGCTTGTCTCAATCAAAAAGAGTACAAAGATGTGTGAGTAAAGTTGAGGATTGACTCAAAATAAGGGCTCAGCACGAGGTGGCTTTCCGAATATGTAAAAAACGAAGTCTCCTTGACTTTAATAGTTTACGAAATCCCTTTTGAACCTAAGCCCTAAACGTAAAAAAACCCTCAAACAACGAAACGTCGACTGAAGAAAACCTATTTTTTGGGCACAAAAACGATATCCCCTTTCCTTTTTGTCGTAAAAACGATACTGCGCTTGATTATGAGCCACCTATGCCGAGCCCTGATCAACATGCAACAATTTGCAACACTTGTGGGCTTTCTTCCCTCACTTTCTTTCATAATGGTGCATAGATCTTCGGTAATTTGACATCCGTTGTTGTTCAGCTGTTATGATTTTCATTAAAAATTTTCATCATTTTTTCATCGCCACGAAAAATCTCCGATAGAATGTACAAAAAAAAGGAATAAAATATCTGTAAAGAAATGTTTATACGAGTTTCAAAGCTGGAAAACGGTACTCTAATACTCTCTTCCTGCTCCTCATCCTCCCACTATCAAGCTACGTCCTCTTGTGTTGTAAATCCCGGTTTTTCTCATCCCTCTTAAGTTACTGCTTCAAATAAGCTAATTGATAAAATGAAGACACGTACTGTACGCATGGCATCGAACAATTCTGAGAGATTTCTGGGGTCTAGTGGCGGAGGAAGCGGACCGTTACGCGATGGTATAGCACTTCTGAAGTATTATACAATCAGCAGTAATGTGCCTCATTATTTTTTTGGCGTTACAGATGAGGTCGAATTAACTTACCTGTAGTTGAGGGCAACACATGAGTAACACGCAGAATTGTTCGACGAAATACTCCTTACCAGATCTGCAAATCAGAGGGGTTTCTTCTTGTTATTGACATGGAGTTGGTCGGAAATTGCAGTGGGAAATCAAAATTAACTGCATGCAATGGAAGTAGCAGAGAACGTTGACGCCAAATCTGTTTTCCTCTCTACTGGACGCCCATGTGGACGACATTAAAAGCAGTTTTAATGTGAAGAAATCGTATACAAATTGCAAAATAGACACATTACTGCCTTTTTAACTCACTTTGGCATGGACTATATAAAGTAACCTAGCAGCATGTTCCGCAGTATTACTATCAGCTGAACATGGATTTGAATGTTCAATTATGCGTTTCGCATGCACCCTTTCTTTGTAATAAAATGGGTGACGTTCGTCCACAATGCCATTTAGCAGATAAGAAAGACAAATTAGAAGTCAGTGTTCTATGCTGCATCTAGTAACATGCAACTTGTTTGAATTGGCCACTTTGATTCAAATCACTTGTGGATGAAATCATTGCGATATTTGTATATATTTACAACATCGCATCATGCTTTCTACATAATCCAGTTTTGAGTGATGACTTTGAAGTTTTACATAGTAACACACGGACCCACAACGAGATGGAATCTGAGGATTTCAAACGCGAAGTTTCCTTGACGACTGGATGAAAAGAGAAGAGGGAAACCAGAGACAGCAAAGCGATAAAAGGCAGTCTCTATACTAACAAGGACCGTAGCAAGCAGAGTGAACAAAACTTGCGTTAAGATGAGTAGAAAAGCTTGAACTATAGGAAAGATTTGAACGATTGGAAATAAAGCGACTGAGAGGGATAATTACGAGTGTGGTTTCGCGCAACCTCAGGCTGCTCATAGGTTGCGTGGGAGCAACATTAGAAGAACAAGTTCGATTCTTTCATTCACATAATACTGTTGATCGTCGTCACGAACGTACACACCAGATTTGGTGGCTCAGTATTGCTTACGTCGCAGGCAAAATGTGTTTGTTAATTTTTTGTGCATAAAGATTGTGTTTTGACATATTGAACAAATTTTTATGCACTCATTGTGTTTGTAATGTATCGATCTACCGTTTACCGGTAATGTTAATTCCCAAATTTGACTGGCACTAAGCCCCGTATGCACTAACATCCCTGCGGCGAAGGGACGGCGTCCTCCGTTATGAAAGTCGCTCCCCTCACCACAGGGATGTCAGTGCATACGGACCTAAACGATGGTAGCTGACCCCGTGGCACGTAATTTCCCTCGGGGGAAGGGGGGGGGGAGAGGGAAAGCGTCCTATCTCGCTACTCTAGATTTGTATTATTCTTTTTCTAACTATCTATGAAACTTCGCATACCTTAATCTAAGTAAAATGAATGATAGCACATTGCCAAACAAAGCTTTGAGCTTTTCATTGTTTATTGTATTCCCCTCGGGGATCCCCAGGAGATAACCTCACATTTTCAAAGTCATTTATCTGTGTACACTCGATGAAATTGCTACAAAATTGTACCGAGATATCATGACACTGCTAATCGTGTTTGTAGAAGGGATTAGTGAAATCAGGATATCGAAATCTTCGATGAACCGCTGTTCACAAGCCAATCTTCATCGAAAAACTCACAACCCAATCCATTTCTTTTGGTGAAAATTTCTAGCACAGTGCCAGAGTAGATCCTCGGCGGCTTTATGACGACTTTATCGCGTCTTGGGAAGACATACGAACTTGAAAACGAGGGATGATCCTCTGGGGATTCCCCAGTGGATCACATGCAACAATGGAATCCTCAGCTTGTAGATGTTCTGCCATCCATCATACTCAAGTATCAGTGTGAAAGAACTTTCGTACCATAGAAGAAATAGTAGAATACCGATATCTAGAGTAGCTAAACATGACTCATCCTTTCTCAAATCCCCTCCCCTCCCAGCGCTAAGTACGTGCATACAAGGCTAGCAAAGGATCTCAGATCGCAGTGATCTGAAACCAAATGCATATTTCTTGGGCGCGTCTTTGAGCTAATTCCAAATCTTACTTCAACATTCGCTGAGAACCTGTCTAGTTACTTCTAGAAGAACACTGGTGCCTACGTACAGAAATTTGTTCTAAAATATTTATTAATGTTCCCGGGGAATTGCGGATTTCTTGTGATCATACACTCAACACTCGAAGACGCTCTTCTAAGGTGAACTTTAAAGCACATTATGCATTAGATCCCCGATGAGTTTGAACTCTTAACCTTTCATAACCTTCCTGTAGACAAAAGCACAGCAGATACTCAGCAAGGGGATTCAATGATAGGCTTCTCATAACAAATTACCACTGCTACTTGAAGGTCTATCCTTGGTAGCTGAGCATTCGGTCTTTTTTAAATGTGAAGATCGTACCTGCTACAATGAAATTGCTTCGAAACTGTGCTAATCTGTTTCCAATCAGCAAAGAAAAGCGCATGATGTCAGGGAAAAATGCGAAACACTCATTTACAACATGTGGCTTCGCTTTTTGTTCTTACATGAAGGATGACCACAGCAATTGACTTTCGTGCGAGTGAGACGTTTACTGGAGAATTCTTCAATGTAACAAATGTAAAGTGGGCGAAAGATATGAGAAACCTTTTTGCTCCCAATGAAAAATTCAGAGAAAACAGAACGCCATTACAAATAAATTTCATACAGACAGACATAAAAAGATAAAAATAAATAAAGTAGAGGGAAATTACGTATTGCGCTTGTAGTAAAACAGAGCAAGAATTTTCAAGTAACATAGTAAGCAAAGAGTATGTAAGAAAAGCAGCGAATTCTTTTAGAATACCGACAATTCTCTGGAAAAGAAAATCTGCGTTTGTCACAAACTTTTGCAAGTGACTTCTGATTTGTGAGAGCCAAATTAATTCATAGCAATTCATATTAGTTTCGAAAAAAAATTTGTAGAAGCTCCCTGCTCTATTTTCAGGACTTTAAAAATCAGTGGGGCAATACATTCTAAAAGAAAACACGCCAAAGGTGTCTCCCTTCGTCCCCCTCGTTTTTTTGTGAGATTGCTATTGTCGCATAGTACAAACTCATCATATATTTTTGAGAAATGCTTTCCTCAGCATCCTGCTTATGAAACTTTCTGGATCTTGTTTGGAAAGGAGCATAGAGATGAGGCTGTCTGGAGCAAATGAAATGATGAGTGATATCACCTCACACAAACTACTTTTGGAGTGCACATCATTGCCGAAAACTAGTGAATTAATTGAAGAAAAAGATCGTATTTGGAGTTAAAAAAGCAAATGCTGCGGTATTGGCAAAAATCTAAAGTAATTTTGATTATTGGTCAATTTTAATTCAAAGAAATAACTGCTGAAACGTATGTAAAACATCATAATTTCCTACTCTTATTTTTAGGTTTTTTCTTCTTCCTCAGGACTCTTGGTGCTTTGTTTCATATTGAATATTGAACTCTCAAGAAAAATAAGCAACATACAGACTGATGAAGGCGACCATTACATCATAAAAAGCGAAAAACGCTCTAAGATTGAAAAATTTGAATGTGATTTTAACTGCTGATTTTGTGTAAAATTCTTCCATATTCTTGTTTTTTGGTTTTCTGCCCCCCCCCCATTCCTACAGTTTTTGTTTTTGATCAATAGCAGCATACTGCTCTATAGTCCTCCAAACCTTGTGGAAAAATTTCTGAATTTTTAGTGCAAAATTTTTGGTAAACCCTATCGACTGCTTTAGCTAACATCCCAGCGCATCTTGATTATGCTATTTTTTGTAGGATCTCTCATACTTATGCAAATTTCTCATAAAATGTGCTAATGTTATCTTCAGGGTTGTTGACACAAGTGCAAGGTTGGTTGCAGAACTTTTTCAGTCCTATTGCAAATGCATGGTAGCACCACATTTCAAGAAAAGCTCATGACTCGCAATATACCCTAGGAGAGCGTGAAAGGTAAAAAGAAGAACTCAGTATTTTCTTTAAGGTCATTTCAAAGATTCTATAAAGGTCATTCCAAAGACTACGCGTCTGGATATATTTTGACGATCTGTCACACTACACACAACACCAAGTTTTGATAAGTGTCTATAGTAGTCACTGGGGAATGCCAGGGGCATTCTATTTTTGAAACCAGAGAACTGCGCCACCTCAAGTGCATAGCCGTCCAAAAAACAGACACAACATGCGAATGCTTCATGATTAATTGGTTCGACGGTTTTTTAGATTGAATTCTTTGCAGACAATGTGGAAACCAAACATCAGGAGCTTTTCATGAGATATGATGTCGTTTTTTTGGAATTCATTTGTAGTGGATGTGGGGTAGCAGAATCCATCCAAACTATCATTGGTAGCTAAATAATGACTAAGAACTCAAGCCGTTACAACATGAAGGAATTATTTTTGCAAATTTGAGCCTTTAAAAGCATTTGTGAGGGAGGTTTGATGCAAAAATCGGCTTTTTAGAGGCTTTTTGCCTCTTGAGAACTGAAGTGTTCAAAAGACAAAGAGTGAACAAGGACAAAAATACCACTTACAAGCTAGAAAATCGGAATGTGTTAGACAGTCGATGCTAGTAACAACGAAAACATAATTACTTTTTTGATAGGATTCATGACATAAAAATCAGAAAATCGGATTTTCAAAATCTTTGCTGGCTCAGAAATGAGGTTCAGAAATCGAAATGCCAAGTGACCTGCTAGTAATTAACAGGCAAACGAGAATGCAAACACCGGAAAAGAATTGACGACACCGCCTTTTTTACGGACTACAAGCCAACCAAACAAGTAGCCTAATTTCACCAGTGCAGGAATCACCTTTTTTTATTTCCAAGCGAACCGCTCAGCCGGCTTCTCTATTTCGGAAAAAAGAAACTCATACCGCACTATATTTTTAGGCTATAGGCAGCACTGTATATGGTTTTTTAGTCGCGAAGTATGTTTGTGCTGTTCTATTTCAGAAAAAAATTCGCCGCATTGTACTCGTGAAATTAGGATAAGACAAAAAGAAATGCTCACCTATTAGCAGCGAGAATAGAGGCAACGATCGGGCGGCCCACATCAGCGCCCATCACTCGGTCGGACACGGGATTTGACGTAAGGAGGCGTTTCCGCACTCTAGAATTCGAGCCAATTTGATTGCCACGGAGTTATGGGTGGAGATAGCGGGTCAGAGTTTCCATATTATTCATTAGAAAAGGAACCAGCAAATCTAGTCGTTTCAGTGCTCAAAAGTTTGTAACAATGCATTATTTTAGTAACTGTGGTCCCCCCCCCCCCAAATATGGGATCCCAGCAGTTCTTTGGAAGTGGTCTGCACAATTAAGCAATGTTGCGAGATTTGTTTTTCAACAGCGACTGGCTAGATTGTGAAGCTTCATAGAGATTTCAATCAAAAACGTAGGGTCGGTGGTAATCTCGAAACTCCGAGTTCAAAGCTTCGAGTTAACTCAGAAAAAACTCAGAGATAATCAAAGTTATAACTGTGGGCTTGGACAAGTTTACTACTCCACTCCCCCTCCCCCCACCCCCACGCCCTCCTCCCAAAATTACACGCTAGTTAAGCTTGAGGAATACTCCGAAAAATGTTTGCAGGGCGTAGCCACCACGCCCCGTCAATCGTCACTTCAAAATTTCTCTCATGTCATAACCGCTAATGTAGCAAATCTGTTACAGTTTTTGGGTTTGGACACTCGAAAGACATCTTGTAGGTAGCATTTAGCTCTGCTTAGTCCATTTTCGCAATCGTCGATGGAAAAGCTGTCAACACCACTTTTAATGATTATAATAGCTTCCGGAAAACGGGAAGGTCTCAAAACTTGAGTGGTGGACGATTACGTTTAGCGTTAGGCAGAAAAGTCATTAACTATAACCTTTTAAGCACTAGAAGCTCGAAATACGAAGTCTGATGCTGTAAAAGCATCTAATTTAACTTGTCGGTATCATATGGCACGATACGATAAATTTGGCATCATTTAACGTCTTTACTCTAGCTAGTATCTATCTCAGAGAGGCAAAAATCAACGAACAACTGTTCCGAACAATCGGATTTTTGGATCACAATAAGACTTGACAACGTTTTATGGCTTGTATAGAATTCAATAGAATCAGTTGATCTTATGATATTCCTGTACATTTAACGAAGCTTAGTCAGCTTTCGTTTGAAAAATGTCGAATTTATAAATAGTTTTTGCTAATGGTTGCTCAAAATTGTTATTTGCCTGAAACAATTCCAAAATATTGGATCCTTATCATCATTCTCAAAAGCAAAATGTCATGGCTAGAAGCAGTTTGCTTCTATTTGAGGTTACAGACAGCCTAAGATAAAGCTGCGGATAAACAAACTCCAAAGTTTGCGCTCCTAACTTGAACGTGTAATCAATTATTTTCTAAAAAGTTGCATGTCCACGGATAGATGTGCAGCCCATCGAGAATCAAGAGCAGTCTATATATTACGAACATTCAAAAAATGCGCACTTTTCTTTTATTGTCGAAACAAAATAAATAGCACTCAATAGCCTCTTTCGTTCCATGCATAAGTCTTTTTTAGGGGAAAAATGAAAGCACAGGTGTGCGAGCCATGAAACGCCCTGTGAAAGCTATCATTACAGCTACCTAACTTATCATTTGTTTGGAAAACACAGGCTCAAGATATACTAGTTGTGAGGATTTATGTGGCGTGTTTAATCCAATGAGGTTTTGTTCAAAGGTACTTAAAAACCAAGAAATTTGCTCTGAAGCTTCGGAATTTTGAGTTATGCAAGCTAGCCGTCATATGTGAGCGTCGGATGGAAAACATAATAACCTTGAACGCAAACTACTTGAGGGCAAATTGGTTTTGACTTTTTCTTGCCAAATCGTCTTTCGCGTCGGCTCAAAAGTCATGCAGAGGATAAGCCCAGCTGTCCTTCCTTGTGCTCATATCAAAAGGCCCATACCTTCAAATAAACTTTAAAAAAAATTTTCTTATCAATTTTTTCTTTTGCTTGCAGCGGTACGTACAAATCTAGTTAACGTTCCAATTCGCCATTTAATTCAAAAGAATTTGTTCGGATTTCACTCTGAGGGACATTATAAGAGCAATTCATTCATTAGTTTCCATAGCCTATCATTGACTCTCTAGAATGCCTACTTTAATTTTAATATTCCTCAAAGTTTATGCGACAAGAAGGAAAACTCCGAGCCTTCAGGGACAACCACTCACATAAACATGCAGATCTTTGCAGAATAAATCTATCTCATACATAATGCAGCAGAGTCCTCAAATGAGAGGAGACTAAACTTCAGTATCATGTCTAAAAACGACCGCTGCATAATTGGGAAAAAAACTATAAAGTGGTATTGTAAGCCTCCTTACAATTTTAAGCAATCAGACCTCCATTTTTTTGAAAGGTCATACTCATTTTCGTATTTTAATAGCCTATCCATTTTAATGAGCCCTTAAGCTATTGCTAGTTACTTTTGAAAACCATCAAATGACTGGCTTCCGCTCTTTTGCTGTCTTTGCTTACGTCATCAATTGCTCAACAAGCAATGAGGTCTTTTGTTTGAAAAATGAGTTCGACACTGCTGCTTTGTAACAAACTTGCAAAACTTGCAAAAGTTCTTTCACTATTTTGCTCAAAATCAAATGACTTCAATGGCTGCTTATCCTTTATGAAACATTGTGAAAAAGTATAGAACATGAGTGCTGTTATAGGATTTGCCATAGCATGACGCACTCCCTTTCCATGCACTAGGTAAATATCAACTGGTAAAGCTGTGCGCAAATGAATATCCAATGAATATTCTGGTATCTCAGTTGCCAAAAGATGTATTTTCAAGATTTACAAGTCAGCAAGTCGAACCGAATATGGCATATGCAGTTTATGCTGCGGTGAGTGAACTACGTTCTCACACGCTTAGACTGAGAAAGTTAAAAAATTAATTTGGAAGACTCTTATGTTACATGAAACAGTAAAATCGTGAGTAAGTTGAATTTTGCTAATATCTCAGCTGACTTTTTGCAATTCAGCAAGTCGAAAACTGTGTTTGTGTTGAGAATTCTCAAGAATCACAATAAATTCATACAATTCGCTCTAGTGGACAATGCATGTACTATCGTAGGAACCTATTGTTGATTGTCTGTCTGACTGGACCCAGAATTCAAGGCTGCCAAAACAGACGGGACATCGTGTGGTCATGTGCTATTTACGAGTGCTGGGTGACCTACGTTTTCCCACGCTCAGACCAAAAAAGCCAGACCAAGAAATAATTCCCAAGGAGGTCAAATGCATTAGCGCATTCCAGATGTCTTGGTTTGAAAAAGAGACATCCATATGTCAGCTTTCGGCTCCTCAAAATGCTGATTTTTGCTGAACACAGAGCTTCTCGAAAAATTTGATAAAACTCAGGTCTAAACAGCGGTCTACCATCATTTGTTTTATCCTCTCGTAACTTCAGCACCTCTATAGTAGAATTTTTATTCGACCAGTTAAGATGAGCATAATGAGAATTATGAACATGCATGAATTTGCACTACAAACACAGAGAAGATAGATAATTCTTCTCAGTTAAGTGCTCAGCCTCATAAAAGCGATTCTGTGTAGTCAAAGTATAAAATGATAGGACGACTTAGTAGAGTTGGAAATAGAAACAACATATAATAATGGAGCAAACAAATGACGTGTACTTTGAATGAAGCGAAGAGCTAACGTTTACCTCAAAGAAATTTTCGAAAGCAAGAACAGAGGACAAAGATGCAATTTGCCATCATGCCTAGCTTGCCCTCGTGAAAATAACAACGCTTCAGTCTATGATTCTATGAAGAATCTTTTTTTGAATCTATCAGCTCGAATACCTACACTGAAAATGTACAGGCAAAACTGAAGGCCTCAACTATGTCATTTTCTACCAGTAAGATACTTCATAAGATATTCATGCGGGAATTTAACTTCCGTAAGAACCGTTCCCTTTCAGTAAAGTCTACGAGTATGGTAGTCCATCAGTTTGCGCGGAAAGGGTGCGATCCTAGGATGCCTTAGCCTCAAAAATTTCGTGGGTACGGATGAATCATATGAACTAACCTCGGGAACTTTTCTGACGGCTCATAACCAGCACTTTTCCTACAAAAAATGTAGATGCTCAAGTTTACTAGAAACTTTTGTTGAGACGTCATAAGCTTTCGTGACCTTTTTGGTAATAAACCCAAAGTAGAAACAATTTTGAGGAAGAAATTTAAGCCAGTGATAATATTCCCTGCTGCCTTTTTCTATCCTGCAATCAAAGCGTACCCTTAGCAGGACCAAGAACGTGGTTCCTCATGTTTCCGAAGCAAATTATCTTCCTCTTTTCCCTCTCTTCTGACTATTTCTTGGTCGGTGAGCCCAAGAAATGAAAAGTATTGCTAGAAGCGGCCTATACGATTGACTCGGCTTTATTTAATGGTATTGTTCGAGAATTCGTTTTTTAGTGCGAAGGCTGCACCACCCTTGAAAAAAAAACCATTTCCTTGTTTGCAGTCAGAGAAGAAACTTGAGCTAGTCTGTTCCCCATTTTCGAAAAAGCGCCTGATGTCAGGCAAAAATGCGAACACTCATTTACAACATGTGGCTTCATTTTTTGTACCTACATGAGGGACAACCGCAGCAATGTTCGCGCAAGTGAGACGTTTTGGGGATTTTTCAATTCAGTATATGTAGAAGTGGACGAAAAAATGCCAATGGAAACCTTCTTCCAACAATGACAAATTTGGAGAAAACGGAAGAACGTCACCAAGAATGACTTGCATTTTGCGACTGAGCCAATATTGCTCGTAAGAGTTCAGATAATCCTAAAGAAGCAAGACATTTCCAAAAGACCACTGCCCAGCCCGCAGCTCAGGTAGTGCTCTAACGGCTGAGATATTCCCCTCAAAACTGGACCCCGCGATCGTATTTCGCATGGATTCATGGCGCAAAGCGTGGATTTTGGCGCGAAACTGCCATGAATCCATATGAATACGATCGCGGGTCCAGTTTCGAGGGGAATATCTCAGCCGTTAGAGCCTACCTGCGCTGCCGCTTGGACAGTGCCTTAGTTAGGGCCCCAAAAGTACTTTCCACGTAAAATCCCCATAGGTCCAGATCTGCCTGGACGCTGCCTTTAAGAGATACCTTTGTGGAAAGTGTTTGCGGAATTTCCTTTAGACTGCTCATATCATACCCGACTTTTGAACTGGATGCGACTTGGATTTAGCTCCGAAGTTCGTGAAGTGAAACCATGGTCCCTGAAACTTTTGTAATCTCCTCCATATCAAAGAACCATCTTGAATCGATATATTTGGAAAGAAATTGATGTTCAAAGTGACTATTATTGGGCAGTGACACAAGCTAATGAGAAAAACGATCTCATCGTGAGAGGTGAGAAAGCTTAAAAGTTGAAAAATTCGATTCTGATTCTGATTACTCATGTTTTGAAATTTTAATAAAAAAGGCTCTTGTTTTTTCGATCGCTGATTTTCCTTGAGATTTCTGATAAGTTTCCA
Organism: Cylicocyclus nassatus; assembly: GCA_958299035.1. Taxonomy (NCBI): domain Eukaryota; kingdom Metazoa; phylum Nematoda; class Chromadorea; order Rhabditida; family Strongylidae; genus Cylicocyclus; species Cylicocyclus nassatus. The sequence goes on from CATQJL010000316.1 coordinate 33,348,174, forward strand.
TCTAGTACATTTCGAATTTTCTTTTCGAGTACGTTCTTTTCAAGTTTTCAATACATTCTTTAGACCATTAGCAAGCCTTTCGGCGCATCTTGATTATGCAATGTATTTTTTTGTACGACTTCTCGGACCTATGCAAATCACATAAAATGTGCAAATGTCATCCTTGTGTGTCACGTCTCTGACTTTCAAAGTGAGGTCTTGAAACTTTTTGAGTCCTATTGCAAATGCATAGCCGGCAAACATTACATCCAAGGAAAAACTTGTTGCGTCGCAATAGACCTCAAGAGAGCAAGGGGGAATAACCCGATCATTTTTTTTTTCAACAAGATTGAACTCGGGACTATTTCAACAATGTTGGCACTATAAACCACTATAGACACTTGTCAAACAAGTTTGACAAGTGTCTATAGTGGTTACTGGGAAATGTCGAGAGCATACTATTCTTGAAGCCCGGGAACTGCGCCACCCCGAGCGCTTAGCTCTCCAGAAAAAAAAACAGATACAGCATCGGCTATGTGATTTATTGGTGCCAATGGGTTAGAATAAATTCTTTGCAGAAAACAATGTGGAGATCGATAAGGAGCTTTTATAGCGGTATAGTGCAGCTATTTTTCAGAGTTTATTTTTTAGTGAATTTTTTTTTATTAAGGGTTGATCATTTAATTGTCGGTGGAGTAGCAATGATTGAGAGATGTTAAAATATAAAAGATTTTCCATAGAAAATTGGAGTAGTCAAAGCTTTAGTTTGAGGAGAATTCATTGAAGAAGTGGCTTCAAGTGGTTTACACCTTCTGCCTCTTAACCGAAGAATTGTTAAATAGAAAAAAAAACGAGAAAAACGAGGACAAGGCTAAGAAGATTGAAGAATCGAAACGTTATTTCACGTACCATCGTTACAGAGGATAAAATTAAACGCTTTTTCTAATAAATCTGTTACATATAAACTAGAAGCTCGGATTTTTAGAAGCATCCAAACTGCAAATGAAGTTCAAAAATCAAGTGCAAGATGACCAACCGCGTAGCTCAGAGTTCTTCTCAAACCAATGCATTTCAGGGGAACAAATTTTGATAAGCAAGAACTAAGGACAAGTAGGCTCTTCTGGCGGCTACTTTGATTCTGGCCCAACCATACAACTGGGACCAAAAACTACTCACCTATTAGCAGCGAGATTAGAGGCAACGATCGCCCCCACATTAGCGTCTATCACTCGATTGGGACAAGGATTTGATGCAAAGAGTCATTTGCGCACTCTATAATTCGAGACAATTTAATGCCACGGAGTTATGGGTCTAGATAGTGCGACAGAGCTTTATCGGCATGTAATGGATGAAGGAGAAGAAGAAAAAAAGGAGAAGACGTTTGAGCAAACGCGCAAAATATGAATGGAAAAATGGACTAAAGGGAATTATTATCAATTTTAATTTCATATGTGGTCCTGCGAAATAATTAGTATTCGTGGTAATCAATGTACCAGGTTCGTAAGGAAGTGCAAAAGTGTAAAAGAAAAATTGTTGCTAACTGTTTGGAAGACAAACTTTTGATACGTAAGAAAACCTGATAACAATCCTCGCCCCAAGGAAATTTCCGAGACTGTCACTGCAAGATATTCTGTGACAAGCTCTGAGTAAAACCTATGTATATCCTTTACAATTTGACACTTGTGGTAACACCGATAGAAAGCGTAATCCATTTAGTCTGCTTCCATATCTTTGTAGGGAAGCTGTCAACAAATTTGATGATAATAACTTCCTGTTGCGGTACGCAGGCAAGGCTTAAAAATTGTTGGGGAAACGCTAACCTTTACCTTTTGTGCGTAAATATCATCAAGAGCAACCTTTTTGTTTACATCAAGCTTCCATAGCTATACGATGTTGAGAAGAGCTTTAAATTCCAGCACATACATAGCAAGGTACCACATGGAATCAATTTCTATACATAGGCAAAAGTTGTTAGGAAACCTTTTTCGAATTTTTGTATATATATATTCGCCCTGAATCTCGAATACGTTCCAAACAATGCGAAGAATTTGATTGGATCCATTAACTTAGAAGTGTTCCAGTACAATTTGCGAGGAAAAGTGATGCATTGTCAGTCTTATTTCGACCGTGTAAGTGTGATAATAGCTGAAGTAGTGATGGCGAAAGAATCCCCATATTTTACGATGTTACAAAACCTTAACTTCCAGACGAGTAAAAAAATTTGCTTTGTGTACAATCAACTGCATAACGATGGATAAATCTGACAGTTTTTTTTTCTTCGAAAAGTGAGGACTCTTTGTATCATAAAACATGAGTAGTTATGAAGTCTTATTTCAACAAAAATAGCAGCAACTAGCTCTTATTCCATGCACCCTCTAGTTCTCCAACAAAAAAAGTGAAGGACAGGTGTAGAGCCATAAAAGTGAGCTGTCAGTGGAAGCTATCATTACGGCTTTCAAACCGATTATTTGTTCGGGACACACATGTTCCAGATGTGCTAATTGTTTTTGATGTAGCGTGTTCAATCCAGAGCGAATTTTGTTCAAAGGTATTCAGAAAACAAGGAAATTGCTCGGAAGCTCCGAAATTCTAAGTTATGCGTGTTGAAGCAGCCATCGAATGTAGCGTCGAATGAAAAACCTAATGACCTGAAGCACAAACCACTTGGGGGCAAATTGGTTTTGCCTTTTTCTCTGCGGAATCTTCTTTTGTGTCTGCTCAAAAGTAATGCAAAGGATAACACCAGTTCAGCTGTCCTTCCTTGTAATAAACAAGTCCGTACCTTGAACAACAACCTCTGGAAAGATTTTCTCACAGACTCACATAAACATGCAGATCTTTGCAATACAAAATCATTTAATGCATAATGCAGAAAATTGCTTGTTTGAGATTAAACTAAGCTTTATATTGACTTAGAAAACTATGGAGTGCTGATGAGACACCTCAGTTACCGCAAACAAAGAGATTCACAGTTTTTTCCCGTAAAAGGTCAATCCATTACAAAAAGCGTAACTGTTAGTCACTTTTGAAGATTACCATATGACTGGCTTCACCTCTCTTGTGTATTGACTTCGGTCATTATTTGCTCAACAAGCAATGAGATTTTTTATTTGAAAAATGACTTCGAGCAGCCGATTCCTATCAGATTTGCAAATTAAGTTTTCTTTTAGCAAAATCAAACGCTTCTATGGCTCAGTCTCCCTTGGAGATGTGTAAGCGGTTTCAAAAGATTCGAGAAATTTTCAATACCTCGATGATTTCAGGTCCCCGTGTAACGTGAATTGTTAGAGTTACGCAAGGAGCGTTCTTCTCACACTCATTTCAGTTCTCGCACATATCAGAGAGTAGATTTCTGAATACTTGAAAGCTGATCACTGTAGTTTACTAAAAGCGTTGCACTCAAGATTATGCTTTTCGTACAGTTCCAATGCACGTTTGTTGCAATTTTCGGGAGTTTAAATAGCTCATGAATACCTGCGAGCGGTAGTTTTTGGCTAACAACATCTGGCAGATGTCAATGTCTTGAAACTTGGGCATACATGTGATTAGGTGCACGTTTCGGAGTGCTAACATTCTGAAAAACACAGCTTTCGGGTATTTTCCCGATCAGCAAAGAGAAAGTCAAGGAAAATTTGTCAAAAGTTCTCTCTCCTCCACTGATGCTTGTATAGTCATAAAACGCCCTTTCTGAGCCTGTCTGCTCCACCAGACAAAAAATGCAAAACAACCGAAGCAAACATTCTAGACGAGACATCGCAAGTGTGTCATATGCTATTTATATGCTACTCTACACACACAGCCAGTTCAAAGCGCCGCGAAGCGGCGCTTTGAACTGGCTGTGTGTGTAGAGTAAGAAGTATTCAAAGGCTAGAACTTATGAAGTTTTGTCTTCAACTTTTCGTAGCCGAAAGTATAGCATAAAATCTTTCAGGCACGTGTAGAGAGCATCGAATAGTAGTTACTTCCTATACTCTAGCTCTTCGACGAACTTGAATATCTTTAGCTAATTTGGGCTCAAAAAGCTCTATGCCACATGCTACCTTATTGTTAGCTCCACTATAATCTTGGTAACTCGGATTAAGTGTGCCACTAAATGTTTAAATCCACTCCAGCTTTTTCTGTCCGTGCCATAGTACCTTCCTCACCTCTCTTTTCCCACCCCGACCTTCGTCCGTCCCCTCCCCTCCTCCCCCCCCCCCGCCCCGGTCCCTTCCCAGCCACCGCACCTACTGGTACAGAGCACAAACCCCAAATAGCATGCCTTTCAGGCACGCAAATTTTTTTTAGAAAGCACTAAAGAGTGGTAAGTTAGTCCCAGCTCTTTAGCTCATAAGAAACTCCGACAGTCCACAAAGAATTTGCTGACTAAGGTGCAGGCTTTCCCATTCTACAAAAAGCGCCATCTGCGGTAGTTCCTCATGATAAGAAATTGGATTTCCCTTTTCTTCCCTATCTCAAATCATCTACTGCTCAAAACATCCCTTATCAAGTTTTCGAATAAAATTCGAACTTCTCACTGTTGGTAGATTTTACATTTAACCTCAAAATCAGAAAGTAGAATTTCATCCTACTCCGCTTCGTTTCCTCAGACCCTTCATGAATGTGCTTACGACTTAGTTTACATTCACAAAACTTTGTCTGCCATATTTCAATTCCCCCCATTTTCCTTCCTTGAAGGCCTTTCCTGCCTGTCACACTCCCTTTAGTTACAATGCGGCCAGAATCCCACTATTTTGCTCACACTATGAAATGTTGAACAGATAATAAAAATATGGCTGTTAGTGTATCAAAATTGAGAACCTTCATGAGGAAAATCACATCTGGAGTTTCTGCTGCACCACTTACAACTTTGTAAAGCAATGCTTTTGTACAATTAAGCTGTAGAAATTATTAACTAAAATAAACTGATACCAAAGTTGACCCATCCTAATGCGCTATAAACTGAAGCGAGCTATCACTCGGTGACAATATTGCTAATCAATATTACTGTTTATGAGTCGAGCACGAAAGGGCTTTCCAGTCAACATCTCGGAAGGCAGACATCCTGGGTGGAATGGGTGCATTCGAGACATAGCGACAAAGGAGTCACATGGTCCCCCCTGCGCTTTATTATATGCTTCCCTCGCATTTAATTATGGCTCAAAATGGAAAGGAAGAAGGGTTTCAGCAGAAGAGTAAAATCTGGAGCAGTCTGAAGAAGGAGAGAATTAGAGCAAACTAGTCCATTTTCATTCCAGCAAATGAAAAGTCACCATTGTTCGGCCATTTGCTACGTATTGTGGCCGAACCGACCTATACATTAATCATCCCGCAGTAAAGCGGGCGGGTTCGGGGGTCAACGGGCTCTTCTGTTGTAAGCTTCCTCAGTGCCACAATAAACGTTCAAAGCGACGTGTTGTGTTTGCTCCCAGAGTCAAAGTTGCCCTATAGTGGCACAATTCTGGTGCATCGGCCAAATTTCTGAGCCAATACCTAGCCCTGCGGTAAGCAGCGCATCAACAGTTCTATCCTTTGTGGAATTGAACTACGACAACGCCTCGAGCAATGTCGATGTTTATACATAAAAAAGCCATTACTCGCGGCATAGAATCCCTTCAATCATTTGTGGATAAATTCACACCATATGCGAAGGAAATGCAACTGAACGCTTCATTTGAGGACAACTATGAAGCGTGCCACGAAACATGTAACAGCATAAAGGGTGCCATAAACGCCATCCAAATCAGCAAGGATTCGCTACAGTCTTTAATAGACCAACTGCTGCGAGCTCACACAGAAGCCCAAAAGCTCGATAAAAGAGATGCGGATAAAAGTTTGGAAGAGGTAGAAATCGAGACAAACTTTATCGAGCATATGGCCAACGCCACCGAATTGGTGTGCATATTGACCAAAAGACTATCAGAAGCGCAGAATTACGCCGAGAAAATGGCGAGAAAGTTGGGTATAACCAGCAATCTATCCCAGACCGAAATATTATCGGATCCTGGGAGACCTACACAGAGTAAAAGCACTGATGAGGTAATTAATCCAACAGAAGCTGCCTGGCTTACAGAGGACAGTTCTGATGACAGCCGAAATGCGACAGATGGTAACGAAATGGCCGGTCAAAGTTTGAAACTCCATCAAATGAAGCTACCACGCTTTTATGGAGATGAAGAAGAATTTCCCGAATTTTGGGGTATTTTTAACACATTAGTGGATCAAAACAAAAGTTTGACCACAGTAAAAAAAATGTTCTTTCTTAAAGACAGCCTCAGAGGAAGGGCTGAGCTAACTGTGAAAGGTATACAACTAATTCCACAGAATTATACATGGATGACTGAGGAACTCAAAAGGAAATACGGTAATAAACCGATAAATCGCACAAGAATTGTGCAAAAATTAGAGGATATGCTACCTGCAAATGGCTCCGCGGAGAGTTGCATGGACAGATACGACAAAATTCGTGTCCTCATCAATCAAATGGTATCCGCCGGCCAAGACATCCGGCAAAGTAACGATGCTCTGTGGACGGAAAAAATTATAGAAAAATTTCCACAAAATATTGTAAGAAGCGTGCTCAAAACCGTTCAGCAAAAAGGATCGGTCACAATAGAGAATTTGATGAAGGAATTCGATAAGGAGATCTCGGCAAAAATGTTTGTAGATTCCAGACTGAGAAACCGTGGAAGAGAACCACCAAAACCTCAGGATTTTCATCACAAAGAAGATACCAGAAGCAAAGTACGACAATGTATATTTTGCAATAGAGATCATTTAGGCACACTTTGCAAAGCAACTGATGCACACGCCAAGAGAAAAGTGGTTTTAGCAAAGAAACTTTGCTGGAAATGTCTAGCAGACAATCACAATAGCTTCCAGTGCTCCTGGGCAAACTGCACAGTATGCAATCAAGCACACAACACTATTTATGTATCAGAACTAGAAACAATAATGGGCCGTATAACCCGGCTAACAACAATCAGTATCAAAACAGGCGTACGCCTGCACAGTCGAGATTTGCGAACAATCCGTTGCGCAATAGGCCAAATGAGCCACGGTGGAGACCCAACCAAGCAAATATTCACACCACCGACGTACCACAAAATGATGAAATGCCGCCAAAAGTCGAAAATTCACGAACAAAAGAACAAATTGTGCTCATGACGGCAGAAGGCAATATTTGGAATTACAATACTCGCCAATACGAAAAAGTCTTGTTCTTTTTCGATACAGGAGCACAAAAAACGCTCATTCAAGAGCAGATCGCTGCAAAATTTGGACTACCGCGTAAAGGTACAGAATTGTGTACTATGTCGGGAATCGGCGGACACATTGAGAAATTTCAAAGCAATAACGTGCAAATCAAGGTTCTGTCAGCATTTGGCGACGAATTGAATTTTGAAATTCAAACAAAACCAATTATAACCAACGGTTTTCCGTCTGTTAAGTTAACAGCTGACGATAAAAAGTTCTTGCAACATAAGGAAATCTATTTATGCAATCCAAGAGTTCAAGGGGAAATCCAGAATCCACATATATTGGTCGGATTAGATTACTACTATAGTTTTATGCTTGCTACGCAAAACACTTCGATCCTACCGTCGGGATTACATATTGCGAGGACCATTTTCGGCCCCGCAATTCACGGGCGAGGAACTGAACCCAATTCAAAAGTCGCCGAATCTCCAATAATGTATGGATTAACGCTCGTAAACGAAAAATCTGAGGCGGTCATCTTGCAAAACATGTTTGAACTTGACGGTTTAGGCATATTTGCTGATGATGCAAAACAAGATGAGGTTACCTACAATTACTTCCGAGAGTACTCAAAATCGATATCTTACGATAACGGCTACGCTACAGCTCCGTTCCCTCTGCGAGACAACATCGCTGACCTCGCGGATAACTATCCCGTCGCTCAGCGTCGGCTCGTTTCTTTATGGCACCAGTTGCGCAAAAATAACGAACAAAACAATTGGTATTGCAAAATTATGGCAGATTACCTCAAAAACGATATTATCGAAGAAGTACCAGAAATATTAGAGGAAAATTGTGGTGTTTACTATATGCCACATTCGGGAGTGTGGAAACCCCAAAAACAAAACCACTGCGAATTGTATTTGATGCATCATCAAAGCAAAAAGGACAAATATCGCTCAACGAGGTTATTGCAACGGGAGAGTCGTTTACAAACAAAATTCACGACATACTAATAGCTAGTCGCTTCCCAAAAATTATCGTTTTGTGCGATATTGAAGCAGCATTTACGCAAATCAGACTACCAAATGCCCACAAAGATCTATGTAGATTTTTATGGCTCAAAAATACCACTGAACCACCTGTAAAAACCAACATCATACAGTATAGATTCAAAAGGTTGCCTTTTGGTATCACCGCATCACCTAGCATTTTAAATATGGTACTTATGAAGTTTCTCGATGCAAAAGACACAGATTTATCAAAAGAAATTGCAAAAAATCTGTACGTCGACAACATCATGCTTCAAGCAGAAACTGCGGAAGAAGCAATTTCAAAATGCAAACTTGCCAAAGAAATGTTTGCAGAAATTGGGCTAAATCTACGAGAATTCATTTCTAATTCCGTAGAAGTCAACAATGCCATACCCGAAAAAGACAAATTAGCGGGTAAAAAGATCAAATTTCTTGGTGTAGAATTTGATATTGAAACAGATCAATTTTCTGTCAATACGAAATTTTCATCGTTAGAAAAATTACGCAAAAGGGACATAGTAAGTCAGCTAAATTCAGTCTATGATCCTATTGGATTAGCAGCTCCGCTGCTAATCAAACTTAAGTCTCTTATGCGAGAGATTTACACTCTAAATATTGACTGGAAAGATACGGTACCAGAAGAATTGCGCAAAAAATGGCAATTAGCATGCCAAGAAGTGAACAGTGCATCGATTACCGTTCCGCGATGCATAATAATGCACCGTGCATTAGCTAGTGACACCACATTATGGATTTTCGCGGATGCTAGCAAGATGGCTATGGCAGTGTGCGCCTTTCTAAGGTGCGAACGATCGTATAAGGTCACGGGATTGATTAGCGGCAAGACGAGATTAACTCCCAAGAAAGCTCTTCAAACTATCCCACGGCTAGAGCTAATCGCAATCGTTTTAGCCTTACGTTTGGCAACCACAATATCAAACAATGCCAAAAATATATTCGAGAAAATCAATGTAATTAGTGATAGCGAAATTGCGTTGGCATGGATAAATTCCTCTCGAAAAGTGCCCATATTTGTGGCGAATCAAGTTGATCGCATCAAAAAATTGAAACAAAACTTAGCTACAAATGGACTATCTGTAAAGTTTGGATATGTTCCCTCGCAAAATAATCCAGCAGATGCCGGTACACGCGGTCTGTCCGCTTCCAGCATTTACAACCACAGCTGGGTCAACGGACCGACATGGCTGGCGAGCAATAATCCATCACAGCTACGTTGGATAACAACATCTTGGTTGGCAGATATGCAAAACAAATTTGACCCCCAGGACGACGAGAACACACACGTCCATCACAACAACGTCGAGATTGTGACCACGACCATAAACTTTACAACAGTCCAACTGGCGAGGCATTCAAATCTGGCAAAAGCTCTGCGAGCTTTTGCCATCGCAGCTAAGCTGCTCAATAAATGGGTGCATAAATGCAATACAAACAGAGGCACCAACATACGTTTAGTAACCACAAGTGGTTACGAACAATGTCCCGAAATAACAGCCAAAGATCTTGATTTGAGCCAGAAGCAGATAATTTCAGAAATGCATAAAGACATTAACATTGAAAACCTAGCAAAAAGGTTTTAGAATCAAAAATTCTTCAAAGATAATGATGGAATTATTCGTTTTGAATCAAGGATTCAAAACGCAAATTTGGGTTACGACACCAAAAATCCCATTTACATTCCAAAAGACTCGGATTTTGCCCGGTTATTGATACATCAATTTCATATTGATAATGCTCATGCAGGAAAAGATCATACCTTGTCGCTCATTCGACAAAAATATTGGATCCCACAACCTTCTCGTACTGTAAAGAAAGTTATTGGAAGGTGCACTGTTTGCAAAAGATTCCAAGGTTTGCCTTATGGCGCACCTGCAATGCCATCCCTACCTCAAGATCGTGTGGTGATAACAAAAGCATTTCAAAATGTTGGAGTGGACTTTATGGGTCCTTTCGACTCAAATTTGAACGCAAAAATGTACATTTCCTTGTACACCTGTCTAACTACGAGAGCTATTCATCTTGAAGTTACCGAAAATTTGTCCACAGGAGCATTTTTAAACAGTTTTCTGCGCTTTATCGCACGGAGAGGCGTCCCACACTTAATTCGAAGTGATTGCGGAACCAATTTCAAGTTGGGTCAGCTTATTATAGACAGTCTTTTCAAGGAAAATGACTCAAACGGCGCGTCCGTAATGACCTACTCAGCAAAAAATAACATCAAATGGATTTTCAACCCACCAGCATCCCCATGGATGGGTGGAGTTTGGGAACGGCTGGTTGGATCCGTCAAAAGAAGCTTTCAAAAAGCGGTTGGTCGTAAAAAACTTTCTTTTGAAGAAATGACCACAATCTCGACTCAGATCGAAGCTATTATCAATACTAGACCTATTACCTATCAAATTCAGTGGAACTGATATCGACGAAATTCCACTTCGACCGGTCGATTTTCTGCAAGGAAACTTGAAATTTTCTCTCCCCACCGGTTTACGTCTAGAGGCAGACGATGAAGAATATGACCCAGAGTTAATTCAAACGGTAGCGCAAGCAAAAGAAGCGTACGAATTTTCTGAGGTTATTTCCAATAAATTTTGGGATGCTTGGCACATGCAATATCTAACTTTGCTACGAGATACTCAAAAAAGACTTCTCAAACAACCGAGACACAAGAATGAGTACCCAAAAGTTGGTGAAATTGTACTGCTGGAGCAAGACCTCATTCCTCGAGGATGCTGGTCATATGGAAAAGTCATAGAAATTATTCCGAGCAAAGACAATGAAATACGTACGGTGAAACTATTAATGCCAAATAAAAGAATACTACAGAGACCAGTGAATAGGGTTTATCCTCTAGAAATATATAGCTCAGAGAATAACGACCGCGAATCACTCGCAGTAAGTGATCCATGCACGCCAAATGAGACGCGAGGTCAATCTCAGGTGCAGAGTCCATCTCATTTACAACCATTGCGCACTGACGCAATCGATACCCGATACGGCGATAATCCGCCAACATCCACGGCGGAGCCCCCAAACACGGTTGGCAGAAGAAATCCAACGCGAGCATCAAAAACTCGAGCATACGACACAATTCAAAGATTTGAACAAAGTCTTGACGAACCATGTTGTTCAGGAACGTCTTCAGCATTAGTCATGCTGGCAATAATGGTAAATCTGGCAACTACAACATTTGCTGTACCAGCAAATGTTTCATGCCAGTCGGGACAAGTTCAAATTCGCCCACCAAAAGAATATTATGAACTTTGTTTCAATGATCACTGCAAATCTTTCAATAGAACAGACTTGCAAATTTTTAATCTGCCAAAAACACCGACAGATAAATCTACTATCGTTCAACTAAGAACTTTGGAAAAAGGTACAGTAATCTCAGAAACACGAGTATGCGAACCGCAAAAATTTTGTGATGAATCGAAACTACTATCCAAACACCTCATTGGAAACCCACATTGCTGGCCAATCGGAGCAATAATTACAGTTGCACTCATAATATACTGCATAATTACTACCGTGATGATTAGCGTATGGACGTGCCGAAAAATGCACAGAAAAGTACGCAATAAACCAGAAAATTCCTTCCAAATGCAGATGGAAACACACCAGGAATTTCGGTTGATGGAAACATTCAATCCACTTCCCCTACCCACAGTAATAGCGATATGCGCAGTCTTACTACTGTGTTCAAAGGAGGCTCAGGCATGCCAAAATGGGTACATGCGTCATACAGCAGAGCTAGTGTGCACCAACGAAAACATCTGCTCCTACGAATATGATCAGGAAGTTCTATTCAACCATATTGACTCCGAAATATGCATTGACATAATGCACGCCAACAAGTCTATTGGATTGATAAAAATCACCAAACGCTACATGAAAATGAAATGTGCAAAAATATCCCACTATTTCACCAGGGAAACCGCATACCAAATATTTCACATCACAAGATGTGCCCAAGCAGGATCCTGTACATTACATAAATGTAATACCCTATCCCCCACAGAGATAATCGAAGAGCTTAACGAAACCCGACCTTATCCGGGTTATTCCATATGTGTTCCAACATGCGGAGGACTGCAGTGTGGATGTTTATTACCTATGCCTGCGTGCTCGTTTATGCGACTAGCACACGTCCCACTGACAGAAACAGCTTATGAAGTTATCAGCTGCCTAGATTGGGAACCAATCATAGAACTAGAAATAGCAACTCAGATACAAAACTTGAAAAAAGTGGAAAATATCACTTTGATACCGTATACTACGCAAGGAATCGGTAAAATGTCGATATCAGCAATTACAGTGCAAAAACCTCATTATCCATTGTTGGAGAAAAGATTTGCACTTGCAGAAAATGAAGCATTTTTAGTACCGGACAACTACTTGCTCCCGGTTCAATGTGCTAACAAAAACATGGCAACCGAAAATTTCGCTAAATGCACGGATCATATGATATGTATGTGCGAAAATCCACAAGCCCCACACACGTGCCATTGTCCCGACAATGCGTTTGCAAAACTGAGATTCGAGCGTTCAAACCATCTTCCAATCTCAACAAGCCTCATGGAAATCAAATCCGAGGCTATGGAACTGTACACGTACACACACGAAGGAGAAACGACATTGGCAATAAAATCGTCGTTGATGCTTGAAAGTGCAAGCTACATAATCATTGAACCATGCAAAATAACACCACAAAAGTTGGTCGGATGTTACGAGTGTACTGAAGGTTCCACACTGGATGTTGCATGTTTCGCACAAATTGAAACATGGGTAACCATACAATGTGAAACACAAGTATTCAGTATACCCTGCGACAAAAACAACAGGTCGTCGAACATAACAATGGAATTTGACCATGCAGTGATACATGAAAAATGCCACACACTGTGTGGAAATACGGAACAAGTGTTTACTCTGGAAGGCACCCTACATTACCATCCAGATAATACATCAAATTCAATATTTGAATCCATCGAACCCGATATCAAAAACAATTGGTCAACTCTAGTAAACGTACCAGATCTCCAGCCTTTGGTAAATACAGTAAAAAGCCACTGGAGAGCAGCTCTAGCCGCTATAGGAGGAATATCAGCAATGATAGGCATCACGTACCTATTTGGACCGGCCGCGTTGATGCTAATAGTTCGAATAATATGGACCTTAGCGCTAGCAGTCGCAAAGGTCGCATGGCAGGCACTGTGCCTCGCCATAACTTCGCTTCGCGGAGCAATCAATACAGTTCGGGTCATCCGACAGCATGCGGACAACGCACCTAATTAGGCGTTGACGCGATGACAATCCATGCACACCGTGAGCGGTTGTAAATAATGTATAAAAATATCTTAAAATTCAAAAAATCCTTTTCGCCGCCTCAATAATAAAGGGGAGGAGCAAAAACAGCGACAGTTATTAACAACAGCTGACAGTAGAGGCGGGACCCCAAAAATAATCGTACAAAAAGCCGAAAAGTACAACTCAGCTACACACCATCATGGCTGAGTACAACTACCTCCTCGACGGCGAGCCTACCCAAGACAACGCATTCTCTATTCTCATCAAAACTATCGAGGGCAAGGACGAAAAGACCACAGGCTTACTTCACTCTATACTCCATAGCCAGGAAACTCGCCTAACAGCAATCGAGAACGCTCTAAGTTCCCTCTTAGAACGATCAGCTCCTAAAAAGCTGTGCGTCTTCTGTATTCCGCAGGACAATACGGATAGCCATATGTCCGGTCGCTGCACTCGCTATCCTACTCCCTTGACCCGAGGGATTCAGGCCACAAAGCTGGGTCTTTGTGAACGATGTCTGAAGCCTTCACATCCTGAAGACTGTGGAACAAAATGCACCTTCTGTCAACTGCCCCACAATTCGTTGATGTGCCCTTCAAAAGAACAACTTCACAAACCCCACTTCAAGAAGAGGAAATACCACCATTCCCCCTACTGAATCCGCCAACTCCACAACTACTCTACTATCTACAACTCAACAATCTACTACTCTACTACCTACTATTCTAAATATTCCAACGCCCACTGCCAACCTACTACTGCCAACCGCCTCATCTCGCCCACTATTAGCCGCTGCCAACCACCGAAAATCAACCACAACTTCTTCAATCTACAACGCTGTCAACAACAACCACCTCAACGACAACGCCAATCCACACTCCGCTACGCTCAAGGAGACGCGACGCCGTTTGATAGAATTTCATTATCATTTATTTATTTGTTGTTGTTATTATTGCTGTTGCCCCCCCCCCCGGGCCGGAGTGTTCGGCCATTTGCTACGTATTGTGGCCGAACCGACCTATACATTAATCATCCCGCAGTAAAGCGGGCGGGTTCGGGGGTCAACGGGCTCTTCTGTTGTAAGCTTCCTCAGTGTCACAATAAACGTTCAAAGCGACGTGTTGTGTTTGCTCCCAGAGTCAAAGTTGCCCTATAGTGGCACAACCATGTTGGAATATTTCTTAAGCGTTATTGTGAGATCTCGCTCCTCAAAATTGGAATGCAAATTTTTGAAAATGGTCCAAGATTTGTTTGGACACAGCTCAAAGTACCGATCATACAGGGTCTCCCAAAAAATTGTGGCTTCTGTTTGATTGTTAATAACTCTCTTATAACAAAGTCTTTCGAGAAGCTTCAGGTAAAGTTTGTAGACCTAGCTTCAACTTAAATTTATAGTATAGAACGAATCACCCATCTCTTTTCATTACTGTAGGGTTACGGTATAAACTTTAAGTATATGGTGTCATTGTGAAAAAAGCTGCAGTTTCAAAAATTTTCAAAAAGTTTGAGGACTTGTGTAATAGGGTTTTCGTGGAAGTGAGTTCAATACTCAACTATGTACAAGATTGCGAAGCTTCCTAAACGGTGTAATTGCACTTTTTGGAACATTGAAAAAATGGTCGCTACTGTTTGCTTCGCATAACTTTTTAATGAAGCCTTAGATAAGTTGCGAACTTCACATTTAGAATCAGCAACCCTAAGTAACCCTGTGTGGAAGTTCTCGGGTTATTTTGTTTCATTTCTGGGGCAAAAAATCGCCTTTCATGGCTCAAAACTATCTTTGAAGTTTCTACCGTAAACCTACAGTAACGAAAAGAGATGGGTGATTCGTTCTATACTATAAATGTAATTTGAAGATAGCTCTACAAAATCTATCTGAAGCTTCTCGAAAGACTTCGACTGTACTACCAGCGAGACCATAGTTTGCATACAGAGTCTTATTTTTAATACATAGCTTCTTAGTTTCCGATTATCACAAAACCTTCATAGAAAAGAATCTTTTTGAATACTTAGCCTCAAGTTCCTTATACTACCAACGAGACCACAATTTCCATACGAGCAAAATTTTGCAATTTGTGTCTATTAGTAGGTAGCTTGGATATCATTTCCTTTGCGGTTGACTTGGAAACTGTGAGGTCATGAGCTGAGCTCACTAAGAAATTCAGAAAATGAATGCCATGCCACATCAATCGGAAAAATCTCTGTAGTACCTCCTCTCCTCCGCCAAGTGGTACCGTCACTGCTAGATAGTAGCAGATTTTGAGTCAAACTTATAATTGTGGGATCTGAAGGGTTGGTAGACTCTAGTACATAGAAGTCTTACTCTGTTCAGTCTAGTTGGTGTGTGCATTTACGTTACTTGATGACTATAATGACTCCAGAAGCCAAACTAAGAATGCAGTTCTAAATTTGATTGCAGATCGCTAACCTTCACCGTTTCTAAGAAAAAGTCATAAAGACCTTCTGATGTATATCAAGCTTGAAATATGCAGTTTAATGCTAGGAAAGATTCAATGTGATTCAACGACTGCGTCTATTATACATACTTTTAAACAGACATGTCTTCTATACCACCTTAAGCTGCATATCATTAGATTCTGCATGAAGCGCTGACTTTGAATCCGTCTTTCTTACCTGCTTATCGCTTTTCTGGACGAAGCTATAAGCCATTAAAGACCATTATTTTGCCAAGAAATTATGCGTGAAATTGAAAATTTAGCCGTACAGAGCCACGTTCGCCTTAATGCTGGGGCCAAAACCTGCAGCTAGCTTATTTCAGATTTTTAAAGCCGGAAGCTGAGCTAAAAGTGCAACAATGCGCTCAATTTCGCTGTTTTTATGTATGATTTTTTCACAGTAAAACCGCTTGTAGCTTCGCCAGAGAAGCGGGAAGCAGATAAGGAAGACAGATTCGAAGTCAGCGTTTTATACTGCATCGAATGATATACAGCTTGTTTGGTTTGGCCACTTCGACTTCTGACCATTCCCTTATTAGCTCACCTCTACGATTTTCGTGACAGTCAGATATACGGACACAGGCACAAAAAGACAGACGTTGCTTCATTATAACATGATAACTCAATCTAACACGCTATAATTTGTTCAAACACATAATTAGTAACCGGACGGACCATGCGGTTGGACATACGATTAACCGTACGACTGGCCATACGGTTGACCATACGATTGACCATACGACTGACCATATGACTGACCATAAGACTGGCAGGGTGGCACGTAACACCTTGGCATAGGAGGCATAGGAGGAATTGGAGGTGATGGAGGCATAGGAGGGGATGGAGGTACACAACATCTTCTTTTATGGCACTTTCGAGAGCAAGAAGGAGCTGGTGGAAGAGGCGGTGGAAGGGGTGGTGGAGGAGGTGGTGGTGGTGGTGGTGGAGGAAGCGGTGGTGGTGTCGCAGGCGGAAGAGTTGGTTGGTAACATGGCGGTTTACAAGATGATGGTCGTACGTAAATTTTCCTGGTGATGATAATCCTTTTAATTTTAACCTTGACTGGACATCCGCTACCAGCACATCGCTGCTGTCTGAAAATAAAAACGTGATTTTGTGCTTCAACAGACCTTAGAGTCCTTTGGCTTTCAGTTGGATCCAACGTTACGTCTTTGTAGGCTTTTACCGAAGTTGTTTGCGAGCAGGAGATGAGTTAAAATCTTTTCTGACTAGCGAAGAATCCCAAAGCGCAGAGGCAGTTTCGAGCAAAATGCATTTCATTATATCGTCTTTTTGGGCTTAAGCTAGATTCAAACTTGATTTCCACATCTGCTGCGGTTTCCATACCTGCTGCGGAATTCTTTGAAGAGGTTATAGTTGGAAAGTTCAAAGTTGGCAAACGTTTAGTGGCATCCCATTCAGTCTACTGTTCAAAATTACTCAAGCGTGTTTCTGGATGTATGCATTCCTTGCACTTACAAGGGAATGGTCAGAGGTCGAAGTGGCCAAACCAAAAAAGCTGTATAACATTCGATGCAGTATAAAACGCTGACTTCGAATCTGCCTTTCTTATCTGCTTCCCGCTTCTGTGGACGAAGCTACAAGCCATTAAAGACCACTATTTTGCTAAGAAATTACGCGTGAAACTGAAAATTTAGCCGTGGTGAGCCACGTTCGTCTTAATGCTGGGTCAAAACATTTAGCTAGCCTACTTCGAATTTTTAAAGAAAGAAGCTGAGCTAAAAGTGCAACAGTGTGCTCAATTTCGCTGTATTTATGTGTGATTTTTTCACAATAAAACCGCTTGTAGCTTCGTCCACAGAAGCGGGAAGCAGATAGGAAAGACAGATTCGAAGTCAGCGTTTTATACTGCATCGAATGGTATACAGCTTGGTTGGTTTGGCCACTTCGACTTCTGACCATTTCCTTGTTAGCACAATTGATAAATTGCCAATTATGCACTCCACAGCTGTATTTCGCCCATTATGGATTAAAACCTTAAGGATTTCACCACCCAACCATTTCGTTCGGAAACTCGCAGCAGATGCGAAAGATAGATTTGGAATCAGCACATTGAAACGCATCCAACAATGCCGTTATATTCCGCTTGCCTCTTCAATTTGGTACCCTTTCCTTGTGAAATTGCTCCTTATTCGTATTCAAAACTAGGATAACGTTATAAGTTGAATCGTCCAAAAACAAGTTCTCTTGTTTTTCTACAATGCAACATTGCTAACATCACTTTTATCAATATTTACACACTAAATCATAGACTCATGACAAATTTGAATTCTCAAAAAACTTTCAACTTGTTGAAATGTTCTGATCGCAAAGTTATCAATACAATGTTCATTCTGAGTTTGATTTGAAGTTCACCTTACCTTGAAATCATCAGCTTTTAACTTTGTAGCTACGGGATCGCCAGTCCCAAATGCGCGGATTCCGCTACTAAGTCAGACCGGCATCATTCATTTGCATAGCAATTAACGGTCGAGATAAAAAATACTTCTTCATATAAGGAACGTTCGGTTTCAAGCCTCCCCACATAAGATGTACATGGAAACACTTGCTAGCTGATCAAAAGCTTCGTTTTTTTTTGTCTGACAAGCAATATTTTGAAGGAAGTTGTGAACTTTCAATAACAAAGTGCTCAGAAGGCGAGGACGGGTACTCGAGGCATTCTCTTTTTGTCTTTTAAATAAAAGAATTAGTCGATACAGTGGTGCTTATCATTAATATTGTTCAGTAGCATATAGCAGGCAACCCGGCTAGCCTCAGGCTTCCTATTATCAATTCGTTAGAGAAATATTCATAACTTTTCTCGAAAGGTGATAGCGAACATAGATTTCCAAACAGCGTTTCAAGACTAATAATTCTACCTTCATCTTACGTGAAAAGACACGATGTTAAGGCTCAGCAAATTGGCAGCAAGCTTACCAGGTGCATCCCATCAGATAAGGTATTTGGTGGAGTCTAGAAGATCTGAGGTCAAAAGAGCGTACTTTGCTGTCGGCAACGAATGCGTGTAAACAACGACAATATATGTGCTTCGAACATTTTTCTACACAAGTCTCGAGCAATTCGTTAACAGGTATACAGGGAGCGCCAAAACTCTGGGAGCCTAGTACTTTTCCCGACGAGATTATAAAAAGTGCCTAGAAACAAAAATTTTGGTGCCCACGTATGTGAACGGTAAAAAATGGGACACTTACAAAATAACTGGAGGTTTCTCAAGAATGAGAAGTGATTAAACTTTCCAATTTTGATAGATGTTAGAATATGTTATTCTCTTTCAGATAATACCTATATAACAGTGGCGTACCCAGGATTTCCGCTCGGGGGGGCGCGACAAAAATTTTTTTCGAATGAAGGTGCGTGGCGTTAGCCACGCACTCCGAAAAAATTTTAGGGGTGCTTCTGAAAATTGTTGCGGGTCCCCAACCCCTAAAATCTGGAAAAGGGGGCGTGGCGTCAGCCCCACAAACCCCCGCCCCCTCCCCTCGGTACGCCACTGCTATATAAGGTCATTTACATAATTAATTTTTATACATGCTATAATGCAAACTTAGTCACTTCGACAAAAAATGAACTTTGAGCAGTATCTGCGCAATGAAACATGTGAGACCACCCAAAGTACCACTGTGGAGTGGGTGGTGGGGCAGTCACCAAACCCACGACGGCTTGATGGCCTCAACTTTCAAAGTCAGGAGATGTGGCCATTAACAGCTTCGAGAACAAAAATACGCGTTATTCAATTCTTTGCAAGTGAACGCATGTTTTGTAGGCACCCTCTGATAGAGCTTTCTACGCTCTATTCATCCATACGCAAGTTACCTCAGATTTTATCTATCTAGGGAGAATATGGGGCAAAACATGATTTTTGGTTTTTTTATTGCGCCAAAAATAGCTATTTTTCAGAATTTTTCGCTTTTTTCGAAATTGAAAAGAAATCTCATGCATTTAACATATCCTTTGGAAGAGCATGAAGAGCTCTTTCGAATGGTATGTCATTTGCTTTACGACTTTACGGCATAGCAGTGCAAGATTGAGAAATGTTCAAAAAACCCTGTCGGAGTTCTTCACGACGCCACGCGTACGGTTATGAAAAAGGAGCGGTAACGCGTTGCTGGAATAATAGACGAAGGTCGGTTATGTAAGCGACGTATGAGTTGCAGCCTACTTATTGTTGGTGAGGACAAAAAATATCAAATGTAATTAAAGTCAAGCTGTCCCATTTTTTACCGTTCACCCTAATAATTCAAACACTTACAAATTCAGTTCGGTTACGTCAAAAGCCTCGGCGTAAACGCAGGCCTTCAGAATCTTGATTATTGCAGGTATCGTGATAGAAGTATGTTCTAGCCAAAAGCCTGCTCTATCATGCTGAAAATTTTGTAATTAAAAGAAGGTAGTCGTGATAAGGCTCACGCTCCCACATTTCACGGTAATAGCTTCTTTTGATTACAAATTTGGCATGATAGAGCAAGTTTTTGGCTAGAACATACTATAGAGAAAATTTCCTGCAATGTTTTGGAATAAAATATTGGAAACTCAATCAAAGGCATATGTCGTCGCATATTAAAGAATTAGACATAGCTGCGAGAAGGGAAATGGAGAATCGATGTTTAAGAAGTTTTAAAGATGTTGCGAGAAGGGAAATGGAGAATCGATGTTTAAGAAGTTTTAAAGATGTTCTATTAATCCTTAGAGTTAGTGGCTATTGCGCTTCCTTTGGTGAAAAATGGCCACTAAACACGCTAGTAACATTCGTAGGTTTATGTTTTCCGTTTACGAGGGAATGGGTTCTGGCAAACACAACTATTGCAGTGTGATGACACCAAGCTTCCACTACACTGTGCGTTTTGATTCTCTAATTACAAACAATTGTAAACTCTGGAAACTTTGGTTTTTGCTTTGCAACTTGATAATTTCAGCGCTCAAGAAATCATATGAAAATGAGCTCAAAAAAGTATACCCTCTGCAGCGCATTGAGTGGCAAAAGAAGTGAGAATAAAATCCTCAGTATAAATCACAAATCCTGTGTTTACCAAGAGCACCTATCAACCTTCGAGTCTACTGGACTGTACATTTGTACATCAAAGCTACCGATAATATCTAAAGGCTGCTGCATGACGAAGGCGCAATGGCGATATAAGTTGTGCGGGCGCGAACGCGACGCGCGCATATTCTCACCGTTGTGGATCCAGCACCTCACGCGTTCTGCGGCTAATAAAGCCGCGTTCGCGTCCGAAGATATTGCGCCTTCGTCATGCAGCAGCCTATAGACAGTTCAGTGAAAATTACCTCACTATACGTCCACTGACAAGCGCTACAGTGAGCAGGAGTATAACCGAGAGCTGCATGGGAGGGTTGATTTGATGTAAATGCACAGCTCCTTTACTTTTGATTTACTCGATAGGCACCGCTTTTATGTTGGCCAAACATATAAAAACAGTATAGAAACTTGTCTGCTGTTTCGAGGTTTTTCCACCGAGCCTTCAGAGATCTATTCGCCAAATTTTGACTCAGTTCAAGGAGACTCAACATGCTCAAACTCAACACTTTTTGAAGTGCGTCAAGTCCATTTGATGCATGAAACGATTCAAGGTTATTATTGTTTAACACCATTAGTAATGCCTCTCATCCTTCTGAACTCCACATTATTTTATGTTTCAGAGATGTCGATAACGGTTAAGTGGCTTTTGAATAAAAACGACTGAGAACACTTAATTGAATAGGAAAGTTCCTTCAAACGGTGTTGACGGGAAAACATTTGAAGGAAGACATCAAATTCAAAACTTAGTTGACAGCTAATGGAGGATGAGGTAAAAAAAAGCTGGAGTTCTTTGCCGCAAAATGAAACATTTTCAAGATGTTAGGTTCATCTTATATATAAAGCTCAACACTTGCTATATGTACGTCTGTGTGTACTGTTCTGATAGCAAATTTGATTTAGGAAGCGATTCGAACCAAACTTTGCAAAAAAACAAAACAACAGAGCTTTGGGTGGGGCGAGTGTCGAGTATGTACTTTTCGTTATCGGTCGATATATATATCGACCGATAACGAAAAGTACACAAAAATTATAATTTTGTTATATCGATTTTTGCCAACTTCGAGCTACGGAGCTGGGAGTTGCCAGAGGGTGGAGGGGGGGGGGGGGAAGTGAGCATTTTGATTACGAACAAATCAATAACCTTTGGAATTACCGATCTTATCAACTACTAGCTGGCTTACCCGGCTCCGCCGTATCCGGACCAAACTTGGCACACATACACTTCGGGCCCCGGCAGGTGTCACAGTCCACTTTTCGTTATCGATCGATGTCGATTTTACCGATTTTTATCGATTTTTTTGCAGAGTTCACCTACAGGGCTAGGAGTTGGCACAGGGGGGAAGTGAGCATGGGGATTCCGAATACAATATTAGTTTTCAGAATTATTGATTACTTTTATTGATTTTATCGATTTTTCAAATTTTGACATGCGAGGCTGGGATTTTGCACAGGGGGGTAATCGAGCATGCTGATTACGAACACAATATTAGTTTTCAGGATCGTCCATTACTTTTATCGATTTTATCGATTTTTTTGTAAAGTTTGACCTGCGGGGCTGGGAGTTTGCACAGGGGGGTAATCGAGCATGGGGATTCCGAATACAATATTGGTTTTCAGGATTATCGATTACTATTATCGATTTTATCGATTTTTTGAAAATTTGAGCTAGGGGGCTGGAATTTGGCACAGGGGTGTAATCGAGCATGCTGATCACCCCCCTTGGGGATGATCAGCATGCTCGATTACCCCCCTGTGCCAACTCCCAGCCCCCTAGCTCAAATTTTGCAAAAAAATCGATAAAATCGATAAAAAGTAATCGATAATCCCGAAAACCAATATTGTATTCGGAATCCCCATGCTCGATTACCCCCTGTGCGAACTCCCAGCCCCGTAGCTCAAACTTTGCAAAAAATCGATAAAATCGATAAAAGTAATCGATAATCCTGAAAACCAATATTGTATTCGGAATCCCCATGCTCGATTACCCCCCTGTGCCAACTCCCAGCCCCGTAGCTCAAACTTTGCAAAAAAATCGATAAAAATCGATAAAATCGATATCGATCGATGACGAAAAGTAGCCTATGACACCCGCCGGGGCCCGAAGTGTATGTGTGCCAAGTTTGGTCCGGATCGGTTCAGAAATGGAATTTTCTATTCGGAACATACGTACACACAGACATACATACATACAGACAGACAGACAGACATACATACAAACAGACATTCAGCTTTATATATAAGATACAGTTCCTTGCAAACTGGGCTAAATAACTCGAAGTCGGGGGTAAGGGGGTAAGCATGCTGAATAGCAATACATTATTAGATTTATTGTTATTAACTCGTTAACGAGTTCATAGAATTTTTCGCAAAGCTTGAGCTACGGGACTGAAGTTGGCATTGGGGAGGGAGGGGGATAAGTGAGCATGTTAATTACGAGAAGCAGTAGAGGCAGGGTGCTGTATATATAGAAGTGGGAACGGTACCGGAAAATGGTGTAAGAAATTATGGTAAGGTGTTTTCTATCGTAGTATATAAACAGGGCCTGGCGGAGCCGGGTATGCCAGCCAGTAACTTGGATTATAGACTTTTCTAAGCGCGCAAAAATCAAGGGAGGGTGCCTTCTTTTTTACTACATTCAGTGTTCAGCTTACCATTTGAATAAGGTAACTTGCAAGAGTATGTTCTATCCAAAGCTAGATATTCGATGTGTAGCACATGAAAGCATTGCGATCTTTGCGGCAATGGAAATCGATTGACACCAAAAAGAGAGAATCACCTCCATATCGGTGCTTCAACCAAGGGAGACTTAATATATTGAGTCAAAAGAAGATGTTGAAATATGGTTATGACCGTAGCCATTTTTTGATCATGCAAAACTTTGTTCTTTAGAATACTCAGGAATTTCTTTCACTTACCCCATCAGAAAATGCCAAAGCTTTAGTTTACATTGCGAATCGCCAAACTGCGTGTGATTAGAACGCAAAACTGAAGTAGTGCAATTCAATTCTTGCGCAGACTCTTTTTATATGGCGAGGCAAGCGAATTGATTTGCATGAGTTCTTCAAACTTTTCGCAAAAAAATCTTTTTTGTAGTAAAAAGCAGACCAAATAAGATTGAAAACATTCAACATTGCTCTGGTCGACGATTGTGACAAGGGGTCAATGCAACTTCGTCAGCTCCCTTTACTGTTCACCTTCCGCACAAAATTCTCAATTCATTGTCAGGAGAAATGAAGCAGATTTGACACTTGCATTTTCTGTCATGTTTGGACCACAACGACTTGTTCCTCAAATGCAAAAGTTTTTGTTGCTTCTTCAGCCATTAGTCAAGTGCTGAACCTTGCGCATGATGTGAATCTCGCTATCATAGAAAACTAAGCGTCTTATGGAGTTGTTTCACTTATGAGGCACTAGCCAAGGTACCTGGCTTTGCAACGGCTTCAGTCAACACAACATGCTAGAACTCACCTTCCATCCCACTTCTACACGGAAGTGAAACTTAGCGAAACTTTACGGGATTCTATCAAAAACTTTCAGTTATAACGTACGTGAAGAAAGTAGGTTACTTCAGGAAGTAACCGCCGAAAGCCAGATGGGGAAGAATGACTTTCATCAGTATTTCTCTCTCCTCCCCGCCCATTTCACTGTACTGGCTGGAAGCAGCCAGAAGAGAAATAATGATAAGAAAAAACTCCCTCTTAAGCATGAGTCGTATGAAGCATCGAACCCTCGTATGTTCCATTCAGAAGCTCTTAACGAGAAGATTCTATTCTTTCAAATCGCAACCAATCATGGAGTTCTGCAGAAGTTATGACCTACTAAATTCTGAAAATCCGCCATTTCACCTTCTTCTTCAAGGGCCTGGCTCTCGGCGACGTTTCAATGGATTGCTATGATAGTGCTAGTGCTATGATATGACAAGCCTTTAAAAAAAAACTTTGGAGTAGCAACATCAAACATTCACCCTCCAATTTGTAGGAGTTGGAATGTCAGCTGTCACTAAGCACCCTAAGATGGCGTATTTTATCCTGGTTTTCGGCGCCCGACTCACAAATCGACCTGCTCTTTGCACTGACTGGTTACACCTTCACTTAGCTTCAAGACGTATGAAGTCGCCAATGCTCACATCTCCATACCCAAGACTTATAGTTGTTGCATTTAACATGATTTTTCGCATCTTTATCATGCAAATATCTGGTCCTCGGTGGTTAATTACTGGATTAACCTTATGAAATGTAACGAATTCTCGCTGAGTTATCCCTTCCATACACGACATTTGATATACACATCTAGTTGTTATTTATGCTGCTCTATTCATCGTATTTTGGCACTAAGGAGGGCCCTTGAGTAAATGTTGTTGGCCCTAATGAGCACCGTTGGGTTACAGCTCATGATATCATCTCAAGTCATCAAGCGTTGTTCTCCGAAATCATAAAAAATACCGAGGCGTAAATGCGTCTATGGCCGGTGACGGTTTTGGTTGGTTGCAGTAGGCAATGGCGAGATGGGTTTTTTTTAACCGAGCAGATGCAGAGTTTGGAAGCATTCTGTTCGTACCACTTTTCGCAATCCGTCCTCTTCGTCAATTTTGCTTTTTCGGCTTAAAGGTCCCTTAAAAGTCATGGGAAGGTAAGTCTAAGCCGCAAGCACCAACTTCTCCCTTGGTCAAATGTGGCCGAGCTTTTCGCAATATCGTTATCTAGGACTCAGTGCTCAAACTACAGAAACCAGTACGATGAATTTGAGATCGGAATTCCAACTGAGGAATGCAAAAACCTCCTCGACTAGGTATACATCGATGCGCTAAAGTAATTATTGGAACAAGACCTCTTTAGATATCAAGGCCAATCCTCTTTTTTTTTACTGTAGTTGACACCATAATTCAACGAGACTCAATTCTCGCAATTTTTTCATCGGGGAAAAAGGGGAAGTTAGCACAAAAACATTCGACATTCTCTTCCCTTATCGGGATAGAAGTCGCTCGCTAGATGTTGCAGAAGAGCCTTTCAAATAGAGGTGATGTTTCTCGAGCCTGAAGAAGGTGCAAAAGAGCGAAGGCGCATCCGCGGCTTCCTCCTATTGCTAATCACCCAATTGTTTTCGTGCTGATAGAGAAGCCGTCAAAGGTAAAGTAAACGAAGCTTCCTACAGATAGGTTTTCTAGAGATTGGTTTTGCCAGGAATGTAAACGTATTGGAAGATGCGCGTCCCTTTCATCCCGATCTCTGGGCTGAAATGTTCGAAAATGTTGTCGATGTTGTAGTGATAGTAATGGATAGAAGACCGCATTCTACAAGGAACACTACCTTAACATCCTAGCATGGTTGTAGTGTAAAGTTCGTGACCTGCCGAGAGGAAGATCGATCTCTCTCCGTGTCTCTCAAAAAGAAGACTTCTCACATACAAGAATACATACATACGTGTACTGCAAAATATCTGAACATACACCTGGTTGGATCAATGATTGCTCATCAGCAGTCTACGGCTCTTCTGTGAAACGAAGGAATTTCCAGCTAATATGACATGTTATTATATCCGGAGAGCAAGGATGTACAAATATGCTTGGATGCCGTTATAACGGATATCCTTGAGTAACTAAGAATTTTTTACTTAAGATTATCCTAAAGCAGCTTCCTTTTCACGCATACTAGTATCGTTGAAGTTCTACAAGTACATGGTGTTTCAGTTGCAAATTATCGAAGAGATAGGTGCAATATCAAGAAAAGCTCAGATGAACACTTCTTATTGTCTGCTGATATTTACGTTACATCGCTTTCAATAAAACTTCACTTGTATGGGAGGCCGGCCTGTATGGCTAAAAACCTTTGCGAATTGCTGCAATATCAATGCAATGACAGAAAACGCGACGCTCACGAAAACAAGGCTCCCTGATCGCCGTACTTTGCAAGCATGCTGTCAGTACGAGTAACTTTCAACTCAACCCATTGGATTTGACAGACTGTCAACGATGGTGAAAGTTTGACATATTTCCACGTTTTGGATGTCTCGGGATTTGCCATATCTCCAGAATGGAATGGCTGTCGACATGGAGTAAAAACCACAGATAAATTCGCGATGAAGTTCACAGTTTAGAATATAATTGGGAGTCAGTCACAGAACCTGAACAGGACGAAGAACAAGCACCCCGAGAAGAATTGACTGAGAAACGCATCTATCTGATAGAATAAGAAACCCACAAGACTTGCGTTCGCGTGAATTCAATGGGGAATTATTATGAACATCTGTTGCTGACCTTCAAGTCAGCAAGGACTAGAAAAAACTTCCCTTGCAAACATGATTATTCCAAAAGGAAACTGTAGGCAAACACTGCTTTCGAGAATCGCCGAGTACGAAGTCGACTCTGTACTTAATGCAACTGTGAGTTTTGCGCCCGACCGCACTAAAACTATGACATAAATCAAAAGAATGTGCGTGCTAAAATTTCCTCTTTTTTTGGCTTTCCAAATCTAGACGAATAAAGCAGCTATCGGATCAAGTAAAGAGAGTCCTGAGTTGGTGTAAATCTGAGCTTGCATTAGCTGAGAAATTGGAATACTTTCTGTCTGTTTTGTGTAAGCATATGCGAACCAGATCTACTCCTCCTACATATCATGGAAATCTGATGAAGCTTCTAAGAAAAACTGTTTCCATCTGAACTTCTACTGCCAAAGTGGAAAGCATATTTCAATTCAAACTGTTATTAGGGGTCACGAAGAAGTCACACAATAGTGGAACACATCAGCAACTATTAGGTTGTAAAGAAAGTCCCGGGCACTTTTAGAAATTTCATTTTCAAACGCATTTTTTCGGCGTTCGGTCGGACTTTAACACAGAGTTTTTTATACTGTTCAGTAGAGGGAACCTGAAGTTTTCAGCAAGCCTTCTGAATTTTATTGATGCCAAGACGTGTTTGATCTGCACATCAAGAAAGGAAGTCTTTCCAACCATAAAAATTTCGCAATTTTTCTTCCTGCGCCCATTTTTCTGTGCGGTTCCAAGAATTTCGTCCAAATCATGAGTGATTTGATTGAGAAATCTGCTAACGTCTGACCCGCAGCTGCACTCGAGTTTTGCGATTTGCGCTCAAAAATTACAGGCTGTCCAACTTGCCTCTGACTGCAACTCTTTTCGCAGCTGGCGTCGCTTCTGCGGGGATCGCCACGTCTGGATGATGGGTCCAAAAGGTGTGCAAGGCATTAGCCCAACAATGTTCCCGTAATCAAAATTTGGTCCTTTTCTGTGCAGACTAGAAGACTTCAAATCACTTACCCGAAAAATGGTGCATTTTTAGGGGCAAAAAATCGTCGATTTTTCAAGCTTTCTGGGAGAAAATTTTTTGCAGGTGGTCCTTCAAAAACATGGCTGGTCCCCATAACAGCCCCAGCAGACCTCTATATAACTACAGCATTTGAGCTCTCCAGCTCTCATCATGCCTGAGATAATCCTGCACAAATAAGCCACTTTTCGAGTCGATCTTGTTCCCTTCTGCGCATGCTAGTGGACCGCAGTGAGGTGCTGAGAAGCAAGCAAGACAAATATATGTTACGGACAAAATTGTCTTTGCAATGAAGTTTGTAGCTACAAAAAAGAATCAATCTGCTTGAAGTTACAGCGATTTGAAAAAATTTTTGCAACTGCCCGGGAACTTTCTTTACAACCTAATATATGAGGTCTGTCTGTTCTATCTGCCACACTACCCCCGTTACCACAAAAACATTACTGCAACTTCAATATTGCAATAATGCAAGACATACGAGACGTTTGACCTCATACGAGTCTCTCCTGTACCTACCAAAGTGGTTCCATGAAACCTCGTCAAGCTCTAGCCATCTCCCCGTCAAACTAGAAGATACGGAACAAAAACAAAACATTCATGAAAACAGTAAGGTATTTGAAGCTCAATGTTACATGGACGACATACTCATTATAAACAACTACAAAAACGAAATAATAGTAAATCAACTATGACAAAACATACCACAACTTCCTTGAATTACAAACCGCGCATGTGAATTGCTATGAATATAACTTTCTAGTGTTGAACATAATAATAAGGGATGGCAATATATACATTGAACAAAACAACAAGACGGATAGTTTTGATAAAATTAGCTTGGAGATACTTAGCCATGGTATCTCAAGCATCAGCAAGAACCACAAAATAGCAATTATATTCACTGAAAATCGTAGACTTGGCCCGTAGTAAACCCCCCATCAGGGCATCTCCCCTGAGGCGGACCGGAGTTGATATCTTGGCGCCTCAGTCCAGCATCCGGCGAGCCATTGATCGGAAAATCCATATTCTATCATCCACTCATGGTGATACGCTCCAATAGCCATCATGGACGGAACGAAATCCTAGTCCTGTGGTGGAGTGGCGAAGAGCTTTGCGTAGTGTGCAAAGGGTCGGAGATTCAGTTCCGTTGCAGCGCAAACGTTTTTGCGATGGCCAAAACCGATTGATTTTTATCGGCAAAACAGTCCACCACCAGTTGCTTTTCGATATCTGGAGATATATTGCTTATAACAAATAATTTGACCGTCACAGATCCTTACCGTTTCTCGGCGTTGACGTTCCGTCTAAATGCCATGCCCTTCGATATCACTTTTGCTCGATAATAATCGAAATGGTTTCTTATTTGTCTCTCCGTTATTTCAAACCTGTACTCTTCGGCTATCTCACCCACTAACTTGCGATAAGCAGTCATCCTCTTTCCATTTTGTGCAAGTGTTCTTACATTTGTATCGTTCAATAGAACTTCAAATACTTGAAATACTGAACAATATGTTTTGACACCGCATGTGGGATTTTTGTGGGAGTTTCTGAAAAAGGTTGAACTGACTTTTGTGTTGCATTACTTATTGTTTGGTGTAGAAGGATGGACTTTCAGCAACTCTAAATTCTGTTGTGGTGTAAAGCGATGGTTTTCTTAAGTTTAGCGAGGGTGAAGTGAGGAAATGGAGAAAAGCAGTTAAAGCGGAAAATGATTCAATTGATGTAATGATTTGAATCATAACGAGCGTTCCTGCGCGTAGCGTAAGCGCTTTGAGGATAAGTAAAGAAAACGTAAATTTATGTAATACAGATTTACACAAAGGAAACTGACCTTTTGATGAAGGATGAGTCATGACAATGGGAGAAGCCGAAAATGTCAGAATCAGCAATACACTAGCACTGAAATCATTGACCTCAAATCATTAAGTTAGATAATTTACAAGAATACATGGACGACAAGGTGCAATGTAGCAACGAAAACGTTGAAATGAGAATTGAACATGATGCTGCAATAAGGCGAATATAGAGGTGTTGTAAGATTTGCAGACGCTGAACATGTTCACTCGAAATGAGCTCGATTTACCGAACAACCACATTTGAACTGGCTTCATATCGAATATGAGAACATAGCATGCACTAGGATCAGCAGGATTCGGAGGCAAAGTTAAAATGATAGAAACTATCGAAATGCATTAGCAAGCAGGAGGAATGAATAAGAAAGTACGCGCAATTAGGCGTAGAATAAGTAGTGAAATAAAAAGAAACAACAACAAAAACCTCTGCAACTCCTCTAAATAGTTCGAATAAGAAAGTGTGTAGTTCTGCGTTGAATTTGTCTGCATTTTTTGGCAAAGTGGTGTGTATTGTAAGTTACTCAAGAGCAACTTACGACGATTTTCTCTGCGTTTCCTCTTTAGCACACTATTTCTGGACATCATCGCTCACATCATCTCCCATGACCCGGCAGGGAGACCATCTCCCTGCCGAACTTCACCTGAGGCTCACCTCTCAGGTGACGTTGCATCCCTATAGCATGGGGAAATGGGCGGTCGTCATTTTACTGAGAGAACCTCACATGAAGGTCTCAGAGGAGATCATCTCCCATGACCGAGCTTTACTACGGGCCTATCAGAACCTGCTCTCAATATCATGATCTCATAATAAGACTGGACTAATTGATCCACAATTTACTGGCACTAGACTACAAATGCGATATAATCATAAAAGCCATATTCAAATTCATCATAAATAGCTTACTAATAAAGTACAGAAATCGTGAAGTGCAAATTATTAAGGATACAAGAATGTCATAAAGTCAGTACTTAACACACCGAGTTCAGACAACCGAATATGACCGTGACCTCCCCCCTTGACCTGGTCCTATTTTGCCCTAATGCTATCAATAGAAATACCCCCCCCCCACTATGAATCAACATCATTTACTCCACTCTACTGATAATCCTCGGGAGTGATCGCATTTTCCATTGCTGTCCAGGAGCAAAGGCGAAACGGGAACCTACTTTATGCTATTATAGTCCGGTAAGAGGCGACAAATCCGTGAAGGTTACCCGGTGTTCGGCGTTTCATGGCTTGATTACTGTCCTGACTACACTACAACATTTCCATCTGTTACAAGTATTTTTCAACATACTTTAGGCCAAATGGCCATGCGAGAATCCACTGGTCATTATCATCCAACGGTATAGTTTTCCTCTTACTTTCCAAACTACATTATAAGGAGATTTGCACAAACATCCCATCTGTTTACTTATCACTTCCATTTAATACAAAAAAGAACATTTGGAAAATCATCATTCTTCCGAATATAAAAATGCATCATTCCCATTTTACCGCCTTTTTATTTACAACTTCAAAATCCATCTTCACAATTTTTAACTAGCCCGCCAGTCACGTATAGGCTTCATGAAGAGCGGTCAAATTCTTAGTTTTTATCAACACAAGTAATGACGGCGGTCCTACCCGCCGATAAAAAGAGGAATCTGAGGTACTGAACATTTATGATCTTCATCCCCTTCAGCTTGTCAGCTCCCACCCATTCCCTCCCCTCCCAGCCCAAAGATTGCAGAAAAAAGTTGAACTTACTGTGTCACCGTGTCTTCATTCGCAAACTCGCCACAACCTGCCAGCTGCCTAATCGCACACTAATATCAAAAAACAAAAATTGAAGCGAAATCAAAAATCAAAAACGAAGTGAACAAGAGACAAAGAATGAGGAAGATTAGGAGGTATAAGCTCCTGCAAGACGAAGGCGGTTGGTCGAGGTGCGACGTGGCTGTGACGCGGCTGTGACGCTGCTGTGACGCAGCCATGTCGCAGCCGCGTTGCACATCGAACCGACCGCCTTCGTCTTGCAGGAGCTTATACATGAGCGAAATCACAAATCGAATTGCTCCCCACCTAAGCACTTCCACTCCGAGCAGTGATCCCGTGCGTGGTCCCGTGCGGAATGGCGGCATCGGCACTGGCTCCAACGACCTGAAAGGGTAGGCGTCAATACGACGTACAACGCTTCCACCCCCCCCCCCCCTCCCCCTCCCCTCACCCCTCCCCACCCCTTCCTCTCCGGTTCGACGTTTGGGCGTGAGTGCCCAGGCCCAGCATCACTACCTTCACTTTGGGACGGTGCTAGCTGGAATCTTCTTCACTTTTGGGTAAACCGGCTCCCTTCATGCGCCTCTGAGCGAAAGTACCCTATTTTCAGGTGTATAAGCCGCACTTTTTCAAATTTTCCCACGAGCTGCTCAGCCGCTTTACTGTGTTTCGAGAAGCGATCCTTATGCCGCACGATTCTTTCAAGCAGTACGCAGCACGGGGTAGGGTCCTTTGGTTGCGAGGTCCTTTGATGTGTTCGGGCTGGTCGATGTAACTAGGACCACCCCGCGGCTTATACACCTGAAAATAGGGTAATTATGAGTCCTCTCACCAAGAGGCTGTACATCAGGAGTACTATGAGTGAACGTAACAAGGCAATCGATAAAAGTATCATGAAAATTAATTGTTATGGTCGAGTCAGATATACTATTATTGTATTGACCCATGTGGCTAAAACTTCAAATTTTTGTCAATTTTCACATTTGGCCTACAGGGGAAAGAACATCTGCTTGCCTTCAGGTTGTTTCATAATGCGGGGTCAGTGCGGCATTACTGAAACAACTCTTAACAGTTTTGTACTTGTCTGAACTATATTTTCCTTGTTTAGTCACATGTCCAATTCATGATCTCTAATAAGTATAGGGTGGAGAAAAGGTTGTGCAGTTTACGCACTCCCTAGGAAGGAAACCCATGGTCAAAACTCAATGTAGTTCACCCTCAAAAATGTTCCTTACATAACGAAATCAGAAGGCTGTCCAATTCTGACTGTAACATGGGCACAACCTAAAAATCTCGCAGAGCAACGGCGCACATGGTCATCGCGACCGCACAGCGCACTCTTCAGAACTTGGAGTTACACGTGTGAGAAAAAAGTATCCATTCGCTCTTCAAACGCAGACATTATGAGAGCAAGAGAGTTGGGGCATTAATCACGACGGCGCACATCTCATGCTAAACTAGCAAGCTTGTTTTCGTTGTCTTTTTTACGTACCTCTTTGAAATTTATAACCTGAGCTGTAAAAGGTACAGGTGACTTGTTTCTACTTGTGATTAGAGCGATATTGAAATTTTCAAAAACTGAAATCTTGTTAGCTCTTATTTCGAATTTTCTGTCATTGTAGCTCAGTCGGCATGGAAATTGATACTCATTCTCACTTGGAGTGTGTTACATGGCGGCTGCTCAAGTAAAGGTCTCTCCAGCTATTACCGACTCTGCAGAAACGGTCAGTCACTTGGTAAATATTGAGAGATGTGTGCCAAAAATTTCAATCTTATAAAGTGTCGTATTAGATTCGAAGCCTCAGTGTAATTCATTTTTTGCTTTAGGCACTTGAGCCAATTTTTCAAATGGTTGTTAACGGTGATTTGGAAGGATTAATCAATTCCTACCTTGGTCACGAGAACTTTCGACATCTTGATGAGCTTGGCAACAATTTGCTGCATTATGCTGCAAAGGTGAACGAAATTATTGCGCGTGGCGCGAGCTCTAATGGTGAAAGCATTGCCTGGCAAGCATTCTCCCACAAATGAACGTTTCCTATGCAAGGTCCGCCGCGCGCATAGCTCCAGTGTTCACTGTCTTCGTGCTGAACAATTCTTGTGGAGTGAATGCGGCACAGAGTATGAGAGTGGGTGCGAGTTTTTCTGGATATCACTAATCTTTTTACATTTTCATTTTCGAACGCAACGCAAATTTTAACGTACATTTGCAGTGGCAACCTCTGAACACCAATCATTCATTTCATTTTCTCAATTCATTTGTAACTCCATCATGGGATTTGTGCACACTGCGCGGTAACCAACACATTTTTATTACTAGCTGATCTGCCCGGTCCAGCCCGGGAATGATCACTGAAGATAAAGTTATGCTGCATTGGTGGCCAACACAATTACTGCACTGCTACTCTCCACCCCGGCTCAGGTTATAGATGCTTACCTCGAAACACAACTTCGCTCGTAGCTGGGAAGCAGACGTTAGATAATCCATCGCGCTTGTCTCTCATCAGATTGTTCGACAACCACGAATGTACTTGTAAGCTTTGGGAATGAAAGCAACCGGCCAGCATATCACCTATCACAGTATTGATGATCATTTTTATCATGCTTTCCTCTGTCCGGTTGCATTAACAATTCCGCACTGCAACGTCGTTCATTTCATGGAACCCGAAAATATATTTTTTGTCGTCTACCGACACCGCAAGCGTAAAAGTGGGTTTTTGCAATTTCAATTTTTTTATTCTAGTTCAAAGCATTTTCCGCATCTTATCAACTCAAGACAATACATTGCTGCTATCAGACATTCAATATACTATTTTTGAAAATGTAAGGGGTTTTGTTGCTGTTTGTAACATTTCAACCGAATCATTTGCGCTCAATTGCACATAGACCCTCTTCTCAAACGTTTGCAAAAGCGACTTTCAAGAATATGCGGCGTCCATGAGCTTGAAAGACACACACAGACACACACACACCTCAATATGAATGTATACATGATTTTCGAACACATCCGGAAGCCTATCGTCGTCTCCTCGCGATAGATGGGGCGTGTCGTCTGCAAAGTGCGTAGACGTGCGTATTTTGTACGGTATTAGCCATGGTGTAGCATGTATATACATGCCACGTCTAAATACTTGTTAAATCTTCATCATATAACATTAGTTTTCGTACTCTCTAACTGCCAAAAACTGCCACGCGCATACGTTGGCAACGTTGGCAAAGCCACGCCGGCTAGCACCGTACGAAACACGCACATCTACGGACTTTGCAGACGACACGCCCCATCTATCGTGGGGAGACGACGATACTTGGAGTGCGCTTCCTGTCACTGCTCTCTGCTTGCAAAAACTTGGAATAAGACATACCGCTCCTTTACACTCTACTGAGCAAATGATCTGTTAAGCTTTCACTTTCCTCTAAAAAAGTAAACAAGTCAATAAATTGATAGAAGGACTTACTGACTCGCCGCAAAAAGTAGCCTATTTTTTGCGCCGTGGCTTGTTTAAGGGGAGCAAATTTCGGCCTCATCGGTTCACAAACAAAAGAGTCTATAAGCCACATACTTACATACGAACAAATTTACAGAGATTGAGTTTTATTTATATATAGATTATGGTAACTAGTGGTAAATGTTCATTAGAACCTCTTCAGATAACAAGCTGTAAAAATGTCCTAATGAATAATACATAGGCACTCAAACCAAAAAAGAGAGAAAGAAGAAGAAATCATTGGATTAGAGGTTCTAGTCTTACAAGTAGCGAGCGTTGTGTGCAATACGCATATGAAGTTACAAGATTCAACGATAATCATGTTTACAATTTCAAGTCCATTGCCATATATTAGGCTGGCACGAAAGTTTTGTCGCTCCATTCAAAAATTCATAACTTCTGACTTTTCGAACCGATTTGACTGTTTTTATTTTTTTATGAAAGAGTAAGTCATGGTCTTTATAGTAACATTTTAGCTGCTTGCTAATGGTCATCTGTTGTATAGATAGGAGCGATAGAAGAAAATCAGTCAAAATTCGAATTTTCTGTGTAGGGTCATAAAAAATCGGAAACTTACAACAAAAATCGGAGCATTCGGTACTGTAGATTCTGTCACCAGCTCTTTCTAACACTGCAAGGTTTGCGCTGATTGAGCGTCTCTATGAAAAGTTATGATTTCTCTGAAAAATTAAATATCAAATTCGCCCTTTTCTATTGCCTGCTCAAAAATCGTGACTTTTCATAGAGGCGCTCATTCGGCGCAAACTTTAATCTACGATACAACTGCTCCGATTTTTGTTGCAAGTTTCCGATTTTTTATGACCCTACATAGAAAATTCGAATTCTGACTAATCTTCTATCGTTTATATCTATGCACGTTATGCTTATCAGAAAGCCGCTAAGGTGCCTCTATGAAGGGAATGAATTGGTCTTTCATACGAAAATAAAAGCAGTCAAATCGGATGAAAAAATTAGAATATGAATTTTTGAAACTGATGCGACAGAACTTTTGTGCTAACCTAATATAAACCTAATACCCCTCGCTCCATAGATTAGGATTATGCTCCTTCGCAAGGATAGCCGGTATACTTGGGACCGAATCGAATAATTATTCGATCATTCGAATAAATCATTCGAATGCGAATGATTCGAAAAGTCGAATATTCGAAAATCTTCATTTTCGAATATTATTCGAAAGTCGAATATTCGAGGGTCATTCATTCGATCATTCGATGTCCATCAAATACTCGAATATTCGCCGAGCCCTGAATATTCGGAAATTCGATAAGAATTGACTATTCGAAAATTCGATAAGCACCGAATATTCGAGAATTCGATATGCACAGCGTACACGGGATGTCTTAAAAGTATCTACACACCGTTTGATCGCTAATACCTCTCAAAGTCTTTTGCCGACTTCTGGGTAACATCCAGTAGGGATGGCTTCAGCTTAGAAATACAGCAGAAAGCGAATCACCCATGTTTTTCTTATTGTGTGTTATCACAGTAGGAAACTCCAACTTATAGACCAACTGCAAAATAAGACATCCAAAAAAACTGTTCTCAAAAAGGTATAAAATCTGTGCAGCAGTTTTTTACGTGCTGATTTTACTACGCACGAATTTTTAAGCTTTTCAAATGGCAATCACATTTTTGAAAGGCGTTGCAAAACACTTGTTACGGTGTATCATTTGTTTCCCAGCAAATTTCCCAAAGGTACCACGTCATGCCGCTGCCTTTCGCTATTTTGAACGTAACGTGTTAACCTGGGAAGTTCCGTTAAGATCTCAGGAGGAACGTGTCAAAAGGAGCGAAAGGCAGCGTCGCACCACGTACGCACGCTGACTCACAGGGAATTCTTCTGGGGGACACAGGATACCTGGCGTAAGTTTTGAAAGAAAGCATTACGGTTGAGTGTAAATTCTACATAAAGTGAGTGTCTTTAGAAATCCTAAGCAAGAATTTCAGCCCTTTTGATTCTTTTTCTTGGGGAAATGGCTCTTGATGTTTTGGAACCTGCTTCAGTCTTACGGTAATTTTACAACAGTAAAAAGCGATTGATAAATCACCCCATACTCTAAGTTGATGTCAGCCACCGTCACAGGAGTAGCTTTTAAGTTCCTAAGTATCCTCACGTCACGACTAAACCGTTTTTCCATCGTTAATTGTAAGATAAGAATGTGTCCATTCTTAGCACTTACATGAAACAATTTATTCTTAGTGTTTTGGCCTTTCATAGGCAGCCTCAATGACGTAAATTATTCGGTCAGTATTCGAAAATCGAATAACATTCGAGAACCGAATAATATTCGAAATTCGAATAACGAATGACATTCGATATTCGAATATTATTCGATTCGAAATTTTCATTTTCGAATAATATTCGATAGTCGAATGTTCGAAATTTCCGATTTTCGAATATTATTCGAAAGTCGAATATTCGAAATTTTCAACTTTCGAATAATATTCGATAGTCGAATATTCGAGAATTTCGATTTTCGAATATAATTCGATATTCGAATATCCGAAATTTTCAATTTTCGAATATATTCGATATTGGAATATTCGAAAAAAATTTCGAATTTCCCCAAGTATAATAACCGGTATCGGGAAGGCACCACAAGTTGCCGGATTTCGATTAGGGCGCGATATAAACCACTCTTGTTACGGCAGCGCTAATTTCGGTACCTTTCCGTTATCCGGACCCATTTTTTTCAAAAAGCTATCATAAAATACGTTTTTTAGTCCAAAAACAATTTTTATAAATTTCACGAGGGCTGCTTCCCGCCACGTGTCAGGAAAACATTGACACTTGGTCAATTTTGACATGTTTTTTCAAAATCATTGCCGATGAGGAAAAAGAGCATTTGTAATCACTCAAAAGCTGTTTAATTGATTTCTATAGAAGCAAACAACCTAGAACTTTTAAAACATCTTCATCGTTTTCAGCAATGTTAGCATTGTCTTACTCTTCAAACCTTTCGCCTTGCGGATTTAGCCAGAAAATGATGGCTAAATGATGGCTTAAAGTTTCTTGCTACTGCTTGTTCTGTCACTTAGATGATGGGACCCTAGCTCACTTTTCTATTCTGTGAAGTCTAATCTGTTTAGGGCAACTCAAATTCTTGGTTAAAGGCACCGTCCACCCAAAGCGAAGTTGATGAGATTTCGGTGGCATACTAGTGTGGGCCCCCACACTAGGCAAACCCCCAAGTAGCGTCGCAAAATACTCCTTCCGAAGCGAGAAATCCGCTCCGGAAGGGACGTAACCGGAGGTGGTTACTCCGCCCACTTTGCAGGCGCACCGTTAGAGAGACTACATGCACAGCGCAGTACGCTGCCTCGTCGTAGGCGACTAACCGGAGTTTTTCTAGTGTTATTTCGTGTACTTGTATCCTCAACCGTTCGTTTTTTATTCAGTCATGACCAAATCTACGACAATTGTTTTTTCGATTATAGCCATCATCAGCATCCGGCATAGCTGTTTTTCTTGATATGAACACGATCTTTCGTTATAGGTGACGCTTGTGCTCAATAAAACGAGATGAACATGCGACGTGAGTTTTTTCATTGCAATGTACATCAAATTGAAAAACTATTTGTAGTCAAAATAATCGTTGACGCCGTCTACATGACTAATGAATCATCGCAATAAACTATCACGCATTTCTGTGTGCTAAAACAGTTGCTTTCACTGCTTTCTGTGTGAATGTGCTAAATACGCGGAACCTGGATCAAGACTGGGGCAAACATTTCCCAATCGATTGCACAATTGCCCATGACTAGTTTGCTAATGACGCCCTGCGTATATCAGCGCGCCTGCAAAGTGGGCGGAGTGACCACCTCCGGTTACGTCCCTTCCGGAGCGGATTTCTCGCTTCGGAAGGAGTATTTTGCGACGCTACTTGGGGGTTTGCCTAATGTGGGGGCCCACACTAGTATGCCACCGAAATCTCATCAACTTCGCTTTGGGTGGACGGTGCCTTTAAACCAGTCAAACATGTAAATGGCATGTCAAATTTTTTTGACACATGGCAGGAGGGTTGACACTCATTCCTGTGAAGTTGGGAACAAATATGGTATGAAGGAAGAAGCAATATCCGCCACTCCTCCCCCCTCTCTCCCCCCCCCCCCCCCATTTAGACTGCCGCCGTGCTACTTCAGCATAGGAGAATCCTTGTGGGACATAGGACACAAACTATCTCTCAGTGTATGCGGCAGAGCAGCCGCCGCGCGCAGTTTGACCCCTATTGCTAGACTGATCACTCAAAATCTGTCGACTACTGGCCTCAGAAAATATGAAAAGAAAACACATGGCAGAACTGGCCGTTTTCGACAAATGTGACACACGCCTTTGTCAACATCTTGGGGCACCGAATACCAAAAAAAATCTCAAGCATATGATCAAACCATCAGAGATACATAAACGAAGCGAAATTCTCCACCACAAAATGTAACAACGGAAAACATTCAAAGCCGTGGATTTTGTTCAATCTCGACTAAAGAGGGTTAGTCGACTCGCTGATGCCGAATATCAAATCAGTTTTTGCACGATAACGCCTTTTCCGGGATTCCAGTGGTTGTAGGTAGGGAGTCATAATCATGGATTTCGAACTTGGCTCAGGGGGGCTATTCGACATGCTAATCACAAAAACCATGCTCTTTTCGCATGATGAGGCCTTTTTGTAAAGTTACTGTGGGTTTACGGTAGGACTAAATAATGTCAAATTTGCCTGAAACTTTGCGTTTGGAGGCCGACTCGCCCTACCGTCATGCCTTCCATACAGGACCATGGTCATGCGCGACACACTTTGCGGCTTCGTCTAAGCAAACACAGGCGAAGAAGATTTGCCGCGTACGCCGTATACACACCATATCCACACAGGAAAACGTCTTCGTGAGGTAAAACGAGACATCCGTGACCAGCATGTCAAATTACCCCCCCCCCCCGTGCCAAGTTTCAGGCAAATCCACGGTTTTGACCCCCTGCCTACACCCACCGTGACCTCAGAAAATGATGCTACCGTATAGAACCAGTACGATATCCGGCATCAGAGGGCTGAATACCCCCGCCAAGTTTTAGCAAAATCCATGGCGAAAAACTTTTGGGGTCAGGATAGTCGAATAGCGCCGCCCTACCCTACACCTATCGTAGCCCCACCAAATGACATTTTTGTGTAGATAGTGTGTTATTCTGGCCAGCATATCGAATAACCCCCACAGACCGAGTTATAGCGAGATTCACGACTTTGAAAATTTTGAGCCCGGATACTGAATATGGCGAAGAAGTCGGGTAAGATCCATAAAAAGCTTTTAATGACAGCAACATGGTGCTACAGGGATGAAGAGAATTGGAATAGGTTTGAAACAAGACTGCGAGATATGTCGGCTGAATAGACAAAGGAGAAATACAGCTCCGCTGGGGGACGGCGCTGCCGTAGCAGGAGTGGTAAATATCGCGCTCTAATCGAAATTCGGCACTTGTAGTGTTGTCCCGATACCGAATATTCTTCGCAAGAGTGCTCACCCAGAGATTACGGAAAAACAGCTAGTGCTGTTGCATACTTTATCACAAACTGAGTATTTCTCACTTATTCTTCAACCAGCGCGAAATCGCATCCTATGCTCGTGCTTTTATTCGATTTTATGCCAGCCACATAAGCAACTAGTGATCCAGTTTGAAAATTTTCTAGAGGTAGCTGCAGATTATCACTCAACCAGATGCACCATGCAATTATCATGAGCTGGTTAATGTGTAGAGCTGTGTTCAGCATTGGTCGACAAGCTCCAATACTTCGATTGTCATGTGGCCTATCGAAATTCCTTGTTTCCCAAGGCAGCTCATTATACGAAATTTTGTTGACATTGAATTTTTGAAAAAGTTGAGGAGTTTAAACTATTGATATGTTAAAACTTTGAAGCAGAATAATATTTACATTACGGCTTTGCTCATTTGACATTGCTCCATGTACCTTATGATAGAAACACTAGCGTGGCAGCAATAAACAACACGAAAAGCATTTTTAGTATGACAAAAGAGAAATGGCAAGAGGAATTGCCGCAATCACTGCTAAAGATGCTTTATGGGCATGGAAAAATAATGCTGGTGACACTCCCATCGATGTAGCAAGTTCGAGGTAAAAGTTTCTTCTTTTTCTCTTTATAGGACAACAGATCATCGAAACGCTGTTTTTGAAACACATGTGAGCTTGAATGCTTTCAAAGGTTTTTACCCAATTACAAGCTAGATTTGACGTGATTTGAGTTTATACGTAGGCTGTCTCTAAAGTTTAAAAGGTTTTTTGATCGGTCACTGAGAATAACAGAACACGGACCGAGAACGACTTAATTATTGTTTAGATACAATTTCATGCTTTTTTTGATACCACAAATTTCTTTTTTATGAAGCTCCAGATGTCATTGCAGCTCTTTGAACAGTCCAGTAGTGACGCATGTTTCCCTCAAAATTGCGATGGTTGCTATCTATCATGTTGAGTATTTTGATCATGTAAAACTCGTCCATTTGAAGAGAAAAACCCCACTTTCTTAGGGCATGCAGCGCACAGAGTGCCGTGAATTCAAAACGATTCTTCAATGCACATCAAACTTGCCTCTCTTGCAAAAATGATGTTTAACAGTAACCAAGCTCCAACTTCAAACTTTCACGTTTTGCTGCAGTTGTGGGTTTCATGACCCAACGGAATCGAAATTTCCAAAGCAAAAATAAACTTGAGAGCATTACCATATTTTCCGAAATTCCCTTTTTTGAAATACCTCCTCTTTGGGAAGCTCAAAAATAAAATTCTAAAAAATTGTACGAACTCTGAGCAGGCAGAAATGATAGGTGAAGAAATTCGGCGGTTATTGTGAAGAGTTCAAAAGAATTTGGTCAAAAAATAGAGCCATCAGAAGGAAAGAGAAAGCTTCGTCAAACACACATTTGAACACATTTACGTCTTTATAAAAGTTCTTTTAAAGTCATTCGCAAAACTAGACAAAACTTTCGGAACAAAATAGATGTTATAAGTATCCTTGCATCACGCGGGGGATTTACCTGTTTAGGAGGAGGGAGGAAACGGCATGACATTCCGGTCCATTTTAGAAGAAGCATTCAGCTTTTGTAGTCGTCCTGTAGGTTGAATAAAGCAGTGGTG
The DNA here is from genome assembly GCA_958299035.1 of Cylicocyclus nassatus. NCBI lineage: Eukaryota > Metazoa > Nematoda > Chromadorea > Rhabditida > Strongylidae > Cylicocyclus > Cylicocyclus nassatus. Next base: position 33,390,730 of record CATQJL010000316.1, read on the forward strand.
CTGACTTTTGCCATTGTGGAATTTACTTTCTTTCGTTGTAAGAGTGAGGTGCAAAATGAGGCAACGGCTAAAGTTCTTATCAACAATTCCTGTGTGAAAGTCATGACTTTGCAAGTGGAGGCGATGTTTTGAACACAGTTAATTTTTTTTAATGGAAAATTTTCGCGATTTGTTGTAAGACGTTCTTTCTTGAGCGTCGTTTCCCTAATGACTCGCACTTGACAATATAGATGTGTATTGTACGTGTATTGTGCATTATATTGAATGCTGAACTAGTCGAACCAGATGTGCTGCTGTCTTTTGTAGTAGCCAGATGCAAGTTTCCCAAAAAGGAGATCACGCACTAGCTTCAACAGGTTTTCGCAACGTACCAGTACAATACCTTTCATAGTTATCCAGAAAAGTTGCCGCAGCAAACGAGAAAGCGAGATGCATTGTCTGATCTATGAAAGTGAGGCGATCAGAATTCACGATTTTTTTTGCTTACGGTAGATTAGTTAGTGTGTAATGAAATAAACACATTATGTAACGTACTGCAAGCAAAAATCTAGAACCTAGCCGCCTGATTAACTCAAGCGGGCACTTCCTACATATAGGAAGGTGGCCTGGTCGAGCTGAGTCAAGCGTTGTGTTTGGATTCCAAATTCCCCCTTAAATCAAGATATGGCGATGCAACGCGGGCGGATTGCGGTGAACTCCGGCGAGAGCGGCGACATTTTCGGCTGACTATGAGCGGTAGCGTAACAAACCAATCGTTTCACACAAGATTTGCCTTATTCTCTCCACATCCCAATCTTTCAAGGAAATAAAAATCGCGAAAGACGATGCTCTGCTTGACAGCAATCTTTGCATGTTTTTTTTTGCTGAGCCATAAACTTTTTGCAATGATTTTCTAGTTCCTCGTGTTCAAAATTTAACCTTTTATGTTGCGAATATACAATCACCTATGTCATAGATTAGAAATTGCCAAATATTCAAGTAATTTTCATTTCCTTCTCTACATTGAATCTATTATTATCTTTTAGCGAAATAACGCTCTATTAAGAGGACTGCTCCTCAAGCCTCAACAAACCTTGCTAACTTCCTTCCATGCGCGTTTTATTTAACACGTTGACGACATTGTGTATCCGCATGTATGCACGCCCTGACTCCCGTTTAGCATTTTCGTATATCCGCGCATATGCACGCTAGTTTTTTAGGTGCAAACGGAAAGTTTTAAGGTTACTTTTATGCAGTAATGCTATTAGTGGCCTGATTGTCTTACAGAACACAGGGCATCGCGGCACTGTTCAGGAGTTTTGGCCGCAAAATTGGGTAATCAGTCTGTTTTTGATCTAGTCAATACATGCTAATTACGTTTTCTCGAGAAGGTGAAAACTCTGTATAGCTGTTTTGAAATCAAACAAAGATGAATCAGGCCAAAAACACCTGGTTTTTCAACGCTTTTCTCTAAGAGCGATTCCTCAGATATAGCCATTGCAAGGATTATTGGAGGGAAAATCGATGCAAAAACCTTGATTTGTGTAAGTCCTGGTAAGGCTCTGTGATATACCTGTATGTCTAAACAATGTTCGCATGTTTTATTAATAAGTGACAAAATGAGTCCCACATAATGTTTTCGTGCATCCGCGCGTATGCACGGGCCAAAGCGCGAAGGACGTTAGTGGGAGTTTCGCCCAAAATGGCGCGGTCGTCAACGTGTTAAACATGTAGCCCGTTCTTTTCAGTAGTAAATTAAAATGTGAAAGGCAACAAACGCAAAAGATCAAAAGATCGGTCACAAATTGGATCAAAAGTGGAAATATCGGTCATATTTTACAGAATAAAAAGAGATTTGCTGCTGATTTCGAGGAAGGGTGCGCCGATAGCAGATCATCACACGAATTACAATAACCGTTTAGTTAAAGAAAAGATAAAGTGAGTTATACACTAGAAATGTGATACAAAATAGAAGTCTCCTTTTGCAGAAACGCAGACGAGAACCACAAGGTGATTCTCAGTTTTGATGGAGGAGGTATCAAGGCTATACTGGAGACCGCAGTATGTTTTTGACACTGATCTGGTAATGGCTGCCATATCCAAAGGGCTCTCACCCTTATTTGTTTTACCATGCAATTATTTACCCTCCTCCATGTACCAATCCTCTATCCTACCGCAAAACATGCAAACTTGTTGAAACGATAAAAGCAGTTGAAAATTTACCAAAGTTATCTCAAGCTTTTCGTTAACCCATTTATCATTCAGCTTCCCAGCAACAAACACAAAATAAAAAAAGCCATAACACTAGTTCTAAACCTCCTTAGGTCATCAGAAAGCCGTAAGCAAATAGTGGCTCAGATTGACTCGAACTCACATCCAATGTAGGTATACAGCCCTGCGGCGCAGCATTATAATGTAAGGCGGTCGGCATCGTCGCGCCGTTTCGAAGACGCAATTTGTGTCGCAGTTCTAGGACTTTTGGATTAAAAATTGGAAAGAAGCCCTTCTCAATTTTTGCATATGCGACTTTACTTTAAAGATTATTTTTTTTGGTACTCAGTTTTCGGAATTCACACATTTCTATATGGTTTTGAGGTGTAACTGCATTAACTGCTACTTGTGGACCAATTCGAATATAGTTGTATTCCCACAAGCTTTTAGTTGCTTTGCTTCGAGTTGTATATGGAAAAAAACAAACATGAAAACAGATAAGAAAAGCGATTTTTATAAAGTTTCAAGCAAAAAATATGCAAAGCATTGAGTACTCCATCAATATGCGGTAAAAACCGCATAAGCAAAATATCAGGGATTGTTTTTTGTGAGTAAGCCAACTGTGTGGAAGTGCAACGTCGCGCGCGACATGTGCTTCAGTATAATGCCCGTCCTTCCCAGCATCTTATCCATACAAACACAGACAATCACTTTGTGTCGTGTCGAAAATATTTGAGACGGTGCTATCAGCGAGTGTGCAAAATAACACGAGAACTAACCCCATTGAACAGCAAAAGGGAAGTTTATGAAATAGATTTAAATGCTGTTCCCCGCAGATTCATAAGCTTGGCATCTATTGTAACGAAGCGCCGTACATATCGAAATTCTAGTCAAACTGTAAAGCTCAGGAAAATCTGAGAAAGCTATCAATGTTATCAGTGGAGTAGATTTTAGATTTTGAAAGCAATAGAAGAAGAACTAGGTGAGCCGTTGCTCAATCGAGTGCACTGGATAGGTGGTACCAGCTGTGGTGGAATCATTGCTGTCACTCTTGGTTTAGGTGGGTACCACTTTGAATCAAGCAGCAACGCTTTTTGTAATAAAGTTTATTGCATATAGCAATTTCAGGGCTTAGCATTGAGCAATGCAAAAGGATATTTATGTGCGCTCGTCGTCAAACTTTTTGTGGCAACAATATGATGTTTCCAAAACATAACTCGCGTGGAATAGAAGAATTACTCAGGCAGACCTATGGGCCGCAGACAACAATGGCCAGCCTCAAACAACAGAAGTATGACAGTGCTAATCTCAAGTCCATGCTTTTGTCATGTTTTGTAGGGTTCTTGTAACCGCTGCAAAGATCAAATCTGCCCCTCCGCAGCTAGTGTTATTCCGAAGTTATGCGCCCAGAGTAACACCAAGGGAGTATGAAAAATATGGCTACATGAATCCTGAAAAGATTCTAGTTTGGAAAGCGGCTAGAGCAACTTCGTTGGGTTTCGCTTCAGCTCTTCATCAAAACCTATCCATGTGAGATTTCTTTAGAGCGGCTCCGGTATTTTTCGAATCTTTCCATGGTCTCGCTGATGGTGCAATATTCTGTAACAATCCTTGTCTCACATTGCTGACTGAGTTTTTCCGTCTTCAAAAAATTGAAAGGCACAAGAATCTTGTCAGTCATTATGCCAGAAAGAACTACTCCTGAGCTTGCAATTATTTACAGAAAAACGATGACAAAGTAGGCTGCGTGATAACTATTGGAAGTGGTGCGGAACCGTCACTTCAGTTAGGAGGAATTGACATCAACTTAAGGTAAATTACCTTTACTTTTCTGAATCTAATCTCGTTATGAAATGTAAATTACTGCGGAACAAATATCATTTGAAATCTCTACTTGATAGGCTATTAGTGTTGATACAGCCTAGTTTGAGGAAGTAGTCAACTGCGATTTTTTGAATCGGGACGTCTGCACAGCGATCCTGTTAAAGCATCTGCTAGCTTCTTACAAGAGAAATACCTTCTCTAATCTTCACCTTTTCACACTTTTGTAATGTATGCAATCATCTCAGTGCATCATGGGCAGAGGTGCGATGGGGGGAGCCGGGCCCACCAAAAGTGAAGGTGATCCCAGCTACCACTCCGGCCAAAAGTGACGGTAGTAGTGCCGGACACTCACCTCCCTAAAACGTCGACGGGGGCACCAACGTCGATTGAGCCTATCCTTTCACGTCGTTGCCGTTAGTGCGCGGAAAACAAGCAAAACAGACGCAAAATTGGAAGATTATTGAAAGCATATTTTTATGTATCGGCATATATATATTTGAAATAAACGTGTTTAGTAAATGGTGTATTTGGAAGTAAAAGTTAGTGGGGCTGTACGGATTTTATCAAGTAAATTTTGCCATAACGTACTGCGAAGAAAATAGGTCGATCCAGGGAATAACCACCGAGAACCAGAATTTTAAATAATAAAACAACGATAAGTTATGCGAAATTTCCACTTTTACAAATCTTGCGGTTGAAGATGTTAGCATTTGCGACTTCATAAGTTTAAAAAGTAAGTAGTGCTCTATCAGATAGTGAAAAAATCGAGTCGATTTTAGAGATAGTCGTCGAAAACCAGAATTCTAAAAAATTACGCCATTTTAGCGCGTTTGATGACAGCTGACAGTTGAACTCATATAAATCTCGAATGTGAAAGTGTGTAATGTTGCGACTTCATAGACTTTGTAGAGTAAGGTCTGCCTTATCAGAGTATATCTTAGCCGTACCGATCCATTGAAACAGCACTGAGATCCAGGGTCCAAAGCAGGTAAAAAAGCGTATTCTGAACTCTAACAGCTCATAACTTCTTAAGAACTGCATGAATTATGTTGCGACTTCATATTAAATTCTTCTCATCAAAAGCTTTCAGATGATATATAATATGTGGGGGTTTAGGGTTTCCTACGACTTATGCCCGTGGGGAGAGACTTTTCATCACAAATTCTCCCCCAGCCCACTTTACATAATGTATTGGATGGAGGCCGCCAGGGGGAGACTTTGTGATGAAAAGTCTCCCCCCATGGGCCTAAGTTGTAGGAAGCACTAAACCCTCACATATTTTATATCATCTGAAAGCTTCTAGGAGAATCTAATCTATGAAGTCGCAACATGATTCATGCAGCTCTCAAGAATTTATGTGCTGTTAGAGTTCAAAATACGTTTTTTTACCTGCTTTTTCAAGACCCTGGAACCCAGCGCTGTTTCAATGGATCGGTACGGCTAAGATATACTCTGGTAAGGCAGACCTTACTCTACAAAGTCTATGAAGTTGCAACATCACACACTTTCACATTTAAGATTTATATGAGTTTAACTGCCAACTGTCAAAAACACGCAAAAATGGCGTAATTTTTTAGAATTCTGGTTTTCGACGACTATCTCTTAAATCGACTCGATCACTATCTGATAGAGCACTACTTACTCTTCAAATCTATGAAGTCGCAAATGCTGACATCTTCGACCGCAAGATTTATAAAAGTGGAAGTCTCATAATTTATCGTTAATTTATTATTCAAAATTCTGGTTCTCGGCGGTTATTCCCTGGATCGACCTACTTCCTTCGCAGTACGTTATGACAATTTCTACTAAAAAAAAATCCTTACAGTTCCGCTAACATTTACTCCCCAATATACCATTTACCAAACACGTTTATTTTAAATATATTATATTAGGTCGTTCCGAAAGTTCTTTCGCACCAAATTCAAAAATTCATAACTTGTTGAATTCCCAATAAATTTAAAGAAAATTTTATATAAGAGAGGAACTCATGCTCTTTGCACCTGTACCTGAACGGTTCGTTAATATATACAAATGAAGGAGATAGAAGCTCAAAACCAAAATCACTCAAAATTCGAATTTTTCGTGTAGGGTCATAAAAAATCGGAAACTCGCACCAAAAATCGAAGCGGTTGGTACTGTAGGTTCTTTTACCAGCTCTTTCTAACAGTGCAAAGATTGCGCCGATTGAGCGTCTCTATGAAAAGTTACGATTTTCGAGGAAGCAATACAAAAGGGCGAATTTGATTTATTAGGTCGTTCCGAAAGTAATGTCGCTTTCTTCGAATGAACGCCACTATGCGTGGAATCGACGTTTTCAAGAGATCTTAGAAGCATTCGATGCAGCACTTCATCCTCTTTCTGATGGTTCTAATTTCGCTGCATAATGTCTAATGAGCTCTCGAAAAAATACCAAAACCTGCGACTCATGCTTTTTGCCATTGTCAAGTTCGGCTATTTTTCTAAATTTTTGTACCTATTCTCCGAAGATGTGCAAGTGACAGTTAGATAAAGCAAACCCTATAGGACACAGGATAATTTTTCCTTCTCCTTAGCCTGCTTCTTAGAGTTTCTAGAATCAATTTTTCAATGCTATCAAATTGCATATTTGGTCAACTCAAACCACACAGAACAACAACCGGCAAGCAACTCGGGTGTCATTCAACGCGGCTTTTTCTCCTTTTTCTGTTAGTTGTTTTTTGTTTCCGATTCATTGAGTTTTCCGGGAGAAAATCATTATAATTCAACTTTTCCAAGGCACCCCAAGGTGTACCCGAAATTTTCGAAAGTTGCTAAACCGAAGCGGTGAATGCTCGTTTGGTTTGTAAAATTGTTGCCAAACCATAATCCATCTTTGTAACTTTCAAAATCCGGAGACTTCCTGGCGTTTGATGCACTTTTGTCTAAGACGAGCCTGCTAAAATTCGGTGATGTCATCAAAAAATCTGTACAAAAATTATGACGAGCTCAGGAAAGTAGAAAAAAGTTGTGCTATTTCCTGTAGGGTTTGCTCTATTCATCCATCGCTTGGACTCCTTTTGAGATTTGTTATAAAATTTTAGAAAAATTGTGAAACTTAGCCATCTCAAATAGCATAGGTCGCAGATTTTGACTCTTTTCTGGAAGCTCACTGACCGTATTGCAACAACTTCATAACCATTAGAAAGAGGATGAAATGCTGCATCAAATGCTACCAGAATCTCCTACACATCTTTGTTCCACGAGATGTGGTATACGTTTGAAAAAAGCGACATTACTTTCGGAACGACCTAATATTTTGGCTTTTTCAGAGAGATCATAACTTTTCATAGAGACGCTCAACCAGCACAAGCTTTGCATAGTTAGAAAGAACGGATAACAGAATCTATCCAACTGCCCGGATTTTTATTGTAAGTTTCCAATTTTTTATGACCCTACACAGAAAATTCAAATTTTGACCAACTTTCTTATATCGCTCCTATCTATGCAAAAGATGATCATTAGCAAGCAGTTAAGATGTCATTATAGAGAGCATGATTTACTCTTTCATACAAAATTAAAAGCAGTCAAATCGATTAGAAAAACCAGAAGTTATGAATTTTTGAAAATGGTGCGAAAGAACTTTTGGGACGACCTAATATACGCTGCCGTATACACAAAAATATGCTTTCAATAATCTTTTTTGCGTTTGTTATGCTTATTTTTCCTTCTTTAGCGTTCAGCGAAAAAAATTTTTGTTCCAAAAGTGAAGGTGGTCACCCTGTACCAGCTCAAAAGTGAAGGTAGGGGGAGAATCGGCTCCCACCATCGCACCTTTGATCATGGGGCAGCATTACAAAATCATCAACCAGTCGTTCAATTGTTCGCAGTGATTTTCCATCTCCTTTTGGTTGCTTCCAGTATCTTCGCAAAGATTCGTGCTTCCGAAGACCCAGCTACAAACCTGTTTCGCAGTTTCACCAAATGCTTCACTTGGTGGTATTCGGAATGCGTTTCGCGTTTCTCACAGCCCATTGTTATAGTCGTCGCCTTGTCTGAGTCTTCCTCAGTGGGTTTCCTTATCCTTTGGACGACAAGAGCAGCCTGGTTTATTATAGCCTGCTCTTGCCATCGGTTGCCAAAGACAATCTATCATTGACTCTTTGTATGAGTTATCGCCGTCGCTATCTTGTGAAGACGGTGGGAAATCTGGCCTGACGCTGGGCACCTGGCAAAGTCAAAGGGATGCTCAACCTTCCTATGGGTTAGGAACTTCTAGAGCATGAACTCGGATGTACATTGCAGTCTAAAACCCCACTGCTCGCCACGGTAAAATGAAGCGCGCCATAGGGGCCCTTGCTAAAAATGGCGAATGATCGGAAATTTTGGCAAAAGTCTATTAACGGTCTCATTCCAAAGCAAGCAGTCACGTGTTCATATTTGCATCATTACTTTGGAAACCCTTCGGAACATGCGCACACAACTCGTTAAGATTGGAAGTGTTGATGAGCAAGTTTTGACTCCAAACAAAAAATGACTTGTTTATTTAATTTTAACAAACACTAGCTGGCGTTTCCGGTCCAGCCCGGGCGAGGTTAAACTGGTCCGGCAAAGCACAATAGTTTGTTCCCGCTTGTTAATAGCCTCTCTTCTTGGGTGTTACTTCATCTTCACTGCTCCTTCCTTTTCCATGTTCTTGCTCCGAATCGTGCAGCCGTTTCCGTAACGGATTTTGTCTTCCTTTCTTGCTTTTCCGCCGCGGAATACTGCATCCTCCTAGCTGCGAGGAGTAAAAATGAAACTCACCACCCTCGTTTACGTTTTTACAGAAGATGCTTGGTCAAAACATGAAAGCTGTCATTTTCCTACATGTAACTAAACATATCAATAAATCGATGGAAGGACCCAGTGAATCGTCGCGAAAAGTAGCGTATCTTCTGTGCCGCGCCTCATTTATAGGGGAGCGAATTTCAGCCTCATTGGTTCCTAAACAAAGGAGTCTATAAGCCACATACTTACAAACGAACAAATTTACAGATTGAGTTTTATTTACATGTAAATTCTAGCTGGTTCAGCCATCCAGCTACATTGAGTCGAGGTGTTATATTTAAGGCAGCATTCGGGCAAACCTGAACATGTGCGGATCTAATTGTGGACAGTAATTTTGAGGCCCTAATTAAGACATTGCTCAACCTGCAGCTCAGAGGGGGTTCTAACGGCTGAGATATTCGCCTCCAAACTGGACCCCAGGATCGCATTTCGCATGGATTTATGGCGCAACACATCAGTTTCGCGTAGCCCTCGCGCGAAAGCATGCAAAGACGATGCAAGTCGTCTGATAGTACGATCCTGGGGTCCAATTTGGAGGCGTAAAAGACAGTCTTTAGTGAGTCATTTTGCGCTGCCGCTTAAGCCGTGCCTTAGTAAGGGCCCCAAAATTACTTTCCGCATAAAATCCTCATAGGTCCAATTTGTCTAGACCTGCTGCTTCTGATGTCTTTGAAGCTTTAAGCGCTCCTGACTAATGAGATGGCGTGGTCACATCTGAATTTGACTACCTCAACGTTTGAGCAGCTATAATGATGAAATTCAAAGAGCACGCAGGGGGCGTTAAAAGATGATGTACAAATAAACTTGCACGAGAACACAAATTTCGTGAAAGGCTTTGAAGTCTTTGTGAACGAACATTTAGTAGGTATAGCCAGAGTGATTACCAAGAAACAGTTTTGGTGGCCTCTGCTCATATCTCTCATAAATGTTCTTTGCGCAGAAAATCCGAATCTAACTTAGCTCTTTATAATCTTGTGCGAACCATTACAGAATTTCAGCAGTCCCTTTGCTCTTGGCAAAGATTTTATGAACATTTTTGGCAAAGGCAAGAATCTTATTACGCTCTTTATGTACCAGGTGAGCTATAATGAATGACACTCAACTCGCTTTCCAAAGTTGAGGCAGAATTTATCATTTCTTTATCATCAGCCCGTATACTATAAATAAGAAGATGATTACTGGGTTTATTTCAGTGCACATCGTCTCATGCAGTATCGGTTGGCCAAGCAAGAGAATGGGCTCATTCGCTCGGAATACCATACTTTCGTTTCTCACCGCGGTTATCACGTGCTTACGATTTGGACAGTATTGCAGCTGAAGGAATTTTTGACTTCTGGTTTGAGACTGAGGTATGTCGTAGCGTGTACAAGCTGATGAAACACTCAATCTATTTTAGGTTTATCTCAAAACCCAAGCACATCAGGAGATCGTCAATCTTTGCCGTCTACTGAGATCTATGCCGAAAGCGGGTGTGCAAAAATACAGCCAAAGCAAATCTTCTTAACTCAAAAATTCAACATCCTAACAACATTCGCCTTCAATAAACTATTTGAGGCAACATGTTCCAGTGGTACTAGTGCCATGAGGGTTGGCAAATCACCCTTGAACAAAATTACCTTGTAAAGGAGGGTTCGTAGAAGTGGTAGGACAGCACAAGATGAAGTTATCCAGAGCTTGGAACGTTGATTCCAAACCTGACCCTTCTCGCCGCAGAGCTCTTGTTAAAAAGAAGTGAGAATTTTTGGGAGAGGTTTGCGGCCATTTTGTCTGCATAGCTGCACTCCGACAAACCGTGTAGACAAGCGCAGTGGCAAACGTGCGTCTCTAAACAAAAATTGGTTTTGATTTGCGTGGGGGAACCTTGCATGCCATTAGCGACACGCAAACTACTGCGCAAACAAACCGGCCGCATCCAAAAAAGCCCCGAAACTTTATCCCACGAAGAAGGGCTTTGCGGCTGGGAAAGACAAATCTGTTCAAACATTCCAAGCCTTCTGTAATGGTATGCAACTTGTGCTCGGTCGTTTCTTCGTTATTCTCCTTTTCCAAATTTACTTACCTTCTCTGCTGAGCAATCTCTGAAAATCTGTCAGCGCTAGTACCAATTTTTGAAGCTTTGAGCGGCATTTAACCACTTCGACGACGATGTAGACCACCGGTGGCCCGCACCTCTTGCAAAGTCTTATTATTTGTAGGTCTAGTATTTTTTCATGTCAATACTTTTCTATTTTTTGCACTCTTGGGGCCTCTGCACTCCGTCGTTCGAGAAAATGTTTACGATTGTTTGCAAAACATTGTTGCATTTCTTAAATAACCACAATACCTTCCCTCCACGAAAGCGTTCTGCAAGATCGCGTCGTCCCACAGTGCCCCATACAGAATTAGGCGTCGTCAATGGGTTAACAGGGAAAAGCTGCACACAAACACTTATGCGGAATTGCAGCAGCATTGTCCTTTCCTTGTGTTAATATACACAACACAAAATCAACCGTGACTTTCGGGCTTTTTGTGCAGCTTTTCGCTAATTTTTTGCGTCTTGAGGCTTCACAAATTAGGATTACTAGGCGCCCGTAAGTTTTTAGGGGGCTGTTCTGCAAGAAAAAGCAGACTTTTAATTAGCGTTCAAAAACACGTTTACTGATGTCAGCCTTTCTTCGAATATCCACTGCAACTTGCTTTCTTTCCCTGTCAAAGCTGCTTGAGGGGAGCTGAGACTATTGCTACTTTAAGGTTAAACTAAACAATAGATATACTGTATTCCGAGGTTGAATTCTACCTCGTAAACACGGATGCTTCGAACATACTTCAACGCTCTTGTTATCGCTGTTAACACAGCTGGTAGTGTTTCCACTTTGCCAAATGCCATGGTTGCTGTCTTTGTTGACGGTGTTCCACTTAGAATAAATGATCGATTTTGCATTTTTCTTTTTTCGCTAGCGGTCGGGAACTACTCTGAAACAGGATCCCTAACAGCGGTGACAATGCAACGAAGTAACAGTGGTTAAACCGGCAACAGTCATAAGAATTTCAAAGGTCCGCTGATAATTACGGCCACTGAATGACTAGAGGAACCAATTTGATAATGGCGAAGATGCGGAAACATTCCACGTTTTTCCGACTCTTACCGGACCCTTTCGCATTGAATACCTTCAAATACCATTTCCTCTAAGCTTTGGAAAGTAGTAAGATTTTTCAAAGGCTCGTTTTTAGTTTTTCAGGGACTTCCTCGAGTACTCTGCTCAACCTCGCATGCTTGCTCACTCCTTTCGAAGATCATGCTCCCGAAGTGAGCATTCGGTAACAAAGGGAAGATATCCGTTCGACGCATGGAATCACACCGGTAGCAAAATACTGCATGATTCGGTAAAGAAAATCATTTTCAAGCCTTTTCAACTTTGCTCTCACCCAACTACCTAAATTGCGAAGCTTGATAGATCAAGGATCAAAGATTCGGCCTCTTCATTACCTCTGCGCAGATGCGCCGAACGCACTCTACTTCATAGTCGAGGAGGCTTCTAAGTGCATGCGAGCCTTTTGCAGTAACTTGCGGGTGCCCGCCGATTACCAAGTCAATGCTTTTATCCTTCCAGATTACTTTGGTACCAATTTACGGGTGGGGAGCAAGAGGGACGATAGTTGGTGGTTGTCTAACTCGCGCTTACTTCACCATCATTTTTGTCTATTTAGAGCAGTTCCTTTTCTTAATGCTTTCATCAACTCACAAGGAAAGGATACTTGGTGACCGTGGCCTTTTGAAATGAAACGTATGCCATTAAATGCATCTTGAAGAGCTGATTCCAAATCTGTTTTCATTATCTGCTGTGCGCTCTTTCGAAAGAAGTTACGAACATTTATTCTCACCAAAACTTGCACTGTTTTTGGTGCAGGATTCACCATTATCGTTAAAATGTTTGCGTACGCACTACAAAAAAGCGTACAGATAAAGTAAAGCTTCACTTTAAGTTCAGGAAAACTGTCACCAATACATCAGTGTCTAAAAAGCCTGGATACTGACGATTTTGATTGCCTAAATCTCGCAAAATCAAAATGGAAAAAAATCCATAACTTCGTTTAGGGAGTCGCACAGCAGATAATGAACATAGATTTGGAACCAGCGTTCCAAGGCGCACACGCACCTACTGGTCTACATCTCATTGCAAAAGGCCACGGTTACTTAGTATTATCCTTCCCTCGTCAGACAAATCACTTGAACTTTTCTAGGAGCAAGAATTTGCCAAACTTCCCGAGGATTTCATTTAGCACGTAGGTGAATGGAGCCATGAAAACGGAAACTTCCCGAGAACTTTGACACCAAGATCAACACAGTTAGGAACATCCCGAGGAAGTCCACGGAACGTTTTGCAAAATGCAGAACTTCCCGAGGACTTAAATTTTGAGAAACTTCCCCGCAGAGCTGTTTTGCAAATTAGCAAAACAGTTCTGTTTTTCTTGTTTTGCAAGCAACTACCTGAGAGCATCAATAGTGATAAGCTTAAAGTTTGATAAACTAAAGGTTAAGGTGCTTTTCATTTCTATCATCGCCGTTTAGAGGATAGGTAACCATTTTGGTATCGATACCTATCTATAGTCACCTTCACAGCTCGTGCTACCCTTGGTCTGCGTCTCAGACCTGCCACGTGTGGCTAACATGTTGGCAACGTGGCAACAACATGTTTGCAACATGCAGCAACAAGTTGGCATAATCAAAATGTCTTGCCAACATGTTGTGGCATGTTACGAACATGTTGTTGCATGTTGGCAACGTGTTGCTGCCAACGTTGCCAATGTGTTAGTCACACGTGGCACGTCCGCGAGGCCACAAGGGTAGCACGAGCTGTGAAGGGGGATGTCAGTTCGCTTATTACCTTCTTGGCCTCGGGAAAAGATTCAGCTAAATATTTTTGTGTCCCACTGACGAAATTGGAAATCCGTAAAAATTCCTTTAGGGGATCCGATAATCTTTGCACTTTGTGCAAGGCGCAGTCCAGTGCGTGCAATCACATAATTACGCAGACAGCATGACCTTCTAGCTAGGGAGGTGTGCAAGTCTTACCCGGGCAGCCGCCTGGTGCCGCAGCCAGCCGCCAGAGCCGGCACCAGCGTCGCGGCTGAGCTATTGTAAGCGCGCTCTCGTCGTCCGCAAGCTCTCGCTGAGTGATTTTCGCAGCAGCCTCGCACTGAGGTGTAAGAATTCCCTCAAAAGTCGACATATACAAGGTGTCCCAAAAGCATGTATACACTGTTTGGTCGTTAATATCTCTCTTTCTAATAAGTCTTTTACCTAACTTAAGGTTCTATTTTGTAGAGATAACTTAGATTTGCATTATGGAGCGAGTCACCAGAGGTTCCTCATTACTGTGGGATTATGGTAGGAACTATTGCCTCTAGCGTCATAGTATACTAGTCGTGTTTTACAAAAAGTTCCCAAAGATTCTGAAAATTGGGGTATTGGAAACTTACGCGCGCTGATTTTATTACTCAACTTTCTACGAGTTTGTAAAGCATTTCAAAGGGTGTAATCACAATTTTAGGAAGCATCGTGAAGACAGCTATCACGGTTTACCTGGCTTAATTTATGAAGGAAGCACCGCGATCATATGCAAATTTCATATTTGGTTTTACAACCCTTATTACCCTAGTGTAGGAATTTTTAGATTGTTTGGTTTGCTTTCCAGGGCGAAATGGGCTCTGAATAGCTTAAAACCTTCCGTAATCCCACAATAATGAACAAACACCATTGATTTTTTCCGTGCTGTGAATCTAAGTTGAAGATAGCTTTACAGAGCAATACCTGGAAGTAAGCAAAAGATTTTAGGGATGAGAGATATTGATGATCAAACAGTGTATACATACTTTTGGGACAGCTTGTATTATACATCGATCTAGACAGTCATCCAGGAGGAGAGGCAGGAGATGTTGAGGTCCGCGCCGATCACTAAACGAGCTGGGTATTCATTCAGACCAGCTTCTTAATATGTGCCATGCTTCTATTGTGTGGTAGAACTTTAAAATTTAAAAATAACTTAAAGCCGATTATTAAAAATTTTGATGTGTGCACGTAAGTGCATCAGTGCAGCCTTGCAAAGTCAACTGCTGCAAACTAAGAGCGGCTGCAAATAAATGCAGCACACTTTTATGAAAATATATCACTTGAATGATACACCATTTAGTGGGAGCAGAAAATGACGCTAGATCGTTGCCTTACTTGCATTACACACAAGTTACTGTATCATTTAATGTTTTAAATTCAAGGCTTGCTTTTGAAGGTCTTGTAGCAGTACTCATCTCAAACGCGATGCGCGTTTGCTTGTCGCGCGAGGTCGGAAGTACGATTTTTTGCCGCCCTTTATGCAATGATTGCAAGAAGGGCACCGTTATTAAGTGTCACCCTGCAGGCAATCCTTTCTTTTTCCGCAGCAAGCAAGTAAAAGATCTTTTTCAGGAAACACTCCACCATTATAGTAGGCAAATAGCGCAATTTGATTTACAGGATTTGTCCAGGCTAGTGCAGAGCGCTGAGCGTTCTACTCTTGGAGCGAGCTTTTGATAATATTGAGACGACTCGTCTCTCAGTAGAAAACGCCATATGCAACCGCGTGCTGGTGAGAGCTTCGACTTTCCGAGGATTATCAGTCTATGGGTTGAAGAGCAAAAGGAGTTTGTTATGCATCAGCAAAAGGTTCAGTATTGCTTGCTTATATTTAGGTCAATCTCCCACTAATAAAGATAAATGGTCTCGAGTCCCAACTCCATGCACTAAGACAGATCTGCACCAAGCAAACTGCCGAAATCAGCGAGTCTTCTTTGACGACAAGATTTAGTCAAAATAACCTTAAGAATACCTACATTATCAATCATAGCCCGTCATTTAAGGTAATGAGGGTCACTGGACTGATGCTAATTATATCGCGTATTTGAGGAACTAAATCTCAACGAGCTCTTTGCCGGCTACGCACCTCCGGGTAGAATCAAGCACAAGACTGTGCTCATTACCATGGACTTTCTACGTGTAATCTTCAAACATGTTGGTCATATACATGCATTACTAGAATTATGGTAGGCGAGCAAGCTTCCAAGTTTTTCTGCACATTGAATACAAAAAGAGAGCATGTTTTGAAAGTAACCTTGGAACCGAAAGAATGAAAGTGATGAGAAAATGAAAACGTTTGAAGAGCTTGTTCAAAGCAATCTCTTTTTTTCTTATCTTAATTTTTTTATCATCACCCGTATTGACATAGCGTGACATTTTCACATCACACAGCAGCCGGTCAAAGCTTGATACACCAGCTAATAAATAATGAAAAAGATATAAATAAGTAAATACGAATTACAAAGCGAAATTTGTAGGCTTGTGGACCAGACCCTCAGATACATGGAACTTGCACACCGCACTTCCAATGTGTCGCGCAAGTCGGATTTACAAGATCTACCTGAGTCTATGGTAAATACTCCCAACGGTATAATGCTCATGCAAAAAATCCCAGGTAATTTGAAATTTTAGAATTTATTTTGGATGCGCTTGATCTCGGTAACGAGGAATTGTAGGGATACAGATTAGATGCGATAAAAAGTTCGCAGAGTAAGTGCGTTGAAATTTCGAAAGCAATTTTTATCTACTCAAATAGCTCCAGTTTTGGATATCCTTGGGCAAATCCGAGAAAGAACGCGAATAGAGATTCGACTTCCTGCTGAAGCTAAAAACCGTTTACTGCTCCCAAATCAGGATCTGCATCGCAGAAGCACTGTAAATTTTTCAACAAAACTGATTTTTGCTTCTAAATGTTTTGCGGTGAAGACATCCGCTATTACTGTTTGCACCAAGGGAAACTTGTGCCACCAAAGGTATAAACTTGGTTTACTTTATCTTACGCATTTACATTTTTTCCAGAAATACAAAACGATTTCGCAGATCGACATCGGTAGAGAAGACAAGGCACGCATGACGAAATCGGAATGGAGAAGACAGGCGCTGCATATGAAGGAGATTTGATTTTGCAGTCATAAGGGTCGGGCATACTTCACGCGATTTCAATCGCGACGCAATTTGGCAATATTCCAACTGTCCATAACTTATTGTAAGTACATTTTCAATGTACAGAAGATAGGGCATTCTATCAATCCACTCAAGTTATACACACTATGCATGTGCAGTTTGCTAGTGTTGGCTCTGAAGACTTCTGGCGACTGCCAAATCGCGTCGCTAATGAAATCGCGTGAAGTATGCCCGGCCCTTTACGCTTCCATCCAATCATTATCATTCTTTTTTGGTGCCATATCACATAATACCTCTTCTCACCCTCACTATGCTCACACCCGCCTACCGTCAGTACATGCCTACTTCATATCTCAGTATGATACTCCATTCACATTATTCAGGCATGTTGTAATTTAATTTTGGAAACATGCTAAAAAAAATTTCTAATTGCCTTTCGTCAATATATTCTATACCTGTGCTCTAATCAATAAATGATGAGGGATATCTGTGTTTTGCGTATTTTTAACCTGAGTAGCTGAAGTGAGGGTACGGTTCGAAAGAAGCAAGATTTATTGTTAAAGGTTCTGCATAGCTACGCAAGGGTTCATCTAAAGCCCTCGGGAAGCTCTGTAACTGAAATCCTTGGAAAGTTTCCGTTTTTGGAAAAGTTTCCGAGAGCTTTATTGCAGCACTTGAGGGCTTTACAGGAACTTTCCGAGATGACCTGTGGAAAGTTTCCCTATAGTCCTCGGTTCCCGTAAATTGTCTGAGTAGGCAGGAGAATTGGATAGATTGTGTTTGCTCAAAAATGAGGTGTGAAAATTGGCTGAAAATGTCAAAGAAGGGTCTCAATGGTTAAACTTCAGGTATTTCAAGCTCATTCCTGCAAGAACTCACCGAAATGCACATAGCACCGGGACTTAAACAAGACTTAGTAAATTGAATAGAGCACTAATTTCATATCCGCTATTTTTCATAAGATTGCAATTTGCGAATTGTGAAGGCAATTAGTGCTTTGGCGCCAACGGCTGGCGATTACTGTCGTTCCTCTTGCACCAAACCCTCAATTTACCGCCCCCGCAGGGTAGAGAATTGGTTGGCTTGAAGGCGGAATTGAACGTGGGTCCAATCTGGTAATAGCTCATACCACTATGCCACTCATCCCCATGTTTAAATGTTTTCAATCTTTGATGGACATTTTGAGCCCAATTAATTACCACAGCCAACAAAAAAGGAAAAAATACAGGGTTTGTTTTTTCCTTTTGCACGCAAGCGCCGAACGTTTCTACATATACATAGTTGAAAGGGCAATCAAAAGCGTGCGAAATGACAGTGTTTGAGGGAGGGGGTCAGCCTCTACAATTCGTCTTGCAGATAATGTAAATGGAAGTACCTTCATTTTCACACAGAAACATGTCAAGATAAATGATAGTACAAGTAGCGCGCGGGGTTATGAAATGGGAAATAACGTGTTCGCTCGAAGCTCCGCCCTACTGCGGTGGACTAGTTTCTCGGACAATACCGTATCTCGGATTTGCGTTGGTCCACGTAAATGATTACTGGACCAACTTCTTTAAGGCTCCTATTTATTCGGAATTCTGCTGTTATTCTAGTATTCACTACAATATTGCTTTATTCCAATATTCTACACACAGTTCGTCATTCTCTCTCCATTATTTTGCTGTTTTATCTCTACAAGAATCTACTCCAGACCACCATTCATTTTTGATTTGTTTTTATTTTTATTTATTTAATATTGTTCTATGCTTCACAAAGTCATAGATCTAGCAGATTCACGGCGACATTCATGACAAATGAGAACATGAATCCATCCGTGATATGCCAGGAAGCTTGGAAGCATTTTGATGGAGTAAAACTCCTTTTCCATTCTCTTCTACTTACTTCTACTATTTATTTTTGCATTGTTCTTGCAGCAAATAGTGAGAAAGTATTGTCAAGTAGTTGCAAGGTCATCAAATGCTGTTAGATAGATAACTGCTAGATGATCGAAGCTGATAAGTATAGGTGTTAAGCCGCTCATTTGACCTTAAAAGCGAAGCGTGGAGGTAAAAGAGGGTAAAAGGTGCAATACATCATGCCGGGAAAAGTCTAAAGCGCACTTTTTCAGGCATTCGCGGTTAAGTCCCGCAGGGGATCCGCCCACAAAATGAGGAATCGCGAGAAAATCGGGAGTTTTGCGCGACACCCGGTTTTTTCCCGACTTTCGGGATTATCCCGACACAAAAAATGAAGCGGGAGATTACCGGGAGTCGCGGTTTTTCAATGTACCTATGACTTCTGCAGTTAACGTGTTATACATGTTATACACACGTTACACGTCATACACGTTATCTTATTACACGTTATGCACGCAATCTTATTCGACATCGTATCTCAATACACATTATACAGGTTATCTTATTTGACGACGCGTACTTCATTTCTAGTAATGCACATCATTTAAATGCTCCCACGACACGACCAGCCTCACACGTCTGTTCTTCTATGGTTGTTTCATGGTTGGTTGTTTTTGGTTGTTTGTGTTTTTCCGTTTATGTGATTCTTATTCCATTCGTATTTATATACTAGTTGGCTTCCCCGATTCAGACCGGGCCACTGTTCTCCTGCACTGCAAGCCCCCCACCCCGTTTTATATGTTATGGATAACTTACCTTGGAACATCCGCTTCGAAACCGCATCCTTGTGGTCTTGAGGTGAAAATGAGCTTCACGGGTGTAGGGCGATTCGCACGACCGTAATGCTTTCCATGCAGGACCACCGCCGCGCGCGAAACACCCTGCGGCGGCTTTTGCCTAAGCAAAACAGGGGGAGGAAAGATTTGCGGCGTGCATTACATGTTAAGACAAGTCAAAATCAGGGAGACACTGGAGACCGTCCGTGCGAAAAGACCGTCTCCCGAGCTTCACCGCCCTCCCTTACATGACTATGGCAAAATGCTTGATTAAACATGATAACTCTTCAATTCCTTGAAAGAACGTGAACAAATCAATAAATCGATAGAAAAACCCAGTGAATCGCCGCAAAAAGTAGCCTAAAACCGTCTCCGGGGTCCAAAACATCTGTGTACAAACTTTCAGCCCAATCGGTTGAGGCGCATTTCTATAACTCACATACCCTCCAAACAGACAATTTTTGAGTTTTATATTATAGAGATTGTCTGTCTTAAATTCCAGTGCTTTTGTGGCCGAGTGCTGCTTGCAATTCCCTCTTTGCTGTGCATTTGTTGCCAGTGGAGTAGACGTTTCTTATCTAATGTGTGATCTATATTCTATTTTCATCCACCACCGAGAGTGTTTCGAAACTTTTCATCAATTTATAAGGATCGATGCTATTTTTGTAAATATCTGTGCGTGAGCGAAGTTTCGCAGCGAGAAACTCATCTGCTTTCACTCTTAGCTAACATCCTCGATCTTTGAAAGAACTTACACAAAATCTTTTAGTGCTGATACACGAACTTTTCGGAATTAACTGATTGTTTCTCCTATTGAGCGTTTTGCATGTATGATTTGCTGAAATTTCTGTTTACGATATAGGTGTCCGCTAAGGCAGGCGCTATACTCTCCGAGGAGTATAGCATGGCGATAGGCGATCGTCAATTGCTAGTATCGGCGACGGGCGATCGCCAGTCGTAGCGATTGGCGATCCCCAATATCGGCGACAAAAATCGCCGGTTTTACACGTATTTGATGCAAATCGATCGTCGCCCCTTTAGGCAGGCGCTATACCCCTCGACGAGTATAGTGCCTGCCCAAAGGGCGTAACATGGATCTTTTCTGGATTGTCAAACATCATGAATAGAGTCCCTTTTTTCTGTTCGCTTTCATATGTAGTTGGGTAGCCGTCTATCTGCTAACTCCTTTGTTGTTTAACGCTGCTTCTGCATGTTTTGGCTTTGATTTGGGACAGATTGATATAACTGTTTTAACTGTAAATGTTAGAGCTTTATGTTGCACAAAGAGCGTTTGCTAATGTCATCTGCATATGCAACGCACTCGCGAAACCCGAAGCCTTGGGGCTGCATCAAAAGGTCACCGGAAATTTATTGAGCTGGTCTACGAGTAATCGTTGCTCATTGATTTTTTCTTATTGCATTATAACCGATATATCTCAAATTTCCAGTAGCGTCCGACTAAACCAGGATTGGCATGTTTCTACTGTTCCTACTTGCTCACACTTGCGCTATACTGATTTGAGATTGGAGCACCAATCTGCAATGAGCGTTTTTACTTGGGTTCTTCCGATATCAGTTCATAGTTCGCACCTTAGCCATGACAAACCATACGTCCATGCTTTACTGGACAAGGCGTCGAGATACTGCACGACACTGTGTATGCTTTCATACGCGGGGGAAGATAAGCTTTGGAAATGCGTTGGTATTTGCTTTTAATGGTGCTAGGACATGCTATGTCATGGAAAAGTACGTTATTGTAGATCATTTCTATGAATCGGAAAGAACATTTTTGTTTTTTGTTAGTGATGGATTTTTACAGGTTCTATTTTTTGCATGTAAGTAGAACTAAAATTTGGAGTTTATCCTAATCGAGAGATGCGCACTCAGGCTTGCGAGCCAAAACAAGAAATTCAAAAGTTTGCATGCAGATAATCCGGTAAAAGAAAAGATTTCCTTATTTGCACAACCTGCCCGAAAGTCTGATTACATTCTTGATAAGTGAGTGGTTGATGGTCTTTCTAAAAATTCTAAAATAGCTCTTCCAGATTTCTTCTTGATGGTGTTGGCTTTTACGCAGAAGAACTTCAACTTACTGCTACTGAATGTGCGCGGAAAAAATAGGATAGAAAGAAGTGTTTTCACCCCTTCTCTCATTGATTTAGATTTTGGCTGGGCTTAGGGAAGAACGACGACACTAGGACAAAGATGTTTGACAAGTCCGAGGCGAGACTAAGGTGGAATGGAATACAGTGCTGGCCAAAATTATAGGTCCACTCTAAAAAATGCCATAACTCACTCTGTTATGAATGAAATTTTTCAAAATTTGGTATAGACGTGTGTTTACCAGCCTACTACAGTCTTCAAAACGGTTCTCGTTTTCGTTTTGATTATTCAAGAAAAAATTAGAAATTTTGAAAAAAGCAGGCTTGAAGGCTGGCCAAAATTATAGGTCCACCTGGAGTTTTTACTGATTAAAGCACTTCTTAGCTTCCGAATTTTTTTTAGATAGGCACATATCCAAAAACGTTAAACAGCTGCATTGGTCAAGCTGTGTCATACCTCCAAAAAGAACTGATTATCTGCTTTTTTGCCTTGAAGATGCAGTCATATGTATTTCGCTCCACAAACCTGCGTTGAGTAAGAAATTCTGCAGTTTCTCAGCTGGATCGGAAGGGACGGGGTTTCATCTGTCTTCTGGATGCTTTTTGACGTGAGCATTGAGGAATAAATCCGACTTTTTGCTGCTGAAGCAAATCTGACATCGGCTTAATCGGCAGAGTAAGCCTCAGTTTCTGCCCTAAAACCCTTTATGCATTGTCATTATAACCTCAAGATATTGTAGAAGCATTTTTTACACAAGAATAAAGCTGTTCGCCATACTAGCAAGTGTCCACAAAGCTGCCTTGCTTCTTTTTCGAAACATGAGTCGTGTGTGCAACGTAATAATGGTGTTACGCGATCCAAAATAGCTTTCCAAGTGCTACCTCCTTAGATTTTTAGCAGTAATTATTTACTAGATAGTGGATACAGTTTGTAGTGTATGTTAGCACATGATTCTTCTGAAATTTTGGTCGGAGCCACAAGTAGCTTTGGTGCTTGTCGTAATCAGTTTCTGCAGAGTGATTTCAGTAATTATACTCGAATGCTAGGATCTCTAGAAAGTTGTAACTATGGTATACGGACTCCCCTTCATAGAAACAACGCCTTTACTTTACTCAATGCTTCTGAGAACATTGTAAAAGAAGTTTGAAGGCAGAAATTTGAGCTCAGGATTGCAGTACTGTCAATGTCAGATTTGCTTCAGCAGCAAAAAGTCGGATTTTTTTCTCAATGCTCACGTCAAAAAGCATCCAGAAGATAGATGAAACCCCATCCCTTCCGATCCAACTGAGAAACTGCAAAATTTCTTACTCAACGCAGGTTTGTGGAGCGAAATACATGTGAGTGCATCTTCAAGGCAAAAAAGCAGATAATCAGTTCTTTTTGGAGGTATGACACAGCTTGACCAATGCAGCTGTTTAACGTTTTTGGATGTGTGCCTACCTAAAAAAATTCGGGAGCTAAGAAGTGCTTTAATCAGTAAAAGCTCCAGGTGGACCTATAATTTTGGCCAGCCTTCAAGCCTGCTTTTTTCAAAATTTCTAATTTTTTCTTGAATAATCAAACGAAAACGAGAACCGTTTTGAAGACTGATAGTAGGCTGGTAAACACACGTCTCTACCAAATTTTGGAAAATTTCATTCACAACAGAGTGAGTTATAGCACTTTTTAGAGTGGACCTATAATTTTGGCCAGCACTGTATTACGAGTGGTTTTAGGAAGAGCTTTGTGGGTTCCTTTCAAAGATTGTTTCCAAGAATCTATTGAGTTTGAATTTTAGGGCAGATGTTCGAGCATATCATTATGTTGAAAATGAGAAACTGACGCCATCCCGGTAATATTCATATATGATTTCTCAAATCAGTGTCAGATTGTCACTTTTTTCCAGAAGAAACGTTTCTGCCCTACTACGACGCATATTTCTTTGGCGGACGAGCAGGCGAATGAAGCAGGACATGACCAAGACAAAGAGATCAAAAGTGTGAAGTCTTTTTGAGTCATGGGACCTCAAACATTATCTCGAGATTCCAGATTGTTTCGGTTTAACCTCAATAATTGATCTTTACATTTCAGATTGCTTCGGTTAACTTTGTTATAGCGATTTCAATGTTTTTTTTTTGATCACGAAAGCTAATAAATAGTATTTCTCAACTCTGTATTGTGCACAGCATCTTTGTAAGATGTTTGTAGTACTTATTTGTGAGCACTATCAAAAGAGAATTAGTTCGAGAAAAAGCTCAGCCAGCAGCTGATCGAATCGCTGCTATATCGCGTCTTCCGCAGGAGACCGCAGCGTAGAGTGGGAGTCCCGCCGGTAATTGGACATTATCGGAACTCCCGCAGGAGTTCCCGGTTTTCTCAGTAGAAAGCATTTCGGGACAAAAGCGCGTGTCGCGCAGGATGATCCCAAACGAAATGCAGGAGCCCCGGTTTTTTCGCGAACCATTTTACTTGTGTTACACAGTCATTCCGTCGGAACACACTTTTTCACCGGCGGGACTTAACCGCGAATGTCTGAGTTCAAAAGTCCTTGCAGATGCGTCCTTTAATACGCAACGCGTGCCCTTCGCGCGCGTTCGCCGTAGCTGCTGTGGGAAGGGCTCCGTGCTGAGGGTGTACGGTAGCCAGCTGGCGGCTGGCACATGCCATCGATCATCTTGACCGCACCCTTTCTTACATCACAATTCATTTAGTCCGAAGTCTCAGCAAGGATACAAGGAATAAGTATATAGAACAAGATTTCACCATCAGTTTGCATTTTCTGCTACAGAACAACCTAAAACAAGTCATGAGTGATTAAAATGTCGATGGTTGAAATACGAGAGGCAACATGTCCCCTCGTAATCTACTTTGTGTCGTTTACAATTTGTTAGGGTTGTGGTTCGCTGCATGATCCCGTAATTCAGTAGAATTGCAAAGCTGTAGAAAAGCTATGCATGCTTTAGGAAGCTTTTGAACCGCAATATTGATTTGAGCAATGATATCTGCTTCTACTTGGGGATATAATTCAGTTTTGAGGTTTTGTTATGGTAACAAAGACAGTGACCAGGCAATTAACTTCTTAGACAACTGACCGGAATTTCCGCAGAACGTTTGGAAAAGTTCCTCAGGTCACCTGCGGAAGTTCCGCAAACGTGCTGCAGAAGTGCCGAAGAATGCGAACTACAATAGCAAAAGAGAACACCGAAGCAAGAATTGAACCTTACTCTGTTGACTGTGAGCTCACTTACTATCCTCTGCACTACGACTGACATGCTCGTCCAGAATTTTGGCTTTTTTGTATTGTGAGCTCGGTCGTCAGACTCATCCAAATAAATATATCTGACGGTAGCATTGCATAGAATGGCACCGTAAGTAGACCTCCAAGAGCATTTTGTTGCAAGCCAACTCAGCGCGTCCAACAGCAAAACGACCTATCATTCGCAACGTGCTTACAGTCTGCCCCAATCCCAACCAGGCCAAAACTGGCATGGCGGGAACCCGTGTCGCGAGGGTATTGCGTCACGTCTACGGCTAGCCAGTCTGCTCTCTCCCCAATTTCTTCGCTCTCTGCGACAGCGCGCGTATGCAGCGCAGACTCCTAGCGTTGCGAGCGCGCAAATTCAGTCAGCGGTTCGGCCTGATCCCGATTGGGGCAAACTGTACAACTGCTGCTTCTGTATGTATGTTGAGAAAGAACTATACTGATCTAGAAACTTGACTATAGATAACACGCAAAGAGTAGTTCCAGGTCTTCACAATACCGCTTCCGTAGACCTGCGAACGATGGTCACGTTACGAAAAATGATAGCAACAATGTCTCAGATAAAATTGGTATGGTAATTAAATGATGCTTGAAGCCTCGGACAGAGTTCACCAATTTCATCGCCGCGATTCTTCTGGCAAAACAAGCATTCACGAGTCTATTGCCCGATCACCTCGCATTTCGGTTGTGATATTTCTCCAACACGTCCAATCGTGAGGCTCCCGCCAGGGTGTCGAAGTTATGCCAGCGCTACGCCAGCATTTCGATCGATACACGTGTATTTCGTTGGGGCGGGGCTAGCTGACGTCCCCAAAGAAATACACGTGTATCGATCGAAATGCTGGCGCAGCGTTGGCATAACTTCGGCACTCTGGCGGGAGCCTGACTAACAGTGGCGGTCCCAAGGTTTCGGACCGGGGAGGGGGGGGGGCGACAAAATTCTCAAATGAAGGTGCGTGGCGTCAGCCACACCCCCGAAAAAAATTTTTATAAGGCTAATTCGAATTTTCAAAAAATTTAAATATCCTGATTAATTACAATACCACCATGGCATCTAGACCATGGCATCTTGTCAAGAGTGAAGTTTTCTCTGGCCAACGAGCCCCATGTTAACGAAACTAAACAACGCACTTCTGAACCCACTCCAAAACCTGGTGAATTAGAAATAGCACTATTTATTGAGATGTATGTCACTTAACATTTCCAAAATTGGTACACATTTCCATGAAGGCAAGAAGCCGAAGGACGATGTTTTTCTAACAAGTTGAAAACATTGTTTGCGGCTCATTTGGGCCTTTTACTTATCGCTTCTCTAAAAGACATAAGGAAGTGCTGAGGATTGGTGATAACAAGTGAAACCCACCCAAACTCTTATCTTTCTGCAGGCAGTTCTATTGTGCATTCGTTGGCATACACATTGAATGGAGTGCTCCAAAGAACACATTCACATTCTAAGATCAATCAGCCAGAAGAACGAAGGTGCGTTTGCTTTGACTTGATAGCTATTCTGAATTATAAAAAAATCAAATTCTTTACAGTAGGGCAAATTCGAAGATTTTTGCACTTTTTACAATTGCTTTTGATATGCTGTTGAAGATAGTGAAAACGATGCTTTTTTGCTGCTTTCCCTCAGACGAATGACCGGAAGTTCCGATGAATGCGAACCACAACAGCAAAACAGCAGAAGAGAACGCTTAGGCGAGATTTGAACCTTACTCTATTAATGAGACTCACCTACTATCCTCTATCCTCTCCCGGCTGACATGTTCGATAATGCACTCTAGTTGTTGGTGAGGAACATCATACGAGACAGCACAGTCAAAATCCTGCGGAAGTATTCGCATGTCAAAGTGCTGCAGAACCGCCGGCATTTTTCGGAAGTTCCGTAACGCTTTGTAGAAAGTCCTGCGTAAGTTCCCACATTCCACGTTTCACTTTTGAAAATAGTAAACAAAATTCTGCTGAACGGCTGCAAATTTTACTTGTCCTGCGAAGTTCCGGTGAATTGTTTGAGTTTCACATCAAACTTCCGCCCGCATTTTTCATGCTCTCTTGCTGTCAAAAATACCAGGCTTCGAGCTGATGCGTCTTTGCTCCCTTTCGCAGTTTCATGTTATTTTTTCGCATCCCTTACTAAGCGACTCAAAAACAATTTACGTTGCTTGCCTGGCTTAACATTGTTTTTCTATCTGCAGCAAAACTTCCGTTAGACAAAAGGCGCAAATGCCTATGCAACTAATGCGTGAGTTTAAGAATGATGAGTCACGAGCAGTCACATACGTTTCTACTTAGATTTGCATTTGAACTATTCATTCGACCTATTGAAAGTAAGCTATAACAAATTATCAATGAAAAAACTATAAGCATATGGGAATAAGTTTGTACACCAGAGCATAGTATTTGAAACCTCAACCGTAGTCATATTTTTGGTCATAAGAATTAAGAAATTGAGTTACTCAATAATATTTCTTCAGAATTTTTCCTAGAATCGAAAAGTGAAAGTGTGAAAGACTTTCCACTGGGAAAAATTTTGAGCCCCATAGGCGCTTCGAGCGTGCAAGACATCATTTGACTGCCTCTGCATTGGGGAAATCTCTACCTTGGAGACGCTACATTGATGGAAGTGTCACCAGCACCAGCTTGTACTTCCACGCCCATAGCCCGTCCTCCGCAGTAATTGCTGGAAATCCTCATTCCATTTCTTTATCATATTGAAATTGGTTTCTAAAAAATATTACCATGTGCATTTTTGACAGCATTTTCGTTGCTGCAAAAATAATCTGCACACTTCCTCAATAAAAGAGCTTTCACTTCGCCTAAAATTTTACCAAGCTCAGAGTTTTTGATTTTTCTTCATATCTCCATACAGCTATAAGGTGAGGCGCAGACATTCATGATACAAGGACTGCAACTTGAATAGAGAGCGCGGTCGCAACTATCAAACATCGAGAAACGGCTACCCAACTACTGCTAAAATGTGAGCTTTCGGGACTGTAATCAACTGCTCAGAGAATCGCCGGGCAATTTGGCTCTGCGATTTGTAAGCAAGCGTACGCCAGAAAAATAGATTTTTCACGTTCCGTTTGCAGATATTTGAAAAAAAACGTTGGGCAAGTTTCAGACGAACGCTCACAGAACAATCGCGGCTTTTTTATGGTTTAATTGCAGCTCAACGGCGCATTCCGCATTTTGTGGAGTTTTTGCGAGAATGTGCAAGATTGTCGAGGGCAGCACGATCCTTTGTGAAAGACCGCACAGCCCGTAGGTATTTTTCGTTGAGAGAGTGCCCTAAACTGGGGTATCACACCCAAAGATGACACCTCTGCCATATAAAGTGTTACCTTTGTTCGGCGTTTACCCAAAACTGAGTCAGAAGCTCGCCAAAAATTTGGCCAACGCTCATTGAAAGAAATTATTTGACGACCGCTCGCAGAAAGTTCTGTATTCTGCCCGCTGGCAGAAGAGCGACAGTAAAGTAAGTAACGCTCGTAGAAGACTTGGCCACGTCCCAAAGTTCTGCTGACCGCCTGCAAGAAAGCGTGAGCTTGCGGTCCGCATGCTGCCGGCGACTATCTAAGTATGTGCGTTCCGCTAATCTAAACCTAGCAAACTTGAATGGGACGAAAGCCTATATCGGAAATGTTTCCTGCTATATATCGATTGAGTGACAAACATCTGAAGTCGTGATAAGATATGACATTGCGTTCGTTTAGTTTTTATGTCTATGAAAAGAAGCCTAATCGTACATGCAACGCACCAATCTGCAGAAAAATGGCTAGAAAACATAAAATACTTTCGGAGATGTTGATTGATAATGATGGCATCTAGCTGACACGAAAACGCAAGTGTAAGCTAGAGTCAGTCTCAACTTCAGTGCTTAGATGCTTGTTCTTGGCAACAAAAGCGATAAGTTTCTAGCGTCTCAGCATTTATATCAATTGATGTCACATTGCCAAAAGACGGTATAACACACTACAAAAATGCAAGCAAAAGATGTGCCTTACCCTTTCCCTATCTCGCGGATTGAAGCCTCCCAGCAGGACCGACATTTAACTGAAGGAAGTCACTTGATTTGTTTTCGTTGCAAGATGCAAAAAAGCTACTGTTACAAATCCAGTGTTTAGATGCTTGCAGGCATGTCGCAGACGTTAACACACTTCGTGTGCATTTTAAATGTAATGCGCAAAAGCTCAAAGGAAGATCTTTCAACTTATCATGTAAAAACCTTCGAAACTTGATGACGCGATAACATCGCCTTAAGACGCCACGATAACGGGAACGTCGCAGTGCATACAGCTCTGATTACACAAATTTCAAAGATTTTCCCCCATATCTTGCGTCAATAATTTGTTTTTGCGAAAGCGGTCCTAGCACTTATTTTCCTTTTTGTCTGAGCATTAATTTTACCTTGATATCACACCGTACCATACCATATCTTATGCAGGGTGTCCCGAGAAATGTAAACACTGTTTGATTGTAAATAACTCTTTTGTGGTGAAGTGTTTCGAGAAGCTTTAGGTACCATTTTTTAGAGCGAGGTTCAACTTAGATTACAGTATAGAGCGGATCGCCGATCTCTCATTCTTTCTGTAGGATTACGGTAGAAACTTTGAAGAGGGTTTTGAGCCATAAAAGCCATATTTTGTTCCAAAAAGAAACCAAAACAACCTGAAAACTCTCACACTGGGCTAACTAGAGCTGATGATTGATGCTGATGAGTTGCTGAGGTTCGAAGTCTTCGTAATGCTTCATTAAAAAATTATGCGAGGTAAGCAGTAGCAGACGTTTTTTAAGTGTTCCTACATTACGGTTAAAAAGTGCGGTTACATCATTTAGAAAGCTTCTCAACACTGTAAAGAGTTGGGTATTGAACTCAGGGTCCATAAAAACCCTATTACACAAATTTCCACAATTTTTTTGAAAATTTTTGAAACGGCCGCTTTTTTCACACTGACACCATATGTTTGAAGTTTCTACCGTTTTTTCACACTGACACCATATGTTTGAAGTTTCTACCGTACTCCTCCTACAGTAAGAATGAGCGATCGGCGATTTGCTCTACACTGAAAATCTAAGTTGAACCTCGCTCTACAAAATGGTACCTAAAGCTAAACACTTCATTACAAGAGAGTCACAGTCTGCCCCAATCCTAACCAGGCCAAAATCGGCATGGCGGGAGTCCGCGCCGCGAGGGTTTCGCGCCACATCTGCGGCTAGCTAGTCTGCTCTCTCCTCGATCTCTTCACTCTCTGCGACAGCGCGCGTATGCAGCGCAATCCCCTAGCGCTGCGAGCGCGCAAATTCAGCCGACGGTTTGGCCTGATCCCGATTGGGGTAGACTGTATTTACAATCGAACAGTGTGCAAATTTGTATCGAACGTTTGATCGTTAATATCTCTTTTCCCAAGAAGTCTTTTGCCTTGCTTCAGGTATTGCTTTGTAGAGCTGGCTTCAACTTAGATTTGTGTTATAGAATGAATCACCCATCTCTCTTCATTACTGTAGGATTACGGTAGAAACTTGAAACATGTGGTGTCAGCGTGGAAAAAGCTGCCGTTTCAAAATTTTTCAAAAAATTGTGAAAACTTGTGTAATAGGGTTTTTATGGACGCTGAGTTCAATACTCAACTATTAACAAGATTACGAAGCTTTTTAAACGGTGTAACTGCACTTTTAAGAACATAGAAAAAATGGCCGCTACCTCTTACCTGGCATAACTCTTCAATGAAGCATCATAATAAGTTGGGAACTTTACAGTTATAATCACAACTTTAATTAGCCTAGTGTAAAAGCTTTCAGGCTGTTTTATTTCCTTTCTGAGGCAAATATGGCCTTTCATTGCTTAAAACCCTCTTTGAAGTTTCTACCGTAATCCTACAGTAATGAAGAGAAATGAGTGATTCGTTCTATAATGCGAATCTAAGTTGAAGCCAGCTCTACAAATTGGTACCTGAAGCAAAAGAAAAGACTTCTTTAGAAGAGAGATATTAACGATCAAACGTTCGATACATTTATTTGGGACACCCCGTATATACCGGACGCTCTCTATCGCTACGCGGCAGATTCGTCTAGTACTCGGCAGCTTCGCTGCCTCGTAAATCTTTTGTTTCACTCTATAATGCGGAGATGGGAAAATTTGCCGTTTTGCACGAATTACACTTGCTTTATCTGCGCAGAAGGTAAAAAAACGAGGACATAATTTTGGCTTCGTCAGTTTTGATATCACGCAAGCGCAAAACCAACAGATCGATAAAAGCAGCCTGTGTGTCCCGAATAAAATAGCTTATTTCGGGCCCATTAATCCTTCTATCCTTTTTGTGTCAACATAAAGAATTTTGCAAGCAAAAGCAACAAAAAATTAATAAATCGATAGAAGCAATGGGTGGGTCCCAAAATGGCTTGTTAACATACGCCCCACCCTATGCATTGCGTTTGCCAAATTTGGCTCAAATTTCATCACTCCTTCTATCTTTTTTGAGCGAACATTAAGTATTTTCCAAGCAAAAACAGAAAAAATTAATAAATCGACAGAAACAATAGGTGAGTCCCGAACAAAATGGCTTGTTAACACACGCCCCACCCCATGCATTGCGTTTGCCAAATTTGGCAGAACATACGAGACATGATGAAAGAAGTCTGTTGAAGTATTTCAAGACTTAGTGATGTTAAGCGAGCTGAATAGGCCATAGGTCAGATTAATGAGCCAAAGTTGAGTAGGGCACTGAGAAAAGGTGGAAATACGTCACGTCTGCTGATATAAAAGACAGTGTAGTGTATTGTCAAGAACCTACTAGGTTGTAAAGAATGTTCCCGGGCAGTTTTCATACCTTCATTTTAAATCATTTCTTCCGCATTCGGTTGAATTTTACAATATCCTTTTTTACAATGTTCTGTGATAGATAGCTTGAGCTTTCTAACATCTTTTCTTTTCATCCAATCTGATCTATATGCCAGAAAAGGAATTCGACCGAACGCAAAAAATGATTCTGAAAAGAAGATTCCGAAACTGCCCAGGAACTTCCTTTACAACATAATGAGTTCTTGCTGTCTACGCTGCCCTCTTTATATCAGCAAATGTGACGTATTTCTAGCTTTCATCAATGACCTACTCAATTTTTGACTCAATTAAGGAAAATTGCATAACCGTTCTTCTTAGGAAAACTCTATTCCGCGTCAAATTGTTTGATTGCTTTTTATCGGTTAATTATAGGGTTTTTGTTGTTCAAAATGGTTTGAATTTATAATATCGTGTTTATCGCAACTCAGCCGACGAGGTGCGAGGAAACCTCTCGGAAGGAGATTTCAGACGGCTAGCGTAATTATTTTACCATATGCGGCGACGCTGACGCCAGCTCTGGCGGTTGGCTGCGGCAGCAGTCGGCTGCCCGGGTACCACTTGCACGCCTCCCTAAAGTAGCCTAGGGGGTAGACCGGCGTCGAAAATATATATGTGCGAAGTTTGGCGCCGATCAGTTCACATACAAATTTCCTAAAAGAACACATTAACTAACAATTTACCAACATTCAACTCGTATAACCTTGAGTCATTTGTAACTTAATACTTGATAGAAATTGCACACTAAGCCCTATTAGCGACGGCATTCACACTAGTAACTTCCCAGCGAAACATTTTCTAGCCTAACATAGAAATGTGTTCTACTGACTAACATATAACCAACTAAAACAATACAAACAAGGAATCAAGGAGAAATTAATGGAAATGAGCACTTTCTAGTTTCGCAGTTTTTCAGTCAGCATGTATAGTGTGCACTACGCATGTTAAGTTCAAATGACTCAGCGATTTGTTTAGATTACGATCAAAAGTGGGACAAGTATAAAAGTTGACTTTGTAAACTTTCTGAAAGACACAATGTATTCGGTTCTCAAAGGTCAAAGGACAACACGTGCCCCCCGTGCCCCCTCCCCCTTCTCCCTCTTCCCACTGGAAACCCTCTAAAGCGTACAGTATTCGCCTACTTCGACAACTTTTTTTCAATGATGACCGTGAAGGTTGCTCATAAAGATGTGTTCGAACGACAGAGGCGAGACAATGCGTGTTGTTCTGCTTGAATTGTGACTCTGTAAATCGCTTTCAGACTCAATTGAAAAACCGCACGAAACTGGTTGTGAGCACAAATCATCGCTGACTCCTAGTCTTTAATCAAGTCGATTTTTGCGAATGTCCGGCTAACCTCAAGATTGTTGGAAGTCTACATACTACGCAGCATGACGCGACAGCCTGCCACGTGCGCTGCGTACGCCGCAGCCTGTCGCGTCATGCAGCGTACGCTGCTGCGTCCATGTATTTCTATATCTGCTACTCTTCTTTTCTCCGAGTGTTCACAGCGAATGTGCTGCCATGGACGCATTTTCACTGCGAGCAACGTAAGCTGCGTGTGAGGCGCACGCCACAGAACGCAGCAGGCTGCGGCATACGCGGCGCAAGCAGCAGGCTTTCGCGTCCTGCGGCGTAGTATAAAGGAACCCTAAGACAAGTGGCTTAAAACTGAAAGCGCATTTTGCAGGATTTTGGGGTACTCTTCAAAAGCGTGTACAGGCACCTGTTCCCGCTTCCATACACAGCGGACAGGCTGCTCTTTGATTCCCCATAGATTGTGCCTCCATTATGTTCTTAATGTATGCGCAGCGACAGCATGCGACTTGAAAGCTGAAAATGGCAAAAGGTGCTTTGAACTATTGAAAGCGTGCTATATTTGTATGTATTTCTCGTGCTCGTTTGAAGACAGTGTCGGGGAAAAAGCTATTTTAAGAATTTGTGCTTACCCGGGCCTATTCTCTATGCTGAATCCGAAAATCCACACTGGTGAACGCAAAAACGGCGAAAAAAGGCTCTAATGCAGGATGGAGACCAGCAGGTGGGCGGAATCTTCCCCACTGTGGATTCACGCTCCCAGATCCGGAGCGATTTTAAGGGTTCCGATTTTGAGTCGCGCGCTCTCACTTGGCCAGCGGCGATATCAGAGAGATTGGCGGAATCAAGAAGATCGTTCCAAAAGTTCGGAGCGTAAATTTACAGTGAGGAGGACCTCCTCCGTCGCTGATATTCTTCTGCGTTAGAGCTCTTTTTGCCATTTTCGCAGTTTCAGTGTGGGTTTTCGAAAATGGATTAGCGAATACTTTGGGTAAGCACAAAATCCCAAAATCGACTTTTAATCCGGACGCTGCCTTTAATAACGTTGGAAATCCCTGGACAAGGCTGACCACATGTACGAAACTGCAAACAACTTCTCACCTTTGAAGCCTTCCCATGTAAGTTGGTACCTGGGAGAAAAACCTATAACAGTGCGAATAGTTTGTCGCCGCGGAATTTGGCAATTTACGAGTTGTCCATAAAGTCCCTACTGCTCATTCTGAAGATACAAGTCTGAAATTGGTACTTACTTACGCGGTACTTCCTTCACGTAGCATGTTCTGCCAGCGAGTGGCAAAAGAGATTTTATTGCGAGCGCTCGTCAAATAATTTCTTTCAGCGAAGGAAGCATTCTATTGCTAGAGGTGTCATCGGTGGTTTGATGACCCACTTTCAAAGAAAAGTACCTACGGTTGTGAGCTTTTTCACGAAGGACCACGCAGCCCTCAACAATTTTGGATATCCTCGCGGAAAGTTGAACGCGCTACTGCGCCGCAACTAATTTGTGAAAAGTAGCGATTCTTCTCCGAGAGTTCGTCTGAAAAGCGGCCAACACTTTTTCAAATATCTGCAAGCAGACCGTGAAAAATCAGCGATCTACAGTTCGGTGCCCGCTTGCCTGATAGCATGGCCACCAATCTTCGGCGATTTCCTGAGTGTCTATCATGCTGGCGAGGAACTGTGCTCAACGGAGGGTTTGTGCGCTGTTGATTCTACACTGAGAGGATTTGCAAAGAGTGCCGACTCCCAGACTGCGGCAAAGGCGAATCATTGCAGGCATCGTTGGCAACCTTGTGAAGCTATTTATAGATCATTTTCAGCCTTTCGAACTCGCTTACTAGCAAAACCTCTACGCGTTTATACTCTACACTATTGCCGCCCTCACATTTTTACTTGAATTATGAAGTCGTTAATGGTACAGTGAATAATAGCAAGGTGATGGGTAACACGTTTTATCATCTCCTCCCGCTTCGTGCTAGGCTCAATCATGTTCATTTGTTAATCTTATCCCGAAACGAGTGGCTGACACTGGAATGACCAAAATCAAAGATGAACGAAGAAAGCGGTCTGCATCTCATGCACTCGCTCGCATTAGATCACCAGATGAATCGGTTTGGAATAGGAAGTGGTGCAGGAAGTGTGTTTGTTCGGATAAAATTGGTAGATTTCAGATGAATCACGAAGCAGAGACTACGGATCCTGTCAGTATGTTGATGAATGCGGCGCGAACAGCAAACGATGATGTCATAATGACATATTACTTGAAACAGTTAGATCTTACATGCGTCGACGAGGACGGAAATTCTGCATTGCATATTGCTGCAATGGTAAGACGCTCTGGTTTTTCAAAAAGCGTGGTTAATCTTGTGCGATGTAAACAATAGCAAGGCAGATTGAAAACACTATTTTGACGAATGCAGACAAAAGGTTCAACTCAAATTACTCTCTGTAGTCAGTGACTTTCGCGTTTCTTTTTGAAAGCGAAGCAGGGTGTCAAATGCGGAAATGCTCATTCCAGTGGAAGAGCACAACTTTTTCTTTTTCAAGAGAGTAAGAACAACAGACTCTCAACTTCCTTAACCTTCTACCACAATTTTGAATAGCAAATGTATGATTTTAACCACCTCCATCTCAACGCTGACGTGAGTGTTCAACAGGTCAAATAGCAGCGTAGCAAAACTTAGTGTAGTTCAAAAAAAGGCAAGAAGTAGTAAAGTAGAATGAATATAAAATCTTCGTTGATTAAGCATTGCAACAGGTTAGAAAAGTAAAAGAGGTTAGAACATCATGCGTGAGAAAAGCGGTGGCATTTGCAGAAAATTTTAGAAAATGAGTTTAGAAGTTGTCTTCTAAAACGAAAGGTTGACCTGAAAACAGAAAAACTTGGAATTCATAGAAACTCTCAATTGTTTATGCTGTCAACCTTTTTTGATGTTTTTTTACAAGGTGAACAAGTGTCAACCAGTCTCGTTACAAGCAAGCAGCACGTAGATTATTATGCCTATTGGCTGTGCTCGACTTGTCAAAGCACGTGAAGGGAAATTTGCCGAATGGTAGGGGACTGGACGGTGCTAGTCTCTTCCTCTCTTTTAGAAACTTGATTATCTACCATTGCTTAAATTGGAATCTCAATCCTGCTTAGACAATGCTTGTGAATGTACCCTTTGTCTCAGTGGAACTAATCAATGACACCGTCTCGAGCCCCACTCGAGCTTGCACCGTTGCAAATGTGTTTTATGTCCCTCTCTTGTTTCTAAGGCCCTCTGAGCCTTTTCCACATAAGTGATTAGACGATGTTCGCAAACGCCTTGCAGAACCAAAACGAAGAATCGGCGTTACTAACCTTGAGCATGATAATTACGTATTGAGATTTCTGGAGCCCCCAAAATAACAAAAACCATGAAAAAGACATTCTGTCGTAATGAAACAATCGTCGCGTCATTGCGCGCAAGTATCCTTTGATTCAAAGAGATTGACGATGGATGGGCTCACGTTCGCACAGCCGTCTCACCTAGCTCTGCACGTCTTTCGAGATCGTGCTCTCTAGTGATTGCAGCTTCGCCTTTCTCACGCTCGTGAAGGAGAAAAGATTGAGGTGCAGATCCCAGGCAGACCACCCTCCAGCAGCCAATCCCGTTAAATCACAACAGTCGCGAATCTCGCTTGTCTCATTCGGAATTTGAGAGTGTTGTGCATAGGTAGCTAGCAATTTTTCTCAGTATACAACGTGCTTGACATGTGCTGCTCAAGAAAGACATTCTTTCAGAATGGTCATGTGTTCATATGCCGCATGCTCGTAGTACTCACATCACCGTTACGACTGTGGGAAAAAAAGAACAAAGCAGGGCTAACTGCGGAAGATCTTACCACAGAGCCACAGTGCGTCTCAAATGAATGTTTTTCAACACTTCTTCAGAATAAAATTTGCGCATATAACTCTATAATATAGTAGCCTTATTCGGTCTACTTTTTCTCGTTTCAGGGTCAAGCAGGATTTGCAGTTGCTGCGAAAAGGAAAGTCAAGAGACGAAGGTAGTTTGCACATCCATTCTTCCAACTTCAGCACCGGGATTGTTTTTACAGTGCGTTGTATAAGTAAAAGACACCCCCTAGAATTTTTTTTCGGCTTTCTAGATGAGATGTTGCATTTCTGTGTTTACCAATGTGATCTACACGTGAATTCATATAATAATTTGTCCGGAGAATAATGTCGCATGGCATCCTACCGCGACAGAATGACCACAAAAATTAGCGAGTGGGGTATCATTTGATAGAGCAAACAACTCTACAAGGTAGTTTACGAACCTCCGCGGAAATCTTGCTCCACGTGAAGTTCGAATTCAAAATATAAAAAATTTCAGATACCCGAAAAATCGTATCTCCGTTCATAGCATCTTAGGGATCTCCAATTTGCACAGGCATGTACTCTCCACACTAGACATTCGCCTGTACAGTCTGTGGTAATTTTCCATGGCTACAGTACGACGAACAAAAATAGGTCAAACAGAGTCGTCGTGTTCTTCGGGTTTTTTGCAAATGACTTGATTTTTCTCACATACTAGCGCTTGTCTAAAGCTGAAAATTCATGGTTATACTCCAAAAGATTCATACTACAGAATCACCCATGTGGGAGAAGCTTAGGATTGTTTTGGCAAAAATAAGCCGAATTTCATTTTCTCAATTTCCAGCCATGGAAAAACCGCGAAAATGTGCATACGAGTGTCTCGTATAGAAAGTCCATGCGTGAGCAAGTTAGTGGTTCGCAGGACTTTTCTACGGAGATACGATTTTTTTCAATCTTTTAGAAGTTTAGTGCCTTATGAAATTTGGCTCCAAACTTCACGCAGATCAAACGCGGTGCGAAGGTTCGCACTTCATTTTATAGAGCTTGCTCTGATCTATCAGCTGATACCTCACTTACTTAGTTTCGTGCGCACCCTGCTGCGTTATTGCATGATAAAACACGATGCGACATTATTTTCCGACAACCTAATAATACGATACCGCAATCATATTTCAACTCGCTTGCTATTTAGCACATATGAGCATGTTCATTTTTCCCCTGTCTCACAACCATAAAACACCCTTGGTGGAGTCGCCTTGAAAAGCTAATTCCATTCATGCATTCATTATTTGCTGATCAACGGAAGAAGTTATGAGTCTTTGAATATGAGAAGTCATTTGTCAATTAGCTAGTTGAATGGCAGCTTGAGGGCGCCAATCAACTAGCTAATTGTATAATTACAGCAATTATGAGTACTTTAAATACAAGGAAGAATCACATTCACCAGAAAGTAAGTGAGTAAGTGTCACTGGAACGTTTTCGTAGAACATGCGCTTCAAAAATATATGACGAGCACATCTAACCGATCTTGACTGCTTCCACAAAGCCGTTCGGCAGATAACATACATTTGTTTTTAACGCTTCAAAACGAGTTCAACCGTATACAGCTTATTTGGAAGACCTGGATTAAGTGCTGACCATTTCTGTTTAGCAATGTTGGGTTAGACAGCAAAATTTTGAATGTTTTCTTTGAGTTTCAAAGAAGGAATGCTACACAAGCCTGCCCCAAACCATGGCCATAGGGATACTGTAACTATCAGACCAACAGCAAAAACTATCAAGATAGCTTGGGCCAGGTTTGTCGAAGCCGATATCATCGCGGTCGGACCTTTTTCGGACCTTACCACCGTAACGACCAATTAAGAAAGAACGTTGCGTGAATGTACCTTACAGCGGGACATCTTGAGCCAAAAAGTGAAGTTCACATGATTCCTTAGCACAAAAAAAAAACATTTCAGATGAATTTACTCGCTGGAACGACTTGTTAGTTGAAAAAGTGGAATGGGAAGAAAACGGAAAAGTATTATTAGCTTTAGATGGAGGAGGTGTCAAGTCTCTTGTAGTCACACATGTGAATTCCCATACTTATACTGTATCTTTAGCATGTAGTCTGATCATGTGCTATTCCAGTTACTTATGTGTTTGGAGGATGAAATGGGTGTTTCCCTACTAAACTGTGTTGACTGGATTGCTGGCACAAGCTCTGGAGGGATAGTCGCGCTCATGCTTTGTAACGGTATCTTTGCTCACTTTGACTTCCCGCTGATTATGATGTAGAATATTCTAAAGAGATGCCTTTGAAAAACGCAAAACGCTTTTTTCTTGACTGGAGATTTCGAGTCTTTTGCGGAAATAAAGTGAGTTTCATGAGGAGAAATCATTTACATATCAGTCCTTAGTGATTTACTGTAGGTGAAGGTTCCAAAGCATAATGCCAAGGGAGTGGAAGATGCAGCAAAGTTTTTGTTTGGAAACAAACACATGGGAAATTTTCGGAAAGACGGGCCCAAGTATGCCTCAGCTACTCTGCAAGAGTCACCCATTGTCAATATATTTCAGAGTGCTCGTAACCGTGGCAGATACAAGGCGATCTCCTGCGAATCTTGTTTTATTTCGATCTTTTACGCCTCAGATACCAGAAGCCTTGAGAGAACGTTTGGACTATCTTGACCCAGAAAAAATCTTGGTTTGGAAGGCAGCTCGATGCACATGGTTAGTCCTAGATAATCATGATTTAATCATAAAGTCAATTGTAGTGCTGCTCCATTCTACTTCGACTCCTATAACGGACTTTCCGATGGAGGCCTTATTGCAAATAATCCAACACAGGCACTTATTGCTGATTTTCTACAAACAACTCGCCTTGAAAAGGGCTATGCACCAGTGAAAGTAATTGAATCTTAAGCTAGTTTATTCACGCCATATCCAGGATGCATTTAGAAAGATGGAGACCCGTATATTGCTTGCGTGATTTCAGTCGGCACGGGATCGACTCCAGTTGAAAATACCAACGGTGTAGATATGAATTTGAATAATATCATTGCGGTCTGTAATAACTCTAAGCAATATTCTTGAAAAAGCTGTTTTTCATTTAGAAAAAGAAGAATCCTTTACATATAGCGCGCGGTTTTATGACTGTTGTGAATAATGCCAAAAATATGTTCCAGATATTAATTAGCGAGGTAGAATGAGTGTTCGAGTAAGTATTCTTCTAAGGATGTCTTGTTCAGTGCACATCGTCTAGCGGACAGCCCGTGAGATATTCTCGTGAATGGTGTCACTCCCTTAATGCGCCCTTTTTTCGACTTTCTCCTGCCTTACAGAAACCTGTGCAACTCGATACAACTGATTTGGATGCTCTTATTGAGATGCTTTGGGAAACAGAGGTAATCTGTTGCAATTATTATTTTCGAATTAAAGAAGTCAGTAGCGTTTTAAGCAGGAGAGCTAGAAATCGATTAAAATTGTTGCACTAAGATTCTCTTACATCCTCATTCTTACGCATTATAAATATTTGAAAATTTTTTGTCATTTCTGCTGAAAAGTTGCATCTCTTATATAGCATTCAGCATGAAGCAAGAAAACTGTTGAGTATACGAAATATACCAACCCAACAAGAACCAGCCAGAAACATGCCCTTATACATTTTCGTTGTGCAGGCTCAGCTACTGCACCTTGAACATTTGCTCATTTTGATGTTATACAACTCCGTCGCTAACCTTAGCTATTTCAGTGCTACATTCGAGGTCAAGGAAAATATGAATTGCAGCAGCTTGCGAAACTCTTAACGAATAAATTTACGGATCAAATATCAACAAACGCTTCTGATTCAATCCAACGATTTTGATAAAGATTAAAATGTTTTGCAAAGGTTCCATTCAGCTGGACATATTTCTATGCTTGAGCAGAAATGACCTAGTTTAAGTTTCCATCATATCTTCGAATATAGAACAAAGCTGGTGCTCTTTAACGTTGAATCTGACAAAAGTATTCGAGAGGAAGATGACGTGTACAGTAACGCGAACGCTCAACTTTTGCTGTGTGCAAACTTTTCTAGGAGAGTAACAAGCAGACTAAACGCAAATATTCAGACTCGCGGCAATAAAATTACACGCTCATGCGATTGTACGTGCTCGAATTCCTTTACCTATCGGTGAGGAAAGACAAAATACACACGTGCAATGGCGTCGTGGTAGTTGTCCGGCGCGAAGAAACGCTAACCGTCTTTGACTAGGGCATAGTCTTGCAGCAATAGTCGACGCGATTTCAAACTTAGCGATGTCGCGTTGCTTGTGCTGCACCTGACGTTTGTACCATATCGCTGAGTTTATGACTGCACACTGGTTCAAAGGCAACGTCCAGGCAAGTCTGGACACATGGAAATCTCACGGAGTGGATCCCATGTGTCCAGACAAAGCGTGGATCCTGGCGCGAAAGTGCCAGGATCCACGCTGCCATGAATCCATGCTCAATACGATCGCGGGGAAGGGAGGAGGGGAGGGGAATATCTCAGCTGTTGGAGCAACCCTGCGCTGCCGCTTGGGCAGGGCCTTGGTTAGGGCCCCAAAAGTACATTCCACGTAAAATCCCCATAGGTCCAGATCTGCCTGGACGCTGCCTTTAACCCGTCCAGCCCGGTCTATTATTCACTGGGAAGTAGATGTTGTATGAGTAGCACAGTCATTGCGCTGAGAAAACCTCCTTCCCCATTTCATGTTGGATGGCATACGGGGAACTCCACTTTGGGTTATATCGCCCTCGTTTGCATGACTGTAGGGAATGATCCAATGCTGATTGATAAGGTTTTATTTTAAGTGCGTAAACAAACTAATAGTTCGATAAAAGTACTCCGTGAAGCGAAAAGTAGCCTATGTTCTCCGCCGTGTCAAAAAATATATGTGTAAAGTTTGTTGCCTATCGGTACATAAATTTATTTCAAACAGCTTACAAGGGAACGATACTTAGTGTCCGTGACCTGTTGAGGTGAGATGTATACAATCATACTGTCTCGAAACGCTGATTCTAAATCTGACTTCCGTTTCTGCTAATCGTTTCTCTGAAAGGAGTTATGGAGGATTTTCAAGCCAAGTTTGGCGCCCGAGGGAAATACGATCGGGGTGCGAGACCTCTGGTAGGCTGTGGTGTAGTGCTTAGAGCGATAGCCTCATAAGTTGATGCAGGTGCAGATCCAAATCCTTTTGTGTTTTTTAGTTTGCATTGCCTCAATCAATCTTCTTTTTGAAAGTTGGGCTTCCTCGAGCTAAATGCATGCCCTTCCTCTTGCACATGGAAAATTCGGAGAAACAATTACTGTCTGCCTAAAATGTATCTATTAATCATAATTCGAGTAAATTTACAACAAAACCCATAGTACACCGCAGGCTGCCTTGATAAGCACCCTGGTCAATTCCAAACCCCAGTACAATACTGCTTTTCGCGTGAATTGCTGTGTGAGTGCGAGAAAGCCAACTGCAGCAACTTATTCTTTATCAGGTGCGTTCACTGTGAGCATCTCCTATGATTTAATTACTTTGTCATAGATCTCCATCACTGTGTTCAACATGATTATGCGAAGCACTCATATAAAAATGACTCTTCGTTGGGTTTTTTTCTTGAGTAAGGGCATGCATTTACCTCGAGGATGCCTAACCTTCAAAGAGAAGATTGGTTGAGGCAATGCAAAATTAAAAAAACACAAAAAGACTCGAGTGCACCTGCATCAACTTATGAGGCTATCGCTCTAACCACTACACCACAGCCTACCAGATTTATCTGACACTGCGATCGTACAACCCTCGGGCGGCCAAACTTGGCTCGGAAATCCTCCATAAGTCCTTTCAAAGAAAACGAGCAGCAGCAGCGTTTCGAGACGAGTATAATGGTATACATCTCATCACAAAAGGCCACGGACATCAAGTATCGTTCCCTTGTTAGTCACAAACTTTGAGTTTCAAGGGGATAGGTTCGGTATTGGGTATAGCTCACGCGATTTGATCGTCGCGATTCCATTGTCGGTTATCTCGATGGTTTAGGCGACAGAAACAGGGCGGCATAATCGCTCAGCGCAAGAACGTGGCATAATGCGCATGAATTCTCTTTACAAGCACTGCGACTAGATGCACGCATTCTGAGTAAATTGTTCTCGTGAATGTTCTTTATTCTTTAGCTCTGCTCATGCCGATTGT
Source organism: Cylicocyclus nassatus (assembly GCA_958299035.1). Lineage (NCBI taxonomy): Eukaryota > Metazoa > Nematoda > Chromadorea > Rhabditida > Strongylidae > Cylicocyclus > Cylicocyclus nassatus. Next base: position 33,433,721 of record CATQJL010000316.1, read on the forward strand.
GATGAGGACCGAGTAAAAAATTTCGCAATTTGCCCATTTGTTCTAGCGAGTCAAATTATCACAAGCTTACAGATTTTGGAAAATTCTCGCCTGCGGATGTTGGCTTCCGAAAGTAACAGCTTTAGCTAAGACGTTGCATTTATGCTTATTACGAACGTGTGAATATCCATTCGAGCAACATAGTAAGCCTAAATCTGCAGTATTTCAACATTTAAGTCACCAGGAAAAACACTGCAGAAAAAGCAAACAGTTAGATTTATTTGAACAACCAGTCATCTGATTCATAATTATGAAAAAATGTATTAAAACTTGACGTTTTTTATACGACTACTTCAGGTCCGATTTCCTTCTCTCGCCAAAAATGTGCTGAAACAACAATGCATGTCTATACAGAACACTCAAAATCTCCTTCGCACCTCAGTGATATCGCCCAATCCCCAGTGCAGCACAAGCAACGCAATATCACTAAGTTCTGCCGTTATCGGCGATTATCGTTGAAGAATATGCCCTAACACATAGCTGTCAGCGATTCGTCGCGCAGGACAGCTGGAACAACAGCAACCGTTGCAGATGGTGGATCTGCAATGAGTTTGTAACAATTGTCGTTGGGCAAAATCGGCGGAATCACTAGCACTATACATTAAGCCTCAAAGACAGCGGCTCAAATATAGGCAAATATGGAATATCCATCGTTCTCGGATCCCCTGAATGAGCCAACAATAAGTTCTGTGCTGAAAACTGTGCTTTGCAGCTTCAAAAGATATAATTTGCTATTCCGCACGTAAAAAGTGTTGTTTAGGCGGGAGGCGAAAGTAGGCCCTTAAAAGAGCAGTTGGCTCGTGGAGTGCGAGTGAGTGGAGACACCGTACCCGTCTCGGCGACAATTGGGCTATTGGCTTAGCAGCCAACTGTTCTACAAAAAGGCGTGCTTTCGCTGCCCTCCCAAACAACACTTTCCACGCCAAAAAAGCGAGTTTTTTGCACCTTCAAAAGCTACAAAGCATAGTTATAGACTCAGCTCATCCAGCGGAGTCAAAAACAATAAATACTCCAAAGTTGTCATTCTGCCGAGTCACTGTTTTTAGGGCCGAGCATATAGGCCGTACCAACCAGCATCAGTCTTGCGACGTCGCGCATGCGGCGACTTGCGACGATGCGATCTGGCGCGCGCGAGCTCTGCCACGCGTTATGGCACGCCGCATGCGACGGTGCGTCGTCGCAAGGCCTGCTGGCGCGGGACCGATGCCGGCTGATACAGCCTATACATCACGCGACATCGCCTCGTGATTCTTCCAACAAGACAGCTGTTACAAGAGACCGGTCGCGTCGAAAACTACTACAACCTGATTGCAAAATTGGTATACAATGAATGGACCCGGTCTTGCTGGGAGGCCCGCGAAGCGATGAAATTGCATAATGTATGTACGAACTCGGCTTTATTACCCACAGAGCGCATGATGCGCAGGGTTTACGAAGTTAAAGACACGCGAGCGCCGAGTTCGCGCCCGCTCAACTAATACTGCTTCTGTACTCGTCCTGCAGTATTCAGAACTTTCTTTCTCAACTGTGTGAGGACGATAATTTTCCAGGTGTCATGGTTTTTTTCATATTTTTATCCGGTCGCACCAATCCTGGAATAAGGGAACCATTACATTTCCTGAATCTCTTTTTTGTGAGTTTTTAGTGTAGGTTGCCTTTGCGGATCAAAATGCTTTTCCGAGTCATACACGCTTCACTTCCTTCGAACATGTAGTGAATTTCCATTCCGATAATCGTAAAGCATCTGAGTTTCGCTTGTGAACCTTGCAAAACAATGATTGCAGTAAAACGTAGGAATTGACAAGTCGGGTGGCGTAGAGCAAACGAATCCTTGTAATTACCTTTATCCGTGTCGTACCTACTTGTAGGGTTCGAGTCATAGTATGGATATCGTTTATAAGCACTTCTAGCAAGAACCGATGTACCTGCACCATCGCAATCGCTCTATCTGACTAACTAACTCTGCTCATTTGTCTGATTGAAAGAATGTTTTGAATGGTTGCCCTATGCGGCAAAATCTTTGTGTGCAAAAACCTGAGTTCAAATTGAGGTTGTACATTGTATAACATCTTCGTAAACACGTCAAATTTACATATTGGTCATACCTATTAGCTTTCAGATAGCCACTTTCCACGTCAGAATTTTACGAGGAGAGCAATTGTGGGAATCGATTTGTTGCGAATAGCAAAGTTTCAACACTTATCGCACCATCTATGCGCTTGAAAAACAAAATTTTTGTTCGATTTTTCAATCTAGAAGCAAGTTTACGGGCACCTAGCTGCAATGTGTGCACGTACAGCGATTGGTCAAATTATGCCCTTGTGCAAGCGATGAGCGAATTCGTCGCCCCGTTCCAATCGCTCAAATCATCACATTCCAGAATAAAATCGCGATGAAATAGCGCATACTTCGTTCGATGCTTAACGCACGAATGTGTTAATGTTCCTTTCACCTAATAAACTTGCAATCAGCAGTACAATTTTATAAATAAGCAAAATTCCAAATTGTTGTGTCGAAGCCTCACATCACACTCTCAAAAGCAGTTCGTCTACACCTTTCCTTATATTTATCAGGAATCTAAAACTTTACAATCTCTAATGAAAACTGATAGCAAGCAAAGAAGACGACCTATCCTAAGAGTAGTCCCGCCTTTGACTTTTTCTCTTTTTTTGCAGTAAACCTATGACCGAATACTTTACTTGCAGCAAATTTCTTTTCTTTTCTTTTTCGATGCTGGCAATTACTTCTTTCCAGCCTTCTCACATTGCTGAAATAAGCATGATTGGGAAACTGGAGGTTTTATGGAGCAATCCATAACCTTTTTACACCTGCCCGCGGACTCATAAACTATGGAGTGATCATTCTATCAATTTGTCATGTAATTGCGACTTGCGTATTGGTCAAATGGCTTTTAGAACGTTATGAGACCAAACAATGATATATTGGTGCTTAATAAGCGAACCAATTTTATGTGTCTCTAACAAGGGAAGTCACTTAACTTAGGTCGGGCTTTTGAAATGATGCACATATATTTAGAATCAGCTCGGAACGCTGATTCCAAATATGCTATCCTTAGCTGCGAAGCGTTTCTCTGAAGCGAGTTATGAACTTTTTTAGTATGTGCCATTGACATACAACTGAATATGGAAAGAAGGTCTTTAGATGAAAATCTGCCCAAAAAGTGGTGGAAAGTCAAAATAACATCAAATTGAGTCATTTGACTTGGATAGAGTATAATATGCATTTGAACCACTACCTAGATGATGGTACCGTAGCATGCCTAAGTCGGTCAGCACGCAAAATTTGCTCAGGAAAAAGCTCATAACTCGCTTCAGAGGAACGCTTCGCAGCTAAGGAAAGCAGATTTTAAATTAGCGTTTCAAGCTGATTCCAACCATATGTGTCTCATTTCAAAAGCCCGACCTAAGTTAAGTGACTTCCCTTGTAAGAAGAAAAGAAAGCTATTAGTTTGAGTTGAAATGGTGGCGATGTTGCCTTTTTGCAAACTTCTTTGAAGAAGCCAAGCATTGCTTGACGATAAGATTTGGTTAGCGCGCAAGCCAATCATACAAGCGCTTAGTCATAAGAAAAATACTGATCTGCTCCATTTCAAAAAAGTCGATGTGGCTAACGTTTGTCAAAGTGACTGTGTGATGTATTCAGCAAATTGCTGCATCAAGAACGCTATTTTTTGCTCTATAGCCGAATTTCGATATAGAAAAGTTTTGCCTTTCAGGTACTTAGATGTGTCCGACCTGTCTCCAGCGTATGCTTTAGCACGTTTCTATCAAAATCTATATGTGCATTTGTAAGCTCTAAGCCTGCTCTACCAAAATTTTCGCTTTAGATTACTACATTAAAAAAAACTCGGAAAAATTTTCCAGCATTCGACCTTAGATGAAGAAATCCATTATCGACAGCTACCTTACGTCGTCCACCAAACAAGGTGATGCGTACAAAACAGCAAAAATACTATGTTCAAGAGGAGTATGCTATAACCTTTGCAGCGCTTCAGGAGTGCTAAAAAGTTTCAAAAATTACCTCTGTAAACTTCAAATAAGTCGTCCTTCTAGCGTCCCTTCAACTTTAAACAATCTTGAGAGAGGACTGTAGACAGATAGCCCAGAAAAGAAACGGAGGAGATAATCTGTAGCTTCAAAGCTATCGATTTCGAAAGCTAATATTCAAATACAAATTTTGGTGGTCATATAGGTTAGGTACGAGAAACGTCGAACATCGCCGTGACAAAGTCCTGCGCGTAGTTTGAAGGCAGCGTCCAGGCAGATCCGAGCTCGACGACCACGCCCACTTCCCTCGGACGGCCAACCCCTTATGAACGAAATCTCCTCAGCCTTGACGTGTTTTAACATGACCAACATAGTCGAACTTACAGCGTTTACCTGTTAATACTTGCATTCGACAAGGATGACATCAGAAGCACTCGTACGGGTTTTCCCAAAATAGCCCCAAAAGGTGGTTTTCTGAAAAATTCACGCTTTTTGAGTCTCACATTCGGAATCAGCGCCATGAAAACGCCTGGGTAACATAAAAATATAGAAGTCGAGAATCTGCCTGGACGCTGCCTTTAAGAAGGACATTGAACAGTTGGTAGAAGGAAGGGAACGTGCACAAACGCGACAGACAAATGTAAGAGTCTAGAAGGCGGACTTGTTTTTTGTCAAGCATGTCGAATAATTTTCATCAATAAAAAGAAAAAATTCGGAGAAGAAAAAGATGCCAAAGATTTCTCACCTCCTCGGATTTTTTGTCCGATGCTGAGAAACTTTTTCCATTTTCTTTTTTTCAATTTCCTATTGAGTTGGGAGATGACGCATATGAGTCCGCAGGGCGGACAAAGAGGTTCCAAAAGCACACACTTTATCTCAAATGGACACAGAGCTTTCAAAAGCACACTCTCAAATAATCTCAAATAAGGTCAGTATTATAGAGAAAAAAATTGAAACAAAAGAATGCGACAGAAGTTATAACACAACTTCATATAAAAAATGAGCACAAAATTCGACAAACTTTGCGGCTATACTGTATCTCAGACTACTCAGCTAGCCTATTTTCGTCAGAATGTCTCACTTTCATTAGGACTGTAGTAACACAGTGTCCTTGAGAACCGACTTTGCAACTCCTCTTCTAACCTGAAAAAACAAACATCACATACATGAAAGCGAATAAGAAGTTCTATTTCAGTGCTTAAGAACTCCTTGCCAAAAGGCAGGCGGGGAACGTATGATGCGCTGGAAAGCTTTCAACACGAAGTAAGCCATGATAATCTATTATGTCGTTCCAAAATAATTTCGCTCTTTGCAAACGAACGCCACACTTGATGGAACAAACGTTTCTAAAAAATCTTAGACACATTCGATGCAGCATTCCATTCTCTTTTTAATGGTTATGAATCTGTCACAATACATTTAATGAGGTTTCAGAAAACAACCAAAGTCTGCGACCTATGCTTTTTGAGATAGTCAACTTTCACAATTTTTCTAAACTTTTATATTAACCCTCCGAAAAAGCACAAGTAAGCTCTTTATAGAGCAAACCTACAGAATGCAAAACAACTTTTTTCTCCTTTCCATAGCTTGTCATACATTTTTAACGGAATTTTCTGATGCTACCGGTTTCCATACTTTGACAGCTAAATCCTCGTAGAACATCAAAAGAAGAGCGGCTCGGGCACTATTCAATGCAGCATTTTCTTCTCTTTTTAACGGGTGTTTTTTGTTTCCGATTCATTTAGTTTCCGGGGATAAAAATCATTATAACTCATTTTTTAGCGAGCCTAAGGTGTATCCGGGAAACTCGAAATTTGATATTTCGAACCCGTAAACTCTCACTCGCTTTGTAAAATTAGTGTTAACCTCATAGTATCATCTTGGTAGTTTCAAAACCCGAACAATTATGCTGTTTGATGCGTTTGTGGCTGATGTAGGACTGCCAAATTCCGATGGTTTTGTTAGAAAATCTCTTTAAAAATTACGGCGAGTATGAAAAAGAGAGAAAAGTCGCACTGTATTCTATAAGGTTTGCTCTATTGAATCGCTACTCGAACTCCTTCTGAGGATTGAAATAAAGTTCTAAAAAATTGTGAAATTTGACTATCTCAAATAGCATATGTCGCAGATTTTGGTTGTTTCCTGAAAGCTCATTGACTGTTTTGCGACACTTCCATAACCATTACGAAGAGAATGGAATGCTGCATTCAATATCTCTAAAATCTCTTAGAAATCTTTGTTCCGTCAGGTGTGGCGCTCGTTTGCAAAAAGCGATATTACTTTTGGAACCACCTAATATATGTATTTTGCGAAGAGGATAGCTGCATTGTGGGCAAATAAATTTGGCTAATAAGAAGTTTTCTGAGGGATAATCTAAACTTGAACCCATTTAAAAGCAAACGTGAACGACACCTTCAATCTTAAGAATGCATGAACTTTATTTTTTGTTGGCGGTACAAGGTGTTTAATTTTGATCCCGCCGCCAATCTGCTCGTTCATGCTCAAATTACCGTTTTTGTGGGTGGCAAGCGAGCAGGTAAAACTTTGACTCAAGAAGGGTAATAGTTTTTTGTTCATGTCGGCAAAGCACACTTTATTTGTTACATGGTGAAATATAACAAAAGTTGATTTGCTACGCCTTTTCAGATGACTCGTGAAAGTGCCATAATAACTGCCTTTGAACGATCTGAACTTGGCGAACGAGGGTTCAGTAGGCTCAGGAGAAAAACTATGAATAGCATGCAAGTACAAGTGGGTTGGCCTACCTGAAACAAGTATTTAGGGTATATTCATATCAGAGAAAGAGCAGTGTGTCCAGTCACCCTTCATGCTACTCTCTGCTGTCCTCTTATTACTTATTCATGCTGCACTTGTTGATGGAAGCATAGTAGTGAGGTGATGTCTCCAAGTCTTATTGAGTACCTTATTTTTTTACGAGCAGGTGTATCTGATGTCTCAGTTTAAAGCTCATGTGAAAGTAGTGTGAACCGCATAACTGAGGCTTCCAAGACGGTAGCTAAATAAGAATTTCAAAAAATTTCACAAACTAAGTAGTTAAAATGCTTTCGTTTCAAAGGAAATCATAAAGTTTTAGTTCTCTGAGAGACTGCAGGTCTTGAGGAACTGAATGGCATTCAATCTTAGCTTTGGCTGATAATAGTCTTTGTCATCACCAAACATTTCAAACTACCGCCAAAAATTCAGTTAAGTTTTTGTCTAGTGTAAAATACTTAAGGTCAAATAATTTTTCGGTTTGGTACTCCTCACACACGCTATATATAAGCTTGTTCTTCGAATCAATTTATTGAAGTCAAGCGGTTTGGCGGACCTTCGATGTAGTTAAACGCCTAATGCAGATTTTTGCAGGCTTGCTGCAAAAATTTGTGGGAGGCCATTCTTGATCACTGCACAACCCCACCAAAAGGAGCTCAATTAACGATAATGAGCAGCTTTTCGGTTGGGGAAGGCTTGATCACCGTTCATAAATCGAATACTCAATTTAAATAAAGCAAAACTTTCACTTTGTGTCCCAAATAGCAAAGGATTAAGTCTGCATGAAGATAAGAAAGAAATTTGGTTTGAATAAAGCAAGACTTTTTTAGCGCCCGCTAAAGTGAAAGAAACTGTGCTTTTGATTATCGTCCTATTTTCCGCAAGAATCCCATAATCAGTTATATAATTGATGTTTTCAATAGTTTACAGAAATTGTCCCATCCTTTAGATAAATTTTGTAACTATGGTGAGAATGAACTGTTGTTTTCTATTCACCTCTAACCTAAGTAGTACCAGTGAATATAGTCTATACCCAGGTAAACTGCTGTATGAATTATGTACAAAATGTACCAAATTAATAGTTCATTTATACGACTGAAACCGAAGGCTTTCCTGCGATGTTGAACAAAGGTTTAGCCGTGAAAGTTTGATTTGACTTTGTATGTGAAACATCATCGCTTCATGTAGTACCTAGAGGGTTTGATTGGAGAGATAAAAGCTGTGGAAATAAACGTGAATTTTGATTTTTTTGTATAATTAAAACTTGAACGTTCAGACATTTTGTGCCGCTTGAGCATCTGCATGAAAATTAATGCTTTCTAGAAAATTGCCAAAAAAATCAGTGCCGTTGCTGCTTAACCAAAAAAAATTTGTGAAAGGATCAGACAAATCTGTACAGCCAGAAAGACCAGTTCGTATTAGTTTTGATACCGACTGCTCTATTTGCGGTACAAATCTAGATGTGGCAAGCTGCACAGTAAAATAAATGATTTTTACAAGCTTCTATCCTGCCTGCAGTTTAGGAAAAGTTTTAGGTGCATTTGCAAAGCGCGCAATCTCCTCAAATAACACACCTGTGCAAAATTTTATGAAAATGGAAAGTTTTGAATCTTTGATGAAGGTGCAACTTTCCCGCCTACTTGCTACATACATATTTAGCAACTCTGAGAATGAGCGAATGTCAGAAATTGGCAATGTGAGATTTTTCGCGTTACTTCAGCATGTGCTCCGTCATGTATCACCTTTCCAGGAAATTTGACCTCATACTTAAAGTCATCTTGAACCATGTTCTGCCAGTCAATTCAATTTAAATACGACCAAACTCTTCAGTTCAGCTTAAAAGCAGAAGCGTGCTATAATCATAACACAACTGTGGAAACATCAAAATAACATAAGTTCTATGCACTTTTAGGCACCGACGATGTATCGGCAGAGGCTGTGCGATTACAACTGTAAATAAAGTAACAAAGGTGATTACTGAGACTACTTACGTGGAACCAGTCAGAACCTATGTGCGACCAGTCGTAATCCAAGTGCAACCAGTGCAACCTTGCGTACCTCCATGTCCGCCGCCACAACCTCCTCCTCCTCCTCCTCCTCCTCCTCGCTGTTATCGGCAATGGTGTCAGACAATAACGTGGCAACCACCACCTCCTATGCCCCCTCCTATGCCCCCTCCTATGCCTATGCCAATGTGTGACATGCCTCCCTGTTTCTGAGTGATGATGTGTCCAAAAATTGAGGTGTTAATCTCTGTAAACTTACATCAAGTAACTGAATGGTCTTGTACAACCTCGTGGGCTTCTCTCTTAACTTACTCGATGTTTCAGTTGTCCGAGTAGATTCAATCCAGACAACCTTGAGTATAAAGGATTACCTTCAATGGTCGCCTGGATTCACATTATCTACATTTTGTTCCAAAATACATTGAGCTTGTATTTTCTCTGTTAGAGCTTGAATGAATCTTATATCTTCAAATGATCTTCAAAAACCGCAGGAACTCGAAAACTACAACTGGGGCAAATTACATGGTAGACGAGATTGCATAAGCTTACAGAACGCGATCTTTAGACTATCCAAATCTCGTTGAAAACTAGTGCACTCTTTGCCAAAACTGAAACACTGAAAAAGCCAAGAAATCAGACCCGGCGACTAGAAAAAATCGAAAACTAAATATGAGAATTTGCATTTCCACAAATTTGTTGTGAATGGCTTTAGCACAAAAGTCAGAGTGCCACTGGAAAAAGAAACCTGGAGTCGGAAACCGGAAACACAAGCGGCACTTCTCGATGGGCTTCTCTCGGAGCTTACTCAATGTTACAGTAGCTCCATCCTTTTGCAGCGGCTCGGTCACCGCTCCTTTAGGCAAAATGTTGGTAACTTTGCCAACTAGATGTTGATGTAAAATTTTACGGCAACTTGCTGGACATTCATTTTTGCTGCTTCTATTTTGTGAAAATCACACTTCTGCTCTAGAAAGCATAAAAAGCAAAAGGAATTTGATTTCGAAGGAAGAAAAGTTCTAAGGGGTTCACACGGAGTGCATTTCTGCTAACAATTTCTCGTTGATGCTAAATTATACAAAAGCTCGCTTGAGATACACTTTTTGCCGCTTCTACTTCGCAGAATTCGTATCTCTGCTCCTAAAAGCAGAAAAAGAAAGGGGAGCTTTTCTGAAAAAAGGAAGATCCAAAGGCTTCTTGCGGCAGAACATTTTCTAAAAATGTCCAAGAGAAAGCTTTGAGCGAGCTTTAATTTCGCTTTAAGGAATGATCGTTTCTTGGAGAGAGATTAAAAGGCCGTTGCAAAGTTACTGAGTTTCGAGATGAATCAGCTGTTCTACATAGGTGACTGTTGAGGTTTTTCCCATGTTTAGAAGCTCTGGTAGCTGCGGTAAAGTATTTGTAAGAAGAATATGCAGTTAATTTGGAAATTACCAATTGTCAAAAGTTTCTTTGAGAATATGATCTTGCTTCCACTATTACCTACATTGCGCCAAAGATCGTTGAAAGAATGAAAATTCAGTTCCTTGCTATTCTTAGTTGCATGCAGACAGTCATCAATGTTATCTGCCCCAAACCCACCACTAGCGCCCGTAGGATCGTTTTTGCAGAGGACATTTTTGCTAAGAAATTCTTGTTTCAAATGCTAGAACTCCTACTTCGCAAAAATTAACTTCTGCTTCTAAAAACAATTTAAGCAGAGAGCATGATCTCGAAGGAAGGAGAGACCCATGGGCTTCAGCGGCAGGACATCTTTGCTAAGAATTTCTTGGTTTTATTCCCAATTTATACTGAAACTTGATTAAAATTCACTTTTGGCCGCTTCTGCTTTGCGGAAACTGTACTCCTGCTTATAAAAGCATAAAAAGCAAAAAGGCTTGGTATCGAGGAAAGGAAAGACTCAGTGAGTCCATCCCGCGGGATATTTTTGGTTTTGACCGCTTCTACTTCACGAATATTGTACTTTCACTCTTAAAAACAAAAAAGCAAAGTGGACTTGTCTTAGAAGAGGGATGAGCCATGGGCTTCGTACGGCAAGACCTTTTTGTTAGATTACCCAATAGAATGCTTGAGCGAGTTTTAGTCTCTTTATAAGAAATGACTCCATGTATTGGGAGACATTGTCAAAGTATAGAGTGTGCATGATTGCGAAGGTGGGTGTGTTTGCGGCCAGTCTTGGGAAGAATTCCAGAAATGCTTTTTAGGCTGCACAGTAGTTCAATTTCTAAGGCTAACCCTGGTGGTCAGACTAGAACTTTTAGCGAATGCAGTGGTTTTGAGATCGTACACTGCTTGATGATTGCCTGCAATATCTAGAGTGCAACTTAAGCCCGAATGTCATGAGGTTGGCGAACTTGCCGCCATGTCTTATCCCAGGTGGAACTTACCTCACTAAACATTCCGGTACAACTGTATCATTTTTTCCATAGCTAGGCATCGAAAACAATAGTAAATCCTGTCAACAGAACGCTGGAAAGAAGAAAGCAAGCAGCAAGCGCATAATAAAGCTGGAAAGCTTCTAAGTACAAAAGAAAGCTGTATTAGTCTGGATGTTGCTTGCTGTGAAGATGACTGTATTTCTAAGCGATTACATCTATGCCGCACACATTGTTTAATCGTTAATAATTCTACTGCTTCAATGTCTTTTTGCGATGTTTCTTCGCTACCGTAGGACAACGATAGCAAATTTGAAGAATGTTCTGAGCCTCTGAGAGCCCCTTTCTCCATTGGGAAAAAGACCAAACAAGCCAAAAATTTTGTATTAGGCTAGCCGAGTCACTGATTCTGAATATGAGGTTTGCACATCTGCTTTTCCCGAAAATTTTTTAGCTGTACGGTAACAAATGCTTTTCCATGGCCTACAAAAATGCGATTATCCTCCAAAAATTGCATGAGATTGAGATTTTTGTATTTTCTTCATCCCGTTCCAGAGAAAAATCGGAGATTTGTTCTATTCTGTAAATTTGAGTTGAAGCCAGCCTTTCAGAACGGTATGTTAAGATTGCCAAGACCTGGAAGCAGTATAATTAGTCGTGATCAACAATGGGCACATTTTTTGGAACACCCCTATATAGTAGAAGGTTTGAGGTTTTCTTTGGGATAACTCAACAAAAACTCTGATTCTCAGTTTTTGGTTCCATTCTTTTCTGGCAGTGTCATCTCTATGATTCACTTTAAACTTTCGCAATCATGGCGCGTTCTTTGAGCTGTACTTTGTAATAAATGTCGATGCGAGAAATTGTGTTGACACCGCGCTTTATCTTGAACTTTTGAAAAAATTGAAATAAGCGAACCACAAGCGACCTCCATTCAACGCGATACGTTAACCCCTACAAAGCATTGTATGGGACAAGTAAATAACTTTCAAAAGAAGCTCAATGTTAAAAGTTATGTAAGTGTAGCTATCGCCATTCTTCAAATGCAATGGCATTTTGTGCCGGAAAACGGTTCCTGCTGGATTATATTGCTATCAGTAGATGTTAATGAGGACATATCGTCCATAATCTCAAATAACACGATCGTTCACTGAGTCTGGCGATTTAGCATCGCCATGTCTCGCTTTAGTGGGCGAATTCTGAATCCGAGGTTGCCACTCAACATAGCACTGTGGCTGTCTGAGCGGTACGTTCGTGGTAGCCAGTCATCTTCACAAATCTTTTCAGATTTTTTCATAGAAACCTGCCTAAAAAACACACTGAGTACCGCAGGTCAAAATCAGAAAAAAAATTGTGAAAAGCGACTAGCTATCGCAAACGTACCTCATTCAAATAGCCACTTTCATCATCAAAGATGCGCCCCGCCGTGTCGAGTTGAGTGGCTTCTTAAATTTGAAATTTGTCTGTTTTAGGATCACAGCGATGCGACGCTGATGTCGGCTGACTCGGGTGATCATCGCGTCTTTTTTCGCAAATTTTGAGAGGTATTGTGGTTGTTGCAAGATTGGAAATCAAAGATCTTTTGGACTTCACTTTGTATCTTAGCCTTAGCACATAACTGTCTGTAGAAGTTGTATGAATATTGTAAGAAAAAAGCACTGCTCTGTATTTGAATTTTCGTTATAGATAAAATAAGACAGTAAATTACATTGCATAATAGGCAAATCATGGTCCTCACGCTTGAATGTGAGACAAGTGCGCATGAATCCCTCACACCCTCAGAAAAGAGACGAAGTCAACATAGGCTATTTAAGATTTCCCAAAGCAAACGCAAACTTGGAGTGCTCCAGGTTTGGCATAAATGTTTCAAAAAGCGAAAGATTCAGTGCTGACTCAATTCGCTCAGGGAATAATGGCAACACAAGAGTAGAATTTATCAATATTGCGATTTCTGACCACTAGGAACTTGCTTAGGCAGTAGTAAAACGCTCATAGATGGGCTTGAAACATAGCTTTTCAGATGAGGTAATTGATACAAGCTTTGCATGCTAAAAACCGATCGCAGCGTTTTCCTGCACGATTTTCGTGGCCTATCATTTTTGAGTAATGTCTAACAAGAGAATGATCAGAAATCGAAGTGGCCAATTCATGCAAGCTGCACACCATTATTAGATGCAGCATAAAACGCCGATTCTAAATTTGTCATCATTATCTGAAAAACACTTTTATGGATGAAGTTATAAGCCGTTAAAGGCCATTATTTTGCTTAAAAATTATGCGTGTAAAGGACAAACTTGACCGTACTGGACAATCTCGGCTCAATGCTTAATCAAAACGTGCAACTGGGTCACTTTATGTGGCCCACACCTAGAAATGAGATAAAAGGGCAATAATGTGCTCAATTTCGCAATTTCTGTGTACGATTTTTCCGCAGTAGAGCTGCTCATAACTTCGCCTACAAAGGCAGATTTGATATCAGCGTCCTATGCTGCATCAAACGGTATGCAGCTTGTTTGGATTGGCCACGTCGACCTCTGACCATTCGCTCATAAGCAATATACTAACGTTCTTCATATTGCTGGCGCATTTTGGAGTGAGCGACCTACATGTACTTCCAATCCCAAGCAGTGTACGCTCATTTCGCAATTTGTCAGCCTCCTGAGCAATACTTGGCGACTGAGAATTACACTTCGAAAGGGCCCTAATTTTCATCTTTTTTTGTTGGCAGAATGACAAACCTTAGTTGTTTCACGATGATATATATTGAAAAGAGATTTGTTTTTTCCTAAGTGGCACGTGACTGAGCCACATCAGTTGAACTTGGACATTCAAAATTTGGCGAATGAGAGTACAGGGGATCGGAAGAAAAACTGGGAAGTAGCACACAGGTTTACAATACGTTTGGCCAACACAAAACCGGTGCGCTGGTATATTAATGTCAGAGAAAGAGTCAGAGATGGAGCTGAGCCTTCGAGTCAATTTCTCATGCAACTACCAGCTGTTTTCCTACTTATTTGTACAGCGCTTGTCAATGGAAATATAGTAAGGTACGTTTGCAAACTGATACATTAGCATTATATTGCAGTAGGAGTGGATGAAGTGTAATCTTTGCGTGGAATCAGAAAAATTCTTCAGTATCGTTAGTAAAGATGGTTATGAGGTTATATGTGCTTTAGCGGTCAAATATTTGTGGGAAACATGTACACATAACAAAGATATTCTAAAATTCAATTTTGAAATTGCCGGATAGACAACAGAAGTGTAAATTTCTAATATGTGTGAAAAACAAACATATCAATCAGGCATGATGGTTCATTGTGCTGAAAGAAAATGCACGAATTTATCAACGTACTTTGAATCATCATTCACCAATCACCATCCATCAGTTATAAGTTCTGACAGTCCATCTCGGGTGAGATAATCATGTGGACAGAGACCATTTCGGGGATTGCTGTTGTGAAACAATGCTTCACCTTATTCCCGTTTCATGAGCAGTATGTATGAACGCCCCAAAAATACTTAGGGACTCTACGCCGCCTCATTTTTCAAGTCTAATAATTCTATTAAAACACCTCAGCTCAAACTCAAATAACATTGACTCAGACATCGAAGGGATACTTCCGGCGGGCATATGGCGTGGGTCTGCCACTTCGCGCTCCGGAGCACTGCATTTCACGCATTTTTGTGCTCCGGGGCTCTTCCAAAAGTGGCGCACGTCCGGAGCAGAGATTTGCGCGTCGCGGAGAGGGGTCCCATTCATTCACCGTGACGTCACGGTGACGTCACAAACAGGACGAATGGGACCCCTCTCCGCGACGCGCAAATCTCTGCTCCGGAGATGCGCCACTTTTGGGAGAGCCCCGGAGCACAAAAATGCGTGAAATGGCAGGGCTCCGGAGCGCGAAGTGGCAATTTTCCGCTGGGAAAAGCCCGCGACCCTGCCACTTCTGCTCCGGAGGTATCCCATCGACTTAGGACCGATGTACATGAGTATTTGCACAAGTCAATGTGTGCATCTTTTTAAGAGCGTTCCCAAAAATGCAGTTTAAAGCATTAAAGACCGTTTTGATTGTAAACGAGGCTTTTGTTTTTTGTGACACAACTTTGAATTTCCGCGCTGTGCGAGAGAGAGCTCGCTCTAGAACATGTAACTAATGAACCCTGATTTGTTGAAATGTCTGGATGGATATTTTCCAACGTTTGGTTAAATAAATGATGCCTTCTGCTTATTCCGAAGCTCTTGCTCACAGACGCAAAAAAAACAATCTCTAGAGTGCCTTCTTTTTCAGAAATAATACACAACTTGACCCAAAACAAGAAATAAGCAGCATTGTTCAAATGAGGTCCTGAGAGAAAGTTTTGTACTTTCTCTTCCATTTCACCCCCCCCCCATGAACAACATTTTCGGCACCTGGTTCCAACTTACCGGGCAGTGATGTAGCTATACAAAATCAATCTATTTTAGGCGACGACGATGCATCGGCAGTCGCTGTGCACCTGCAACTAAAGTAACCAAGGTGATTCAAGTGACTACTTATGTGCAACCGGTCGCATCGTCTTGCGTTCCGCCATGTAGTCAGCAGCCTTCACCACCGCCTCCACCTCCACCACCACCACCACCACCTCCTCCACCTCCTCCACCACCACCACCACCTCCACCACCTCCTTGCTATAGTGGATGTCATAAAAGAAGACGGCATAGATGGCGTCCACCACCTCCTCCTATGCCTCCTCCAATGCCTCCTCCAATGCCTCCTATTTCACCATGTTCCATGCCTCCCTGTTCTGTTTGGAAATGATGTTTCGAAGAATTGGAAGCTGTAACACATTTTCATAAACTTGTTTTGACTATTTTAATGGGCTCCTGTATTCTGTATGTATGTATAAATGACATTGACATGACATCGTACGCCTGTCTACAATTATCATGCAAATGCGCTCACAGCAGTCTAATGTAGTTTTTCGAAGGTCTACAGATACTCATATTCAGAAAATTTTCTGGATCCAGGGTTGTTGGAAAAATAAAACCTAATTGCAGATAACTCATAGTTTACAGAAACACGACTTCAGAAATAACGACTAAGCAAAAAGATACAGAGAAAAATGTCACACTTAGTGTAGATAAGCTTGCCTACTTCTACTCCAGCCAAACATACTAAGTCATCAAAATTTTGAAGATGAAGCGTTACAGAAAATTGAAGCTAATGACTGCATGATAACCGGTAGAAGTTCAAGGTTTTGGTACAAATATTACTCAATTTTGCGCAAAATCCCGTCTTACTTGCCTAACACTGAACATTCCTATGAGGGACTATATAAGCTAAATTTGACGAAGGCTAACGTAATGAATTCATTTGATGTAAGACCGCTTCACGCAAGCGTCTCTAACAGTAATGCTCTACAAGCGGTACTATTAACGACTGTGACTCTCTTATCACCTGTATCACCTGTATCCCCGTTGATCATCGTGTTGCACGAGCGGGTACCAGTGATGCCTCCATTCGTCCCTGTCTCGGGCGATTGTTGACCAATGTTTACGTATCGCACCAGGAACACGTGGAACGCTCTAAAGGACTTCATTAGAGAACTTCGTGAACATATCTGACCATCGCGTCGGCGTTCTTCCTCGTTCGCGTTTGACGTCCAGTGGTATCCAATCTGTTACAGCTCTCGTCCACCGGTTATCGTCGAAACGCATTACGTGCCCGGCCCATCTTATCTTGTTCTGCTTGGCGTACGCGGCAGCGTCCCTGATCTTCGATCGTTGACGTAGGGTAGAACTTCGTAATCCTTGCCTCACTTGCGTGAGTCGATTCACTCCTAGCATCACTCTCTCAACAGCTCGTTCGATGACGCTAACCGCGTGTTCATCCTGCTTTCTCATTGTCCATGTTTCTGAAGCGTACGTCAAAGCAGGAAGAACCGTCGAGTTGAAAAGGTGGGCGCGGAGCCGGATGTTCTTGGTCTTCTTCACTACGTCCTCAATTGTCTTATATGCTCCCCATGCTGCACGTTTCCTCCTGCTCAGTTCCGGAGCTAGATCGTTCATCATATTGAGTTCACGACCTAGGTAGGTGTAGCTTGAGCATTCGGTGATGTTCGTCCCGTTGAGCATGAAAGGAGCATCAGGCACTCTTCCGTTCCTCATGAACATCGTCTTCGTTAGATTCAGCCGTAGACCGATCTTTCCACACACTTCGTCAAACTGGGCCAGCATTTGTTCCGCCTGCGTGATGCTTGGTGTTTTCAATACGATGTCATCAGCAAAGCGAAGGTGGTGTAGCTGCCGGCCGTCGACTTTCACTCCCATGTTGTCCCATTCCAACTTACGCATGACGTTCTCCAGAGCGGCACTAAATAGTTTCGGCGATATAGTATCGCCTTGTCGCACGCCTCTCTTCACGTCAATGATGATGTCCTTGTAGAATGGTGTTATGGTGGTTGTGAAGTCGTTATACAGCTCACGAATTATCTTGATGTAATGAGTCGGAATACCTTGATTGCTCAAGGCATCGATGACGGCTTCAGTCTCAACCGAGTCAAAGGCCTTCTTCAAGTCGATGAAGGTGAGACAGAGCGGCATCTTATACTCTCGTGACACTTCAATGAGCCTTGACACCGTGTGTATGTGGTCGATCGTGCTGAATCCTCTTCGAAACCCAGCTTGCTCGCATGGTTGTCCTTCGTCCAACTCTCTTCCGATCCTGTTGAGAATGACTCGCGTAAAGAGTTTGTAGACTACAGACAACAAGCAGATAGGGCGATAATTGCCGATGTCGCAGGGATCTCCCTTCTTGTACAGCAACACGGTTTTGCTGGTCTTCCATTGCCTTGGAACCTTGCCTTCCGTCAGGTACCGCGTGAAGAGCCTTGCCAAAGTCTTGATGAGAACTGGCGAAAGATTCTTCAGATGTTCTGGCTTAATCCTGTCGGGACCGGGTGCTGTACGGTTTTTCATCGACATGATAGCATGACGAATCTCGGAAGGAAGAGCAGACGGTGCGACATACTCGTCCTCCTTGAGATGGCATGGTGGAAGGTGGACGTGGCTCGCAAAAAGATCCGAGTAGAAGTCGTGGATGACCTTCTCCATTGATCTTCGGGAAGCAGTTATGGTTCCGTCAGGACGACGAAGTGCGGTCATCTTTGTCTTAAAGTTGACGAAGCTTCGGCGGGCGTTGCGTATACTTCTTCCAGCCTCCGCGGCGTCAACCATCACTGCTACTCTTCTCTCCTTAAGGTCTTCTTTTATCGCTTCTCTGCATCGCTTCGCAAGCTCGGACGTCAGTCGGTAGTTGCCTGTGGCTCGTGCGCGTCCACGTTGGCGTATCAGCTCCAAAGTCCCCGTGGTGAGACGCCTTCTCGTACTTCTTAGACTCTGAGCTTCCTTGGCACAACCGTGGAGATGTTGTACGAATCGTTCGTATTCTTCGTCGATGTTGTCCATCACGGTATCTCGCCATGAGCCGGATATCGAAGAAAACAGATCCCAGTTGGTGGTATTCATGGGACGATGTTTCCTGAACTTGACGGCTCTCTCTCCATTCCGCGGAAAGTAGAATTTGGCGCGCAGGAGACGATGGTCTGATCCCGTGTAGAACTTCGGAACAACAGCGACGTCCGTCAGGCAGTACCTTCTGTTGACGATGATGTGGTCAATCTCGTTATGGTACTCTCCACCCGGCGATTCCCAGGTCCAGCGTAGGGAAGAGGGCTTTTGAAACTGTGAGTTTCCATGGATAGTCCTCGTCGTCATGATAAACTCGGACAGTCTCTTTCCACTGCAAACCATGGGTTCCGATGTGAAGTTCCTCAGTCGACCTTCTAGTTCCGATCTTCGCGTTGAAATCACCGACGATGATCTTGTAGAAGGTATGATCTTCTCTGTAGAACTTCTCCAAGTCCATACAAAATTCCTCGAGTTCGTCCTCGTCGTAGCTGGATGTTGGGGCGTACGCAATGAAGACGGTCAAGGCAGGGATTGATCCACATCTTGATATTCGCAAACGTCCGATTCGAGTTGTAAGTTGTTCGAACGAATCGATGTTCATGGCCAAACTCGTGTTGACAAGGACTCCCATTCCACCTACTCCTCGACTGTCGCATGTTCCTAGAAACAGTTCTTCTCCAGTCTCAAATGTGGCGTTCAGCGGGTGGTGCCTCCTTGTCTCGATCAGTCCGATGACGTCGTACTTAATCTTCCTTGCTTGCATCATGAGATCTTCGATAGATGCGTCCGATGCCAGCGTCCTCGCGTTGTAAGTACAGATCGTCATCATAGTCCGTCTCGTTTTCGGCAGCCTAGATCGCCTTTCAAACCTTGTCCCCACTGGCGCTGCCTTACCAGTGGCTCTTCCAAGATTGAAGGAGCTTTCCATATTATCACTGTGTCGAACAAGAATTTACTCGCAGGGATAGCTTGTTGGGCTCAAAACCCCCGCGAGGGACGATCGGAGCTTATTTGTTGGAGGCGACTCCGAACTCGCCTCCCCACACACCTACCCGGGAAATTAGGGCGCAAGCTTTTAGTGGAGGCAGGGAGTCCGTCCTCCGGCTCCGCTTGCTTATCAGAGCAGGCGCGGGGTCGCTTTTGGTCGGCGATTATCCCCCTATCCGCCACCTGGGGACGCCCCACGTAGCCTCGCGACTAACCGGCTGTGATCCCTCTATGAGGGAGATCCGTGTGACTCTCTTATATTGATATATTTATATCGATATAAATTTATATTGATATATTTATTATTTATATCGATATATATTTATATTGACATATATTTATATTCTATATCTATAGTCCTAACAGAGCGCATGCCAAATTCTTACCCGAATATCTCAGGCGTGACTCTACAAGGGTTGGGAGTCTATTACTAGCATTTCAGAGTGTTGAAAATAGGATAAAGGTTAGCACAAGCTAGTGTTTCAGCAGAGACCGACTTCAAAATGTAAAATATGTATTGTCAACGTCTGATTCTACAATCGTAACAGCAACACATTCCAAGTTGGAAGAGGGTTTCCTTATCTCAAACAAGCACTTAGAATTAAGTCGACCGAAAAGTTGGTTATCTTATCTCAGTTCACATCTGGGTCTGTAGTAATTTAACCCAAACTCGCAGTTTTAAGCTCCGTGTTGATTCATGATCAGCTTGAAATTTCACTATTCACTAAAATTCTAAATTTCAAACCGGGTTCGGTTCTCTGTATGAGATTTTTTATTTTTCGTCCCCCCCCCCCCCAAACACGCGGTGAACTTATTCGATTTTGAACTAAGCATGCCAATTGCGAGCGTGGCACCTGCAGCCCATACTTCAATCTTAAACAGGTTTTTTTGTGTTTTCCTGAGGTTTCATTCTATTATTTGAATGTTATTACTGCTAATGTCATTACTCTTTTCAATTGGGATTGAAGACTTCGTTGCCTTAGAGCAATGTTTCGTGCTACTATGCTCGTTTCCAACTTTGATTTCGGTTCAAGCTTGAAGAGACGAGTAAGTTTTGGAACTATGCTAGTAAATTTTTTTTCGATAAGGAACATATTTTGAAGTGTTGCTTCGTTGAACTTCATGTCAAAAAGCCCCATGTTCATCGTTTGTAGAGCTAAGGAAACGAACATAGCAGTATGAAACATTGCTGAGCAACAACAAACCTAACGATTCCGATTACAAACATCATTGAAACAGAAAAAAATCACCATGCAATGACAAGAAAATACAAAAGAATACTGCATAAGCTTGAAATGATTTGAAAGTGCCGCGCTCTGACGCTACTAGCGTGCTTGAGTTTAAACTCGAATCCGTCCACTAGATGTTCAGTGAGGAAAGGACGACAAGTTGCAGAAGCAGCGCTTAAGATGGCACCCAAAACTGCACGGTCTACCGCCATGCGCTGACACTAAGTTGCAACGCATCTGGTAAGCTTGAGTTGCTTCATTCAATGCCTTCGCTTCACTAACACCGTGCATGTCAAACATATCATATCAAGCTTAGAAGCATATTTCATCGATCATTCACCTCGAATTTGCTTTCTCGCAAAAAGTGGTGCTTCATCGCTCGGAACAGTTTCGCCGCTGCTGAAAGCTTCAAACTCGAAATAAGAGATAAAAAGTTTGGACCGTTCGGGTTTGTGCATTGAATCTCGAGTCGATTGGCTCATTCTATAATTTCGTCTCACCTAACATATAACTAACGTAACCCTCCAGATGACCCCAATGCATAGAATGTTATGTGAAGCTGTGGTCAGCGCAAACAATACCAGACAAAATCTTAGCTGATTATGTGATTTCGGCCTTCCCTGTCGTTTACTTTGCTTACCGCAACCCTCTTACATGGTCGCACTGCGTAAAATGAGTAATTTCGTAATCAGCGTTCTTGAAACCTCCACTGAGCCAAACATCGAGAGTTTGCTTCTGGCCCTTACCTTCGATAGTCTAGAGACAAGACGTCAAAAGTGGAGGTTGTTTGAATATCTGCTCCTAATGAATATGAAGGTTGTCTAAAAAAATTGAGAGAAGGAAAACCTGCAAAACAGTTAGTAAAAACAAAAGCAATTGTTTTGAAAATCGTCTAAAAATGCTGCAATAAGTTTGAAATCTTTCATTTAACGGCATCGCAAGTTTTCGCTCTAGGACCACGTAAATTCACAACAGGGAAAAACGAGTAAAAACTAGTTTTTTCACTGTGTTTATTTGAAAAACAAGCATGTTTCGGAAGTAACTATTATCAAAAGAAGATCAAAGTGAGAATTTGATAAAAAACGCAAAGCATCATTTTATACTAAGTCGAAATGCAAGTCAAAGCCAACCTAGTGTTTGGTGCGTCCTTTGAATTTTTACCTCCCCCCCGCATTGTGGTTCCCGTTTTCTGCGACGTTGTCTAAATTGTTGCACTCGTCATTTGGAGCAATGATCGCTCAAGTTTGGAAACACCGAAAGAAATTGTAAAAAAAACGCACTCTTTACAGGTTTCACAAAAGATCCGCCATAATCGAAGAAGTAAGCTCTTGGACGTTCTCTACATTCTATACAGAAAAGATCTATCGATTGCACGAAAAAACGTTGTGAAAAGAGTTGAGCTAGAAAAAAAAGTGATTTTCGAAAGGATGGTTTGTGTCATATTTCTCGCTCAAATCAAAAATGGGGTTTTGAGACGTTTTCAGCGTGAAAGTAGAGATCAGGAGCTTCAATATTATATAAAGTTTGCTAGAAATGGTTTTAGAACAACGAAGAAAAGGGTACCAAAGCCGAATGCCCCGTGTTCCGCGTTTGGGGTAGCGAGGCAGCGCAGACGCGCGGAGACGCAGACGAGCAGAGGAGAAAGACCAGAGCCGACGGCGCAATTTGCTCTGGTCGTGAATCGCTGCGAGGTCTTAACAAAACCCTGCCACATTAGGTATAATTGTAGAGCCGACAGAGCATTTGGTTCTGCTGGTGAATCTCCGCGAGGTCTCAAACCAGGCAACTTATATATCATTTCAATCATGACACGGTTAGGAACACTGACAACGTCCCATGCTTTGAATTCTAGAGCCGACAGAGCATTTGGTTCTGCTGGTGAATCTCCGCGAGGTCTCAAACCAGGCAACTTATATATCATTTCAATCATGACACGGTTAGGAACACTGACAACGTCCCATGCTTTGAAAGTCACTCATTAACAAGGCAGACCAGGAATTCCGTGGAAGACTCTCTGCGCAAGATTCAAGCGCTGCTTCTCGTTTTAATTGAACTCCAACAGCTTCCGTGTACTTCTGGAACTCAAATGTAGTCTAAAAGGAGGTTAGCTAAGGAATGTAGTACTGAATTTTGAAGAAAAACCACACCACACCAACCACATTACACAAAACCTTCTCTTTGGCGTAGAAAAGGCTATAAAAACGCAATAGTTTTTGTTTTTGCTTTGCTATTTTCGAAATATTATCCATTACACTTGTTTCATTCGCATTCATTCCGATGTGGCTATGAAACGTAACATTTGGGACATCGCCTCGGATTACTCCTGTTTGATTAGGTGGAGGTTGTCTTCTTGTATGTCGCTCAAAGTGAAGGATACCAGAGTACATGGGTCTCTCTATCAAAGGTATGTTCTGGCCTATCTATCATGCAGTTATCGTAACCCTCAAAGAAACAGCGGATTTAAGCAATTAGCATGCTTGTCATTAGCGCGCCGAAAAGCCCAGTGTATCAAATTTCAAAGTTGAGAGCTGCCATAAACTTACCGTAGCCTTTCCAGATGTCACCGCATTGAAGAATAAGCAGCGCATTTCATCAGTAAGCGCGAGCAGCTATTCGCTCCTCCGCGGTCTCGTTTACTATGTTACAGTAGCTGTACGTTATACAGGCCAAAAGCGAATGAAGCAAGTCTTGGCTTAAGTGAAGGTATCAATACCGCTGATTACGAATACGTTAGTCATTTTCAGCGTCGTGGCTCTTGGAAGTTCACATAGGGCTGTTGTTGTACATAATTTGAATTTCAATACATTTTGAATGTCTGGGCTTCACAAGCTATTCTCATTCTAACGGTTATCAATACTTTCAATCACTGAAGTATAAACTTGACAAATGTGTGGTTTTACCTGCCATTTTGCAAAAAAATTGCTTCATATGGGACTTGTCTCTCTGACGTCTGAATATGCGACAGTGGCACTGAGCCATCTACAACAATTACTGGAGCGTAATTGCGCTCTCTCATATTTTAAAAGTTAGAGGCAGTGTCTAATCAAAAAGCAGCTGACCGATATGCACTCACAAATGAGGCGAAACGTGAGTCAAGCTGCTTATCGTTCTTATACTGAGTGACAGATGCCTTGTACACCTATTTCTTCAATACTCGCCACGGAAACTCTGTTAATATAGCGTAGTGCGCGCGCTGCTCGTAATCATTGCGGGTTCGTCGGCGACTGACCGCAACTTTTGCAGCTAACAATGCACCGACGTAGAGACTGACGCAATGACTGAAGGTACGAGAAGATTGAAAACGCAAAGAGACACAGACAAGTAAGTTCTTAGAACATGTTTTATAAGTAAAAACACCACTGTATACTTTAGTGAACTTGCAGGACATTAATCGTGTTGAATAAGAAATTTGTGGTGGCTAGCACATTAGCGAATCACAACAGGTTAAAACTCACACGCACATCAAACAAAGATTTGTCACCCATCCTTCCCCTTCCCCGCACAAACCTTATCAAACCATCATTGACACGTAATTTAGCTTACATGCAACCCGCTACCCCATTCCTTCTCCCATCCTTTTACCCCCTCTCCCTTTCATCTCTTCCTTTTTATCTCTGTAGACGTTTCTTGTGCTCACCACTGCCCCTCACATTTCCATGCTCTACAAGATTGAATTCGGGATCCAATGTGCTCTCCCTGCAAGCGCAACTTTCATAAGTGTATCCCAGAATATTGATAGGCTCTTGTTCACAAGGTATGACAACGGATTTTACTGTGTAGATGTCGCGGGCCTTGAACAATGCATGAAATAATATGGAAAATCAAATGAAAGTCGCGGCAAAATTTCTCCAAGATAGTTGTGAGCATAATCAGAGAGAACAAAACCATAACTTTTCTCTTCCTTTACATAATAAATGATTTCTCTCACTTCGATCTTATTTACTTTCCTAACTCTTGTAGGTCAGCTCTTAAAACAGGCGGTGGCTCGGCGAAATAGCCACTGCTCGTTTATCATCTTTCCATAGCCTCCCACGCTCTTTTAGAGACCTCTTCATTGAAGGGCGTCGCTCATCCACCTCCAGCAACCTCCAAGGCCGGAAAGCGCCATAAGAACCATTTTTCGAAAGATATTTTTCCATAAAATGGTGTTCTTATGGCGCTTTCCGGCCTTGGAGGTTGCTGAAGGTGGATGAGCGACGCCCTTCAATGGGGAGGTCTCTTCGAGTTCCTTTATACTACGCCACAGGACGCAGCAGCCTGCCGCAGCACGCCGCGTCCTGCGGCGTAGCATGAAAGAACCCATCTCCTTCCTTCAGCAATCTCCTAGGCCGGAAAACGCTGCAAAAGCACTTTTCTGACAGTAGGAATTTCAAGAACATACTGGACTAGAACATCTAGAAGCCCAAGGATGAAAAACGTTCAAATTGTCAAAAAATCGCAATCCCGGATCACTCCTATAAACCGTCTCCATCCTCCTCTCCGCTTAGTTACAGCCCACAAATTTTTTGGATGGTGGCAGCAATGTTGCTGCAAGCGCGTTGGAGCGCAATGAACACAGCAGACCGTTAGAATGAGCAGTGTAGGGGCCTGCATGATCGCGAGAGTCGGACGTGCGTACGGCTTGCGCCGCGCACATCCAATGTCCCTCCCAAGACTCAGGTAGGTGGGGTGTATGTCGAAAGGCGCGCGTTTTGGCACTCCTCATTGCCTGAAGGGATTTGTATTCTACAAAAGCGAGTTTTCCAAACTCCTGAAGTTTTGTCATCATATCCAAAATAGTAACAGGAGATTACTAGTTGAAATCCCGAAAGTAGCAAACCAGATTCAGACATTTTCCCCAGTTTTCTTGATTAATCACAATCGATCAATACGCGCCATTCGACCGTCTCCCCAGGTAGGTGCCAGACTTACGCTGTTCAACAGGTTCATTTGGTTTACCCCCCCCTCTGCTATTGATCGGTGCATTGATTTGAAGAATGAGTGAACCGGACGAACCGGTCGAACAGGATAAGTCTGGCACCTGCCTCAGTGACATCGGACATGCGCGGCGCAATGGCCGTGCGCATACCTGTTGGACCGGTTCGTCCGGTTCATCCATTCGCTATCGGTCAAATCAATGCACTGACCAATAGCAGAAGGGGTGAACCGAGTGAACGTGTTGAAAAGGGTATGGCAAAGGACGGGACTGTTTCTTTCCAATGGCTTTATTCTTTAAAATTTTCTACTCATTTGCCTGTTTCTCTCTCTTTACACCTTCCTACTTCACAATGCACTTTGTAATTGCGAGGTCAAAGACAACTTCGTTACCTAAAATATGCAGGAGCCACATCGTGTTGAGCCTAAAAACATCTACCCTCGATATCAATTCGTAGTCTTCCCTCAACATGACGTGATTACGCGGACCTGGTGAGGCGCCACCTCGCTTTAGAATTCCGCCACGTTGCGTGCGCATCTTTAGTGTGGTGTTGCAACAAGAACAACGTGGGAAAGTCTACGTCAAGTTGTTTTGAGCGCCACCCCACGCCAAACGATGCCCCCGCAACGTGACAAAGCCCAAGCAGGAGGCGCCTCACCAATCCATTTAATCCATGTCATGTTGAGGGAAGACATATGGGTTGATATCGAGGGTAGCTCCGGTGGATCAAGCAAGTTCACCAAAGAGTTAGTTTTTATTAAGACAGTAACTAGGTTTACGCCTTTGGGTTTTGAGACCTATAAGTTGAATAAGGGCTGTTGTTTGAAGATCTTCAATAGAACCTTTGATTATGAAAGCGAAAAAAATTTGGCGAGATTGTTCTCATGAGCAAGCTTACCAAAATATCCCCATATTTCTCTCTAGCCCGCATTACATCTGCAATGCATAGCTGTGAGCGGTAAAAAAGTTATTCTATAAAGCATATCTTTCGTCGCATGTCGGGCAAAGTTACCAGAACGGGACGAATTTGAGTTCTTAAACATTGATGGGACATTATTTGTGAGAGCTGAGTACCAAAGGCGGTCCCAGGAATTCCTTTTGTTAATAGGGAGGGGGGGGGGCGCGGCCAAAATTTTTTGGGGTGCTTTCAAAAATTTTTGCGGTCTATGACCCCGAATTTATTTTTGCAAGAGAATCGAATTTTTGAAAATTTTCAATGTTTTTAAATCATTCACAATTATGAAGAACTTATTTGCACAGATTTCACGACCCATTTTCGAAGCAGGAGCATTTATTGAGTGTAGTATGTTATGCTAGCATAGATCTGACATTACAAACTATTACGTTGTTCTGAAAGGAGTTGTATTAGGACGTTCTATAAGTTCGTAAAGTTTTGATCATTCTCATATCTTCAAGAGGTGGTCGATTTTTGGCAATATCACAAGCAAGATCATCTTCTTCAAGGTGCATCCAACAACAAAAGTAAATTCTATTCGGATTATCAGCATTCAAAAATAGACTTCCCAAGCAGAACTTAGCACTTTCGGCACCTGTTATTCTTTACCTACAAAAAGAGCGTAAAAAGTTGCGGAAGCAGTGCGATAAATCTGTGTCGTGTACGGAGACAATGTTGTAGACGAGTTCACGGCTTACAAGTGGTTCTGCAAGTTCAAAGAAGGCCATCCGGACCTGGAAGACAGAACCGTGCAGGTCGACCCGCGGATTTTGACAAGGGTTTCTCATGGCGCACTTGAAGTAGCATTGGCGTCAGACATGTAAGATATTGGCCAAGAAAATGAACTGTAGTGTTGCTACAGTCTTTCGCCACCTCCAGTTAATGGGATGTGCTAAAAACTTGGCGCATGAACACCTTATGCATTGACTCAGAGGACAAAAATGAGGCTTGCAATTGCAGCTCGTCGCCTCACTCGTCATCAGAAAATTGAAGTTCGCATAAAGCGAGCGATTTGTGATCAGAATTGTTGCTGGTGATGGTAAATTGTGCTTGTACGTTAATTGAAGACAAAGAAAAGAATGAATCGGTCCAGGGGAAACGCTAGAGCCAACAATTGAGCATGAATCACACTCAACCAAGAGAATGATGAGTGTTTAGTGGGACTGGGAGGGCGTCCTGCTTTGAAAGATGCTGGGCAGGAACAGGGCGGTCGTCCATAACCTATACGCTACCCAGCTGCATCGCTTTAATGAGGCTAAACTGCAAAAGAGACCCAACAGACAGGGCAAAGGGATTTTCTTGCATGAACGCACGCCTCCCATGCGGCAAACGTGATGAAAGCTGTCCTGGAAGACCTAAAGTGGGAGGCACTTTAACATCCACCGTACTTCCAAGACCTCGCTCCTACATATTATCATACCACGCAACTGGAATGATGTGTTTCCAGAGCGCACCAGATTCGTATATTATGCAACAAAAAAGGATTGTTTGATGCGATCCTAGGACTCCAAGGATTGGATACAATTTGACAGCAACAATATTTGGAAAATCCCGGAAACTCATGTAGCCTTACACTTTTTTAGATAAGTCTGCTTTTGAAAACAATCATCATGGCTCTGTCGTGATGGAGTATAAATGAGAGTTACACGATCTTTGAATTTTTTCATTAAACTTTTTAAGCAAACGAGAATCCATCTCTGTTGAAGATAATCATAGCTAAATTAGCCCTGTTCCTTGTTTGCTTCAAACTTAGGTTCTTAGTAAACCCCAGTAAGCTCAGTCAAACCGAGCTCGAGATAATTTCGTGAATCAAACGTGCAAGCGTTCACCCATAACTCTGAGACGGCACGTAGTGTCAGAAGAGCTTTCGGTCAAGTCAGTCAGTTTAACGCGCTGCTAGCAATTTGAAGGTAGCTATAACTTAAAAAATAGTGTGCAAAGCAAAATCGAATTCGTGAGTTGCTCGTGGACTTGCGGGATTTGCGAACTGACGTGTTTTGCCGCACGGGAATACGCAATTTACACAGTACCAGATGAAAGTGCATCGCAGCTGAGACAATAAGAGATTTAAAAGGTGGAGTTTTTTGTTTTTCCGAGGCCTCTTCTCACAATCTTGATAAAAGTAGAGATTACTCTTTTCATTTGTTTTCTATCAGCCGTATTATTTTGAATGTTAGAAGAATGAGATTTCATATTGTTGGAATCCTTCCAATAGGTATCGTCGAATCCCCAGAATTTTTGGGGCGGAGTCTTGAATAAAGACCTGCAACGTTTTTTTTAACCCATTAGTGTCATAGGATAAGGTTAGATCGTCCTTCATTGAGTCCATCAGTGCCGCATGGGACCCGCCCGTTATCCTAGGAATCGTAGGCAAGATTCTCGGTAGCAGCTATCATACATTTTTCGATGGGCGCCTATCACTAGCTGCCCGCCAGAATAAAAGAGAACGTCCCCCCGGAAGCCCAGAACCCTGGCGCCTCGCTTGAAACGAGTGATTCACCCGTTCATTCCCAACTCGCACAACTTTTTTTCTTCGAGGTGGGCACGTTTCCCATCTCTACAAAGCGATTCGCATCCAGATCGCGCGCAATACTGTAAGTCCGAATTAGCCATGCTTCAGCGACTTTGAGAGGGAGAGGAGGGTGGGGGGTACTACGGAAACCGGTCTGGATCTAGTGCCAATATGGTTGCCTTTCTTACAAACGCTAGTCTTCCATAAATATATTGTATTCCAGCAACATTTGTTATTTGTTCATGCAATGGTTCAAACAATATACCTAGTTCACTCTCCTCTAGCTAAACTCTAAATAAACTAACAAAAAATACATGAACTCCTTCATCTTCGGCTATCCTTTCAAAAGATAGGTTGAAAATGGTTTAAGACCAAAATGGGATCAAATTTTTGATGTAACTTTTATTCAAAATTCCACTAAAGATTGCATCCGAAATTGCAAAAGGCTATTAGTGCCAGGAAATAAAGTTTCTCCAGAAATGTAAAATGCTGGCATAGATTGCGCAAAAATATTACAAAAAATTGGTGAAGTGATTTTGAAACTTGTAGAAGATGCTAGTAAAAACTGTGGATTTTTTTGGCGAGGTATGCGCTATCAGCATTCATTTTAAAGTGGCCCATAAATATAATACATTTATAATTCATGCTTTTTCCGCAAAGATCGCTCCGACGGTCCTATTTAGTAGCAGGATTGTAATTTTTAGGACTATGTTCCAATAACGAGATTTAAACAACTCGTTTAAAAGCAGCAGTACTCGTCTTTAAGACATTTTTTAACGTGCAGTAGGAAATCAGAAGCATTTTGACTTATCTCTGCAGTCAATTCCGATTTGACGAAGCAAAAGGTTTCTTTGAACATATGAGTCATTTCGCCTGCAGGACAGACCAGTACGATTATGGAATACCCTGTAAGGTGAGACAATAACTCAGTGAAGCGTAAAGTTGAATACTCATAAAAATCACCATGTCAAGATGGTCACGTTGAAGCTATTATTCATTGCAACAAACTCAACAGTGCCAGATTTCATGACTGGAACTACAAACCCATGCTAATAGTGGGTGTTCAGTAAATTTCACGAGTCTGCACTAACGTGATGTAAAAATTTTTGGTATCAGAACAAATCATGATTGTGAAAAACTACACTTCATATTACTCAGACCGGTCGTACCTGTAGCGGATGCCCATTTAGCGAATAGCATTTGAATTATCAAATAGAGCCTAGCAAACTTCCTCCTACTTCTTACCTTTTTTTCTATTTCAATGGCCTATGATTCAATGCGACACCAGGCAATCATTTATGAAACTGATTGCATTTGGCAGAAAGAAGTGCAACAAACGAGATTGATGAAATAATCATAAAAAGTAAGGCAGTATCGACATTTAAGAAGTATTAAAGTTGGAAAAGCAGTAGTTCCGTTGACACTTTTGCATGAAAATTTCTACAGTTATTTTTATCATCATCGCACCACTCGTCAGTGGTGGTATAAGGTGAGTTAGTTTTAAGCTGCTATAAATTGATCATCTTGAAGAAGAATGTCTTCATGCGCAATGACTACCATGTACCCAGTACTTATAGCATTACTACTGCAATTCGCTCTATCTTTATTTTGGCTTGAAAATTTTGGTTATTACAAAAAATAGATTATATCCTCAAAGTCCATAAAGAATGGTGTTGATTAGAAAGCTGTATTTTCCACAAATCTTTCATGCATTCGTGCTCTGAAGCTATACGTTGAAGAACAAGAAAACCGTAGATGGCAGTAGGAGTCATTTGTAACAAACTTCAGAACTATAGCAAAGCTTCCATTTCATTACATCAACATTTACTAGTCTTCGTCTTCCTTCCTTCGCTGGCATTTCGCTACTAAAATGACACAACTGCAAATTTTGCCCTCAGATAATCGAAGTTTTATCATTTTCTTTGTAGAAACCTTTTTTGCATTCACCTGCTTAGCGAACAAGCAACAAGCTTAGTATAGCATAATCATGGAAACTTCAAACTTTCTGAAGCTTTGTCAATTCTGATACATACTATTCTTCATTTAAGCACTCAAGCGCTTTCCGTGCTGAACGCATTGTTTTTTCAAGTTTCTGATTTCTGCCATTTCGGACCACAGTGTATCCTTGCAACTTCAAATTTAAGATCCAACCACGTACGTTGGTAGTCTTTAACTAAATCTTTACCTGAATGTTTTTTAACATGTGCCGAAGCTGATGAGTCGTATCGTGCGGAATGACGTTAAACTTACGACCCACCGGTGGGTCATATTGACGTATTGTATGTGTTAACGTAAAAGCCCCTGAATTTACAAGCAGATTTGGACAGATTTTATGCTGCTTCTGACATCGACTCTATTTCCAATGCAGCTTGTATTTCTGTGGCTAACATCTTTTTACGTCGCCATTTAAAGTAACAAAAGCAGAATCGACAAATGATAGAAAACTCTCAAACTGACTGCTTTAATTGTCAACGAAATGGTTCAACTTGGAATAATCCATCACTTTTTTAAAGATGATACAGACTCAAGGACAATGAGCTAGAAAAAACGATGTCGAAGTTTTTGCGTTTTCGAAATTTGTTAAACTGTCAGCGATCCGAGCTCAAACGCGTTTCAAATGGTCTCACTAAAGAGGCTTGGGCTCAAATAAGTACGTCAAAAGAGAAGAAAATGAGCATTTTTGGAATAACTATTCTGATAACTGCTTTATAAAGTGGGTTGTTTCACGAATCACAGCACTCTTATTGAGTAATATGTGAAATACTTCTTTGTCAACATACTCTCCGCTTACCGCAACGACAATGTCAGCATCAATAACGGTCCCATGATAGGTTTGGAAGTCAAGCTTGTCACACTTCAAAAAAGTTTTATTACATGATTTTGGAGGTAAAATGTCAGTACCGCGAAGTACTGACTGACTCTTTGGAGCATATCTCTTCTCGGATTCAACAGTGAGAAGGTTCTCGATTTTGGTTCATATGTAACATACATCTACCCCAATTACACGAGTACAAGACGCACCTTTTCGTTTTTTCGAGCAAACAGCTCGACTGCACCAATATGCCTCGAGAGGTGGCCGCTCTCTCAATTTTTTAAGGTAAAGAGCTGCAGGCAAAGGTCCCATTAATCGCAAAATTTTTAGTATGTCCAGGCTGGCCAGTTTAGAAAAAACCCAGTTTTCTTTGTATTCGTGAAATTAGGGTAATTGTTTTTGAGATACAAGACGTTTTATCACATGGCCTTTTACCACGCATATAAATCAGCAATGCAATTACCTTGAAAGGCTCGAAACCACATCTCAGACAGTCGACGGGATACCTCCGGAGCAGAAGTGGCAGGGTCGCGGGCTTTCCCCAGGGAGGATTGCCACTTCGCGCTCCGGAGCCCTGCCATTTCACGCATTTTGCTGCTCCGGGGCTCTCCCAAAACTGGCGCACCTCCGGAGCAGAGATTTGCCCGTCCCGGAGAGGGGTCTCATTCGTCCTGTTTGTGACGTCACCGTGACGTCACGGTGAATGAATGGGACCCCTCTCCGCGACGCGCAAATCTCTGCTCCCGAGGTGCGCCACTTTTGGGAGAGTCCCGGAGCACAAAAATGCGTGAGATGGCAGGGCCCCGGAGCGCGAAATGGCAGACTCGCGCCATATGCCCGCCGGAGGTATCCGTTCGACTGTCTGAGATGGAGCGCGAAACTATACACTAGCATATTTGTAGGTACGTATGGTACTTAACCTTCGGGCTGTTCATATAGAAGTGAATGTAAACGTAGTGAGAAGTGGGTACAAAGTTGTCTCATTTTTACTTTGCTTCTATTTACGTATAATTTGAGATGAAAGGCCTGTGATAAAATTCAAATTGCTTTTTTCAAAATGCTCTATGATAGTGTACCAAGAGTGACTTTTTAGGCAACGTCGATGTATCGGTAGTGGTTGCGTGACTACGACGGTCGTCGAAACGTACATGGAACCATCATGTATGCCGCCTTGTCTTCCAATGATGCCAATGCCGCCTCCTCCACCACCTCCACCACCTCCACCACCTCCTCCACCTCCACCTCCACCGCCACCTATGCCTGTGATGGTCTGTTGCTGTGGGATGATATATTGTTGATTTAAAATTTCAAAGCTCTAACGTTTGTCACCATTGATTTTTTTGTTTATTATGAAGATTAACAAGCTTGTAGTTGAGCATTAAACATCAATAGCGAATAGAATTAAAACTATTTTCACCTCAATAACAGGTCAGAAAAGCGATCATGGGGAGTATAACATAATCAAAAACTTTAAGATTGAAATCTGGCGCGGCGATTGCATCCAGTTAATTGAATTGTTCGAAAAAGCTTTTGTATTACCAAGAAAGTAAATCCGTAAACTCAGTTCTTTATAACCAACTCTGTCGGTAAATTGCTTAACGAACAGCATTTTTTATGTGAGAACTTTTATCGAGTATGAGCTGCACAGTGAACGACAGGGAGGATAAAATCTGTTCAGTTCGTAAATTTCATTACTTATAAAAAGGAAAATATCCTCATTGTCAAAGTTTTGACTCTGTCACAAAGCTAAGCGAGGAGGGTCTGCATTTTCATAGGCTCTGAAGTAAATACTCACGCATAAATCTTGTGATTATTAACGGAGAAAAATGTCTAGCAGCGTCCTTTATACATTTTCTCACAGCAATGATTGGAACAAATCAACAGAAATATTCGGAAGAGACACTTCCGCTTCACTTTTGTGATTTACATGCTTAAATCGCATTTTATTATAATTGGTCGAGGTCTTACACAGTTCCATCTTGTTGTTATGCTTGATAGATCAGTAATATAGAGCATTCTTATTTGGGAGAATATGTTTGAATGCGTTTTTGCAACGTTACTCAAACATTGAAGGCAGTGTCTGGGCAAAAAGTCGATTTTATACTTTGTTCTTACCCGGGCCAGCCTCGGACCTTGCTGTGCTGAATCCCAAAATCAACACCGAAGAGCAACAGCGAAAAGGATGTCGTTATGTGAGCCAAGTGCAAACGCATAACTTGGAATCGGGACCGAGAAGATCGCTTCGGAAGCAGGGAGCGCGAATTTACAGTGGGAAGGACCCCGTCTCCTGCTGTTTTCCTTCCTGTGTTAAAGCTCCTTTTCGCATTTTCGGATTCTGCATAGCGAATGCCATGGAAGCACGAAATCTCAAGGTCGTCTTCTTGCTGGGACACTGCCTTCAGCATAGTGTATTATACTAGGCGCTTAAAAGGAGCTGAAAATAAAATTTAAAACATGGGGAAGCTCTACATAAAATGACAAGTCACACAGAAATTGAAGCAATTCTCAAGGCTTTGGTTACTTTTCAACACTTGTCTTAAGACTTGTCCTCAGCTTTGAATTGCACCGTTTGGAATCCACTCCTTTGTATTAATGTGCAGAAATGACATAATTTTATAAACCTTAGGGTGAGTGATGTATGATTGTTGTAAAAATTGCTGATGGAAAAAATCAAGCTTTAAAAGAAGACGCTCAACGATTCGACAAAGTTCGAAAAAATTGTGTACTCTAAGAGTCAAGTGCTTGTCTAAATCAAATTCTCTACTTGATAATGTAGTAGAAATTGAGAAAACATACTTTGAGTTTGAGAAACGCGGAAAAAACTTGAGCAAAATTTTGCGGCGTATTTTCTCATATATAGACTGCTGCATGACGAAGGCGCAATATCTTTGGGCGCGAACGCGGACTTACTAGCCACAAAGCGCATGAGGCGCAGGATTTACGGCGGTGAAAATACGCGCGCGCTGCGTTCGCCCCCGCTTAACTGATACTGCTTCTGCGCCTTCGTCATGCAGTAGACTTTACATGAGTCCTAAAAGGATGTAGCCATCATCGTAATTAGGTCCTTTTCCCAAAAAATCTTTACAACCTTTCCTTACCACTCTGTACAGTTGGCTTCTACATAGATTTAGTTAACTATGTAGCACAAACCACCAATCAGATAAGAAATTTCAGCGTAGAGCGCCACTATATAGCGGGCCATTGATTGTTTAACATCCTCAATACTACGCGATTCAACTTTTCACTTTTCTCGAAGTTTGCGAAAAAAAATTGATAAAATCGTTGTCTGTGCACCAAAGGTAGCCCTTTGACACCCTCTCCTCCCTGAAATGTATGGTGCAAAGTTTAGTCCGGTTGGTTCGAAAATGATATTTTCTATTCGAAACATAAAACACAAAGGCGCACAGACAGACCAAAAATGACACAGCAAAGAGAGATTGCTTTATATAGACAACTAGTATATAAGATTACATCCAAAGCAAATTTGCCTCTTTCCTGTTGGTATAGTGTGCGGAGATAATCGCGGAAGCTTCCAACTTCCGACCCTTCACTCTTGCCATCTAGCTTTCCAAACTTTGAATTTTTTGTTCGAAATTTCGAAGGAGTAATGATAATAAGCGACAAGCAAATCTTTTGCAGATTGATGCAATTTCCCCTTTTATTTCAGAATTCTGCCGAATAATTCCAAAGTATTGAGTTCTGAGAAAATCACATAACTCTTGATTGCATCAAACACAACAATCTGTTGATATCTTCGAAGTTGAGTATTGACTTGATTATAATTTAAACTGTAATCGTAAATGAACCATCGTTGATTCAAAATATTAGGTTGTCCCGAAAGTTTTGTCCGTTTTTTTCGTTGCTCACCAAAACTAGCAGAACACCAATCCATGATTAGGTACCATTTAATTCAGATTTTTATCCCTTTTCTTACAGTTGTATTTGCTCTCTGATATATGCTGTCTTTGCCATGTTATCGCCATGGCTTTTTGAGCAGCTCAGCAGTAACGCCAGATCTCTATCTCCAACTTTAAAAATTTTTATCCTGAGGTTTTCAAAGAGCGCTGTCAATTGTTATGTAGAGCAAACCTTTGGCTACATTGTGCTCATTTTAGGTTACATGGGCCACTTCAAAAAGTCCGTTATAATTATTTATTCAATGAAAACCGCGGCTTTTTGACTACATTTTCCTGCGTAGTACCGAAAATCCCAAAAAGCTGCTTTTTCAAAGCAAATTGGACTTGCATGTTGCATAGATAATGTTTAATAAGAATGATGTTTCAACTTGCAGAAACTTCAAAAGCTCTCGTGTATATGCTGCAGTAACGTGTTTCATAATTTTGACATAAATCGAGATCTCCGAAGAAAATTTTTTGAAGTTAAAAACAGCAGATTAGGAGAATCTAAAATATTGCCTCGTAGTCTGAGAATTGATCTATTTAATCTATATTTAACCCTTTCCGAAACTTTAGTATGAAATTTTCAAAAATTAGCCTAACGTTGGGCAGATAAAATTGACGAGTGGAGAATTTTGGCAATTATCAGAAACAGCATACAAGACTGTGGTTCAAAAATGTATCCATAAGAAAGAGAAGAAAAAGGTGCATCGAATGCATGCTGAAACTCATTCAACTCATTCACTGTTTATTGCTTGTGGTTTTACAGTGGTTTGAAAAACGGACAAAACGTTCGGGACAACCTAATACATTTGGGATTTAGGATTTAACACATTGATTTTTTTTGTCCTCGCATGGGTCCCGCTTATGCAGGGTCTGCTTTCCTTGTCAATTGTCTCCATGTCTTCCTATTTGAGGCAAGGTCTTCATCTATTCCAAGTTCTCGCAAGTCGGCCTTGATCCTATCCATCCACCTCATCTTGGGTCTACCTCTAGGTCTCTCGCCTGGTGCTTCCACCGCCAGGGCTAGCCTCGTAATGTGGCTTTCCTCCCTTCTGCGTACATGGCCGTACCATCGTAGTCTCTTTTCCTGCATTTTCTGGGCAATTGGGGCTACTTTCATTCGGGCTCGTATTATGTCATTGCAGATGTGGTCTTTTAGTGTGACACCTAAGGTCCATCGTAGCATCCTTGTTTCCATGACACCGAGCTTGCGCTCCAGGCCAGCACTCACTACCATAGAGGGCCGCTGGTTGGATGACGGTCCGGTACAGTTGGGACTTGAGCTTTACTGGCATTCGTTTGTCGCAGAGGACTCCCGTTAAGGCTCTCCATTTCATCCACGCTGTGTTTATCCTGCCTGCGATTTCCTCTTGCAAGCCTCCCTCTGCTGAGATGTGGCTGCTAGGTACTTGAATGACGTTGCCTTCTTTGGCTCTTCACCATCGATACATATTGTTCCTGGAGTCTGTTTCCCCACTTCCATATACTCCGTCTTCTTGGTGTCGAGCTTCAGCCCATACAACTCTAACCTGTCTTTCCATTTTTGTACCTCGTCTTGCAACTCCTTCCTGGTGCTTCTTAGCAAGACCACATCATCTGCGTAGAGAAGTGTTCAAGGAGGTGTACGTCTGAGTGGTTCCATTATGGCGTTCATTACAGTGATGAAGAGCAAGGGAGAGAGAACTGATCCTTGATGTACTCCAACCTTGATTTGGAACTCTTTCGATTGCCCTGCAGCTGTTTGCACGTGACTTGAAGCGTTGTGATAGATCAACTGTATCCACTGGACGTACTCTTCTGGAACCATGTGCTTCCGTAAGGC
This sequence comes from Cylicocyclus nassatus, assembly GCA_958299035.1. Taxonomy (NCBI): domain Eukaryota; kingdom Metazoa; phylum Nematoda; class Chromadorea; order Rhabditida; family Strongylidae; genus Cylicocyclus; species Cylicocyclus nassatus. Next base: position 33,471,498 of record CATQJL010000316.1, read on the forward strand.
CCACCATATAACTTCATGGGGCACCTTATCGAAGGCTTTTTCCAAGTCCAGGAAGGCTGCATGTAACTCCTTTTGCTTCTCTCTATATTTCTCCATCATTATCCGAGCGGAGTGGATGGCGTCAGTTGTGCCTACTCCTTTCACAAATCCGCACTGATTTGGTGACAGCTCTATGATATCACGAAGCCGCGTTTCGATTATCCGCTCGAAGATCTTTAGAGTGTGGCTCATCAGTCGGATTGGCCGGTAGGATGCACAGTCTGCGACGTCCCCTTTGCTCTTCCATATCGGAACCGTTGTGCTAGTGTACCAATCACGAGGCAGACTCTTACTTCTTATGATCTGATTGAGGAGGTCTGATAGCCAGGAGGCCCCGGATTGTCCACATACTTTCCAGAATTCGCTTGGTATGTCATCTGGACCAGTCGCCTTGCCATTCTTCGTTTTCATTATAGCTAGCCATACCTCCTCTTTCGTAACTGGTGGTACTTGTCCATCTACGGGATCAGCTCTTGGGATGGTGCTGACGCTGCGGCTTGTGTTGGCCATCTCTTCGAAGTAGGTTCTCCATCTTTTAGTGATGTCCAACGGTGTTATTAGCGTCCTACCAGTTTGTCTTTGATGTGGAGGAAGTGATCCATATCCTTTGTGGACTCTGCCCTTCTTCTGGCTATTCGGTATATATCTCGTTCTCCCTCGCGGGACTCCAGTCTCTCGTAGAGCTGTTTCATGTACACCTGTTTTGCCTTCTTTACGGAGGCTTTCGCAGCGTGCTTGGTTTGTTGGTATGTTTGACGATCGGCCTCCGATTTTAACTGATGCCATCGCCTGTACGCATCCCTCTTGTCCTTTACTACCATTTGTACTTCATCGTTCCACCACCACGTTTCTCGATTAATTCTTTTTCTTCCTGGCTTTGTACTACCCAGGAGCATGTGTGCCACTTGGTGGACCCGCGCTTTCAACTTTACCCAAGATTGCTCTGGGTTATCTTGCAGGCTCGGGAAAGTTGTAGTAGTGCTTGTTTTGCCGCGTCGTCGGTTACTAACCCCACCATTTGATACATGTCCTGGTCTCTGTAGATCTTCTGATGTGCCTGTCGATCGAGATTCTGAGGTCGAGAAGCAGTGGTCTATGTTGAGGAATGCAGCTTTCACCGGGAATGACTTTGCAGTCCTTTACATGTTTCATGTCGCATTGTCGGATAGCCCAGAAGTCTATCTGGGTTCGTCGGTCACCACTCGCATATATAATGAGGTGATCATTCTTCTTGATGTAGTATGTGTTCGCCAAGACCAGATCATGAGCTGAGGCGAATTCCAGAATGCGCTCACCTTCTTCATTGCAGGTTCCGTATCCGTGGTTTCCATGACACTTGCCTGCTCCTTCTCGCCTTTCTCCCACATGTCCGTTAAGGACCGCTCCTAGCAGGAGTGTCTCATCCAGTGGGATTGAGTTAATGTGGTCATCAAGCTCCTGCCAGAACGCGTCTTTTTCATCATCCTTACACCCGACCTGTGGTGCGTAGGCGGTGATGACTCGTAGGACTTGTTTCCCAGTGTCTATCTTGATGCTCATCAGACGATCGCTTATACGTTCAACGTCAGCTATGTTACTCCTCAGAGTTTCCGGAACAGCTATACCAACTCTTGTTGTTGCTGGAACCGTTGTAAAGGAGCTTATCTCCATCTCCGATATCTCGCAATTTTGCCCCGCTCCACTTCGTCTCCTGTATGCAGGCTATATCGACTCGCCGTTTTTTCAGAAGATCTGCCACTTCTCGAGAACGGGAGGTGAGTGTACCCACATTGATGGTAGCTAGACGGAGAGTCTGCGATGCCTTGGATCGTTGCCTCTGGTGAACTAGCCGTTTTAGCCGTCCCCGTTCACCTTGCTGGGACGGTAACCCTCGCCCACTATTCGCATTCGCCGGGCTCGAATGCGCGTCGCCTCCGGGGGACGCCCTAGCCTTTATTCGAGTAACTATATGAGACATGTCTGTACTATTTGATGCGACGGGGTGTTTCTCAGCCGGCTTGTCGCATGCCCTTCTTTGGAAGGGCAGCCTGACGCTGGAATTGTGAGCAGAATTTTTGCCGCAGAAATTAGGCTCAGGATGGAATTGAACCCGTGACCTTCAGCACGGCAATGTTACGTAGAGCACTAACCACTAAACTAACTCTGCTCAGGATTTAACACATTGATGACAACGCTAATTTTCGATTGTCTGCCTCTTGGGACCAAGACCTTCCACGAACCAGTCAGCAATTTGTACTAAAATTACGCATATTCCCATCCACAGGATACCTGCAATAGCTGTGGAAGGTTGACAAAAATAATAGAGGTCATTTTTAATTTCACAGCAAAAGAAAATTGCTGGAATGAGTTTGTACTAAAGTAATCGTCATTCTAACAGAGTTCAAGCCTTGACACACCATGTGTGTCAAGCGGTCCCACGTGGTAATCATTGCTTGACACACACGGTGTGTCAAGCGGCCGTCAATGTGTTAACCATTGGGAAATCGCAAAATTGAAAAATATGACGTTTGTTTGCAAACTTTGCGCGTATCGCAGAAAAAAGTAACACTCAAAGAGGTGAAAAGGTTAATTCGAGCAGCATCCAAGCTGTTTAGCAATAGCACAATTTCTATAAACAAGCCAGAGAGTTACGAAAATCGCAGCATTTGCAGAAAAACTATCTTATCTCTGGCTATCAAAGGCTCTTCAAATGTCTCGGATACAAATTCTAAAAATCAGCAAATGTTAGACGTGGTTGAAAATGAAAGGCCATAGGCTTTGGCGGTCATCTCCGCATCCTTCGAAACTTTTGCGTGGTAAATACAGAAAACTGCTAAGGATACAGCTTGAAGTAGATATGTATTTGGGTGATAAGCGTCTTCCAATTTTGACATTACTTATTATACAGTGCTGGACATAATTATACAGCCACTCTAGAAATCGTCGTAATTTTTGTTCTTGTCAATGAATCTGTCTGAAACTTTGCTCTATTGTGCGCATGTCAACCTACCATGACCCCTCAAAACGGCTTCCAGTTTTGTTGAGTTTGAATGGAGAAAAACGAAAAAATTCGAAAAAGCCCTCTTTGAAAGCTGGACAAAGCCACCTGGTTTTTCTGATTACTATCGCATTCGTTGACTCTCAAATTTTTTTGTAAATTAAATCCCAAAATATGAAACATTTGCAACACCTAGGCCTGTCATCCTACTCAAAAAGAAGCGATCACTGCATTTCTTGCTTTTAAAAGCATTAAAAGTCAATCTCCTTCAACAAACAACTGCTTTATAGAGTTTTCAAGCTCTTGTTCATTCCAAATGATAATCATGGAATCTACTGACCCTCCTGGATAGATGAGGTGAAGAGCGCTTTCGTAAACTCTGCGTAATCGCTGATTTTGACGAACAGACTCCAACCTCACCATAGGGTTGACGCACTTTTGCACCACGAAACTCGATTTTCAAACGACAGAAAATACTGTAACGTAGCCATTACGACAGCCATACAACAGTAAACTCGTGTGCATGACTGGGAATAAATTTCGGGACTGAGCACTCTGATTCAGCCGCAGTTGACATTCACTGAATGTTGAGTGGGGCACCCTGTACAATCAAAGCCAACTCAGATCACGAGATAAAACCGGAGACGCTTAAAACCTCAAAATCTTAGCTAATCTCATTCATCGGGTGAAATATGACATGAAACACAGACGGAAATAAGGAGATCTAAAGTTATATCGAATCTTCCGCTCGCAGGGAATTTTTGTGAAAAGTATTCCACGTCTAAATCGCTACCGCATTATTAGGAAAAATCTGAAAGTTGTTGCGAAAGCTGTATCCCCATGTAGGCAATGTGATAAATCGAGTTCAGCACTTTGTGGACATTGCAAACAGAGTTTTGTGGTTTAAAAGCGTTCTAAGCCTATGTTGAGGTTGGAGTCTGTCCGTCAAAATCAGCGATTACGCAGAGTTTACGAAAGCGCTCTTCACCTCATCTATCCAGAAGAGCCAGTAGATTCCATGATTATCATTTGGAATAAACAAGAGCTTGAAAACTCTTTAAAGCAGTTGTTTGTTGAAGGAGATTGACTTTTAATGCTTTTAAAAGCAAGAAATGCAGCGGTTGCTTTTATTTGAGTAGGAAGACAGGCCGTAAGTGTCGCAAATGTTTCATATTCTGGAATGTAATTGTACAAAAAAATTTGAGAGTCAACGAATGCGATAGTGATTAGAAAAACCAGGTGGCTGTATAATTTTATCCAGCTTTCAAATAGGGCTTTTTCGATTTTTTTCGTTTTTCTCCGTTCAAACTCAACAAGACTGGAAGCCTTTTGGAGGGGTCATGGTAGGTTGACATGCGCACATTACGGCAAAATTTCAGACAGATTCATTGACAAGAACAAAAATTACGACGATTTCTAGAGTGGCTGTATAATTATGTCCAGCACTGTAGCATCTTCATTTTTTAGCACACCATGTACAGCATCCCATCATCGAGTTTCCTTGTTGAGTTCATACGTCTACTGGATGTTGTTGGTTTCAGCCTCTAAAACTTTTCTTAATCATCCTTTGATAAAAAGATAAATGATTTTCGCGCAAGTACCACAATCATGCGTTCTCTATTCGGTGGTTTACTGTCAATTTGGGTATAAAGATGCGTTTGTAGCGCATTATGCTTGGTTATGCAGGGCGAGGTATTCAGTATTGCACTATAAGGTAGTAGTCAGTAATGCAGTCAATGACAATCTCGTCAACAATAAAAAGGATATAAAATAATTAACGTTCGGTCGAAAGTTTGCAGAGAAAATTTCGCGCAGTACAGAAGCAGGCCCAAGCTCTGGGAAGAAGCCTTTGCCCGCCCTCCTGGGTTCTCCACCCTACCACTAAGGAACCATGAAAGCATATCATTTCTGATCGGAACCACAAGCACTTGCACTCCTCACATTACCTAATTCTATACTCGCTCGCGCGTGACGCAGTCTGCGTCTCTCTCGCGTTCGTGCCCTCTGACCACCCTCTAGGCCTCATTAGGCCTCGAAGTCCCGCCTTTTATTCGCAAATCCCGTTGAATCAAAGAGTGCAATATAACTTCAAACTACATTCGTATCGGCGCACAAAATTTCTAAGATTCACATAAGTTTTGAACTTTTTTATTTGGACAATTTAAACTCTTGAAAATCCAATATATAGCGAAGAGAACGAATCAGACCATTCCCTCCCCTCTTTTTTTGATTGGAAATCGAATTAACATACGCGTTAATAGATATCGCGTTCCAACCACACGTACGCCAGAACGTCCTTTGAACCTTGTGAGGTGCATTGTCAGATCGTTGTAGGCTATAGATTTGGTTGAGTGTTGGCCTAGGGGGTTTTCGATCAGCTTTTTTGTCGTATTTAATACTTCAAATTTGCTTTTTCGCTTCATTATGAATATGTTGATGAACAAAGATTTTTTTACTGATTTTTTGACGTCAAAGAGAACTTCGTATAAATTGGCGAAGTTAGGCGGGACTTCGTTTTCGAAATGCTTTAAACCAACGTGTGCGGGCCCTGATCTGCTCTTTCCGACACTTCGAGAACATGCTTGCTGTCAGGTATGCGAAACGCTGTTATGTGAAGCTCTTAGTGAAGTGCTGATAATCGTGCACGGTTTCTTGTAACAGTACTCTTGTTCTACTCCCTGGAGCATTTAGCGATAAATACTCGAAAAGCTTTAGGGAAATATTAGGTTGTAAAGAAAGTTCCAAGGCACTTGCGAATATTTTCAAATCGCTCTAACTTCAAGCAGACTGATTCTTTTTTAATGCTACAAAATTCATTGCGAAGACAATTTTGTCCACAGCATACATTGGTCTTGCTAGCTTATCAGCACCTCATTGCGGTCCACCAGCATGCGCAGAAGGGAAAAAGATCGTTGCCAAAAGTGGCCTATTTGTGCAGAATTATCCCAAGCATGATGGAAGCTGGAGAGCCCAGATGCTGTAGTTATATAGAGATCTGCTGGGGCTCTTATGGGGACTATTCATGTTTTTTGAAGACCACCTTCAAAAAAAATTTCTCTCAGAAAATTTGAAAATCGACCATTTTTTGCCCCTAAGATTGCACCATTTTCGAGTAAGTGACTTCAAAGTCTTGTCGCTTTGCATAGGGTGGAACAAATCTTTGATTACTGCGAACATTATTGGGGTGTGCCTTGCACATCTTTTGGACCCATCATCCAGGCGTGCGATCCCCGCAGAAGCGACCGACGCCAGCTGCGAAAAGTGTTGAAATCAGAGGAAGTTCGACAGCTTGTAATTTCTGAGCGCAAATCGCAAAATCCGTGTACACCTGCGGGTCAGAAGTTGACAGGCTTCTCAATTAGATCACCTTCGATTTGAACGAAATTTTTTGAACTGCACAAAAATATGGCCGTAGAAAGAAAAATTGTGAAACTTTTGTGGCTGGAAAGACTTCCCTTCCTGATGTGCAGATCAAACACGTTTCGACACCGATAAAAATCAGAAGGCTTGTTAAAAATTTCAGACTTCCCTCTATTGAACGGTATAAAAAACTTGGAGTCAAAGTCCGAGCGAGTGCCGAATGCGTTTGAAAATGGAATTTTCAAAAGTGCCCGAGAACTTTCTTTACAGCCCAATAGTATAATAGCTACGTTCTTGCGAGAAATCGTGTTTTGACCATGTCATTATGCCTCGCGTATGGTCAAAGTCAAAGTGAGGACAAAAAACCTCACTTTCTTGTCCTCACTTTCGTATGGTTATAGCGTTGTGGCAGGCCGTCCGGGGCAGCATGCTGCAATGCTGTAAACATGAAAATCCCGCAAGACTTACATCTCTAGCCTCATCGCAAACTTCCCACTAGTTCAGATTTGAAACGGAGGACCTTGGGAAGTGCTGGTTTTTGTCATTTCCGCGCTCTTCAGAGTAAATTTTTTAAATGAGCACGTCGGATTACCCCAGGTAAGCAAGGAAAGTTTGAGACCTTGTCTTGAAGGGCCACTGCATTCATGTATCCGAGTAAAAAGGGATGTATATCAACTATTTAGGGTAACGAATGGCGTTACGGTCGTCAACCTCATCATTTCTTCTTGAGAACCTTGTCACCTACAAGGGGACAAACGATCGTACTTTTGGATGTATATGCTACATAATATTGTATATAAGAACACAGGACCTTCAGGAGCGGAGGTTGCCACTTTCTCCTCATCATTTTTTCTTCATCCATAGCCATTAGAAGAAATACAAATTGATAAGTGTATATTGTGTAGTTGATTTACTAGGTCAGGTAAATGCCTGAAATAAGTGGGAGAATCTTCATATGTTTTGGGACGAATATACGATTTTTTTGCAATTTATTTCCTTTTTGACCGCAGATCTCAGCTTCGTACTATACGCAGGATACTATCTAGGCAGACGCTTCTCCAACCATCTTGTAGAGCTTGCTTTGCTCTGTCGAATGGTAACCGAAGCCGTACTAAGGAAAAAGACAGGAAAGCGATGGTGGCAATACGGATTGAAATTATGGACCACTAAATAATAAATATCTAACATTTCGTACGATGCTTGGACTGCGTCAAAAAGCGACAGAGTTTTGCGAGTTGAAAAAGAATGCTGATCTGAAAATAAAAAATGGTAGAAATACCGCATCCAGTTCTATAGTCGTCTTCATCCCACTAGCAGTCTAAAGACTAACTGAATGTGAACCAGATCAGGCCTTTGGTTTTAGAGCGGGGATGTTCTATAACCAGGGTGAAGCATGGGGTGTGGCACCCCACACCTGGGGGTCGTATAGGAGGGGTCGTAATCAAGTTAAAGTGATAAACGGTAAGTCCCGTGAATGAGTGAGAGGAGCGCGGATGCTTTAATCGAGGAAAAATCCGGCTAAAGGATATTATTATTTTGCTCAATTGTGCAAACGCTGTTGTGTTGTGAATCCGGCTAAAGGTCCCTAGAGGGGAGGGACCTTTAGCGGAATTCACAACACAACAGCGTTTGCACAATTGAACAAAATAATAATATCTCTTTTTGGTACAAGTAAACGGATACCAACAATAACAGTCAATGAGGATATTTGTGAACAAAAGTCAGAAAACTCTAGTTGCCAAATTGAAGCAAATTCTTAGGTGCTGACCTGCCACCGTGTACATACCACATGCCTAATTAAGACACCCTATCACGCTTAATAAATACAATGCTCGTAATCAGCAGGTCGGATTACTCATGCACTAAGTTTCAGCAGACCTTCTGGGTTTGCGAACAGTGAATAAGCTTGCAAGAACTACTAATTTCCAAGCATAATAAACTTTGTTAGAAAGATGAGTTAGCTACCTCGTCTTGTACTTAATACAAAGCAATACTCCTTTTTTCCCCGCGTGAGGAACCCACTTTAAATAATCGCGAAGCTATGAAATTAGAGGACAGCCAAAATCTTGCCATTTTTCAATTTCAGTAGTTGCGCTTTCACGACTATTACGCGAGCCAAAATAGACAAATCAATCCCAGGTTACTATTATGCGTAGGACGGGATCTGGACTGTTGAGCCATACACGATAAATCTGTCAAATTGACTTTTGAGGTAAGTTAATGGGGTGTGGCCACACCCCATTAACTTACCTGAAAAGTCATCTCTGAAGTAGTCTCACAGTCTCACAATTCAAAGTAGTCTCTCCTTAAAAGTCATTTTTAAGTAGTCTCACAATCATAAATCTTGCATGATAGTGACTGGTAAACCTTCTTCTACTGCAGAAATCTCATTTAAAACTACTCTCGCTAGAGTAGATACATCGGTATTTTGCTCATGTATCACTTTGAAAATGACCTGGAGAATATTGGTTTGCGGTAGCATGCTGAATCGACGCTATCACGTTGCTGCAAGGAAGGCGGCAAACAAGATAGTTTGAACGCTTTGTATTGTTTTTACAATGGTTTTTGAATTGCTTCTTGTCTCCTCTTTTCTTCCTTGTACCGAACCGTTCATTTCGAGCATTCCAACCGTCCAGGAGGGCGTTTGACCCAGCGGGCATTTATGTTACTTCAAAATCGTGCCCGTCCAAGGTGAGTTCAGTTTCAATTGCAATTATTTTCGTTTATTATCTGTGGATGTATTCTAGAGGCAGACGCACCTGTTAGACCAGCACTTTCATGTGTGCGATTTTGATAGTTGTTTCGCTACCATTTGTTTCCGGTATAGGCACTGAAAGTTTTAATCAAGCGAAGCAACTGGTTGCTTTGCTTGATCAAAACTTAACTCTGCCTTTCTTACAGCTTTTTATACGTTTTTCGTTATTATGGAGTAAAGAACTGCTATGTATGTTTTTCGAGTGAGCACTCAATGGCAACCCCGACTTCGCACTACCTAGAAAACAAATGAGGAAAGAGGGTTTCTGAGGGGGTGGGGGTCGTATTGAAACAGGACTTTGGGGGGGGGGGATCGTACATGGCCGTCTTGTGCTATACCTCTTGCTCAACCATGTCTATAACTTCAAGATTTATGCATAAACTTCTTTCGAATGATTTTTCTAACGTTTTCTCCCGTCGTAGCAACGTACTTCCACAAGATTTACGATTGTGCTGGAACATTATTTTGTTAGATCAAAGTATACACTTTCTTGAAAATATTCTAGCCCTACTGAAGTGAAGGCCTACAGGAAACTTTACTTCTGAAATAGTGGCAGAAGAATCATTGTGTAAAACTTTTGTCGTGTTGAGTTCAGCAAAAAGGGGCCTTAAATGTTCCGAAAATCACTTTTCCAAGCTCACCAAGATAAAAGTGAAGTAAATGAGCACAGCAGCGTGGAACAACGGTAAACAATAGTAAAACCGTGAATTGTGACAAAAAAAACAGCTCTTTAATATGAATAGCAAGGAACCATAAATAGAAAGAGAGTTTTGCTCAGATTTCGACTGAAAGTAGCCTCATACGCTTTCACGCTGATAGCCTAGTGCGCTTCACAGTCAACTGGCCACTGGGAGTTTGTTGGGATGAGGACGATTACTTTTACCTATACTCCATTTGTTCACTCACAATAATGCAGTGCTTCGGAGCTTTGCTTAGATCACCACCAATTATGCAAAACTTGTTCATCTTTCAAAAAGTATTTTGAAGTTATGTTTGAATGTTTAATTGTAATCACTCATTGATATATGGAGCTCTAGGATGGCATGCATGTTATGCAGGTTGTTTAACGTCTCGACATATTCCATTTAGATTGCATTGACTATTTGCCCAGCTTAAACGAATAAAGATGCTTGATAATGAGTAAGAGAGTCGTATTGGTATTATCATATTGGTTCAATAGTAATATAATAGTCTACAGCTTGAAGAACAATAATTTAGCTTCTTTCAGAAATTTGCATAAACTTGTAAGCGTCTTCTTCATTTCCTGTGAACAGGTGATAAATTTTTAACTCAAAAGCTTCCACAGCAGAAAGTTTTACGATGAAAGACTGTGTAGTGCACCTATTTCCGAAAAGTGCGCACCATCTATAACATTGCTGCAATAAACGGCAATCGTGCTAAGGCATCCTTGCTGCTCCATGAAATTGATATCGTTTGACAGAGAGAAAAAGATTGAACAAAGCAAGATTGATGAAAATAGTAAAAACTAGGCAGTATTCACATCTAAAAAGTAGTGATACGGAAAAGAGAACTTTCCGACGCTTTCGCATGAATTCTCTAGCATTTTTACTCTTAACATTTGTGCCAATCATTATTGGAACTGTGAGGTATGTCGTTTTCCATTTCTACTCAAAAAAAAAGTTGGCAGCGCTGTTGTTGATTGTTCTCCTTAGTTTTTCGGCTGACTGTAGTATTAGGTTGGCACGAAAGTTCTTGCGTAATTCAAACAAAATTCAATAACTTTTTAAAGACTAAACCTAAATTCACAATCTTGTATGCTAAAAATATTAGAAGTCTTACGCTTCATGATGGATGTTTAAGCATAAGATTACGTGAGCTGGACATCAAGAACGAAGCTCTCGAATATGGGGTTTCAAATTTTGCGATTTTGAGTTTGGTGCCAGAAAATCGCAGAGTGCCGCTAGCTAGCCGAAAAAAATCTGTAGAATTTACTTACACAGCAAAAGTCCATACGTTGTTTTGGCACGCTTTGATCTCGCATGGAAACGCGAAAACAAAAAATTTGTGAAAATTCTCATTTCACAGGACAAATCCCCTTATCACTCCAACTTTTCCACAGAAACACAGTTTGCAACCAGAAATTAGACATAGTGCCTATTTAGAGCCTTGCACGTTTTCTCGATTGTAAAAAAGTGTTTTCGCCGGAAAACTGCGGACATGAGGGGATTTTTTCCGCAAAATGAGATAATTCACGAATTTTTTGTTTGTGCTTCACCATGCAAGATCAAAGCCTTCCAAAGTAACATATGGACGTTTGTTGTGTAAGTAAATTCTACAGATTTTTTTCGGCTAGCTAGCGGCACTCTGCGATTTTCTGGCACCAAACTCAAAATCGCAAAATTTGAAGCCCCATCTTCGAGAGCTTCGTTCTTGATGTCCAGCTCACGGAATTTTGTGATTAAACATCCATCATGAAGCGAAAGGCTTCTAATATTTTTAGCATACCAAATTGTGAATTTAGGTTTAATCATAAAAAAGTTATTGAATTTTGTTTTAATTACGCAAGAACTTTCGTGCCAACCTAATATATAGCTAAATCCTTCATTTAAGTTATTCCATGAAAAGCGCTAATATAGGATTTTCTGCAGGTATTTTCACCTGGCACTTAGGCACTCCTAAACCATACAAATAAGTTATATGCTGTTTGATAACGACAAACAGATTCATAGCTTCCACTTACAATTAAAAGCCTTATTTGTTTTACATCAGACTTTTTTGTTCACTTCACGTCCAGTACATCATCAAAACCGCCTAGTATATGCATGAGAACTGTACGTAAAAAATAGCAATCGATATCATGACAAGCATCAATTTTGCAGTTCATTCCAAAACTACCCCAACATCGCTTTACTTCTGCTTTGCTCTTAAGCGATACTGGTATAGGCTTTTCCAGGCGTATAGCGGGCGTGACCCTGCAGACATTTGAACACGTTGAAAAAATTGTTGAACCTCCACTTCAGGCATTGGTTTTTACTCTCTAGCTACCAAAAGCTGCCACGCGCATACCCTGGCAAACGACGGCAAAGCTCCGCCCGCTACACTGTGAGAAATCGACGATATAGTATCGATGTTATCTAGATGCTGCACTATTTTACTACATTTCACATCCTAGCCAAACATTACAAGAGTTCCAAATTGACTTTTTGCAGAAACTAAATTAAAATTGGAAAGATGATTTTTTTCGAACTTCTTAAACCAAGCATTGACTAACGTTCTTGAGTTGAGACATAACTACGGGTCAAATTGGAAAATGTCTTAGAGCATTAGTGTAGAGACTAAACTCCCTCAATTAATGTCAGGCTGTTTGGAAATTGATGCAAGTTCCTTGAGCGATCGCTGCAGTGTAAATATGAAATTGTGGGAAACGTATCATTCGATAGGACAAAGTAAGTTCCACACAAACGCGAGCGATTGCAAAAAGTTTGATCTTAGTAAAGTTTGAAATCAGAATTCGAAAAAAATCAGAATTCTGCCCAAAATATTGTGGACTTCTGACTTGATCAGACATATGCTGTCGACATCAAACATCCATATGAACAGTACTGGCATTTCCACGGTTAGATGTTGAGAAAACACAAGTTGGTATGTCTTAACGAATGCAATGCTGAGGTACTCTGTTAGGGTAAAGATTAGCCACTCCTTTACCTGGTGTGTAGGGGGTACATAAGTCTTACTCTAATATATTTCATACAAGTTAGGGCCGCATGTATTAACATCCCCGCGGGAAGGGAATCGCAGCTTAAAAGAAAGCTTTATATTTCAAAACTCCAGATACCTGGATTTCACGTTGTGTACCTATCCGTGAGTATTCCTACTACCCTTCACTGTAAACATGTTGAATAGGAGCGAGAAGCTGTGCGAACCGCATTTTTCAGCTTTAGTACGATACCTGATGATCCCCCGCGCTTTTCTCTAAAGTCATTTTTCTTTTTCCGAAGCTAACGGAAAACCTCCAAAGTTGTGCATATTATCTAAAGCGACAGTGCTAAGCATGTTGCTGATAAGAACAAATGATGCTTTGAAGTCATGAAATTTTTGATGATCCACAGGTCGAAATTTGAGGTTTACCGAAAGATTCGACTTTTTAAAAACTCATTTGTTCTCATCAGCAACACGCTTAGCACTGGCGTGTTAGATGTTCAGTACTTTGGAACTTTGGAAGGTTTACGTTAACTTCGAAGAAAGAAAAATGATTTTAAAGAAAAGCGCCGGGGATCATCAGGGATCATACAATAGCTGGAAAATGCGGTTCATACAGCTTATCGCTCTTGTTCAACATGTTCATAGTGAAGGGTAGTAGGAATACTTACGGATTGGAACACAATGTGAAATCCAGGTATCTGAAGTTTCGAAATATAAAGCTTTCTTTTAAGCTGCCATCCCCTCCCCAGCGGGGAGGTTAGTGCATGCGGCCCTTATTTACAAAAGAGGAAAGGGAAACGGGGAAGAGAAGAACCGGATACGGATACCCCAGGCGGACGAAGGTCACGCCAGAGGTTGGCTATCTTGGGCCAAATTCCTTGCTGAGCAGCACCTGAGGATCAGATTCACCCAAACAAAGGTAATTCTATACTACAAACCTTTGGAAGTACAATCATAGTTTCTCAGCTTCCGAGGCTAGTTTCGGAGAGATTTCAAATCACCATAAAAGCCAAGCAACATTTTCGCATTTCTGGCCCATTTTTAATTTCTATAGTAAGTTCCAACTCATTGTCAGTTTAGGCGGAAATTGGACTGGTGGGAGTTCGCTTCGCAGCGATTCGCGCCTCTTTGCAGTCTGCGTCTCTTCATTCTAATCTATTTCGCTGAGCCATTGGTGAGGATGCGCTGCTCCACTAGTTTCGCCTACTCCGGGTTGAAAAAGACTATAATAATTTGTTAACCATTGTAAAAATGCAGCAAGTGTACATATCTCTGATGTAAGAGTATGCGTGATCAACTTAGAGGAACTAAAACGTAACGAGACTCCTTCTTGAATCTTTATATATTTTCCCACTATAAATGCTCAACAAAATCCCATCCACCCATCTTCACATTTGCGATTGTCATACATCTTATACATCAAAATAAGGATCTTCTATAAAGCAGAAACTGAAAATAAACCTCTTGGTTCCTGGACGGGTCCAGATCTACGATTATACTATATTTGTGCCGCTTATGTTCTAATGCTGCTTTATACACCCACTGTTTTCAAAATACTTCTCACTCAAATAGCTCCTCTAATGCCTCTTTTTCGCGCTGTACATCTTGACACTAAGCCAAATCTTTTGTACTATGTACTGCTTTTGATAGTACGCTCTAACAAGCCGTGAATGAACGCTGTTAGGAGCCTATTATTTACATGGTCTGATCTTGCAAACGAAGCAATCGTAAAAAGAAGATATACAAGGAGCCATGTCTACACTTTGTTACTTCAAATCACCAAAAGTCCTGCGTGGTAACATAAGGATGTTGTTGGGCGCGGAAACTGCAAAAGAAAATGCTGAAACCTAATATGATCGATATCGGACACTGCTGAGCGTAAAAAGTTGATTCACTTTGCCAAATTACATTGCGAAGCAAAACTTTTAGAGAAATTAGTTCCACTTGATAAAGCAAGTGATTAAAGAATCAATAAAGGCCGTTTTTTTACAACATGCAACATTATTTAACTCTTAACTAAGGTAAGCTACGTTACTATTGCATAGCTATAGAGCAACAGTGGTGTACAGCATATAACTATCCATTTTTGAGTATTTTTACCGCACTTTACTATGAAGATACGAAAAAAAGGTAATTGTTTAGCCTTGTTTCCCAGTTTTTTATTCAATTCCTACACTATCCCCGATAGGCAACAATTTTCCTTGAAATTTTCTTTCTTTGCAGTTGATGAAAGCAATGCAGCAAGCAAGCAGCAAAGCGATATCTACTAATTATTCTCCCTCCAGTGCTAAGCATGTCTATAATAAAAACAAATAATTCAAATAATTATAATGTTGTTGTTTCAAATATAAACCACATTTCGACTTGAGGTTCTTCGAAATTTGAGTAAAATAAGAACAAATGAAGTTTTGAAGTAGCAAAAGCTGCTGGCGAGAAAATGGTCAAAACTTAACCTAGCATTCCAAACAAGCTATATATCTTCAAACTCGTCTTAACACGATATATGTCTTTAATCTGCCAAGCGACTAATTGGAAAAAGTTATGAGCGTGTGGATATGAGAAATTCTTTGAGTTTTGACGGATTTATTTCCTTGACGGGCAGCCCGATGGCACGGATTTACAGTGAGAATGATAATTTTAAATACAATAGAGAAGCACATTAAATAAAAACCTAAATAAGCGTTTTTGGAACGTACTCCGTGGAACATGCGGAACGGGTCACCTCACAAATCACTGGAACATGCGAAACAGAACACTTGACAAATCACACATTCGCATTCACTCATGACTCTTCGCAAATAGCCGCTTGGCAGATAGTTCACATATATTTGGATTAGGGTTTCGAGACGAGTCCGACGATACACATCATGTTTGGTATGGCTGGGTTAAGTTCTGACCATTCTCGGCTAAGCAGGGGATGGTCAGAACTTGACTCAACCATACCAAACATGCTGTATATCAACGGACTCGTGTTGAAGCGCTGATTAAAATATGCTTATTTTCCGCCAAGCGGCTATCTGGGAGGAGTTGAGAGCGTTTAAAGTGCGATTTGTCAAGTGTCCTGTGGCGCATATTCCACGAAATAGGTTTCAAAAGCGATAATTTAGGTTTTTAGTGGAATCTCTTTCATGTAATTAAAATAATTGTAACCATTGTAAATCTGCGCCATCAGACTGCCTTTGAAAAAATATATGTCGAAACTCGAAAAATTTTATCATGTCGAACGCTTATAACTCCTCCTAGATAGACACTTGGCAGATGCAAACGTATAATTGAAATCAACGTATTAAAACGAGTCGACGATATACACCTCGTTTGGAATGGCTGGGTTAAGTGCTGACCATTTCCACGTTAGCATTGTAGACAAGCAGTAGGACAATGAGATGGTCAACTTCAAAGGAAACAGATATTTTCGAAAAAAAAGCTGGCCGTTAAGAACCATACAAAAGGCTGAAAAACAGTGCGCTAGGAATGTAAGATACATTTAGCGCTTACACAATAAGTTTTCCAATTTCCCGCTAATTTTGTGACTGTGATGGTCTATTACTTACTTAGATACTTAGATGGCCCGGCTTCACGTGACGTGCGGGCCCCAGCTCAGAAGTTTCCATTTCTCCCTGTCCCTCGCTTCTAACATCCACGATCGTCTTGGCTGACGTCGGGGGCTGCATCCACGAGTTCCAGGGGCGAGAATCGTATCCAGCTGATTTCTCAGCTGGTCCATCCGTTCCACGAACACGTCTGCCCATCTCGTTGGTGGTCTTCCTCGGAGACGTTTTGCTTCGCGAGGAATCCACTCCGATGTTCTTAATGTCCATCTGTCGTCTGTTCTTCTCATGATGTGACCGGCTGATCGGTGTTTCGCTTTCGCAACGTATTCCGCTGGGTCACGAAGACGGGACATTCTCCTCATATCCGTACTGCGAAGTCCGACTAGATGTTGCTTGTGTCGGGTTATCTGCAGAAGACTACGCTCTAGCGCTCTGTGGGTGGTCCTTAAAGCTTTCGACATGGCTATGGTGTCGGCCCAAGTCTCAGCTGCGTAGCAGAGCGCTGGGAGAACGGTTGAGTCGAACAGGTGGGCACGAAGCTCCGGGTCCGTCAGTTGGTCGGTGGCTTCCTTCAGAGGCCCGAAGGCGGCCCAGGCTGCTCTTCTTCTCCTGTTAAGTTCTTCCTTCAAGTCGTTCTCCATGTTCATCGAACGTCCGAGATGCACGTAAGAAGACGTCTCCGTGATAGGGGTGCCTTCCAATTCCATTTCTGCATCTTCGCAAAGGGCGTTCTTCATGAACTGAGTCTTCTTCCGATTGATTCGCAATCCGATCTTCTTCCCTACTTCGTTCAGTTCCTTCAGCATCGTCTCTGCTTCAGTGATACTGCTCGAAAAGAGAACGATGTCGTCCGCAAAACGAAGGTTCGACAGGAATCTCCCATCAACTCGTATGCCTCTCTCGTCCCAGTCCAGTGACTTCATCACCCACTGCAAGGCCGCGGTGAACAGCTTCGGCGAAATTGTGTCGCCTTGTCGAACCCCCTTCCCAATTGGGATGGTCAGGGGGCGATGGAATAGCTGCATAGCCGTTGTACAGTCCTTGTAACAGTCGGCTAACGTCCTCACGTAAGCTGGGTCTACTCCTTGATCGACTAGCGCAGAAAGGATGGCGTTGGTTTCGACGCTGTCAAAGGCTTTCTCGTAGTCGACAAAGGTTAGGACGAGAGGCAGTCAGTATTCCCGGCACTTCTATGACCCTCGAAACCGTCTGGATGTGGTCCATGCAGCTGAATCCTTTGCGAAATCCAGCTTGCTCTTGGGGTTGGGCTTCATCCAGTGTCCTAGATATGCGAGCGAGGATAATCTTCGTGAAAAGCTTGTACAGCACACTCAGCAGGCATATTGGACGGTAGTTCCGAAGATCTTCCCGTTCACCCTTCTTGAAAAGAAGGACGGTTCTTGATGTTCTCCACTGGTCGGGAATCCTTTCCTTCTGAAGGTAAGTTGTTAGGTGCGACGCGAGGATCTTGTGTAGACGTTGTCCTCCAGCTCGCAGAAATTCGACGGAAAGATGATCCTGGAGCCGTGGACGTCTTCATGGTCTGAATCGCTGTGCGCACTTCAGCAGGTAGAACTCGTGGTGGTACTTCTCCAGTGGGAACAACGGGCATCGGCATGGGTGTTGATGAACGGAAGAGGTTGGTATAGAAGTTCTTCGCGATAGATTCCATCTTGTATCGGGAAGAAGTCAGAGTCCCGTCTTCGTTCAATATTGCAGCCAGCAGTACGCGATATTCACAGAGGTCCCTTCGGCACTTCTTAAGACTTCGTCTTCCTTCGGCTGCTTCGAGTATCTTGGCTTGCCTGTACTTCCTGAGATCCTCCTGCAAAGCTGTTCTGCAACTGGCGTTGGCTATCAGTCGCTCGAGATGGGTTGCATTCGGATCCTGCCTCAGAAATCTTCTTCTTTCAAGCATTTCCTTGGTGGTCTTCGAAACGCGTTCAACATACTTCTCGGAAGTCACTGAGGCGCACTCTCCGCAGGCTCGCAATCCTTTCAGAAGCCGGTCGTAGTCGTACGTTGGGTCCTCCTCTATGGGCCAGTCACAACTTGATATGAGCTCTTCCAGCCTGTTACCGTCATAAACGACATTCTTCCTTCTTGCGGCACTGTGGCAGACCTTCTTTTCCAGCCTTCGACTGAATCGTACCTTCGCTCGAAGGAGGCGGTGATCGGAGCCACTGCAGAAGGATGGAACTACTTAGATATCGAGCAAGCTCCACCTTCGGTTGGTGAGAATGTGGTCGATCTTCGCGTGGGTCGTTCCGTTGGGCGATTCCCATGTCCACCGGCGATGTTCTTTCTTCATAAAGATGGAATTTCTATGGAAAAGTCGTGCGGCGGAGAGAAGCCCAACAAGACGGTTGCCGTTTTCGTTCCGGAGCCCATATCCAAACTTCCCGATCCTATATTCCTTTTCCAGTGGCATCCCGATTTCGCGTTGAAGTCGCCCACAACAAACTTATAAAAGGACTTCTCGTTGCGGACGACCTCCTCCACATCTTCATAGAGAGCATCTAGTTCTGACTCGTCAGCTGCTGATGTTGGAGAATAGCAGTTGATGATGCTGATGGTCTTCTGATGTGGAGGTCGTAGTCGTAGGATGTCTAGTCGAGGTGATAGGATCTCGTGCGAATCGACAAGATGGACGATAGATGGGTGGACGCCAAAGCCGACGCCTCCCACGTTTCGTGATGGAACCTTTTCACCACGAATGATGAGGGTCCCATCACTCATCTGTCGCACGTCCTTCTTCCTGGACTTCGTTTCCTGCAGAGCGATGATGTGGTACTTGATGTGCTCTGCAGCGTCGAGAAGAGCGTGGAGGTCGGCGTTTGTGGATACTGTCCTGGCGTTGTAGGTGCAGAGCATGAGGCAGTCTCCATGGCGTGTCGTCCGGGCAGACGTGTCGTTTTTGTCCAATCCGAAAGGCGCCCTGAGTACCCTGACATCGTTCTTGCTACCACCCGGCGCCGTAGGCGGGATACGATGTGCAGTGTTTCTTTCTAATCTTCTAACTGGAGGAGTAATATGAATTTTCCCCTACAAGAGGTGGCTTACTAGGCCTACTCTTGACTTCCACGAGGCGATCGCTGACCCCGGGCTTGGAGCGGGGAGGGACCCCTAGCGACCAGAAGAAGCCAGACGGCGGAGGATCTGGCGTGGCCAGTTCTTAGCTAGGCATCCGGCTGAAACCGGAAACGTCGAACTCCTTCACAACTTGGGAGGCCCTACCAGAGTATACACTCGGCTGTGCATCGCAGTTCGACACCCAGTGTCACCCCCACGCCACGATGAGGCGACCGACCATTGTGGTAGGTGGTCTATTAAGTATTCTGAATTGCGCAAAATTGACTGCTACGCGCAAATACCTAGAAATTAGCACAATTTTTAGCCGCAAAAATTCGCAGACAATAGAGCACAACCTCTATTGTTGTGCGCAATATAGCCAAAAGTTGTGCGTATTCAATCATTAAGTCTGTGTTACCTTGCCTATGCTCTTGCTAAGAGCTGAGGAAACTTGGAAAGTCAGAAAAGTGATTTTTTTGGAAGGTTGGCCATACAAACATAACTGTCATTTTTTGATATCGAAAAACTTCATCTATCTGATATGTGAGAATAGAGGCTTATAGCTACCTCTCAAAAAAACTGCTGAATAGGTGCTACTTGAATTGTTATAGAATTTCGAATATGTTAAATCGAACTTATTTTATTAGCCAACCTAATATTTTCAAAACTGAAAATTGTTGAACCACTGATTTACGCATGCAAGTATGCATAATTTTTCAAACTGCGTGTTTCACAAGAATCTGTGCTAAAATTCTTATCGTTATCTTACCGCAGCGAAAGGCTCCGTCATTTGCTCTATGCTGTAAATCTAACAAGTCTTGCAAGGCTGAGCCACTCTACACATTGGTACATTGAGATCAAGAGTGGATATCAAGGCAAGAGAGATATTAGCGATCAAACAGTGCGTACATTTTTGGAGCACCCTGTATATAACGGTGACCCCACCATGTATGGCAACTTGACTGCTGATAAGTCTCTTGAAACAATAGCTTTCCCAGCCTTAACACTGAGGCTGGTTTTAACTTAGATTCACAGTAAAAAAAAGTTGATAGTCCATCTTTTTTTGTTAGCGTATACGAAAGGACCCTCTAGCACATTATCATCATAACAAAGCTGTTAATTAAGCAAAAATTCAAAATTTCAAGAAGTTTGTAACGGGATTTTTTGGATCCACTTTTTGGAATCTATTGGATAACTTTTTAGATGATTTGAGCGGTTTATAGCGGTTTAAAAGAGCTTTTTGATAATCAATGGAACTGCTGTCATAGTGCCTGTCGTAACAACTGATTAAAGATCATGATGGAGCCAAAGTTTATTCATGGATATAGCAAGATTAATTAAAATGGTAACAAAGTTTCCAGCTTTCTAAAAAATAACTTGGGAGAAAGCTCTCATCACCACGGTAGTGAAGATGTATGAGTGATCTATTTTCTATAATAAAAAGGTATAGAAAGTCTGCTATATCCGAAGATTAGCGAAAACTGATAAAACTAGAGGGTTAGTAGCTGGATACTTCTCTTGAAGCCCTGTATGTATAAAATCAATATCGATCATACAGCAAACACATAAAAGACGAAACGTGAAAGAACACATTACTCTTTCAGATAATTACGAAAATGAAAATCGCCTGTAGTAAGTCTCTTTGCAGATGAATTGGGCAGGGCACGGTAACGTTACATATAAAAAGAAATTCGTTAGCATCACATGACTAACCATGAACTTTTGGCACCTAAGCTAACAGAAATGTTGGTGGAAGATTTTCCAAAGAAAAACCTCGAACAGCCTAAGACCTCAGGCAAAGTTCACGCGACTTCGTCGTCGCTATTCATCGCGACAAGGCAACTGTAACAATATCATTGCATGACAATCTTCTTGCATTTCGCTTGTGACAGTTTTCCAACAAGACTAACTATCACAACCGAGATGCAAGATGTCGACATGCAATGGACATTTGTCTTGTCGGGATCAAATCGCGACGACGAAATCGCGCGATTTGATCCCGACTGCCCGAGCTGTCCAAGGCCTAAAAGGAATTACAGCCTTCGAATGTAGCTACTAATGAGAGGAGACATTAAATATTTTCTCATCAACATGAGGAATGAGGAAATATTTGCATGAGGGAAACATATAACAGTAGTATGTTTTTGATGTGGCTCCAGATCGGTAAGTTTTTCGCGGTGTGCTTGGTTCTGATTACTGTATGTCAAGCGCTTTTCCAAAAAAAAACTTTCACTTCGGTAATTAAGTTTTCATTAAAAGCTGAAGCGTGCCAGATATCACAAAATATTTCAGCTAAAATCTGACATAATTTTAAAAACCACTTTTATGCTGTCAGAAGCGCAAGTTTGAAAAACAAAAGCCGAAACGATTAGCCGCTATATCTATCGGAGCTTCAACCAATTGTTTGTTAAAGCAGATTGACTTTTGGAGCTTTTGAAAGCGAAAAGTGCAGT
Organism: Cylicocyclus nassatus; assembly: GCA_958299035.1. Lineage (NCBI taxonomy): Eukaryota > Metazoa > Nematoda > Chromadorea > Rhabditida > Strongylidae > Cylicocyclus > Cylicocyclus nassatus. The sequence goes on from CATQJL010000316.1 coordinate 33,493,368, forward strand.
GATCGCTTCTATTTGAGTAGGATGACAGGCCGTAGGTGTTGCAAATGTGTCATATTTCGGGATTTAATTTACAAAAAAATTTGAGAGTCAACGAATGCGATAGTGGTCAGAAAAACCAGGTGGCTTTGTCCAGCTTTCAAAGAGGACTTTTTCGAATTTTTTTCATTTTTCTCCGTTCAAATTCAGCAAGACTGGAAGCCGTTTTAAGGAGTCATGGTAGGTTGACATGAGCACAATACAGCAAAGTTTCAGACAGATTCATTGACAAGAACAAAAATTACGACGATTTCTAGAGTGGCTGTATAATTATGTCCAGCACTGTATAATTGGGGATTCACAACGTTATAAAACTAATGTAGTCATCGAAGCTTCTAGTAAGAGTAAGGCTTCCAGGCAACGGCGTGGATATGCGTATAGTTATGGACCCGGTTACGGATATGGATATAGTTACGGGAGTGGATATTCCTACGGTACATCCTACCCAGGATATGGATACAGTGTACCGTATATGGGATATGGATATGGTGCATCTTATCCGGTCAGAACCGCACACTGAAATTTCGGTGTAATCTATATTACTTGCAGGTTGCTCAAACAGTCGTCGTTCATCATCTGCCTCCACCGCCACCTCCTCCTCCACCACCTCCTATGTATTATGTGCATCACGTTTACCACGTTCCTTATATGTCTTTTATGCCTTACTGATGCGATGCCTACCTGTCTGATGTGAGAGCGCTTAAGATATTGATTTCTTTTCTTCACTGTCATTCAACAAACATTTCATATAGTAGTGATAGAAGTAATTTCGTCAAAAAGATGTTTCCCAACTTCAGCAATCGCGGTTTCATTATCTGCTGGTGAGCTAGTAATACCAGTAATTTTGTTTCTACTTAAGTAACGGCATTGAAATTGCGGTATAGAAGTCGAAGATAAATGAGCAGGTAATCTAGATGTATACTAAGATTTGGAATAGTGCGCACTGAATTTCCTTTGCAGTATTAGGTTGGAAACTAAGTTTTCCAACTTACTAAATAATCACGCTCTCATTATATATGAAGCACTCAAATTTTGTCAACATGTTGCTTATCATGTAGCTACGCATAGCTGCTTTTCCGCCAAATTCTAAAGTCCCAGTAAGATTACGGTAGGTATATGGCATGAAGGGGAATTGTAAATTATTACGGACTTGGCTGAAACTTTGCGCAGGGGGGGGGGGTGATCCGACATGCTGATTACGAATAACATGCTGAATTTGCATGGTAAGGGTTTTTTGTGAGATTACCGGTGTTACGGTATGTGGCCTCACCTTAAATAATACAAAAGACTCTAGAGTTGTATGACTGTTAAGTAAATTCTTTTGACTTAATATGATATTCGACTTTTGAGTTAAAGTTGTGTAGCAGGTCGAATAATCTTACTATGTAAAGTCTCCGCGGACGGCTTTGGCTTTTGGTTTCCACTCCTTAGTCACTGGTGGTCCCCAACAGCCTTACGTACTTCAACTTCGTAAGGGCGCTAGAACTCTAATTCTCTTTCCACTCTATTCCTTTCCTACTGAGCCAAATAAGTCCACCTCAAGCAATAATTCACATACAATCTCCAATTTTGTTTGTGCCGAACAGGTTTGTTATGGTGGTATCTTTATTTGAATGGCCTAACGTTTCGGCGCGTTCGCCGTCCTCAGAGGCCTAAAAACGGGACAAAGCATCATCCATGGCACCAGACCATCAAATGTCTCTTCTAGCTTAGCTAGTTTCGACCTCTTTCCTAGTTCCGCAAAAATCCTCAAAAACCGCAATGAACCAACCGTTTACACCACCGCTATGTGATGTGTCCGCGCCGGAAGAATATGACAGTACGACCGGAAATATGTGACAGAAGCGGACAATTGAGTATACTCTGATGGGCAGATAGAGAGTTATCTACGAAAGGCGGATAAAGTCTGCCTACCATCTATAGCTTACATAGTGCTACGAACGGCAGGAATTCGGTAGTGATGGACAAGCACTCGTTCTTGTTGTTCATTTCTGGACTCTTTGCCGAGATCCAGAATGCCTCCAACACCTTTCTAGCCGAGATCTCGTTCTCGTGTGTCAAAATCGTGCATTTGATTTTGAAGTCCTTTCCATCATGTGAGTCATTCCTATGCCTGCCCAGTCCCCTACTCTGCCATATGGACATATTGTGCATTGTTCGGTTATACAAAGTCGATCATAGAGTCGATTTCGAACAAGTTGCTTTTTGATATTCGCATTTGGTATATTAATCAAAATGACGTCATCCAGCAACTGAGCGCGAGCAATGCATTGTTGGAAAGCAGAATTGATCTTATCTGAGAAGAAAGGGAGGCAAAGAGGAAGTTTTTGGGTTTGTCGAATGCGGTTATCGCGTGTATTTTTTGGTCGTGTTTGCGATGCGCAATAACCATTGCTGCGAGCGATTTCTGAGGCTAAGCATTTTGCTTCGCGGCGCTCATCCTCTCCCGAGCACACCATTTTTGCTGTCCTGAACATATTCTGAACTATAGCCCGCTTGGTGCTTACAGGATGTGCGGAATTCGCGTTAATGAGGATGTTTTTGCAACTATGCCTGCGATACCACTTCATTTTTGCAACGCCGTTGGTTAAGTTGACCAGTGTGTTCAAGTAGGGCAACTATCCTCCTCGTGGTTTCTCGCGCGTTAATTTGATGTATTCGGACTGTAAATTAAGAATCCTAAAACAGTCGTCCATTTCGGACTGGGGTCTAGTCACTAAACAGCAGTCATCGATGTATCGACGGTAGTACATCAATGGCATTCGACCAAGCACAGGTTCCTTGACTTTATTGATAAAACAAATTGCAAGAATCGGTGCTAGTCGCTGACCCATAGCGAGCCCGCGGATCTGGGAATCGTATCTTCCAGACCACCGAAAGATATTAAAGCAGTGGTATCAACGCAGAGTACTCATCAGTCGCAGCTTGCTAAGTCCAAACATATTGATAGTTCCGGCATGTTTAAATAACTCCGATAAAGCCTGCAAAGCTTGATGATTTTGGACATTTGTATAGAGTGAGACGACGTCAAATGACTCAATCACACTCTGCGAATCAAACTTTGCCCTTCGGATTTGTTGGACAAATTCTTGTGTGTTTGGTGAATGAGCCGGGATATGCGTTAATAGCTGGCTTAGAATTTTATTTAGAAACCACGATATTCGGTCGGAGGGGCCGCCCTTACTACTGATGATAGGTCTAATTTTGTAAGTTTCCGCTGACGTTGAGTGTATATCTGTCAAGGATAGTTTATGTGTCTTGATAAGTGAGTAAAAGACTGGACAAGAGGGACTTTCTATCTTAAGTCTTGCGATGTTTCGTCAAAACCGGCAGATTTTGCTATGCAAGTCCATGCATCGTTGAGTCTTCTACATCGCGCATGATATTCTTTCTCAGTAACCGACTTGTATAGCGATGTGTCTGCGAGATGTGCTTCACTAATTTTGCGGTTTAGGACTGGTACCACTACGAATTATCACTAGACCGCAAAATTAGTGAAGCACATCTCGCAGACACATCGCTATACAAGTCGGTTACTGAGAAAGAATATCATGCGCGATGTAAAAGACTCAACGATGCATGGACTTGCATAGCAAAATCTGCCGGTTTTGACGAAAGATTCATCGCAAGACTTAAGATAGAAAGTCCCTCTTGTTCAGTCTTTTACTCACTTATCAAGACACATAAACTATCCTTGACAGATATACGCTCAACGTCAGCGGAAACTTACAAAATTAGACCTATCATCAGTAGTAAGGGCGGCCCCTCCGACCGAATATCGTGGTTTCTAAATAAAATTCTAAGCCAGCTATTAACGCATATCCCGGCTCATTCACCAAACACACAAGAATTTGTCCAACAAATCCGAAGGGCAAAGTTTGATTCGCAGAGTGTGATTGAGTCATTTGACGTCGTCTCACTCTATACAAATGTCCAAAATCATCAAGCTTTGCAGGCTTTATCGGAGTTATTTAAACATGCCGGAACTATCAATATGTTTGGACTTAGCAAGCTGCGACTGATGACCCTAGTGAGCGAGTGTTTAAAATGTAATATCTTTCGGTGGTCTGGAAGATACGATTCCCAGATCCGCGGGCTCGCTATGGGTCAGCGACTAGCACCGATTCTTGCAATTTGTTTTATCAATAAAGTCAAGGAACCTGTGCTTGGTCGAATGCCATTGATGTACTACCGTCGATACATCGATGACTGCTGTTTAGTGACTAGACCCCAGTCCGAAATGGACGACTGTTTTAGGATTCTTAATTTACAGTCCGAATACATCAAATTAACGCGCGAGAAACCACGAGGAGGATAGTTGCCCTACTTGAACACACTGGTCAACTTAACCAACGGCGTTGCAAAAATGAAGTGGTATCGCAGGCATAGTTGCAAAAACATCCTCATTAACGCGAATTCCGCACATCCTGTAAGCACCAAGCGGGCTATAGTTCAGAATATGTTCAGGACAGCAAAAATGGTGTGCTCGGGAGAGGATGAGCGCCGCGAAGCAAAATGCTTAGCCTCAGAAATCGCTCGCAGCAATGGTTATTGCGCATCGCAAACACGACTAAAAAATACACGCGATAACCGCATTCGACAAACCCAAAAACTTCCTCTTTGCCTCCCTTTCTTCTCAGATAAGATCAATTCTGCTTTCCAACAATGCATTGCTCGCGCTCAGTTGCTGGATGACGTCATTTTGATTAATATACCAAATGCGAATATCAAAAAGCAACTTGTTCGAAATCGACTCTATGATCGACTTTGTATAACCGAACAATGCACAATATGTCCATATGGCAGAGTAGGGGACTGGGCAGGCATAGGAATGACTCACATGATGGAAAGGACTTCAAAATCAAATGCACGATTTTGACACACGAGAACGAGATCTCGGCTAGAAAGGCGTTGGAGGCATTCTGGATCTCGGCAAAGAGTCCAGAAATGAACAACAAGAACGAGTGCTTGTCCATCACTACTGAATTCCTGCCGTTCGTAGCACTATGTAAGCTATAGATGGTAGATAGACTTTATCCGCCTTTCGTAGATAACTCTCTATCTGCCCATCAAAGTATAGCTCAATTGTCCGCTTCTGTCACATATTTCCGGTCGTACTGTCATATTCTTCCGGCGCGGACACATCACATAGCGGTGGTGTAAACGATTGGTTCATTTCGGTTTTTGAGGATTTTTGCGGATTGAACTAGGAAAGAGGTCGAAACTAGCTAAGCTAGAAGAGACATTTGATGATCTGGTGCTATGGATGATGCTTTGTCCCGTTTTTAGGCCTCTGAGGACGGCGAACGCGCCGAAACGTTAGGCCATTCGAATAAAGATACCACCATAACAAACCTGTTCGGCACAAACAAAATTGGAGATTATATACAATGCCCAGGTTTAAAGAAATAGGAACATTCAAGTTATCAATTCACATACAGTTTCGGATCATGCATGAATTGGGTCGCGAACGGCTTCATTTTTGCTTATGTTCTTAGAAGCCCTCGAAATTTACTAATTTTGGAAAAATGCTAGTAATTTATTTATTCCGTTTTCAAAACAAACACGTTTGTGCATTGTTGTAGGACACGTTGAGATCCACATATAACCAAAGTTTGAGTCCACCATGTTCAAAAAGAGTGATGTTACGAAAGTAGTTGCAAAACTTAGTTCCCAACCTCATATAATTGGATTCCCAGGATCATGTTGTCAAGCGTTTAATATTATACAATTCCTTAAACAAATGAATGAATCCAAACAAGCTGAATGCTAGATGTTCTGTTTCCTCCAACTCTACTGTTCATACTGTCATGAGTTGAGGGAATTATATAATTCAACAGAACAACAAACTAGGACGGGAAGTTGGAGAAGAAAATACAATCAACATCAACGACGTTAGAAATTCACCGATGAAACACTTCATTAAAACTAGCAAAACTCTGCGCACCTACTGCGATTCCAGTTACGCTATCGACCGAATTACAATTTTTACTCTGATTGTGTCAACTCATTAAAGACAAAGATTAATGAATACAGTTTCTAAGCAAAAGTTTTGAGACAGAGGCCATCCACCAAAGAAATCTTGAAAGGCAGGATGGAAAGAAATTTTAGAACAGTCCACAGGTTAAAACTTCTTTCTAAAACGCATTTGATTATATGATTAGAAAAAGCAACGTTCTTTGTCGTAAAACGGAAGATATGGTAGCTTGGATTGTATTACCGATATAGGAAAACAAAATCTAGGCTATGCTCACTTTCGTAACAGCGCAGTTTGTGGAGCAAAATGCCCAAAAATGGGAAAGTTTGGATTCCTGTAATGAAAGCGCTGGAGATAGATAGAAGGCAACCGATTAAAGGACTGCACAAGCAGAATATTTTTATTGTGAACGCTGATATGCTTATGACTCCCATCCCACTACGCTTACGAGTACATTCGTGGAAGCCGAGCAAACCTGCCTTGAGTAAGATAAGCATGCCTTTTCAAGAACTCCCAACAAATGTCAAAGTAGCGAGAATAGACGGTATTGTTATATTTTCGCAATATGATATGTATCTTTATTCCATTTGTACTACCGAGCTTTTACAATATGATTTTATCTATAGATTCGAATTACTTTTAAAAATTACCCTCAAATCAACTTCGCAACTTTGGACTAAAACCGAGAGTTCGTGAGTCAGATATCTTGTTTGTAGGTCATAGAGATCATAGCAGGTAAAGCGACTTGAACATTGATAAATCTGCTGAATCTAAAAAGTAACTCGAGCGTAGCCGGGTATGTCAGCTAGCGTAAAATGAAATTGAATGAAATTGCTTCCATGAAATCGCGTGAAAGTTCACGCGATTCGATCGTCGCGACTCAGTCCCAAGACAAGTGTTACGAAATCATTGTCTGCTGATCTTCTTGTATTTCGGTTGTGATAGTTAGTCTTGATTAGTCGTGCTGGAATACTATAACAACCAAAATGCAAGAAGATCAGTAGGCAATGATATTGTTACAGTTGTCTTGTCGCGATCAATCGCGAATATCAAATCGCGTGAACTCTGCCCAAGGCCTTAGAGGACGGACGGCGAGAGACATGATGCTAGCCCGGTAGAGGCACTGCTCTTGTCCTAATTATTGTCGAGTGGTTTAGACCATTTTATGATATGATGGTTTAACCATAGTTGCACCGGCAGCGGAAGACTTCCTGCGTATTTTCACTAAATGTGGACTTGGAAAACCGAAAAGGCTCACTTCCGCCACTTTCATGCACTGAAAAGCCCAGGTATGGGTTTATCATGGCGAAAAAGCTCCGAATAGGTGAAAAACGTAACAGCAAAATTTTGCAGAGACGCTGCAACATCATCGTTTCGTTTATTATATGAAGTAGTGAGTATAGCACTTCATCTCGTGAGACGCAGGCAGGAGTGGCCGAATGGTGCAGCGCCTCACATTTGAGTGAGTCTCGCTCCGGCAGGTCACTAATTCGTCATCCGAGCCAACTCAGACTCAAGAAAAACAGACCCTGCATAAGCGAGAAAAACGCGTGTATGAAAAAATCTCATGAGGCGCAGGCGTTGAACCATCTCATCAGTGTATAAAATAAAAAAGTATTCTAACCACTTTTTCGTCCAAGATGAGATCTTTTGGGAGTTACGATAAAGAAGCTCACTTGATTACAGTTGAATAAGGTAAGACTGTCAGGCGTGTAAATGGTTGGTGGTTCGATCTTCTTTAACGACATCGCTTCGATAAGGTTAGAATCATCGAAGAATTATTCACCTCGTGGTTTCCACTTGATCACCGATTTGTATACCACGGCTTCCAGGTCTGAGTTTTTGTGTGCGTTGCGCAAGACTAGACGCACGTGACACACGTTCTTTTAAAGATGAAAATAACTTGTCATCCTTATTTGAATCTTTCAGTAGCGTAAAGATGATTAGGGCGGCATTGCGGCAAGCCATCCGCAGCTCTGAGCAATTACTACAGTCGGTTTCATCCCGGATTAGGCGAGACATTCTACGTGGAGCAGCGCATGCGCATCGCTGGAGGCTTCGCGAGCGCATAGCGCTGGCATTTTGCCAAGCAAAGACTAAGGAGATTGAAGAGCCGCAGACTGGGTTCTCAGCACGATAGGATATACTGTAGCTGCGAAACGGCGCGAGCTGTTGCGAGGCGGATTCCCGCCAGTCCAATTTCCGCCTAAAGCGGGCCGAAGCTTACTGTACCACTTTAGATAATGACCCAGGAAATAATAAAAATGAAAGGTGGTGAATCAGAACAAATCACGTCTGGGACGTGGCTGCGCGGCTGCTATGCTAAAAAAGCAAAAAGTACTACTATAGGATATTAATCACGGCATGCTTGAAAACTTCTGAAGCATAGGTTCAGGTGATGGTGATTCTTCTACTGGAGTGGGTAGGCGCGTAATTGAAGCGACATAGTATGAAGTTTCTATTGAAGCTTATTTGACTCTAGTGCAGTAATGACTTTCAATCAATGTCATTACCCAAATATGGAAAGAGATACGTGATGAAAAACTACTCACCGCTTTTAGATATCCGGATCTAACGTCACTTCAATCTTGCTTGCAAACACAATCATATCCGGGCTCAACTTTTTGTTGAGACGTAGTATGGATTCGCCAAATAAGGCGATAAGATAAGCAAGATATGATTTATTTACGTAGTGCGAAGTTATAAAATCGGGCGCAATGGTTGATTTCAAGATGAATTTTCTAACCTTACTGCTCTTTCTATACTGCTTTGCTTCGTCTCTTGGTGAGGTATCTGTAAGGTAAGTTTGCATTCTTACGTAAAGTTGAGATGTAGGAGTTATCCTATGCTAGTGTAAACTGTAAAAGAAAAGTTATCAATACTGCAGCATTATGTACCATTATATCATATCAGTTGCCCTAAATATGCTGAATACTTCCAAAAAATGGAAATTCCAATTTTTGAATTCCCTGGAAATTTCATACACTAGGTTGACACAAAAGTTCAACCGTTTTTTGAAAGGTTAGAGAGGCTTGCTCTGTACGACTATGGTTTCGTTCGCTAGGCTAGAAGAAAAAATTTCTCAAGAACGCAGTAGTCGAGAATATGGATTTGGTCTCAGCTGACCTAAAAAATACAGAGTGTCCCAAAAAGATGTGCACACTGTTTGATCGTTAATAACTCTCCTGCTTTCATGTCTTTTGCCGAGCTTGAGGCACCATTCTGTAGAGCGAGGTTCAACTTAGATTTACAGCATGGAGTGGGTCACCAATCACTTTTCATTACTGAAGGATTACGATGTGAACTTTCAGCATAAATTAGCGTCACTTTGGAATAGGCCTTTTGATGAAATAATTTTAAAAAAATCTGAAAATTTGTGTAGCATGGTTTTAAGGACTGCTAATTTTACTATATAGCTTTCCACCAGTTTTTCGAGCTTTCTTGATGGCGTATTCACATTTCTGACAAACGTTGGAAAATCATTTGTACCTTAAACTTGAAATAACTCATGAAAGAAACAGCGTACTGACGTGCAATTTTCATATTTAGAATCAGCAACTTCGATTCACCCAGCTCAAGAGTTTCTGGCTTGTTTGACTTTCTTTTTGAAGCAAAATACCCGCTTTCAATGGCTTAAAATACTCCTCGAAATTACTACCGTAATCCTACAGTAATGAAGAACTGCTGATAAGTCGCTGCATACTGCAAATCTAAGTTGAACCTCGCCCTAAACAATGGTACCTCAAGCTTGGCAAAAGACATGAAAACAATAGAGTTATTAACATCAAACAGCGTGCACATCTTTCTGAGTCACCCTGTATGCAAGATTTTCCTGCACAGCAGTAGTCCATCGATTTGGCAGGTTTTAATTCACCTGGAAGTGCAAGAAATGGTCAAAACTTTATTTAGAAAATCTCTATTACTGCACTTTTTGCAAAAGCAAAACTAGAAAGGCCAGTATTCTAGAAGAACTAGTTTGGATAAGTGTTCTTGACAATGAAGTGATAAGGCGTTTTTGGTAAAATAGCTGAAGTTCATCTTGCATTTTATGCAAAAAAAGCTTAAAACAATAGTGTATAACTACTGCTAAGTAAAAGATATTTACGGATTTTTGGGTGTACATAGCTAGCAAACTAGTATAACATTTATTAAAGGGTCAGCTGCTGTCTTCGAAAGCTTGGTTTTCTGAAGCTAGCCTGCGAAATGTCGCCTTCAAATTGACCATCGTAGAATATCGCAATCTAAAAAAGTATGTGTTCACCATTACAATACATAAATAACACCATATTTTAGTAAGCTACACATATGCAAAGCAAGCATCATGATATCTATGTAAAGCTATTCTCTTGTTCGCAGAACTTTTCACGCCAACACAAAAATGCTCAAATGTAAGCAGCTGCTTGTAACTAATAAAATATGGATAATTCCAAATAGCATATTGTAGTACGACAAGCTGAACATGTAAGAAAATCTTTATTCATTCTTCACGCTTAAAACATTTTACCGAAAAAACTAATCTGAAAAGCAAAGGAATTTGAGTGAAAGACTGAACATTTGAAATGCTACTAATATTAGGATGTGATAGTGCAAAAGCATTTTGCAGCTTTTGAACTATTTGTATGTTCACGATAAAGTGGGAGTAAGTGTGCCAGTATCTCTTTTTGCATCATGATAGCACATACAATGTTTGTATAATGCATCCCCGAAAATTATTCCCATATGAACCATCAACGTGGCTGTTTATTGATCACTTTGACATGTCAATTTCGAATGCGCCTTCAATCTGCTGGGAACTAACGTGTTAAAGCGATTGAAAGGCAGCCACGTTGACGGTTCATACGGGAACAATTCTGGGGATGCACGATATATGCAGCGTCGGCGACAGGCACAATTTTTCTTGGTTGAAGTTAAAGCAGTCACGTTGTTGTTGCTGTTTGGTTACTCCGAAAAAATTCGCTTTTCTGCGCTTTCCCGGAATCATTGAATTGGAGAGATCTAATATTTCAGGAACATCTCGCTATGACTATTCAACATTTCGGATTTACAAGAAATTTTAATTGTGTCGCACTTAGTGGCAAACGAATTATATGTGATCTGCTGAATGAATCTATCGACCACTGCAAGGAAGTCAAAGTTGTTAGCAATTTTATTTTGAAAGGCACCTCTGGCAGGCAACACTCTGAAAATCAAAATTTCTGCATATACTAAGCTGCCGTAAAAGTCGCTTCCTTTTTTGTAAATTTGCAACTTCTAGCTATTCCGACGGATTCGATTCCTTGTCATTATATCAGAAAGAAGAAATCTTCCTTTTTTAGTTGAAATCACATTTTAGTCAATCACGAAACATCTGAAGCTGTCGATACATACATCGGAAAAACGTCTATGCTGTTTAGACGTTTCTCGAAGATTAACGAATTTCGAAATTACAATGGAAAATGCCAATCACTTTTCTCAAAAATCATAACTTATCACAGAGACGTCCAAACAACACAATTTTTCTCACTGAGAGTAGATACTGTGCATAGAACCTATGCACTGACGATTTCTGATTTTTTCTCAAATCTCCAGATTTTCGACAACCCATCTCAATTAGTAGAGCCCAAATGGTCTTCTTTATCTTTCTTTCTGCATTAGTGTGTAGTAGAACCTCCTCAAGATAAGCTCACAAAGCATAAGACGACTTCTCCTTTTTTAAAGGATCGCAGAGAAGCAAATCAGTCAAAACATCGAAAAGCTGCAAATTTTTATGAAACGACAGAACTTTTGGGACAACCTAATCTATGACCACAATTTTAATGAAAATTTCCTTACATGTCGAAAATTTAGTAGCGGTACGAGAGCCGGGTTTCTTAGTGGTTCTGCAAAACTCATTAGAATAAAGGATTTAAGGACGTCGAAAAACTATAAAATGGCACAGTCTTTGTAATAATCAATGACACAGTCTTTGCAATAATTCAGAAGCTATCACATGGTGTGTTTTCGAACTTAATCGCTGATTGCGCCAGTTTCGGTTTTTGTCGTTTGCCATTTACAACATAACCTCCAGATGCGGGCAATTTGTGTCACGTCCAATATCCGCACAGCATATGATATCGGTCGGTTGCAAAGTGCGATGGGAAAGTGAGATTGAATTTTATCATTTGAGAAGATGACAGACTAGTAATACACTGCATACGCTAACTCTGTAAAGTATAGGTTGATGCAAAATTTATCTATGTCCCTTACTTGAAGCAGCAGATAGGTATAATAAGATAAAATGCTACACACCATTCGATAGAGCAAAGCAAGCTCTATCTACTTCTACAAATGGTATTGTAACAACTGCAAAAGGTTCGATTCAAGTGAAGTTTCTAGAAAAGGTCTAGAAAATTTTGAGTGCCCAGATAATCACATTTCGGTTCAAGAAATCCTGCAAACTCCCAAACTGGTCGAGCATATAATACATATCTTAGTCACACTACACTTGTCATATTTTCATTTTGATGAAAAATAGGCCATAGAATCGTAGATATCACCTTTCTTGTGCTGGATTTGATCTCTCTCTCGACATGTAACTCTCGAAACGAGAAAATTTATTGTTATATTCCAAAGTTAGTAGTGTGTAAATATTTTTTGTCGGGACACTCCAGCAATGATTTTGCTAGATTCTGCCGAATTCTATTTTCTCAGCTTTTAGATGTGAAAAAATTACAACAAAAATACAATACCTAGCTGATGCGACAAGTAAAAGCTTTATGACTGGAGATTTGTAGGATTTCTTTGAACAGAGTTCAGATTCTAGAACATTGAAAATTCTTCAGTTTCCTACTAATTTTCCGTGTATCATATCGAACTCTCGAAGACTGTTTGAACACCATCTCGTAGGACTTCCTTTCCTCTATCGATAGGTATATTTCATGAATTTTCATACCTTTTCTGCCGCTCAAAGATAAGTAGCATGCATTGATTACGCATCACCTGATAACTAGCGTAGCCAGGAAGTAAGTATGTGCAAAATACGCAAGATCTTCATTGTTAATTGGGCATTACAGACAGAGATCCTCAAAAACTATAACTCTTGTTCTAGTGCGGAAAGCTTAGGTTTTCTTTGAGAATGACAAAATGTCAAAATGATGTACATAACGCGATAAGTTATCTCTGGGACCACCTCTTTTCATTGCAAGAACAAATCCGACGTATGCATTCATGGCATGCGCAAACATTTGAAATGCAACTGAAGTTTACGACTCCATCGAGAATGCGAAAAAACAATAACAAAAGTGCTTGAGTGGTAATTTCGAGAGTGCACACGAGCACGCTCAACACACACCAAAGTCTGACCTATCAAATTGAATAGAATCTCGAATTTGCTGCTAATTTTCCATTTTTTATTTCAAAATGGCAGGGTGGAATACTCGGTATCTCGCGAAGATAAGAGTCGCTTTTTCATTCAGTCAAAAGCAACATGCAGCAACTCTGCTCTCAACAAAAGCAAATTCACACATCTTATTTTATACATAGTTAATTTCATTTCTCAAGTGACTTTCAAAAGTTTTCAGTACAGCAATCGGGCCATTAAAATCTGCCATAAGTTCAAACTTGAATGATATTCTCGCCCATTTTGAGCTGATTTCTTACCCGCAACTTTCACTATCCGCAGTTGACTCTTCGGGAATGTGCTTTGAAAGAATTTGGCCACGCACTGCAAGATGTATATCCGATTAGAAGGACTTCTTTGAAGTTGTTTAGGCTAGAGGGCGTAAAGAATTGTGAAATGTTTAGTCAATCTTTGGCTCCACCGAGGGGCATAAGTGCCAGTTACCTGTAAAAAGAATTTCACACAAACTGAAGCAACAAGTGTTGCGTCAGAAACAAATATTATACGCATGTCTTTTGGTGGTACGTACACCGCTTCATATTTTATATTCACCTCAATCGATTTTGGGTTTCGAGCTACTTTTGACTTTGAAGTGTATAGACTACGTGCGCAGTGAAAGAATGTCTATGCTTAGGCGCTTGCTGTGAGAAAAAGCACAAAAAACTAAAGGCTTTCAAAAGCAGAAAGCAGCGAAGTAATGAAGTTTTACAACAATAATTCACTTCTTTTATTTGAGTATGCATAACATTAAACTTCTATAAATTTTGTTTTCAATCTTTGTACTTTGCTATCTCAATCCCTTTACACTTTAGTATGTTTCATGAAATCTCAAATATTATATCATACATAGCTTCGTCTTCTCCATTAGCTGTTAAACGTTCATCTATAATTCTTTGAACCTGCAAAACAAGCGGTTAGATAGCGTTGCAAAAAAATTTCTAAGGAGCAAAAAAGTAGTTGACGTTGGAGACACACTTGTTCATTGCCAAAATCGACAATATACCTATTGTTTCACTGTTGTCTCTGCGCACCTCTTGCAAAGTGATGACTAAAATTTTACTTCATAATCTCCTTGACAGAAATGTTAAAAAGGACAGAGCTACAGTAATGAAGCAGGAGTATGCTGTGTGAAGTTATATCGCAAATAATGCGAAACATGACACACTGGTCAAGGTGTAAAGACATCCAGATTCTATGATTTACAGATCATTTTTAGACCCGAACAAACATCATTTGCGATGTTCAGGTCTAGAAAAGGTCATGTTTCTGAGACCGTACACATAATGCAACAAAAAAATCCCTACTCGATTAGGAGAGACTTTTATGCATTCCAGTAAAGCTTGCTCTTTTAGAAAACGTCGTCATTATGGAGGATACGGTATTCCCTATTCGTCTGGGAACGCTCCAGTGGTTACGCGCACGATACATGAGCCAGTGTGGGAACGAGAACCAGAACGCGTAGTGGTTGTTGTCCATCACCACCACCATCACGTTCCTCCTCCGCCTCCTCCGCTTCCTCCACCACCGCCACCTCCGCCACCACCGCCACCGCCTCCACCACCTCCTCCACCGCCACCACCTCCTCCACCGCCGCCACCACCGCCTCCGCCACCGCCACCGCCTCCGCCACCTCCTCCACCGCCTCCACCACCGCCTCCACCACCTCCTCCACCGCCACCACCACCGCCACCACCTCCACCACCTCCACGGTACTATCCATGCCGTAGACATTACAGAGGTTACCACCGAGGTTACAGAGGTCACCACTACTTACCATGCGGCTGTGTATAGCTTTGGTTGAGGTTTTTGAATATTTCGTTCAAAAAAGCTAAGAACCTATTCTTCTTGTCTAGTCTTCACATGTCAAAGTTATCCGAGTTATCCGAGCATTGCTTTGTAACACGTTAAAGCGTCTGGAATAAAATCTGGTGAAGTTGATTGTTTCCGTTTGTATGAGACGTAGAGACGTCACTGAAGGTCACAATTGAATGGAAAAAGAACACGTGAAACGGAGCCGCAAATTTCAAGAGTATTCATACTTCATTGAAGCATTTGCTTTGAGAATGCCGTTAGGTATCTAGTCTCCGTTATAAGAAAAATACCGCCATTAGAAAGAATGAACTAGCAAGCTGACCATTTCATAGAGTATTCTCACTTGCCTGTGAAGGAAGGGGGCTTATCTTTTGATCAATCACAATTCGATCGCAAACCTGCTTCTCAGCTGGTTTCATTCAAAATGCATTAGCATGCCTTTTTTCTAGCATGGCTAAACATCATTGACCGCCACTTTAGATAACCACAAAATTAACGGAGTTCCGAGCACCTTTACTTGTGTTGTTAATAGTCTTTTGGAAAAAGAGTAAATCAAAGCTTCAGCACTCTGATATAAGTTTCTAGGACGCAACAGAATGGATTAGATTTGAATTTACGGTTCCTACTACAGATAGACATAGAGATCACCTAGCAAAGCTGATCTCTCTCCCTTCCTCGACAATTTATCGGTATGAAAAAGATACAATAACATTAACCGGACTATTACGCACTGTACTAGTACAAAAAAAAGATACAGTTAGGTCAAAGTACGCACTCCATCCTACTCGTGCTTGCTTAATCTCATAATACTTCTAAACTAGAATGCATAGCATTAAAAGGTTATTCGAGGGCTTGAAACCATTTGTCCAAATCTATATATATATATATATATATATAAAACTCAAAAATTGTCAGTTTGGAGGGTATGTGCGTTATAGAAACGCACGCCGCTCAACCGATTCAGCTGAAACTTTGCGCACATATCTTTTCGACCCTGCGCAGATGATAGGCTACTTTTTGCGGCTATTCGTTGAGCCCCTCTATCGATTTATTGATTTGTTTACGTTTTTCCAAGGAAGTGAGGGCTTATCATGTTTAATCAAGCATTTTACCATAGTCATGTAAAGAAGGGCGGTGAAGCTCATTTTCACATCAGGATCACGAGGATGCGGTTTCGTCGAAGCGGGTCCCAGGGTAAGTCATCCACAACATTTAAGAAGGGGGGGGGGGCTTGCAGGTAGGTGACCAATGACCCGGGCTGGGCCAGGAAAGCCAACTAGTAATGAATAATATTTAGTTTTTCCACATATCGTCGAATTGTAACTGACTATGCGTATTGCACACCATACGTACTATTTGACGACTTGTAAGTACAAATCTCCTTAATCCCACTGACTTTTTCTTGTCTCCCTGTCTCTTTCGAATTGATTGGATATGTATCCTAATAGTACGCACTTCTACACTTTGCCACGCTAGAAAATGTTTTCCTGTGAGGATTTACTAGTAAGATTGTCGTCGGTTGCCCCGCACTCTGTGCAGACTCGTCTCACATATCAAGTTGCAACTGACTTCGAGCATAGTTCCAAGTCTTTTCACAAGCAAGGTCTCAAGGGCATGGATGTTGTCCGTTTAGGTTTTTCTCTCTGCGTGATGGATTTGCCAGGCAACCGAGTGGACAACAGAAACGAATTGAATATCACCTAACAACATCATTAAAAACACATCTCCTTTAACAATTATTCCGAATGTTCACAATTTTGCTGTTCTTCCTCTACCATACTTCGATTCTTGGGAATGTTTCCATAAGGTTAGTATGTCAATAATATAATTAGTAATACCATTCTTTGTTTCACTAAAGGCGAAAAAGAGAATTGAAAACAGTTTGGTAATTGGCAATCAATGATGTTCCCTTAGCGATACTCACCTTAAAAATACGAAGCGAAAGTATAAATGTGGATGTGTTTGTTTTAAGAAATTCTTTGTGAAAAACTTTCTCTTGTTGGGCATCTAAGAAGAGAACACCTTATTGTTAGATCGAAAGTGGTTTTTGCCTAAGGAGCTGCAAATTGGTTAACGCAGCATTGATGTTCAAGATCCCTTTTCTCTGCCAAATTCCTCTGTAAACGAAGTTGCGTTCAACTTAACTACACGATGTGCATTTTTAGCTCAGTTTCATGTAAATAAAAAATGGTGGTAGCTATCTAAGCATAAAGCAGCTTTTTTCAAAAGCTTCGCTCATACATAGCGTTTTCCTGCAGAATCTTCAATGAAAATGCAGCTGTAAAAAACTTCGCTAAAATGTTTCAAAAAACTGAATCTTTCAGAAAGCAGCGTCAAGACTTAGAGAAATACGGTGTTCCTGACCTGAGAACCTTTACAACAACAAGACCAATAATACAGGAAGCAAGTCCTGCATGGGTTGCAGAACCGATGCAAGAAGCAGCCCCTATATGGATTAAAGAGGCAGATGAAGGATCAGATGAGGAATCAGACGAAGAACATGGGGAGCCAAATCGCATGGTTTTTCTCGTCCAGCAGCCTCAACCACAATCACCATTACTATATCCAATTCATCCGCCTTCAACCGTTCCTTTTTATTCTCCTACAGTTCAATACGTTCCTCCACTTCCTTACTGTTGTCTGTTAAGCCCCTACCCCTTACTCCCTTACTACTGATACTTTGTCTCATTTACTGTTTACATTTAATCGCTATAGGTCTTTGAAAGAGTTGCCGTTTATGTGATCATGATTCCCCTAATCCATTGCACTCGAGCTTCCGAAAAAATTGTAAATGTAGTGATATACTATAATACTTTTTGTTATGTTTTACTTTAGTGTGATGCTTGTAATCAGCATGTCAATCAATCTTCATGCATAGAAAAAGGGACCACACAGAAATCGCAGTTCCGCCATTGAAAGAGGAGACAGTGCCGTATCATCGCGCCAATTTCAAGACAATTTCGTGGCAGGTGGATGTACCTATGTCGCATCCAATACATAGCAATCAAGTACTAACTCTTCTCTTGGATACTAGAGCAACAAACTGGCGTCCCCGGTGCCGCATGGGTCGGGATAGATTAGCTCTGCTGGTAAAATATAATCTTCAGTCAAAGAATTGGTCCAGACTGCGCGGCGTGCGCAGCCTGGGAACCTAGTGCTTCAGTATAGCAGTAAGCACAACGCGTACATCAATTTGGCCCCTGAAGAGTCCAGTGACTTACTTTCACTTCGTCTTTTCTTGGTTTACTCTTACCTCGCATTGTCTCTCCATCCTTCCTGCTCCAGATTTACTTCAAATATGAATCGAAGCGCTCCTGTTTCTCCTGCTATGTATTCGACTATCTTTGCTGACTGCCTTTGCAACACCGCATAATCTCAAAATGTTGAGCTTCTGACCCATTCTAAATGACCACAGGGAAATATGATACTTCGATAATGTTTTGTAAGCTCCCATTTTTTTATGTGAGCAAACAATGAATGACTGGCAGAAAACCCCACTAAAATATAGCCTATGCGAAAAGTAGCCTATGTTATCCGTGGTGCCTTATTCATGAACGACTTATAAGCAGGGTCAAGCAAGAGGTGTGGCACACGATCGCTGGTTACGACCACCCTCCCCCTCTTATTGCTGTCTCAAAAAGACGCCCTGAACTATATACCTAAGTTAGCATTACTTGAAGGCCTTGTCAAACACAACGGGCAACATATCCATACTTAGCATGTCAATTAACCCCGGTAGACAATGTTTGAGCGAATTCTGAAGTTTCAAGATATTGGGTCACCTAAGTGAAATCGCCACTTTCCAGCATGTTTAACTTTGTTTCAAAGGTGAAGTAGCTAGCTGTTTTTGCACTTAAGACAAAGCACTACTCCTTCTTTGGCCACTTCAGAAATCTCGCTTCAAAAGACCTCCTAACTTTGGAATTAGAAGCCAACCAAAATCTCGTTTTTCCCATTTTTCGAATTTGATCGCTGTGCTTTCACCAAATATTTCTCAGAGCTAAGAAGACGAATCAGGCTCAAATCACTCCTATGGAATCTACGTGGTCTGGGCTATCGATTCATATAAATAATGTTCGCTAAAAAGATTTTTTTTGATATAAATGGGGTGTGGTTTATATCGTTATTACTGCTTAACCTTCTTCTTTACATAGCAGAAATTTCATATAAAAACATTTCTTCAAGAGCAAGATATAATCGTTTTTCCTTACCTATGCAAATGTAAAATACTAGTAAAATACAGCGAAAATATTGGGATACGATTACATGCTAAGTCTGCGCTACTTTGTGAATCGCAAGGGTAGACGACAAGGATTTATGTATTTGATAGCCTAAGCCTCGTAATCTACATTAAAGTGATTTGAGCCTGATTGTCTTTTCTAGCCTGAGATATTGAAAACGAAAAATGGAACAAACGAGATTTTGGCTTGCTCTTAATTCCTTAATTTGGAGGTCATTTAAAGTAGGATTTCTATTGTGAGCAAAGAAATAGTAGTTCTTTGTAATAAACGCAAAAAGAATTAGTTAACTCATCTATGGAACAAAGTAACATGCTTGAAAACGACCATCTCACTTAGGTGGTCCTGCATTTGGAAACCTCAGAATTCGCTGAAATTTGGACACAAGAGTTATTTTACTTGCTGATTACAAAACGATGCTCTTATGCTTTATAGATCTTAAATTATGCTTACTGTATGTATACGAGAATGGGTCAAATATCAATGTGCTAGTATTTTGCATGAGCCCTAATTGACCTTGTTAACGAATACCATGTTATGTAAACAGCGGACGCCTTGATAACGACCCCCCCCTTTGATTCCTCAATACGACCCCCCAGGTGTGGATGCCACACCCCACGCTTGACCCTGCTTATAAGTTACAAGTTAGCCTTAGTTAATTTATAAGTTTGTATTTTACGTGTTCCAAATTAGGAGCCACAATCGTCTTAACTATAACACAAGACTTTGCCTGTTTTGGAAAAGTGCAAGCTTAGAGCCAGTGTTGGCGATTATGGGGTGTTTATGTAAAAGGTTCTCTTGCTATATGTATTTCTTCAGTATCGGTTTAATAATCTGTTCCGTTAAGTACGAAAACAAGAGAATACACCCAGTCTTGTTTTATTATGAGGAGCTTTGATGATGACTCCATTGCTGGGATCGTTGTAATGTGTAAATGCAACGAAAATCATACTAACTTGTCGCTAAGATAAGATTCATTTCTTGACCTTACAAAAGAGGCCTTTGGTTGAGAAACGGGTCTCATTTTTGTGATCAGCATGTCGAATAACACCCCGCTCAAAATCTAGGGCAATTCAAAAATTTCCCCATCATACCGTGAACCCACCGTAACCTTTACATAAGGTGGTGAAATTCGGCAAGATTGTCTGCTAAGCTATCATCATAATCCTTATATTGCCAAAAAATGAATGCGCTAGGTTTAAAAAAAAGGAAAGTTATATGAAAGGATGCGTTACTTATGTGCCCACCTAATAAAAAAGCATGCTATTCGCTCTGGGGACAGTAGAGCATCGCATTTGAATCATGAAAATTTGCGTTATTTCCATATTAACCTGCAAAAAAATACAGTCTGTGTGAGCGTGTTGAGCGGGTGTTAGATCCGATATGTTTTTTAGACGAGAATATATAGCTTCTCAATTTTCGAGGACTCAGAGTTTCTTAAATCTCGGGTTCAGATTGGATGTGCACTGAAGTTGCTGCAAACATTACACTCTTGTATTGTTCACTATGCTCTATTGAACGGTACCCTGCATCAATCAGATCAAGGAGTATACTTCCAAATTATTCAAGACTGAAAAAACCGAGTTTGCATAAATATGAAAAAAGTTAGTTTGCAGGAAAATTTCCCTTGTATAGACTATACGATTTGCAAGAAATTTCTGTATTGTTTAGTCTAGTTAGCGGGCTGTTGTATTTTTCCACATTTGAAGTGTTGTTCTTAGACTTTGTTATCCACAGAAGATAAAAGTTGCATTTGCATCATATTGCAAACTTAAACCTTTTTTTATTTCGTGAAAGCTAATCTTACAATTGATCTAGGATTTGGAGACACTCTTGGCTCGAATTGCGCCGGAACTTTACTGTCAACTCATCTATAATAGGAACTAGCTTGCTTACCCCGCTCCGCTCGGCCCTGTCAAAACATTGTATCTAATGAAGGTCCCATCCCTATCCCTGTACAGCCTTTCCCTGTGCACACTTCTACACTTCATTTCCAGTTCCTTATGTTGTTTTCGAAATCACCATGCCTACTTACCACCCTGTGCCAACTCCTAGCCCTTCAGCTCAAATTTTGAAAAAAATCGATAAAATCGATAAAAGTAATAGGTAATACCACAAACTAATATTGCATTCATAAACAGCGTGCTCGATTACCCCCTCCCCCCCCCCCCTCCCTGTGGCAACTCCCAGCCTGTAGATCAAACTTTGCCAAAATCGACGAAATTTTAAAAGTAACCGATAATCCTGAAAACTATTATATTAGGTTGCCCGAAAGTTTTGTCGCTTTTTTTCAACGCCCACTAAAACCCATAGAATACCAATTCATGGACGATCTAGGTATCATTTGATTCAGATTTTTATCCTCTTTCTTACTGCTAAATCTGCTCTCTGATCTACCCTGTCTCTGTCTTTGCAATGCTATCGCCATGGCATTTTGAGCAGTTCAGCACTAACGCCAATTTCCTGAATTCGGAAAATTTTTACCCCGATGTTTTCAAAGGGCGCTAGTAGCTGTTATGTAGAGCAAATCTTTGGCTACATTGTGTCTACTTTAAATTAAATGGATCACGTTTCTCAAGTCTGTTATAATTATTTATTGAAGAAAAACCGCGGCTTTTTGTTTGCGTTTACCACTTAAAAGTACCGAAAATTCCAAAAAGCTGCTTTTTCGAAGCAAATCAAACTTAGTTATGTTGCATATTTATCGTTTATTAGCAATTAGTTTCAATTCGCAGAAATTTCAAAAGCTTTCATGTTTTTGCTGCGATTGCGTGTTTCATGACTTTGCCAAAAATCGAGACCTCCGAAAGAATAATTTTTTCAAACTAAAAACAGAAGATTGGGAGAATCTAAAAACACTGCCATATAGCCGGAGAATTGCTCTATTTAACCCATACTTAACCCTTTCCGAAACCATGAAATGAAATTCTTGAAAATTAGCCTAACTTTAAGCAGAAAAAATTGGCAGGTGGAGAATTTTGGCAATTATCAAAGAAAGCATACAAGATTGTGGTTCGAAAATGTATCCTTCTGAAGGAGAAGAAAAAGCTGCATCGAATGCATGTTGAAACTCACTCAGGTCTTTATTATGCATATTTTTATAGCGGTTTCAAAAAACCGACAAAACTTTCGGGATAACCTAATATTAGGTTGGCACGAAAGTTCTTGCGTAATTCAGACAAAATTCGATAACTTTTCGAAGACTTAACCTAAATTCACAATCTTGTATGCTAAAAATATTAGAAGTCTTACGCTTTATGATGCATGTTTACGAATAAGATTCCGTGAGCTGGACGTCAAGAACGAAGCTCTCGAATATGGGGCTTCAAATTTTGCGATTTTGAGTTTGGTGCCAGAAAATCGCAGAGTGCCGCTAGCTAGCCGAAAAAAATCTGTAGAATTTACTTACACCATATGTTACTTTGGAAGGCTTTGATCTTGCACGGTGAAGCAAAAACAAAAAATTCGTGAAATAAGTCATTTTGCGGAAAAAATCCCCTCATGTCCGCAGTTTTCCGGCGAAAACACTTTTTTACAATCGAGAAAACGTCGCAAGGCTCTAAATAGGCACTATATCTAATTTCTGGTTGCAAACTGTGTTTCTGTGGAAAAGTTAGAGCGATAAGGGGATTTGTCCTCTGAAATGAGAATTTTCACAAATTTTTTGTTTTCGCGTTTCAATGCGAGATCAAAGCCTGCTAAAATAACGTATGGACTTTTGCTGTGAAAGTAAAATCTACGGATTTTTTTCGGCTAGCTAGCGGCACTCTGCGATTTTCTGGCACCAAACTCAAAATCGCAAAATTTGAAGCGCCGTATTCGAGAGCTTCGTTCTTGATGTCCAGCTCACGGAATCTTACGCTTAAACATCCATTATGAAGCCTAAGGCTTTTTATATTTTTAGCATACAAGATTGTGAATTTAGGCTTAGTCTTTGATAAGTTAGTGAATTTAGTTTGAATTACGCAAGAACTTTCGTGCCAACCTAATAGTATTTGGAATCTCCAACTTACCCCCTCCCCCTCTGGCAACTCCCAGCATGTAGCTCAAACTTCGCAAAAAATCGATAAAATCGATAAAAGTAATCGATGATTCCAGAAAGCAATATTGTATTCGTAATCAGCATGCTCACTTACCCCCTTTCGCCAACCCCCACCCTCGTAGGCCATACTACGCAAAAAATAAAAATCGATAAAATCGATGTCGATCGATAACGAAAAGTAGGCTATGACACGCTCCCTGCCCCGAAGTATAAGTGTGCCAAATTTGATCCAAATCGGTTCAGAAATAGAAATTTCTATTCCGCACATACCTACACACAGGCAGACAGAGAGAAAGACACATATTCAGTTTTATATACAAGATTCTATATTCAACTACAACAATATCCAGAGTATAGCTAAGACATAGAACTTCAACTTAATTGTCGACTTTATAAGAACATGCAAAAATTTGCGTCATGCACAGGAATAAACATTTATATTTCAAGGGCCTAAAACCCCTTATCCTTGATAGGTATATATCTTTGATATCGCAACATTTACAAGAAAGGGTGATGAATGGACACAATTGAACAGGATACACCACTTTTTCTATTATGTTCATCCCAGATCAGCGTTTTTTTCAGAGTGCAAACAATCTGTCATCTTTTAGAAGACACTTATCGCATGGAATCGCAAGGAAATCGATGTAGTGACACACGGGTAGAAGAAATAATTTGTGTACAGTGTAAAAAGGAAAGTATCAAAAAAGAAAGTGCAGAGAAAATTATTTGAACTTCCGAAAGTTTTTTCAATGTTCGACCTTCTTTGATTTGGCAGGTAATCTTGATATAACTCTTTGCTCTAGCTTAACCACGCTGGTCCGTTTTCATACTGGTCCGTAGGTTTCTGACAATTCCAGCATGGGTCAGCATGAACCCGGCATCAAGACGATATGATCGTTACTTAAGGCTGTCGTTTCGGCGACTTCACTTTTATCGAGGCCAGGAATCAAATACCGTTCTATAGAATACTTTTCTCCGCATTTCACCGCAGCGGCTAATTTGAGGGATCAAATGAAATAAAGTACTAGGAGGGGAGACAAAGCTCACCAAATACAGGGTTTTGGAGCCAAGGCAGCTCCTTTGAGGGGAAGCGACTATCAACTGCAATAATTCAAGAGGTCAAGCCGACGCGCCCGCCAACGTCATCCTACTGACAGGGGAAAAGTGTTATGTCAAAGTGGCCTTTTTAGATAATGGTTTGGTAATGGTTTGTATTGCACGGTGGTTCCAAATTTGTCTTTCAAATCTGCCAAGCTACCCTAGACGCCGGTCATGACCGTTATTTAGAACGAAAAATGGATGCAGAACTTGGGTAAAATCGACTGTTACAATCTTTTCAACGCTCATATAAGGCAATGTTATGTATTAGCATATTAGACAAAATGCATCCATTGCATAAGCGGCTCTGATAATTGGCACTGGACCATTTGAGCAAATTTGGCAATTTTGTTCCAGTTTGCGTTTATTTTTTTGACCTGAAAAACGCTCATAACTCGGCTTCCAGAGGCGCTTGGCAGATTAGGAAAGTACGTTTGGAATCACTCAAATCAGCATGAGTCTCATCTGAAAAGGCCACTTCGACTAATCACGCTTTCCTTGTGAGTTAGATCAGGTTTGCATAAGGTCTTGCAGAATGAGTTTTTGCGTCACCGTTAAACAGTTTGTTCTGAGTAATTTTGTACTTTTGCGTTCATCCAAACTCTCAGATGTTTTAGGTACAGTTTCGGGTTTCTTGAGACTTTGACTGAAGCCATCTTAATAATCCTTAATTCGCATAAAAGAACTCGCTTTGTTTCCCCAACATATAATCAGGGTCAAGCAAGCGTGTGGCACACCATCGCTGGTTACGACCCCTCCTCTTACTGCTGTCTCAATAAGAGCCCTGAACTATATACCTACGATAGCATTACTTGAAGGCCCTGTCAAACGTAACGGGCAACATATCCATAATTAGCATGTCATGTCAACTAACCCCTGTAGACAATGTTTGAGCGAATCCTGAAGTTTCAGGATATTGGGTCATTTAAGTGAAATCGCCATTTTCCAGCATGATTAACTTTGTTTTAAAAGTGAAGTAGCTAGCTGTTTCTGCACTTAAGGCAAAGCACTACTCCTTCTTTGGTCACCTCAGGAATCTCGCTTCAGAAGACCTTCTAGCTTTGGAATTGGAAGCCAACCAATATCTTGTTTTTCCTATTTTTCGCCTTTAATGGTTGTGCTTTCACCATATATTACTCAGAGCTAACAAGACGAATTAGACTCAAATCATTCCTATAAAATTCACGAGGTCTGGGCTATCGATTCATGTAAATAATTTTAATAATAATCTAAAAATATTGTTTTGATATGGTCAATGGGGTGTGGCATCACCCCTAAAAAGCTGTGGCTGCCAGAGCTTTTTAAGGGTGGTGCCACACCCCATTAACTAACCTTCATACAGATCAAATTGCTGCGTTTTTTATATCGTTGTTACTGCTTAACCTTCTTACATAGCAGAGATTTCATAACAAAATATTTGTTCAAGAGCAAGATATAATCAATTTTTCTCACCCACGCAAATGTGAAATACTGGTAAAATACTGCGAAAATATTGAGATACGGTTACATGCTAAGTCCGCACTACTATGTGAATCGCAAGGGCAGGCAACAAGAATGTACATATTCGATAGCCTAAGCCTCGTAATCTACATTAAGGTGATTTGAGCCTGACTGGTCTTTTCTAGCCTGAGATATTGAAAACGAAATATGGAACAAACGAGATTTTGGCTTGCTCTTAATCCCTTAATTTGGAGGTCATTTAAAGTAGGATTTCTATTGTGAGCAAAGAAATAGTAGTTCTTTGTAATAAACGCAAAAAGAATTAGTTAACTCACCTATGGAACAAAGTAACATGTTTGAAAACGACCATCTCACTTAGGTGGTCCTGCATTTGGGAACCTCAGAATTCGCTGAAATTTGGACCACAAGAGTTATTTTACTTGCTGATTACAAAACGATGCTCTTATGCTTTATAGATCTTTAATTATGCTTACTGTACGTATACGATTATGGGTCAAACATCAATGCGCTAGTATTTTGTATGAGAGCCTATTTGACGTTGTTAACGAATATCATGTTATGCGAATAGCGGACCTTGATAACAACCCCCCCCCCTTCCTGATTTTTCAATACGACCCCCCAGGTGTTGCATGCCAAACCCCATGTTTGGCCCTGCATATATTGTAGCAAGTAAAAAATGTAATTAGGTGAAGGCACCGGTTAGGGTGCATCTTTACAAGACATACTAGACGGGTCGGACGCAGTCGTATGCACTCGCACTAGCTGCTGTTTTAAATTGGCTGAAGGTATCCACAATTTCCACGAATCCTCTAAGCCAGCCACGTATACATGTTCTCATCGCTGTACTCAGCTCTTCCTACACATACTCAGACACTCGCAGTTAAAGGCACCATCCACCCAGATTCTCGACTTCCAGATTTTGTCGTTTCTGGGCCTTCTCATGTCCCTGTTTCCAAATATGAAGTAGAAAATCCGCGAAAATCCTGAAAATCCCATTCTAGAGAAACCAGTTGGCTTTTCAGAATGGTGATTGAAGGAGCGCCCACAAATGGGCGGGCATGGATGGCGAGGGCGGGCATGGATGGGCTCTTCGTGCATCTTCGCCATTCCGCAACGATTTTCTCGCTTCCGAAGCTGCATTTTGCTCCGCAAGTTGGGCATTAGCTTGATAGAAGGCCTTACTGTTTTACTGCCCTACTGCTGCCAAAAGCCCAACACCCTTAACTTAGGGTGGAGGGCCTTTAACTCGCGCAGGACAAAATGCTTAGTCTTCGCTCTCCCTCAGAGCCTAAATGGAATCGTTTTCTTAATACCTTTCTTTTAGAATGTCATTTCAGCAACATTGGTCAACCTACTCTGAATACTTCCTAAATAGGTGTAGCTTATATGCGTCTAACTAGAGCCGCTAATTATCGCCTCTTTTAAATACCTAGAATCCTCTTCCACTATGTCGAGTGGGCGTGGTTCGGCCAGTATACCAATCATCCGAATTTTCGACTTGTTTCGTAAAGGTTTACAAACGTCTTTTCTAGACAAAACATACATAGTCTTTTGGAGAACAAAATTCTGAATGTGTTCCAATAAAAGCTAGACTGTTAACTTTTGCCGACTATATTTTTGATAGAGCCAATTACGGTGAGAGCTATTAGTTATAGCATGAAGTGTGCCAGTCGTTATCTCTTATCAAGTGTTAACGTTTCGCGCACTCAAGAGTGCACCAAATAGATAAATAAACCGAAGTAAAAACAACAGGTCATCATCTTGTTCGCACTTTCCATTTTGATTCTTTCAATAAGTTCTCCAAATGCTTTGTCATCGGTGATTTCACTCACTAATGACAAAGCATTTGGAGGAAGGCTAATGCCGGACGAAGACGCAAGCACTACTGGTTAAGCGAATGCGGCGAACACGTCTCGTTGCAGAATCTCCGGCTGACCATTCGTACTCTAAGTTTTGCATCATTTGTATAGCAGTAACCTACACTCGAAGATATAATTTTGAGTACAATGTAATAACACAAATAATTTCGCGACATAGAGGTTCATTATGTTATACAATTGTTACACCGCAAAGTTCCCGCATACTTTTTTTCGTAATTAGTGGCGTCCACAAAAGAACGCGGGAGGTATTATACAAAGTGAGCCAAAAACATAGCATGTTGTTCCATAAATTTGTTGCGTTTTCATTTCCGCTCTCAGTTCAGTTGATTGGCTTCAAGTTGCACATAAGAATGATAAGAGCTGATTATGCTCCTCAAAAATACTAGTCCGTGCAAATGGAAGCTGTCCTACTTTATTCTCATCTTCCCAAATGGGTTTCTGAAGTGCAAAAATATGCATTTTCAGCGCATTTTCATTGCCCATGAAAAGAAGTCTTTTGTAAAAAATGTCGGCGCCTATGACACGAAACCAGGAGGTTAGGTCGCTATAAGTGATCTAGGGTTGAAAGAGGGCTTGTCGAATAAGGAAACTCCAAATTTTCGACTGGAAGCAATCCTATGCGGGGAGCTGGCCCGTTCGGGGAACGACCATATGTTGCCGGCAACGATTGCCGAGGTTGCTGTGGTTGCCGACGTTGCCGGGGTCAGAGACAGTTAGAGAGCACGCGGAACGTGGAGGCTATCGTGGGGTCCTACAACGACCGGTAGCGCCGGCATCGACCATTTCTGTTCAATAACAAGACGGTCGGTTTGTACGCAACACACTTTCTAAAAGGTGCCGTATTGCAGAAAAGGCCCGGATGGACACGTAAACTCATTTCTCGCATGACATAGCAGGAATTCAAGTGGCGAATGCCGTCAAGACTGTCCCGCAAGACTTGAATGAAAGAAACAAGTAGCAGCTGCATTCCAAAGATTCTTTCTACATTATTTGACTCCTATAGTGATCACATGAATAGTGCTTGCTTGAGTTCCAGAGACTTCAGGACCTGAGATAATTACCAATTGATTTCGATTTTGCTAATTTGCTATAATTTCAAATTAAGAACTCATAAAAACAGCCTAATGGACCGTTTTCATAAAACAACAAATTTAAACGATAGACGATAAATTCCTTCAAGACACTTTTCATTTCGAAGGTCTTGTAATCCTAAATTGAGCCTACTTCAAAAACCAGTTTGGATTACTCAGCTTCCTCTAAAATGGATTGACTTTCAATGCATTTAAATGCACTTTCCTGCATCTAAAGTTTTGCTTCTCTTTAAAAGACTTAGAAGGTTCAGAGTGGGCAAATGATTTGTCCTACACTAAAATCGAAGTACTAATACATATTGAAATAGGGAGAGCTTTAATGATAGAAAAAGAAATTCGACCCATTTTTACCATTTATTTTTTTCTTCAGTCTTTTAGAAATTCTCGAGTTAAGTCATTTTAAACGACGCCCTGGAGTATGATACTACCAAAAAGGGTAAGACGACCGTTTCTTTGGCACCAAAGTAACTTGTTGGTCCATGGCCAGCTAGACTGTTAGAAAGGAAAAAAAATTAGTTTCGCTGAAAAAAGTACAAACAATTATCTATCTTCGCGTTCTGCGAAAAGGTTTAGAAAACGCACGTACTTCCAATCGGAGTATAAAGGCAGGTCATAAATCTCAAGTTTAGCCACCTTTCATGCCATCATTTTCATTCAAATCTATGGATGTCAGTTTCTCACTTTTGTCACGCTTGATGTGGACTTGCTAAGCAACACACAGTGACATACAGGTTTCACAGGCTTAGCGGAATCTTTGAGCATATTCGTTTATTCGCTTTCAAATGAGATTTCCCACCTTGCTGATTGTCTGCTGCTGCGCCTATCCTCTTGCTCTTGCCAATATAAGGTCAGTTCATAAACTATCATCACACGTCTCAAAAACTGTGTAACTGCGATAGTACCAACAAAATTATGTAACGACCTTAAGTATGTTTGAATGATTTGAGCTGTGGACAAGACATGTCGAAAAAACAAATGCAGTATGCCTTGGTTATCTTTCTTGTGTAGTGGAAAAGCATGCATATACTTGTTTTTTGTTAAACTGCGCAAACGAAATAATTTTCAAAGTAAGGTAAGCAAAAGTGCATTATCTGTGATTTGCCCTATAACTGCTCTCTCTCGAGCGATGGTGAAAAACCGCAGCAGCTACAACAAAATATCAACAGAAAAAGCGAGGCATAGACATTGGTGCGATGCGACTGTCGCAATGGGTGGTCATGCGGCATTCACGATAGAGAGTCGTAAGAGTGGGCGGTGGAGTTTAGATAATAAGCTGTAAGCATAGAAGTAATTCGTATTATTAGGTTGCAAAAAAAGTTTTGCCAATAGAGGGCAAGCTGATTTGTTTTATTTAAATATTCATAAGTGGTTGTCACTCAACAGTTTGGTCATGTGTATCAACAACCTTACATTACTGGTTGACGGCAGCATCCACAAAGTAAACCCCACCCATTAGCATTTACTTGTAAGGCGGGCTTCAGGAGTATCCAAATGCCTCTGGTGCCGCAAACCTCCACTGAGGTTGAGCGCTCACCCAAGCAGTGCACTATTTTGTTGCTGCAAGAGTTCGACCTTTAAAAAAAGGTCCCTAGAAAACGGGGGCTTTGAGGGTTTGAACAATTTGAACTTTATAACTGTAATCAGGGCCCCAGAAAGGTCCAGAATAACAAAAACATGGGAGGCGAAATTTTGCGTGCCTTTAAGTATGTCATGGATGTTCCGCTCCAGGAAACGCGCTGGCTACGTTTCGTAACAGGTGGAGAGCCGTTTTTTTAACGTCAATATTAATGAAGTATTTGAATGAACTATTTCTGACTTGGGAAGAGGCATAGGTACCGGAGCAAGTGATAGTCGGATGTCGCTCTATTTGGGCAGAAGTGTATAAAATGATCAAACCAAGCTTCTGCAAGTTCTACGCGCCTGTATTCTAAAAAATATCCCCTTTTGCAGACCTGTGCGAAATGGATTACTTTCCTTTGAGCCCCTGGGCATATCTCTCGCGATTTCAGTCGCCACGCGATTTGGCCGTTTGCCGGTCTTCAGGCCAAACACTCGCAGACCACAAATGCTTGGTATATTAACTTTTGTAAATCGATGAAATGTTCTATTTTCCGTGTACTCATTGAGTTTGTGAAGAGCAACTGGAGTATAAGGAGGCAACTGGAGTATAAGCAACTGGAGTATTGCCAAATCGTCGCGCTGATTTTGCGTGAGGTATCTCCGAGGCTAAGGAACATTTCTTCCTAGTTTACAGTAATTTTTTAAAATCAAATAGCGTATCTGGACCTTGTCTGAAAGTATCGTGCGGCATAAGTTTCGTTTTCCGAAACACAAGAGGTGGCTGAGCGGCACGCTTGAAAAACCGAAAAGGGTGCGTGGGTGCGTCTTACACGCGTGAAATTAGGACAGTTGAGAGTTTTCGAAGTACTGTGCTCAGACACGTTTTTGACTTATGGAAGGCGCTACAATGGTTTTGTTCGCAGAACCTGTGCAGAAAATAGTGCAAAACAGCAAACATTCTTAGCGCCCTAAGGCCTAAGGCATACCTCGCGCGATTTCGTCAAGTCGCTACATCCACGCAACTTGGCAGTTTGCCAGATATTTACAGATCAATTGTGTATAGGTCCTAAGTGCATAGGCGCGTAGCTACCAAGAGTTACAGCAAAAGCTTTAAGTCTGGCCCATGCAAAGCGTGCTAACGACCAGTTACGAAGAGTCGCTGCAGTGCCAGGTCGCGCAGCGACTGGAATCGCAAGAAGAAGTATGCCTTAGGCCTAAAACAGCATGTTTCTCCCTGCAAGAAATGGTTTCGCTTCCGGGCATAGCAACCTTGAACTATCATTATAGACTAAAGCGCCTTTTCCCATTTTACTCTGTTACCCAGATCTTCGCCTTTCTGACAATGTTGAGTTCCTGGCCAGATGTTTTTGTTCAAATCTTTTGCGACATAGCTTATATGCGGGGCCCGGCACGCGTTGGTTTGGAGCATTCTTGGGAACGCAGTCCGTTAGCGTACGCTCAGCATATTTCGGGTTGAGCCAGACTTCGCGGGGAAGCGGCGTACGCGGCGTACGCAGCGTACGCTCGGTATATTTCATCATAGGAGCGTACGCGGCGTACGCTGCGTATGTCGCGTACGCCGCGCAGTCTGGCCCAACCCTAAGACCCGAGCAAACAGATGACTTGTTTACAATGCACAAACAATCACATGACGCCGAATTTGGGTTATGTTTATACCATACTACTCCAAACAAAATTGTGTAAAAAGTTTCAAAAACTTATATGTCCTAATACCCGTTCCCGAATTTGTTGGCTTGTAGACTCACACCAAACCAAGCAAGTTGGTTCGGAGCATAAATATCGAAGAGTTCACATAAGTTTTGGACTTCTTGATTTGGACGAAGAGAACGTTTCAAAATCTATCATATAGCGAAGAGAGCGAATAAAACTACTGCTTTTCCTTTTTTGAGCCAAAAACGGTGTAAACGCATTGATACTAGATATCGTCCCCCATTCACATGCGGTGTCCTTTAAACTATGTGGCGAAAAATGCATCGCCAGATTGTGGAGGCCACAGATTTTGTTGGTTAAGAGGTTTTCGACGTTCTGAACACTAAATGGTACCATGTTCAAGACTGAATCTACTCAAAATGTTTTTTCTGTTTTTCTTTGTTATATTAGTTACCTCAAAACTCGCTTTTTTCGCTTTTTTATCAAAATGTTTTTCGTATCGATTGAACAAGCGTTTTCCTACTGACTTTACGTCAAAAGAGACTTCGTAAAATTTTGCGACTAACGGACTGCGTTCCCAAGAATGCTCCAAACCAACGCGTGCCGGGCCCCGCATATAAGCTATGTCGCAAAAGATTTGAACAAAAACATCTGGCCAGGCTAAAATCCGTTGGTTAAAAAATCTTTTAAAAAACTACGGCGAGCTACGAGAAAAAGAAAAAAGTAGTAGTGTATTTTGTAAGGTTTACTCTACCGAATCTTTACTTGAACTCCTTCTGAGGATTGTTTTGAAAGTTTTAAAAAATCGTGAAACTTGACCATCTAAAAAAGCATGGGTCGCAAATTTTGGTTATTTTCTGAAAGCTTATTGACTGTTTTGCAACATTATCATAACCATTAGAAAGAGAATGAAATTTTGCATCGAATGCTTCTAAGATCTCTTAGAAAGCTTTGTTCCTTCAAATCTGGTGCCCGTTTGAAAAAAGCGAAATTACTTTTGAAACGACCTAATATTTTGTGCCGAGCTAATATCTACCATTGTAAATATATAACGTTTCATAATTATGTCTAAGGCACAAGATTCTTGGAAGACTTAGGGCTGAATGAAAAGAATTGCCGATAGATACTAGTACTACATACTAGCCTACTTGAACCAACGCATATTATAGATAAGTCACCAGATACAATACGAGCAAGAAACTCGCATACCGTTAATTTTGTGCTGAAAAATATCGGAGAAATATCGCTTATTTATATTAGGTCGTTCCGAAAGTAATGTCGCTTTTTTCAAACGTACTCCACATCTCGTGGAATTAAGATGTGTAAGAGATTCTGGTAGCATTTCATGCAGCATTTCATTCTCTTTCTAATGGTTATAAAATTACCGCACAAAATTGAATAACGTCTGGAAAAATTATTAGAATCTGCGACCCATGCTTTTTGAGAAGGTCAAGTTTCACAATTTTTCTAATTTTTCATAACAACCCTCGGAAAGAGTCCAAGTAATGGATGGATAGAGCAAACCCAACAGGAAACAGCACAACTTTTTTCACTTTCCAGAGCTCGTCATAATTTTTGTATAGATTTTTTGATGGAACTACCGTGTTTCAGCAAACTCGTCTCAGACACAAATGCATCAAACATCAATAAGTCTTCGGATTTTGAAACTTACACAGATGGATTATGGTTTAACACTAATTTTACAAGCCAAATGAGTACTCATGCTTCGAATTAGCAACTTTCGAAAATTCCGGGTACGGCCTGGGGCGCCTTAGAGAACTTGAATTATGGTGATGTTATCCCGGAAAACTCAATGAATCGGAAACAAAAAACAACTGTTAGAAAGAGGAGAAAAAGATACGTCGAATGGCACCCGAGTTGCTTGCCGGTTGTTGTTCTTTGAGGTCTGAGCTGACCAAATATGGAATTTGATGGCATTGAAAAATTGGTTCCAGAAACTCTAAGAAGCAAGATAAAGAAAAGAAAAAAATTACCCTGTGTCGTGTAGGATTTGCTTTATCTACCTATCACTTGTACTTCTTCGGAGAGTATGTAAAAAAATTTAGAAAAATAGCCGAACTTGATCATGGCAAAAAGCATGAGTCGCAGATTTTGGTAATTTTTGGAGCGCTCATTAGATATTATGCAATGAATTGTAAATATTAAAAAGAGAATAAAATGTTGCATCGAATGCTCCCAAGATCTCTTGAAAATCTTGATTCCATGAAATGTGGCGTCCATTCAAAAAAAGCGACATTACTTTCGGAACGACCTAATATATTAAGTTGGTCAGAAAGTTCTGTCCCACCATTTTTAAAAAATCATAACTTCTTCCTAACACAGTGTTTTTTCACGATTAAAACTTATTGGAAAGAGCAATTCATGCACTCTCTAAAACTGCCTTGGCTGCTATCTACTCAGCTTGCGACGCAGAGATAAAATTGGGAAAAGGAAATCACTTCAAGTTCGGAATTTTTAAGCAAGCCCGTTAAAAAATCCAAAACCGTGCCATAAAATCCAAACAACCAGTACCTCAGATTTTCTGATTCTCTCTTTCTATATGAGCAAAATTCGTGCTAATCGAGCTGTATCTTTGAAGATATGATTTTTTAGAAAAAATGCCAAAAAATCAATTTTCTTAAGGGACCGGTTTTTTGGCATTTTTCTCGAAAATCATAACTTTTCTAAGAAGAGCTCGATTGGCGCGAACTTTGCTCATATAAAAAGAGGGGAGCAGATAACCTAGGATACTGGCTGTTTTGGATTTTATGGCACGGTTTTGGATTTTTTAATTGGCTTGCTTAAAAATTCCGAGCTTGAAATGATTTCATTTTCCCAACTTTATCTCTGCATTGCGAGCTTAATAGATAGCAGCCAAGGTAGTTTTAGAAAGTGCATGAATTGCTCTTTACAATAAGTTTTTAATCGTGCAAAAACATTGTGGTAGAAAGAAGTTATGATTTTTTAAAAATGGTGGGACAGAACTTTCGGACCAACCTAATATATAGGTCGATGTATATTTGTTTGGGGTAGATGGGCGGGATAAGTGAGCCTGCTGAACGTACTGGGGAACGGATGTGACTTATGGAGTGACAGGGACGGAAAATGATGCGTAGAAATAAAACGGAATTGTGAGTTTATCATATATAAGATCCAAATGTTCCTAAAAGTGACCTTCAAAGCCACACCAGAGAAAATCAATTTCATAAAATCCTTACATTTCAGGCAAAGACGTCATGCTTA